>OX465564.1:9303424-10520299 GCA_950022955.1 Xestia ashworthii
ATAAACAATAGACAGACATGAGATTTCAGCAATCCCAGTCCATTTGCTATCATTTATTGAGGAGTTCCGTTGCCTATCTCCGAAGTTCTTCATCAGATCTTCACCAAATTGAAATGGGACCACTTTAACAAAGTACTTTTCTTAAAACTACCGAAATCGCATCAAATGTGCCTATAAAATTTGAAGAGTTATCTCTATTTCTCCAGGATCCCATCATCAGATCCTGACTTGATGATTATGGGACCACCTGGAAAGTATACCCTTTCAAACAAAAGAATAATAATTCAAATCGGTCCAGCCATCTTCGAGTAATCGGGGAACATATATAAAAAAAAAAAAGGTTCCGACGAATTGAGAACCTCCTCCTTTTTGAAGTCGGTTAATGAAGAAAGGCTTTATAAAGGAAAGAAAGAAAGTTGTGTAAAATGTTTCGACACCCTTGAGTTTAGCCGAACGCGGAAATTGAAAAGACTCGTATCATTATAATAATATGTTTTTACTATATTTAGGTACTTTTTTATACGAGTATTTAGTACTTCGTTCAAATCTCAGGGTTATAGTGAAACACACGAATGTCGGTTGAACACTGATTTATTATTCTAGTACCTTCAAGTACATAATATAATATAGAAACCTACCTACATATACTACATCTTTCCCCTTTTCAAAATAAAAAAGAAATTAACAGAGAACAATGTTTTTAAAATTAATCGACATAGTTGGTAAGTCCGGCTAGGGAAAAATAGGTTGTATTACAATACTAACAGTACCTTACTTACTACTTACTTACTACTTACAATAAAATAATAACTTAAGTACTACATGGCTCATTAGTTAGATATATTATATATTTTTAATTTCTGTATTCAATTCACTAATTTTCTCCATTATTTGTTCCAAACAATAAGTTATAACCTATTGACGTCAGCATTCGAGCCTTGGACCGAGTGTTTGGACCTTGAACTACAGAAAAAGCATCGTCTCGGGGGCTGTCACTGTCTCCAGGCGGCGTTGACGATTCACCTTCACCATGTTGTTCCTCAAACTTTGGTGTGATCTCACGTCGTCTATATTTCCTTTCTTTTGATACATGAGACTGATCAAGGTTGGGTTGATCTACTGAAGTGGCTAATTTTGAACATGGGCCAGATTCGACGCCCGGACTTCCTGAAACACTACTACGAGCTACCAAGTGACGTCTACTACGCCTGTAACGTTGACCGTGCTCATCTTGCACCACAAACGATCGTGGTTCCGACGCACGCGCAGTTATCAAGACCGGTTTTCTTGATCCTTTATCTATCAGCGTCGCCCTGTTACCTGACGATAGCAGTGGCAGCTGTTTCGCTGAGTGATCGTAGTATTGTTTATCTTTTTCTCTCTGTGCCATTAGCGCTCGGTAATTACGATCTTTATCGACTGATTCGCGTAATAACTTTAAACTTACAGGCAACTTAGTGTTAATACGCCTACCCATTAATATTTGTGCCGGTGAATCTAAATTAAAACGAGGAGTAGCTCTATAATTTAACAAACTAATGTGAAAGTCTTGGCCAGATTCTACGCATTTTTTAAGCATGTTTTTAATAGTTTGTACTGTCCGTTCGCTTTTCCCATTGGATTGTGGATAATGTGGTGATGAAGTCACATGATGTATTTCCCACTCTCTCATGAACTTTTTAAACTCATGAGAACTGTATGCTGGGCCGTTATCTGAAACAAGTTCCGCTGGAATCCCATGCCGCGCAAACTGATCCTTCAAAAAAGTTATTACCTGTTTACTACTCGTGCTCGTTAACTCCCCAACTTCCACGTAATTTGAAAAATAATCAACTAATATGATAAATAATTTCTTTCTATATTCAAATATATCGGAAGCTAGCTTCTGCCAAGGAAGTGACGGCACATGATGCTGCATGAGTGGCTCGCGCCGCGGCGTCGGCGCATGCAGCGCGCACGCAGGGCAGCGGCGCACCACGCGCTCCACGTCCTCGGCCATGCCTGGCCAGAACATCACCTCTCGCGCGCGACGCTTGCATCTCTCTATGCCCAAGTGCCCTTCATGCACTCTCACTAGCATTTCTTCACGTAAGCCCCTTGGAATGAACACACAATCTCCTTTAAATATGATACCATTTATGTAACTCAATACTTCGCGATAGGGCCAGAACACGTTTACCTTTTCATGAACGTCACGTCTGTGTTTTGGCCAACCGTTGACTATATACTTCACTATCAAGTTACTATCCTTATCTACTTTTGTTTCCTTTAAAATAAGGTCCTGTTTTTGTTCGCTGAAAGGTATGTTTTCTATCATAAAACATGTTTGAATTTCCACCTCATCTGAAATGCGATCAAACAGCAAGTCTTTCAGTGGGGCCCGTGATAGGGTGTCGGCGATATACATATACCTACCTGGCGTATATACTACTTTGAATTCATACCCCTGTACCCTTAGCATCATACGCTGCAGCCGCGCCGGCACTGAAACTAAAGGTTTGTTGAACAGCGCCTCGAGTGGCTTGTGATCTGTGTGAACTGTAACATCCGACCTACCATAGATGTACTGACGAAATCGCTCCACCGCAAATACTATTGCCAGCATCTCTTTCTCAATCTGCGCGTAACGCGACTGCGTGTCGGTGAGCGTCATGGAAGCAAACTCAACGGGCCGGCCCTTCTGCAGCAGCACGGCACCCACCGCGTGGCTGCTCGCGTCCACCGACAGTACTATCGGCGCTTCCAGCGAGTATAACGCCAACACTGGAGCGGTAGCCAATTTATTTTTTAGCTTGTCTATCGCATCCGTATGGTTTTGTTCCCAAACCCATTCCGATTCTTTTTTCAATAATGATCTCAAGACGTTTACACATTCCGCATAGTTCTGTATAAACTTGGAAAGGTAGTTAACCATACCTAAGAACCTTTCCAAGGACTTCCTATCATCAGGGTATGGCATTTCCATAACCGCTTTAACCTTTGACTCGTCAGCCCTCATTCCATTTTTGTCGAATTTATGACCTAGGTATGTTATCTCAGTAACACCGAACTTGCATTTTTCACGGTTAAACCTGATACCTATTTCTTTTGCCCGTTTCAGTAAGCGACCCAACCTCAAGTCATGCTCCTCCTTTGTGCTACCCCAAATAATGACATCATCAATAAACGACTCGACCCCTTCTAAGTCTTCAAGGTGCTGCCTTAGTTTTCCGTGAAAAACTTCAGGAGCACAATTGATGCCGTATGGTAGGCGCAAGAATTGATAACGGCCAAACGGCGTACCGAAGGTGCACAAATCCGCACTTGCGTCATCAATCTCCACCATCCAAAATCCACACCTAGCATCAAGCACACTGAAAAAGCATGCATTCCTCAGTTTCACAGCTAGTTCTGTAACAGTAGGAAGCGTGTACTGAGCGCGACGCACCGCTCGGTTCAAAGGTCGCGGGTCCAAACAAACTCGAATACTGCCGTCTTTTTTAGCAACTAGGACGATTGCGTTGACCCAGTCTGTGGGATGAGACACTTTCCTTATAACACCCAGACTTTCCATTCTCTGAAGCTCTAAGTGCAACTTTTCTTTCAATCCTAGCGGTATTTTTCTAGTAGGACAAATTACGGGTTGTATATTCTTATCTATGACTATGCTATACTTTCCCGGTAGTTTTCCGAGTCCTTCAAACAATTCTGAATACTCTTCAATGTTTATTTCATTGACACACTTAACCAATTTTAACAAAACACTACCTTCTAGGCCAAGAACATTTTGACAATTCAGATCCGCTACTACAAATGGCAACTTATAACTCTTACTATTATAAATAATACTAATCTTGTCAGTGCCAACAATAGGTAACCGGTTCCCAGTAAATGAATGAACGCGCTTTGTAAATGGTTTTAGATTTTCCATTGATAAACCTAACCTCAAATATTCAGCTTTAGAGATAACGTTAAGCATTGAACCGGTATCTATTTTTAGCACTAACTTTTTACCGTTACATTTCATATTTTCAATCCATTCTTTATGAGACTTACTCAGTTTTTTGTCCTCATCTACAGTATTCACGTAGAATAACTCGTCACTCGAATCGTCACTAACTTCCGACCGCGCACATAAATCATACACCTTTTTATTTTGTTGCACTTTTTGTGGACACACCATAGAAAAATGTCCTTTTTTATCACACACAAAACATATCGCACTTCTCGCCGCACACCGCTCGTCGCCGACGCACCTGCCGCTGCCGCAGGTGGCGCAGGGGGCGCGCGCTCCGCCGCCTGCGGGCGCCCTAGCGCCGCCGGCGCCGCCGCCACCGCGCTGCCGCGCTCCTCGCCTACCGGTGGATCGCCGCGAGCCGCCTCGCGCCCTCACCGCGTTCACCTGCATCTCTTCTGAAGCGCCGTCGATGCATCGACTTTCCTCTTGCGACATTTCTGCCGCCTGACAGATTTGTATCGCCCTGGCCAAAGTCAACTCATCTGTACGCAGTAGACGATCTCTTACTTTGTTGCTTGTAATCCCGCACACGATCTTATCTCGGATCAGACTGTCATGAAGGTCACCGAATTCACAAGACTGACTCAGCACGCGTAATGCCGTCACATACTGGTCTATGTTTTCTCCTTCTTCCTGGCTACGTGTGAAGAATTTGTACCGCGACACGGTAATATTCGGTTTTGTACCGAAATGATCATCAAACTTTTTCAACAGACAGCCGATGTCATCTTCACTTTCACCCTCACTGTAGGTAAAAGTAGTGAAAATCTCGTAACCCGCTGATCCAACGAGGTTCACCAACAGAGAAGCCTGTACTTCCTTGGGCTCCTTGCTCACTCCAGAGGCTTTTAGAAATACGTTAAACATTTTTTTCCACCTGCGCCACGCATCAGACCGCGTGGCGGGGCCGCCTTCTAAAACCAGTTCTGCTGGAGGACGCGCGTGTTCCATATTTCTTAGTAATTATTTATCACTTTCTACACGAATAAAAGACGTTTTTTATCGAATTAGGTAGAAATATACCACCAATAACGAATATTATTGAAAACCGCTGTCACCATATAGTGAAACACACGAATGTCGGTTGAACACTGATTTATTATTCTAGTACCTTCAAGTACATAATATAATATAGAAACCTACCTACATATACTACAAGGGTCATACAAATTGGGCAAAGAAATTAACAAAATGTGGTATATTGTACCTATTTGTCACCTATTTGTCACCAAACCTGACAAAGCTAAACAGCTACGCTATTGCAAAAAACCCTAAAAATACCATTAGGAACAGACAGATCACACCTATCACTCTGAACCGATACAGCTCATTACTCGGTTGGTGTCGTGAAGCTCAATGCCTCGATATTAGCCACATCCACTTTATAAAAACATCGCAAAGGAATAAAAAACTCGCTCATTGTGTAACCGACGTGTGGGAACGTCGGACAGGTGCGGGCGGGCTCAGTCTCACTGCCTCAGGAAATCACTACCAGCTCCTGGGTACTTGTTACTGGTACTGGCCATGATTATTTATTGAGATCGTATTATACTGGACATATTATATCTATTTATAGTTTCTTTATTGTTAGGTGTCCGGCTTTTTCTATGGTTTGTTTACTTGCAGGATGCATAGTTTTGTTTAGAAGTTTTTAATGCTTTATTTGGAACATTTTGGTTTGGGCAGGGCAGAATGGATAGCCGATGAGGCCGAAAAGTGATAAAGTGGCGACTGCGAACCGGAAGACGTTGCGTTGAAATCCCTCTCACTAGGTGGACCAATGACCAGGTGAAGGTTGCGGGAATCCGCTGGATGCGAGTCGCACGGGGACATTGACCGAATGTGGCGACACTTGGAGGAGGCTGTCCAGCAGTTGACGTCTTTCGGCTGAAATGATGATGATGATCTTGAATCATTCCTTAGTGTTATAAAATAATAACACTGCTTATCTGCTAGATACATCCCTGTACTACCCAGTACTCACTGTTTCGTCCATCTGAAGTCAAGATTTAGTCGATACAGGCTCATCTATGGCAAGCACATTTTTTTTTTTTTATTTACCAAATCGGCCTGCTTTTGGACGAAACTCGACGCCTCATGCCATGTGAAGCGATGATGCGGCCTATGGTAGAGCTTGCTTTGAAAAAACCGATTTACTTGAATTTCGAATAGATCCAGATTAATAGATAGATTACCTATTTATATGTAGATACATGACTGAACTGATTCCATAAGTAATCATTCTATATTCTCGTAATGATAGGGGACGATAATATCATTTACAAAAAGTAGCATAACATTACACATCCAGTTTGATATCTCAGTTCCCATAATTATGTATGTGAGATTCTTGATGAGATACAAGATCTGTTAGACTAGTTAGTCAATGTCACTAATAACTACTGGTTGGTAGTAACCTGCCTCATAGTTATGTAAGTACACCTACGTCCAGTACGGGCGGGCATATTTTGCTTGTAAACTAGAAGATCTGGTTCATTATTTGACACCATCGTCAAAACTGGGTCGCAAATCTTTGTCTTTAGGATAAAAACCACAATAAAAAATTTTCTAATCTGAATGATTCTTTAGCTGTCTTGCTGAGCCCTAGCAGTGTCATGTACTCACTAGTTTAAGCTTAGCGTATAACTGTGGTTGTTATTATACTGTGCATTAAACAAATAAAATGTTTTCCCTCACCGTTTTGAGAGCAGTGGTGATGAAAGAAATTACACAAAGTAATGCGCCTGTCTTGGTTCCTGTCAACTAGCTCTGATACGTAGTGTAGCTCTAGTTACATAAGCTGTGATCATTGGACTTCCTTGTGACTTCTTCACACCATGATGACGTAAATTAACCACAGTTTAATTAAACAAACAACTGCCAACAAAAGCTCATTGTTTCACAAATCAATGCTTATGTAAAGACAGAAAGATAGATAATTCTCATGATATCAATGAAACAGAAGATATCGTGGGAACCGTACGCAGGTGTACCTATCATGTTTGCGTGGAATTATAAGAGAATACTTTTTTGTTTATCTCCTACTTCGTGATGTGCGCTAAGTGACACGTCTACTTAGTACATTCTTACTGTCGCATGCTGTTCCGATTAATGACAATAATTAAGTACAAATAACTATTTAGTAAGATAACCGAGTAAATGATTGTGCAGTTGGAAATATACTGGGTGATCGGTATTTATTAAGTTAGCCACGTCACCGACACTAAGCAATTAGGTACGACGACTTTCACGAAAATTTTTGCATGGACGCTTAAAAATAACATTGATTTATGAATGCAAGTTGCAACATGCCAAATACATTTTTTGATGTGTCTCAATCGTCCCTATTTTGCTGTAACTTCTGTCAAAGTAACCCGAAAATACGAACAAGTATACATACAAATAAATCAATCTAGAGAAATACATAATTACCACGATTTCACTGGTGAATCCGTTGTAAAACCGCAGACGCAGCCGCGGGAGGAAGGATAGTATGTAGCGAGACCGCAAGGATGTATGAGTCACCGTGGGAAGCTGCGCAGGTGACGGGCGCCTCCGCCATATACACCTAGCTTGTAATCACAGCGGTGACCATAAATAATAATACCAGTCTGGAACTGTCCCACTATTGGGCAAAGACTTCTTCTCATACAGGGTGTAAACCACCTCATCATGAAGTCGTCAACCAAGCATTCTGTACATCAAACTAAGTAAGTAACTTTATGCAAAAATTATTGCTGGGAAACGACTTTTATTTTTGGGTCAAAAATCATGTTTTGTGGTAGAACTCAATGTTACGCACTTAAAACATTATGCTGATGGATGGATTGAATAATACGGAGGTCGAAGAGGTGTTTTAAGTAAAAATCTTGCAGCAAAAACTTGTCGAAAAGTTGGAACTTTGTCCCCCAATAGGTATCTCCGTAACTAGAATGTTCCCAGGTATAGTGTAGAACAAAAAGTGCCTTTCTGCTTCATTAAGTGGTGGTTTACGCCCTTTATAAAGAACACAACAGTCTTCAACGCATACTCATGACGGGTTGGTGATTTCAGACATAAATGTAAGTTTTAGTAAGTTAACAGATGAACGTTCTACTACGACTGCCTCAATAGTCTAGTGCAGCATGAGGTCCTAGGCCCGATTTCCAGGTCGAGTGAAGTGTTATTGGGTTTTTACATTAGGAATTTCTCGGTAGCAATCACGGAGTCCGGATTTGTGTCCGGTTGATGGCTATAGGATCGATCGCTATTACATAGGACTTAAACATAACTGGCGATATCTGCAGTGTACACTATTAGGTACAACTCTGCCTTAAGCCACGGGGATTACAGGCGTGATGTTATGTTGCAGTCAAATACAAGCTTTCAGTAGCTCAGTTTTGTTGATAGGTAGGGTATAAAGAGAGATAAAAGTAAGGATGTATGAGTCACCGTTAACGTGCACATCTTGCTACATTAAGTTCTCACATAATATACCATCTCAACATGAATGATGTAACCAAGATTTTGTAACAATATTTTGATTTAAAAGAGTGTCCATGGAGTTTCTTGCCCGTTCTTCTCCATAGAGATCTACGCTAGGGAATGGGCAACTACAGTACTTTCACAGTTTTTATGTCTTGTGACTGGGACTGTAGCTACATTAAATGTTCATTTTTGTTTCGACAATTCAA
This sequence comes from Xestia ashworthii, assembly GCA_950022955.1. NCBI lineage: Eukaryota > Metazoa > Arthropoda > Insecta > Lepidoptera > Noctuidae > Xestia > Xestia ashworthii. The sequence goes on from OX465564.1 coordinate 9,312,095, forward strand.
AAGTGCCTGTAACTGGCCTACTTGAAATAAATGCTTTGATTTTGATTTTGATTTTGGCCGTGGGATGCTGCACAGGTGACGGAACCTCCTGCTTATGAATGCTACTTAAACTGTAATCAATGAGGTGACCATTCCTCAGAAAACCAAAAAGAAACATACGTTTAAATCTGCAGTTCGCAGAGGCGTTTGAGAATTTGGATACACGATGTAGGACCTGACACTTTAGGAAAGCGCGTAGGTGAGGCAGGCAGCGGCGCCTGAGCACCGGCGCTTGCACAGATTTGAATAAAACAACCGGTTTTCTGAGCTAAATATATTTATTTGTTGTTACCTTTTTTAATTAATTTCATAACAAGCAACAGTATGTCGTCTTGATGAGTCCAATTTATAACTAAAAGTTTAGTTTCACTACACAAACTGGGCATGTTGAAGGACGCCTCAAAAAGTAGTGACTATAAAACAATCAAAAAATCGATTGCGGTAGACAAGATAAGTCTACAAAGGAATGAATAAAAAAAAATATCTGCCAATAGTTGACACTGTTGGTCACCCTACATACATAAGAAAGTTACATACATATCAGGTTCAGGTCCGGCAGGAATCGTCATAACTTTTTACTGTCATTCATCTCGTTAAATTAACCGATCCTGGTGCCATTAAATACCTATCCGCTATTATGACTAATAGAATTTATTGCGAGGACTTTTTATAATTACAGATCTAAGTTAGAGCGTTTAATTGCTTTCCCACCTACAGGGGTCTTCTTAGAATACTTAAATTGGCATGTGACTGCTAGTTGCAACTTGTGGTATATATTCCTTTTAAAACCATTACGTATAAGGTTACAATCAGAAGGCGACGCGGTAGACCTCGCAGGGGATGGCGGGGTGAGCTGGAAAGCACCAACGACCAGTGGCCCACATTGGCCCTGGATCGAAGAATTTGGAAGTCATGGGGAGAGGCTTTTGCCCAACAGTGGTATGATACAGGCTAACAGTAACCGTAACGTATAAGGTTCGCAGATAGGCTGGTTTTTATGGCACATATACATAGTAAAACGAGGTGTAAACAGACTCATCACGAAGCCGTCAACCAAGCATTCTGTACATCATACTAAGTAACTTTACGCAAAAATGATTGCTGGGAAACGACTTCTATTTTGAGTGAAAAACACGTTTCAAAAGTTGAAACTTTGACCTCCAATATATCCGTAACTAGGTGGTTCCCAGGTACGGTCTAGAACAAAAAAAAAAGATCACAATTACCAAGCCAATAGCCAAGCTAGGATTCAAACTTGGCTTTTAAATATTTCCAACACCACCAGTAAGGCTCTACTAATAATATTCTCTTCGTTAGCCATTAGCTCTGTTTTTAACCCCTACGTTATAAGTTTGACGTGGCTGTGCGTGTCTGTGACATCGTAGCTCCCGAACGGATGAACCGATTATAATTTTTTTTTTGTTTGAAAGGTGAAGAAGTCGGGAGTGTTCTTTGCTATGTTTGATAAAAATCAGTTCAAGATGGCCGCCGCCACAAAATGGCAGATTAAATATTTATTCAACAACTCCCTCAATATGGGTATCAAGAGCTTGTGAAATTATGACCCTATGTGTGTCGGGGTTTTTTTTTTAATTTAATGTTACTTGTTAGGAAAGACCATGAGTACAGCATCTACTAGCTCCAGCAGACAAATTAGGAACAAAATCATCATTATGATTAATACGTTTCAGACCGCAGTTTCCCAAACTTTTGCAACAAGATTAATGTCTCACATCACGAAGTCATTTAGGTACATATTCCTATAGACACCAGTAATTACCTCATAACGTGATTTTAATGGACGTTGCTAACTTTGAGCAGGCGTGTCATAAATATTGAGCACCTGATGCCTATATACTTATTAGTGCGAACATATTGAGCGTCATCATCATATTGATGTAACGATGTTCAAAATTCACGTAAACGATTATAATGTGATCAAATTACAACTTCATATCGCTGGAATTTCGCACAGGTTTTAATAATAACAGTCCTCCGGGTAGTTTTTTTCCGATGATTAAATCAGTGTTTAAAGGCGCATATAAGCTATGGTAATTTTCAGGTTTCCTTTAAAAGGCAGAGACCAAGTCACAAACAAAAGAAAAGGCTATGAACATCACGAACATTCACAAAAGCCTTTGCTCTTCATGTGGAGACTAAACTCCGGCCACACGCAGCGCGCAGCCGCGATCTGTGTATCGTTACCTCTCCTATTAATACATGCTTGGAACTTAGTACAAACGATTTTCACGGCGCAGGCGCAGTCCGCGCATGCGTCCACGCTTAATTTCCATAGCTTCACAGTATAAACACTATTTATTTGTTCTGAAAATACATTGACTCCGCCTGACGTGTGATCGAACAGTTTTAATGGCGGAAAAACATGTGTGTTACGAACTACAGCAGATCATGTTTGACTTTTGGTGGGCGTTTTACTTTTATGTGGTCTGATTGTAATTGTAACGATGTTTGAACAGGCATTTGAAGTATCTATCTAAAGTTTGAATAAGTTAAAATGGGTAAGGAACGAGAACATGTTTACGACATAACACGACTATGAAATCGTACATCCACAACAGAAGGTTTCGACCACCAACAACTGATACGATTTAAGTGCTACGCCGTAGCTAAAACGTGATGTCACCAATCGTTTTCTTTTATTTTCCAAGCAAATCACCGTAAAACATTTCAATAAATAAAGTATGATTTTTATTTAATTGAAAAACAAAACAAGTGACAATAGACAAAGGCAATTACACTGTTGAATGGTTCCACAAGTCGAGCGTTTTGAGGAGTCGATGTCATGGTCAGGTGGAAAGAGGATATCCTTCTAATTTGTACCCTAACAAGGTCGTGGGAATATCACTAAATGTATTCAGGCGTGGTATATTATGTATTATTTTCTCACTGTGTATTAGTGAACACTAGTGGTATCTGGTACAACCAATGAAACAGTGTAGAGTAAAAGACACCACATCAAAGCTACAATAAAATAGTTTTGTGTGGGTTTCTGTAACTGCTACAATGTAAGAAATAAAAAACCTTTGAAGTTTGGGAAATAATATTGAGATATGTGGTACAGGTTACCTCATGTTTGTTTTATGATTAAATGAGTTCGTATTAGTTATGAAAATAAATAGACACAGACCGATTTCAAATAAAAAATATCAATTATAGGTTACTTTCAGTGATACTGCTTTGTTTAACCACTCATAAACATAGAAAGTAACATCAGACAATAATAAGGGCAATGAAATCATCGTCTCAATGTACCTTTCGTTCCAGTTAAGCTGGCAAATGTGCATCGAAGCAACACTGCGCAGGAGTGTAAGGAGCACAGCAATCACTGTGCTCACCCCGTGACCAACTTGTAAGAGGGTGCGTTATGCTTCTTGCCCATAGACCTTATAGAGGCAAGTCGTTGTGATCACTGACCGCAGTTCCTTGTGAGGTTCCTTTTTTGAATAGATTTATGTTTTTTTTTCTTGTAGTGTAGGTTCCAGCAAAAAGGATAAAAAATGTTGTAACCTTTATGGTTTTGTGCAGGTTGCGTTATTGCCTCAAAGAGGGTTTATTAAGCGCGGAGGTGATTGTTTTTGTAAAAGCAAGGTGTAACTGTTCAAAATGATATAATTAGGAATCAAGAAATACAGCAATGTTATTAAAGCTCCTTCGATCGAAAGTAATCAATCGTTTTCGGACTGTATCGTAATCATACCAATCGAAATAATGGAATGTACAATAGAACATCAAAATCAATTAACATGGCTTGTTCCTCACATAGTTACTCAGCATTACCGTTAATGGTAAGCCGATGGTTTTTGGTCTTGTGTGTGTATATAACAATGATAAATTATAATATGAACAACAAAGATGAGCAAACGCACAGGTTCAGAAATTGCACACAACTCAGGCTGTTGCAATTGCAATAACTCAATTACAATTTAGAAACCACATACAAAACCATTTCTTGAAATTAAATTATACGAGGTACAATGACATGTCCTAATATGCAGTTACAGGGCCACAGTAAATCTCGCTCACGACATCAGTAATCACACAAATTGGACTTCCTGCGAGGGGTGACCATACATTACACTACCTCGGTGCCTACAGCCGTCTTCGCCCAATTGAAGCGTACATTACCGACCACCAGGCTCCTTACTGTGATTATCTCCAAGTCGTTTCCTTCGACTAGGGTGTCTACAGAGCGTGATTCCTCGACGCACCTTTTTATTCATAATTCTTCGTTTTGCTCTGATGCGCTTTGGTGAATGACCGGCGAGAGTAGAAAAAGTGAATCACAGGAATCACGGTGTCTAAGCACGACACAACGGCTAACTGATTTTCTCCAACTGTCAGATTCTAAGGGTGCTATTATAAATCGCTTACCGAAGTCCCTAAAGTGTTGTATTATTAATTTCGAATTTGAAATTAAGATATCAACTTCAAATATTAATTCCTTAACGGCAAGTGTGGAGGTTCACATGACATTTATATCGGCCAACCAGCGAACAATTTCTGTAAATGACGTCCAATTACATGAAGGCGTCTCGGTATGCGCCAATTAGGTGTCGCTGCGCGCGCACCTGGCTCACGATTCCTACGGTCACGCGCGTACTTTGATCGTAAATCGTTTCGATGTAAAAGCACATTGTTGTTGTTATTACGTAAATTTCTAACGATTGAGGTCATTGTTAATAGTGTTGCGAAATATGGCAGTGAACGCATATGTTTCCACTATTATACGACAGTATAACATATCGTATATGGGGACTCTGCCAGCTTGATTGGCAGTATAAGTTATAAACAAATCAACTAGCTCCGAATATGAACTTGATAGATTATAAAACCCACATTTTAATTACTTTGTGTTGGTATATTCTTATTTGGCGTGTAACCTTATTCAGCAGTTGAGAAACGTGCCTGTGTTTGCACAATTTGGTAACAGAATAAAGAAGAATAAATATTACGAATAGTTAGTTTAGAATAGCCTATAAGTAATTCTAGAATTATGTAAATTTTAACATAGCATAAGCAAAAGCATAATAAGCCTATAATTTCCCTACTGTTAGAACACAGCCTACTCGAACATTTTGGTTAAAATCTTTCTAATCTTCCTAAGCTTGATTATAAGTACAACAAGATATTACGTACAGCTAAGTGAAACTAACAGCTCGATGTAAACTCAGTTATTTGTCGTACGATGTTAGCGGAAGCGGCGATTACTGGCTGCTAATGAGGAAGTAGTCGTTCTGGCGACTGCAACTGGTTGGTAATCCTACGCAGGATATGCGTCGTTGTGCTGCGTTCCTCCTATTGTTACTGTGTTAAACTAAGAGGGGCTCGAAATCGGTTCATAGGTTGAATATTATTTGTCTTATTTCCTAGATGTATTGGACGTTTTGATAACCACTTTGGTCCCACAATGCCGAGCTTGAACGGTTGAACGGTTGATTGTACACAAGATGCTCGCATAACCTAAACTTGAAGCTGAATAGATTTGCAATGAATAAAAACATGTCAAATAAAGGGGTATAGTAAGGTACAGACGAGATCACGCTCTCACAGACGCATCCGTTAAAAGTAACCGGATGCCCAAATGTTTGCCTTCCCACTTTGTATAAAGACGAAAAAATCTACGCATATTAAATAGCAACGGTCATCCATGGTCTGACGGTCCAAGACGTGGCCACTGACCCGTCTCGCTGGGAATACCTTGACCTTCATCAATGGCCACCTGTGTGAGGGTTCCTCAAGGAATCTTAATCATGGGAATCGTGCCAGTTGGCTTAGGGGCCAAGTTTATAAGAAAGAACCGTTTCTTGAAAAGGGAAATTTAGCATTGTAGGGTTGGTAAAGTACAATGGGCAAAAAGTATCAAAGAAATTTGCGTGTTTAATAAAATAGGGAGAATTAAGTCTATTATTGGAGTTTGGAAAAGCTTATACCCTACAATAGATCGTGAAGAGCCCAAAAGTGGCACATACAAAGTTTGTAACCAATATCTCCACTCGTCAACAGACAACCAAACCTCGTTGACCCGTCAGGGTAAACAACCCTTTTGTGCGCGCGGTAATCCCTCCAAAATTGCGCGCCAAATGCCAAACATTTGTCAATGGAGTGGCCAACAATGGGCCATTGATGTGGGGCACCTGTAGAGGGGTTCCCCACACGTGGCCGCATATGCACAGTTGCTGGCTCACCTGGAACTCTCGCCCCTCATCTACGAGGGTTGTTGAGGGGTAGTTGCTGGGTGGTTTGGCTCACACATGTCACCGGCGGCTGCTACCGACAGATGCTAAAATACGTTGGTGCTGACATCGATTTTTATTGTTACGATCTCTGAGTGCGCTGAAAGATTTTTATTAGTTTGTTAATTTAAGTCACGGATTTGATTGTGTAGCGGTGTTTTATTAGGGTTATTGTATCTGTAATTAACTCAGGTGAACTGATCATAAGTTGATGACTGAAAAGATGAATGATACAATTTCTTACAAAATACATAATTTTGTGAATAATGGAAATATTATGTACCTATAATGTAATGCCAATAAAGTGTTATTCGCTGTACTCCAGTCTCCACACAAATATCGCCAATTCATTTCATGGGTAATTGATTACCTCTTTTGTAAACATCATACAATGTTATCGAAGATTTTGTTTTGCGGTTGCATTGCATTATTTGAAACATCAATAATAATGACTAAATACCAATATTAACCCAGAACGGTTGACCTCCAGGTGTACTCGCGGGAGCACATGACATCTGCGCGCGCGCACATCGCGCAACCTCCATTGTTACTGTTTACTGTTATTGTTGGTTATTGTATTGTATTTAACATAATGGATAACTGTTCGTGTCTAAATAATGAACATGTTCATTCATTCAATAATAATAATAACAGTTTTCAGTTTTATTCATTGATAGGAAAAGAATAAAGTAGGGTTACAGTAGTCCTGAAGTAGAGGTACCTTAATTATACGAGTAGTGTGTTATGTGCTACAATTACTTTGCCTTCATATTTTGTAAAACCTACACTTGAGTTAGAGCCATTATTAAATAACACACAAATCTTACCTATGTTATTTCATCTTGTACAAGTTATACCAAGAAAAATCCAGTTGCAGTATGTAAAATGATCGTATAGGTTCACCGCTATTATTTTCTTAGTTCATCAAGAACATTGGCTTATACCAAAGTGACAATTAATATGACACCGTAAAATCGTCATATTTTTTTTAAATTTTGCCTTGTCATGTGAGACGTGTGACAGATATCGAAACATAACATGGGATGACATGAAGGACTTCAGAGGTCTCTTATGTGCTCATAAGTTCTTTTCACCTAGAACACAAGAACGAGTCATGTACTTATGGAGCTTCTAACTTTGTTGGTAAAGAGGTCACCCGTGCACTAAACGAGCTTGTATATGTACAGACGCCAGCACATCAAGCTATCTTGAATCTATTGCTTTAGCGATAAACTTGAAAATCAATTAAAGAGATTTGACAGATTGTAGTAGCTTGAACTTGATGTGCGCTGGGGTCCGTATTCGTACATCCGTTGTAATAACTCTGTACATGAAGTCATATAAGATTTTCAAGGAAATGTAACTAGTATTGAATGAATAGAAATGAAACACAAACAAACTTACTTATCGATATATTTCACTAAACTTTACAAACAACATTCACAGCATTCTGTCTCGCGGCGGCCGCAGAATTCAGCTCCTTCTGTATTTCCTTCTCGATACTCTTGATACAATATCTTCTTAACCGCCTCAGAAGATACATCCCCGCCAAGAAGAGCATTATCACAAGAAGTATGAGCACGATTATATCCGATGCCGTAAGCACGACGTCCATTACTTCATCATGAGCGTGGCCACCCATTTTGTTTTCCAATCCGTGTTTAAAATCCTAATTTCTATAAATAATGAAATATTCAATAGTACCAATAGTGCTGCACTAAATAAAACACGAGTTGTCAGCGAAATGGTTAAAATTTGTTTCACAGTACATTGTAAAGCGAAGCGATAGCGATGAAATTAGTTCAATCAAGTCAATTTGGAATTAGGTAAGCAAGCTATGAACAATGCACTCAATGCTACAGTGGGTATCTAGAACTCACCGGAATAAAAAAAAAACTTCAATGTAGAACGTTATTCGGTAGATACTTGTATGTACTTTAAAGTTACATGTTTAGGATTACGGCAACTGTTTTTAATCTTCGTGCGTTTTCCACCATTCATATTTACTTTAAAGATCTACGAACCAATCAAAACGCTTAAATATCACGCGATGCAAAAATACGGCCTTGGCATTGGCTAATATATTGTTCCCTTACCCCACTACCCTCGATCAATGGAACCAAATTTCAATTTGAATACACACGCCATATGGTTTTCAACGTTCAAGCATTTTAATTTCTTTTCTCCCGTAAATTCACCTTAAAAAGGCCCAAAAACCAGGCCACAGTTACGCCAAAATCCTGTACCGGCGCATCAATCCGGTACATTACATAATAAGTTAATATAAGTTTGTGGAGCTATTGATACTTATATACATCATAGTAAAGCTTTGTACTGCTCAAATAATAGCGAGGAAACTCTAGGAAGTCTAGGTATGTCTAAGAAATATAAAACTTTCTATATCTATAGCTTATTATCTCCTCGTAGGACATAAACCTAACCTAACACATAACGAACGGGTGTCGTATTCGTAGATGATTCAACAATACATGCTCCGTTTACACAGAAGCTGTTATTCATTCTAAGTGGCCGTGCCCAATACGGTCGCAGCAAGAATTATAACATACGCAGCATTGCTATCGGGTCGCGACGCTGGCGCCCGGCTCGGGCGGGGGCGGTGCAACTCACGCGCATGCAGAAATGTGAAGCCGCGCTTTAACAACATCGCATTGTTTAAATGACATATTACGTGAATACGTGCTGGGAATTATACTTTTTATTGTTTAAAGTAACAAGACCGGCCATGCTTGTATTGACTTTAAAAAGACCTGATTTTCATAATGATATAATAGCATCGATAACATCTATATTAAGTGGAGACGCACGCGCAAGTTGCAGTCAGCACTGATGTCACCTATTTATCTCATGAGCTGATCCTGTTATTATCTTTATCTCATATGAACAACAGGAAGCTATTATCAAGCACACAGTAAACTGACAAATAGATATCAATGGAATATTAGCGAGTGTGTTGTGCAAAGCCAGCTGCGGTCCATTGATCGCCGCGCGCGCAGCTGTGCTGACCCGCGATAACCCGCGAGGCGCCAGCGCGCCAAGTCCGCGCCTGCGTACTCGGCACTACGCTCCCCATTCATCTCATATTATTGCGATACCTACTAACAGCTGTTAGCTGCGCTTGCGACGCGATTAGTCTTAATTGTGCGCTATCACGCGTTTCTATGAACGCTCGCTTATGCAATGAGACTTTAATAAAGATAGTGTTACTGTTAGCGCTGAGTTTAATTGCCAGCCCGAGTGACAATAACATTAATTGTTGTAAATCTATGGCTCAGTGTGTAGAATTATAATGAATTTCTTGTATAAATTATTTTCACAGTTTCACAACTAAGTCCATGAATATTCTTAGTAATTATCATAAATACAACGGCCTGCTTGATTAGTCACATCGCAATTAACTCTTAATCACCGTTTTGTATTCACGACTATTTTATTGATGTAAAATAATGTCAAACGTCGACTGTTGCTAATGAAGTCTGGAAGAATAGGTCAGTATCGACATCGAAAACTTCGAGTTGAAAATTGAATTAAATAACGTTTGAAGAGTCACAATAAGGCACTGACTGTAATGAGGTGACTGTTAAACCTTCAAACAGTTTATATGGTTCCACAGAAGCAAATGAAACCCGCAATACGTGTGTAGAAACAAACACAAAACAACTGATAAAACCGTTGCGCATCACTACTGAAATTCAGAAATCAAAAGTTGAATTTAACGTTTCTTTTACAACACATAAAGTAACTATAAACTTTACAACCCAACCTTCGATACTTCGGAAAGTTACCCGATCAAACACCCGTAGAGACGTTAAGATCACATTCGCAGCCAAACACCAAACATACATTTAGAATTCAGGTTTCGAAACTTCTAATCAAATCGACTCCAGACCAATAAAGCATACACGCGCTAATCAGATTTCACAAAACAATCCATTCGATTGGTTATAGAATTCCGCAACACAACACCGGGGCTGGATACGTGGAACCCAACAAAGGCTTTTGTTTCCACGGCAGCCGCAGCGACCCTGCACTTTATACTTTTTCTCTTGTTGCATTCCCAAAGAGCTGACCGGAGCGCTTAGACTTTAAAAAACTGGTTTCCAGACTGCTCCGACCTTAAATGGAACGACTTTGTAAAATTGTGTGACTCACAAAATGCCTCTAATAAAGGCTCTGGAGTTCACCATCAGTGCTGGAAACGTATGTGTTTTGGTACGAATTTAAAGAAACAGCCAGAAATAGATTGCTCAATTACAGTAACGAAGCGCTACTGACAAACTGACATTTGAACCCCATTCAAACAATTCTCTCCCAATTAAAGGCTAGACTTGATCGTAGGAGTTGAAAAATGAATGAATTTAGTCTCCGCTCAACTCTACTGGGCTAGATCGAGCATGTAACACATAGGTGCGCGTTCTAGCACAATAAGCAGGTCAAGTTTCTCGACAGGATGGCGCCAAAACAAGCGCACAGCTGCGCCAACGCAACTATTTGCGGAAACGAATATCGGATCGCGTAAATACGCGGCACTGCATAGACATCGCTCGTGCAATACTTGCGCTACCGTTAATCTGTCCTCGTGACCGAGTTTGCAGATGAGATATATAAGTCATGTCTGAAATACCTACATCAAGAACAAACATACGTATAGAGACTAATCAACGAAAAAGTAACGACGTTCTTCTGTGTCGGATTTCGCCACGAACAATTCACACCTAAATATATGACTTCCAGCTTATCAACAGACCACCGTTGCTTATCTGAACAGCAGGAAGTGTTGGTTATTATAATGAAACTACAATGGCTGTCACCGGCAAGGATCAAGAGACTGTGGCGACCACAGAACGGCGCCCGCGCAGCTATGACGCTACGGGTATCAACGAGAGAACCAGAAGCTTTACTTCATACAAAGCACGCAACAAGATTACGTGATGCTAGTAAGAAAATTATCAAGAAGGAGACTTAATAATCGGCCGAAATTGCGACATTATTTTCTTTAGATTTCTCGTAGCACCTTCGTTGCAGTTGCTACGCGAAGATAAAAATGTCTAATAACTTAAAATAACACTTTAAGGGCATTTTTTATGGAGTCATAACGGTCAATAAATGTTTAGAAGATCCTCAGAACCTTAGATATTTATATAAGCTTCTGAGCATTTCATCTATTCTAAACAATACAAAATCGTTTCCCAACCTATTTTTACTTTTTCACAGAGGTCAAACTGCTGCATCTACACCCGCCAAATAACAATATTTTATTGCGGTACAAGATGAAGATCATGAAACGGTGTTTAGCAAGAGTTTTGTAAAAGCTAGGATCAGCTAGAACTTGTTACATTTCCAGTGTGATAGAACAGTGGCAACAAGTGTAAATAGAAGCGGGTATTCTGTATCTCGTTACGCAGTGGCCTGGCCACATCAAAACGAATTGTTTACTGGAACCCTGCACGTGTTCACTGTTCGCAGACACTGGCTAATAATTGTGGGATATTTATTCCGTGCATTCCGCTTATTGTACATTGTGCCTTTATTGTGACTGTTAAGATGTGATAAATACTTCTCAAATGGACCAGAATATTCACGATGGCGATAATGTATCTGGTGGCACTGTCGTTTAATTTGAATAGAAATTACAGAATTATCTTATTAATTAGTTAATTGCTTGCGTGCTGATTGAGGGTTAAATGGGCGGAAAACGTGTTTAAACTAAGTTTTAGATTAGTCTAGATAAGTCACTTTGGAATACAAAAAGAAATGAAATCTTGAACATCTCTACCATTACTCACCTCATTAAATTTACTTTGCAAATATATATCTAACATTCAAAATAATGGAAAATGCTCATTACAAAAACCATTTATCATTTCCATAATATACGTTTTTGTGAGCATTCCCGCTTTATTAAATAATTACAGAATTATTCGGCCTTGCAAGGCTGGTAAAACCACATTGTACTCACAGAAACCAACCAGCATTTGAGCAACGAACAACGTTCTAAGTTTTCAAAGCTGGGGTTTCGATAACGAGTTTCTAATTTCAAACATTATTTTAATCGATTACGATAAATCGATGAAGTCCGATTTATATTCGCATTTACGTTTCCGCAGCTGATATGGAGGTAATGGAGTTGGTTACCATGTTGTTACGGCTGTAACTGCTTTTAGAAATGCCTACCTTCTTATAATGTTGTTTCAATATTACACTAGGATAAACCGTAGACTGCAGTCATAACTTTAGAAAGAAGTATTTACATAGAATATCCTAAAATATAGTGTAAAGTTTCCTTGGCAGTATCGATACGTTTTGAAAAAAAAACTCTACCGAAAAGGCAGTATTTTGTTGCATATTTATCTTGTTTTTCTTGTTAGCTTGGAAGATGTTTATGAGTTTAATTCGGAGTATCAAGATTGTTATCAGTGTTAATAAGTCCCTGATTAAAGTTTAAGAGCCGTATAGATAGGTCAATGAGATAATGATGCTTTAGTAGTGATGCTGCACCGCCCGCGAAGGAATGAATATAATTGTAGGTATGTGGAAGTGGAAGAGTCAAATATACATAGGTATTACAATTTTGCAATAGTTTAGGACGTGACTGCTAAAACGTTGAGCTATTGAAATAAAGAAACCGTTTTAGCGACGTTTTCTTTCAGGTGAATGAAAGTTGATATTTAGCCGGTTAAAATCTAGATAGACATCGTAAATAAACTTCGTATACGTTTCCTATTTAAGTTTTGAAATAAGTTTTCCTAGCAAATCTTCTCAGTTTATTATGATACGAGGTAAAGTCACAATCACAACATCCCAAAAGTCGGTTGGTCACGGAATGTGTTCTTGTAGGCGTAGGGAATGAATCCTTCTCTAAAAAAAGCTCTCACAAAAGCAAAACGTCTTATAAATAAAGAAGTCCTTAGCAACGACCATAATAAACCAAATATAGATATAACATACGTAACAAATAAGTTTGGAACAACGCAACGGCCTTGCCATGTAACTGTTCTGCGGTTGTTCGCGGAATAACCCGGCTCATTATGTAAATCAGCGGACATTTCGTGAATCTCATCTATACCAGCTGTTTCGTTATACATTTATAATCTATTTTGTTTATCAATAAAAATATTTTGCAACTTTAATGTGTTTTCGTGGCTACCTCAGCTGTGCGAATGTCCAATTCGTACGCGGATGTGGTCGACATGACGACTACTGGTCTCGTGTTTACGTTTGAATGTTAGTCTGTTTAACGAGCACTTAACGCACTGGGGAACGATTGCATCTTGATGATGTGCTTACAAATGACACGATGATTAAGACTCCGACTCGATGATTATCTCGGGTTTATGATTTAGATATGCAAAATTAATGCGAAGGGATAATCGTTTCTGTGAAAGGCTGAGATACTTTATCACAGAACTTTTCCATAATCATTGCCACGTAGGTATGCCCTAAGTCTTACTGCAACCTACACGGCAATGATTATGGCCTAAGAAAATGTTTTCTAGTAATTAGATAATAGTGTATAAGAAAAGAAGTATTTTAGGAACTAACTAATCAAGTTATATGGAAGCGCTATATCATAATGCCAAGTTAACATTTAGGATTAAATTAATACCTTAATTTATGGCGTGGGTCAAACATCAAAGAATAATAAAGAACCCGGACCCAGGTGTTAATCTGTCCTCAGGATCGGCGAAGAATACCTGCCCCGTATACATCTAGCATATATGATCCATATACATCTAGCATATATGATCCAAAGCTAATTTAAATTCACATAAAACAGGCCGGATTGAGCAGATACCGCGAATACTCAGGTGTGAAGATTCGGGCGGATCGAGTTCGTAGGAAGGTGATTAAATTATAGCCTTTTTAAGCGGAATTTATCTAATGAATAATGTATAGTACTAATGAGGTCACATATTTGCTCCTCGTAGTTGGCCTTGCACCTGGCGTCTTGCTGGCGCTATCTCGGCCACTTGCCACTAGCACCCGGAACTGGCCACATCACTTGCGCTCTAGTGCTTCACTTTTTACAGCGTCCGCGAAACACCTTCATATTTTTACCGTACAACATTAATGCCGTTGTGTAGAAAGTAACTTTTTCGGCACACGACTTGCATGGGTATGCAGTTGAATATAATTCAAGGTTTTAAAATCTTGCTCTTATCGTCTTTGAGAATGTTAATTTAAGGATCATCTTTCAACTTATTAAGAACAAGAGATCCATTTAAGATAAGAGTGATTTATCTTTAGAAGAACTTAAACAAGGAATGTGTGCATCCATATTCTCAAATTAAATCAGCGTAAATACCCAAATTAGAATTAAAAGAGAAAGATAAAACGCTTGGAAATTCCCAAATTACGAAAGCATCAATTAATAAAATGTTGTCATATCTATTGATTATGCATTAAATGAGAACTAGTAAAGTGAGGTGCTGTGTCGTTGGCTTCGCAGCTGCTTTACATTTGTGCAGATTTTGAATAGAGCAGAATATGATATACATTATTATACACCAAAATGGAAACACAATTGTTCAACAATATTGTTATTCTATGGTTTTAATGTCGGTTTCATCGTTAATATCTTATACCGATAATTTGTGATTTTAGTAAATTTTTCATGTGCTAGTTAAAAATTTGAATGACATTAATTAGACTCTGAAAGCGCACCTTAATGAGACTACGAATAATTAGGAACAACATCAAAAACACATGGAAACAACACAAAACCATGGCTGTTCCGAAATTCACGTAGAAAATACTCATGCAAAATTAAGGATCAAGACTGTTAAAGTAAATAGTAAAACATAGATTGAACAATTTATTCATAGAGACTATTAAGGCTAGTGCATGATGCTTCTATCGAATCTGGGTTCTCGTTGTTCCCAGTGCTAATCTTTGACCCTGCATTATGGTCCTGGCCTGGTAAGCGATAGCTACAGTCTATAAGCAACGTAGCAGACCGTTTATCTAAATCTACACTAATATTCAAGCTTTAGAATTTGTTTAGTTGCTTTGTCGCACTAATCTCAGGAATGTTCGAATTGAAAAAAAAATTGTGTTGGATGGCCCCTTTATCGAGAAAGGCATAAAGCTAAGGCTACAACTAATGTTAAGTAGTAGATAAGTGTTGTGTGTTAGGCGCTACGACAAATGTTGAATGACAAACAAAAACGGGGAAAACAATAATTTTATAATAATTGTTTTATGCATAATAAGTTGTCTTAACAGAATCCTGTTGTTCCTTTAAGAAATAAAATTACGGAATTGTTTTTAATTACAAACATTTGCATAAATTTTCATAAGTCCATAGAATTTATTTATATCTTCATTCATTTTTATTGCTTATGCTTATGAATGATTTCAAACACAATGTAAATTGATGATGCATAAATTGAATTGAGTGGTTTTAATTGAATACATAATTCTCATAAGTCCAGAAATACTCGTATATTAATATTATTTGAACGAAATTCGACTGCCTTGTTGATCTAGCTGTTGGTCGCAATCACGATTGCTGAGCATGAGTCCTGGATTCGAGGAATTTGAATATTCATATTTCTGCCCGGTTGATGGCAATGGGCTCGCTCACTATTACATCGGACTTAAACATAACTGGCGAATATGGGTGTACGGTCGAACAAGCTATTTGGTTTACAGTTTAACTCACAAATTACTCGTACATTGTAAAATGTAAACCAAATAGCTTGTTCGACCGTACTATTAGGTACACCTCTGCCTAGGGCACGCCACGATAGGGCACGCCACGATAGTGGCGGTAAGTCCCCTCTTTGAGGAGTGGCTTGAGAGGCGCCACGGCGCCCTCACCTTCCGCCTGACGCAGGTCCTCACCGGACACGGATGTTTCGGGAGGTACCTGCACCGAATCGGGCGGGAGGAAACGCCCGGGTGTTTCCACTGTGAGGATCGACCGGAGGACACGGTGGAGCACACGGTGGAGGTCTGCCCTGCGTGGGCGGAGCACCGCCGTGTCCTCGTAGCGGCGATCGGCGGCGGCGACCTCTCGCGTCCGGCCCTGGTTCAATCCATGGTCCGGAGCGAGACGGAATGGGAAGCCGTCACCTCCTTCTGCGAAGCAGTCATGCTGGCGAAGGAGGTGGCGGAACATGAGAGGGAGAGAGCCTCTCTTCCCGGCCGCCGCGGGAGACGCACCGGACGTCGGGGGCCACGTGGTGGCTACCGGCCACCGTAGATGCGGGCCTGTGGACGGTTAGCTATGGGCTAGCTAGCCGTCCGTCCGTCTAGTGACGACAGGCCGTGTCGACGGCGCGTTCGAATTCCACGCGCGCCTCAAAGAGATGTCAGCAGAAGAGAGGGGCCCGCAAGGGCCGAAGCCTGCCGGGGTTGCGGGACTGTTCGAAAGAGATACCGCGGCCCCGGAACGTAAAGGGCGAGGAAGGAACATGGATGGGTTTTAGTCAGTAAGAGTCTGACACTCCCTCCCGCTCCGCCCAGAGTGGGAGAAGTCATTTGATGATTTCCCATCCTAAAAAAAAAAAAAAAAAAAGGTACACCTCTGCCTAAATCTTCGGGGAGTACAGGCGTGATGTTATGTTACTTCAGGTTCGTAAGTATGTTTTAATAATTTAGATTTACGTTAGTTTTCCTACGTCCCATGTTATTTAAATTAGATTTACGTAAGCTTCCCAACGTCCTACGTAATGCAATTTAGATTTACGTTAGTTTTCCTACGTCTTATCCTACGTAATGTAATTTAGATTTACGTTAGCCTTCCTACGTCCTACGTAGTGCAATTTAGATTTACGTTAGCCTTCCTACGTCCTACGTAGTGCAATTTAGATTTACGTTAGCCTTCCTACGTCCTACGTAGTGCAATTTAGATTTACGTTAGCCTTCCTACGTCCTACTTAACGCAGTTTTGATTTACATTAGTTTTCCTACGTCCTACGTAATGCAATTTAGATTTACGTTAGTATTCCTACATCCTACGGAATGTAATTTAGATTTACGTTAGCCTTCCTGCGTCCTACGTAACGCAGTTTAGATTTACATTAGTTTTCCTACGTCCTACGTAATGCAATTTAGATTTACGTCAGTTTTCCTACGTCCTACGTAATGTAATTTAGATTTACGTTAGCCTTCCTACGTCCTACGTAGTGCAATTTAGATTTACGTTAGTTTTCCTACGTCCTACGTAATGTAATTTAGATTTATGTTAGCTTTTCTACGTCCTACGTAGTGCAATTTCGATTTACGTTAGTTTTCCTACGTCCTACTTAATGCAATTTAGATTTAGGTTAGTTTTTCTACGTCCTAAATAATGTAATTGAGAATTACGTTAGTTTTCCAGCGTCCTAAATTATTTTCAAAACATCATTTTTGGTAGAGTGTTATTTAGCGCCATAGCCTGTTTTCCTCCTTCTTTTATAGCTAGATTATGTGAAACATGTATAAACACTTAATTGTTTAGTATAAATTCAAGGTAAGCTCTTATCTCAGCATTAATACAAATGTGCCCGGCAACAGTTTTATTACTTTCGTTGGGTCCCTCTTATCTTAAAGAGTTGGTACTATTTACATAAAACTTGTTAAATTCGTGATAATACAATTATAATTAGATCAAAAACCATTCGTAAATAACTTAGAAATTATAACAGTCGACGTTGGTGGTAACGCTTTGACCTTAAGCTGACCTAGAGCAGTGTGGAATTCCAGTAGAACAAGAGACCAGCTAATGCCGGTTTTATTACCACCGACGCCGTACTACATACAGTATACCTACTCTTCATAGATTATTTCTTGAACAGGATTATTAAACAACTTAAAAAACAGCATATCTTGATGTTTTTGGTCATAACTACAGCCAAAAAAATTGACACAACATAACATGAGTAACATAACATAAACACATATGAGGGATACAATCATGAGTGTAGTTAAATACCTGACCTTACATATGACTAAGTTAATAATCCCACCGTCGATGTTTCCGATCGTTAAAACTTGCAACAACGCGCTCTGTCATACACAACCTAATTTATGTAGCTGGTTCACACAACCAGCCACACTTTTGCTGCTGAAAAATTATTCCACATAGAATTTTCAGCCTTGTTTACAAGAAGGTAGAGTTATCCTTATGTTTTTTGTACGGTAAAATGGTTGGCAAAGGTTTAAGAGCGACAAACTCCTCTCAAATAAGTTTGATGGTTATTTTACTACCCTGTTCTAATTACGAGGTTTCCTTTCGGATACTACTAAAATGGTGTTCATACAAAAACTTTATGGGTGTTCTCTGTATTAACTCTTTGTTGTGAAATTAGTTTCGCGACCGTTTTTCAGCTCGTTTGGTTCTTTATAATTAAGTGCTTAAGTTTCTATATAGTGTGGCTGTGGACTTGGCTAGTTAAGTGTGCTTAAAACGTGCTTATGGGTAATTCGGTTTTTGTTTACAGATCTACACTGCCTATTTTCACATATTCAGTTACATATTAGCTATCCAATAATTTTGATATAAGATATGTTACAAATAGACTCAAAGCAAAGAATACTGTCGAATGGCCCCTGTTAGGTCACAGCAACAAATAAATAGCGAGTAGCTGTCAACAAGCACTGATAATTCTACCGATTTTCTGTTCAGCACAATTTACTCTCAAACTCCACAACGGTTTATTAAACTTTAATTACTATTCGTTTCCTCTAGAATGTATTCTTAAAGCTTGTGAAATTGGAAACCCAAGTCTTATTATTACCAGCGATATATTTCGCAAATTAAACCAACATACTGTTCTTTATACAGTTTTGGCAGCGAGTGGAGTATAATTTAGTGACGATTTTATCGCATCTGTAACAATTTAGATAATTAATTTATTGACAACTGTGCAGTATTACAATCAGTGTAAGTCATTTGTCGTAATTTTAGCTGTCAGTCCTTGTCGCCAATTAATTACTAGTCGAACTAATTTGAACAGGTCGTCTAATCTGTAGCGATATTTCGGCCCGGGAACTGCATGCCGTTTAAAATTCAATATATTTTGCCATAAATATCCGATTTTACGAGCGAACGTCCCCGACAGATGTCAAACAAATTGTTGACACATTCAAAATGTGACGAAGCCACTTAAATAAAAGATTACTTTTACACGAGAGCTGTTTGGTGTGAGAATTTCTCGTCCAAACAAGCTTAGCTCACTTTTTCCTATATTTTTGTAACTATGTATTTGAATGACTTTTTTTCTTTCAGAGCTCCAGTTATGGAGAAATCTCATAAAACAAGTTTGAAAGTGCGTCAAACGATTCAAGTTTTTCGTACACTGCATAATGTTCTTCAACCTGTAGAAACCGAGGTTCAATCAATCAATGTTTTTAAGTAAGTAAATCAGTATCTCCCGAATCTCAATAAGTAGGTATCCAGTGACATTTCAATGCCAATAAATTGGATCAGCAGGGACATTGGACAGTGGACAGTGCAGCTGCCGTACACGTGCGATGGTCACGACCGAGACATGGGTCCCTCACGGAGCTGTGGTATCACGACAAACACTCGTTAATATTCAGCAGTCGCTTGACTTTTTTAAAAGAAATCGTGCGTTCAGATCTTGTGTAATAAAAAGTCGGGAGACGTGGTTTTACCCGGTGACGTACTTATGTGGCCGCTGAAATGATTTTTTTGTGGTGTAGGTTACTAAGGGCAATCGGAAAACCTTTGAAGATACTCACAAACTTTTAAACCCTACTAAGCATTTTTTTACCACTTCGCACTATTATCACGGCTGAAAATTTTGAAGGTCTTCAAACTTAAGAATTTCATCAAAATTTCTCCTCAGTCGGACAAACTATTTTATTAATGAATGGCTAATTATCCTTTTACTTTCTAGACACATCAACAGCGTCGCAAAAACATTCCACATCATTATGTTTAGGTAGCACGTTTAACTGCGCCGGCGCAGGTCGGAGGTTGGGGCCGCGGCGCGGCGCCTGCGTCACTCTATCAACTTGCTAATTCACGCCTGTGGCCAGCTGGCCGAGCGCAAAACAACTGTGGCCCTTTTTTATCCAGAATATTACACACATTTGAATTTCACACCTATTCATAAACGGTACATTTACATACATTTACCACCTGACGAAAAATTTATTTATTATATTCAATCTGATTATGTGATCAGATCGAAAACATTCCTTAGGAATTCAAATAGGAGGCTCAAAGGTATAAATATAGCAGTTCCCTTAAAAACAAAACGAGGAAATTTCAATCACAAATTACTAACACTCTGACTACTACACAAGTTAAAGATACAGGACTTACAAAAACAACCAGAAAAGAGCGGTCAGAAAATATGTATATCACGGACACGTTAACACGTTCACTGCGTTAGTCAAATTTGATGACTTTCAGTTGGTGCGGCATCGGGTCGATAATATCCGAAGCCCGACTTGTCCCTGGTGCGGTGCTGGGTCGAAAAGACCTGTTCGACTTCGGTCTGTTTAGAAGGACTTATCTTAATAGGGATAATGATAAAAGCATATTCCTTTATACCAATATGTTGACAAATAAATACTCAATAAAAGGCTGAAGTCGTAGGTAGATGCACTGAATGGTTTGCTTGTAAATAAAGGTATTGTTTGTCGGATCTTTTCGACCCCATATCCGCACTAGTTAGTTAAAGTGTCGACACATTTTTAGTGTTGTGGATGACTAAAAAAAAACATTGATATCGATAAAATGTACTTATAATATTTTTGAGAACTATTTAATGGTTCACTAATGTTTTACCAAAACTCCATTGACAAATTTTCATTTTACAACCAACGTTTCGTATATATAATCGTCGCTGGATATAGGAGAATGACCATCAATTATTGGGGTATCGAAACTTTGATAACGTGGTTGAATAATTTTATGTTCCAATATTTGTTTTCGTTCATTATGAGCTGTACTAGTTGATGGTGTGGGTGAATCTGGTGGCTTGGGATTGATGGCTGCAGTTTTTAGGACTTCTAATGTGTGACTAGTTGACGGACTAGTATATACATTATCAGATACGTTCCGCTTACCCAATATTATTTGCTTTGGGGGACCTTCGCTCACTTTATTTTTCGTTGGTTTCTCACAATTATCACCCTCACTCGACTTGAATAACAATTACCTAGATCGTTTCATGTTTCATATACTTTCTCTTCTCATTTGGATAAAAAGTCATCTAACCAGAAGGACCTCACTAGCTCTACTAACATGTAATCTAGTGCGGCTATAGGGTCATCGGGTATCGGGTCGTTAAGATCCGATAAACGCACTGGACGTAAAAAATGTTGCTCCAGTCGGTATCGGGTCGAAAGGACCCGATGCAATTTTTTGGTATCTTTACTATTTATTTAAAGAGGCAATTCTAAAACACTAACTGTCTCATTCATATTCATAGGGAGACCAAATATATCTGTCCCGCACCAGCGGTTGGCACAGTAATTTTAACCCCGCACCCGTGGAAAGATGAGCATCGGATATAATCGACCTGATACCGCACCGAACGTGTTAAATAGTGAACGACCAAGAATATTTCAGTCTGCAAAACAAGTAAAGTGAGTGTAGCAGATGTTTACAAACACTGACAGAGCACTGAGCAGCCCTCGGATGGCTGCGTCTGCGCCGTTTCAGGGCACGTGTGCCTGCTGACACCCCTAACAGTAACCAGAACTACTATTTATACTCAGCGTGTCATAGCGTGATGTTGTACAGGAATTATTTGTTACCCTGTACTTGTGATGGCAGTTTAAATAACTGGCATCTGTTACACGGATAACTCATTAGCTGAGATATAAAATTGAAGTAAAGCTAACTCAACGACGACGGTCTAAGTGCATAGTTTCTGTTTCCTGATAGCTCGTCCTTAACAAACATCAATTTGTAAATCATATTTAAGGCACAGAAGATCCTTAGATGTTGAATTATTACGTAGCTACTGCCATTTTGTCTACCGAAAAATGTATTGTCTTTCTTATCTACATATTTTGGCCATGAACCACCAAGTATGGAGGTACATCAACGACTTACAAAAAGTAACTACCTAGTTAATTTGCACGCCAACAGACCTTGGCCCCGGAAGCACGTTTCCTCTTTGCATACAACAATGGTGGATCATTGTCCAGTTGGATGATTGCGTCATCGACACTACTTGTCGGATCCAGGTGTAAAAAGACTCAAAGCTTTTTAAACAGTGTTCGTATTTTACGCATTTGTGTGTACTTACCACATAAGCTTTAAGGTTGCTATGCAAGTTGTATCTGCTACTGAGTCATCATCATCAATTATCTGCCTAGCCTTTTCATAATTTAATTGGGGTCGGCTTCCAGTATCTGCATCTTAGTAACATCAACTAAAAGAAGAACTGTTAAAAACGAATGTAACACTGCTCACTGATGACGCAATGAAACAAATATGCGTACTGGAGTAATTCCACGTTATCTAGAGTGGACCTATCCTCTTGAGGCCATTGTTACGTCTGATACCGATAATTATGGATAAAGAAATACATTGTTGGTTTCTGACGCCATTTTGTTTAATCACTCATCAGTGATTAGAATAAAATGAGAACGGACATAAGTGGTTTTGACGACTCTCAATATGGTGAGAAAATCAAGAGGTCATGTTTGGAACGCCATAGATGCATAGATGGTAGATATGAGAATATTATGTAGGATTATACATACATAAGCTAGTATACAATTGAATCCAGCCTATTGTTAGCATCTGTTAGAATTGCCAGTTTGCAGTCGGCGACTACAAAGGGCCAGTATCGTTGGATCAAGCGACGCCATTGTCTCTACGCGATGCGCGTGCGCTATCTGCGATGGCTTGTTACTCGACGCGTGACGTAGATCGCGAGATTACTCCAGTGACATCACTATTGTCCGATCAGATTTTTCAATAAACCTTTCGGCATTTCAAATGAAGACACCAAAACCATAGATAGGGAATCCGTAAGTTCATGTAGAAAACGCTTGACTAGAAACTGCTCGATCGCTATAACGACGCAACCATTTAAAACAGTAAAGTTTTTGTAATAGTTTCCATCTAGTTATTATATTTTACGATACGAAATTGAAAATGTTTGTGTATTTTATAGAAAACGTTTAGTTAATAGTAACATTAAGATCTCGGCAGGCACATTTCAGATTATAGCTGTACCGGTTTTCGATTCATGTCCATAAAGCCAAGCTAAATGTCGACATTACTTTCCAATTTTCTTTTCGATCTCCTTTAAGATGTAAAGAGTTATATTGTGGCACAATTGAAGAATTAAGTATTTAAAGTTTTTTATCATTATCATCATCCTTTTTTCGAGGTACTAGATCGTCGTCAGAACCTTCTTATTTCAACCCTTTCAGTCGTCTGAATGCTCAGTCCCATCTCCTTTCTATCCTAATCATGTTTCACACAGTAATTTTCAATCGTCTGAGCGTTAAGTTGATACAGTTTCTTCACATACACAAAATGTTTATTTTCAAACTCGTTTGCGTAACGACAAAGATTCTAGCTTTATTAGTTATTACTCATATGACCTGAAACAACATAATAGATGGCGAATCAAAGCAAACACTAGACAGTGCTCGTATGTTCAGCGTATGAGCAGAGCACATGTGATGATCAATCTGTCCAGCACGTGGCTCCACAGCGGTGTCGCTGTCGCCGCCTGCGCCTGCGCACCGCTCTCAATGCGCCCTTGTCTTGCACGCACATGCGATGGCCACATGCGCCAATATTTTGGTACTTCGTGAATATATGCTCCTTGGTCTATTACAAATGTTACACGCTAATATAATTTACGAGATGGTTGGATGGCCTGTGGAACTAAACCATATAAATCGCAACAACCATTAACTTTTTAACTGCATTATGAATCATAGCCCTGTCAAACAAATATCACTCCAAAGTATATGGCCGGTTTAGTCATAGACAGAGTTAAGTAACTTGAATACGTTGTAAAACAAGGATGTGCGCAGAAATACCTCTCAACATTTACGTGATTAGTGTTTGGCTACAGCAAACAATGATGTCAGCCATTTCATAGAAAAAAAAAACGAATTCGCGAATCACGACACAGTTATGCAAACTGGACACGCACTGAACACAAAGCCCGGGTCCGTCCGGCCGGATGTTAATGAATATCATTATATACCAAATGAATGATTATTTTTAACGACAATAGACACCCATAAATATATTTGACATTACCATACGAATGTCATACTTTACAACGACGCTATGACACACACGCTAAGACAGACAGACGTGAAACTAATAAAAAATCCGAACCGTACAATTCAATCTCAGATCACTAATTTATTGATATTTTTTGTTCCATAAATCCATCGACATTTAAAGTCAGGTGCTTTGATAATAGCGATAAATACTGCGCATTAGATATTAATGAGGCTATAATAAGAATTTAGATTAATTGACTTACATAATAAAAATGCAAATTGAGTGCACGTCTCGTAATATTGTGGATGTGAAAGTATCAAGCTAGGTTGACACCTCAGAAGTCTATTTAAAACGTGTAAAAACTGTCCACTTTGTCACGCAGATCCGTCCAGTCCCGGTGATATAGAGTTTCGCCTTGTCGCTCTGTCGCCCTGTCTCGACAACGCAACGCCAATTCCGACGTTTTTAGGTGAACTGGAAAATATGATTGAGGATATTTATAGGTGGCTAGCGACAATTCAGCTATTCTTCATAATTAGCTGGATTATTTATTAGCTGGAAAGCGCTTTACATTTTAATAGGTGGTTTGGAATTCAAAGAATTAATTTAATTTTGTAATAGATTGCCCTACATATTTCATATTTCAAACGGCTGAAACTCCTGAAGTTTCGTTCGTTATTTTTAAAAAATAACAAAAGACAGCTTAGTGTTCAGAATTTAGACACACAGATTAGTCACATGAGAACAATTTTAAGTACGTTTAATTTCGAAATTACTGGAAGTCAAAACTTTTAACGAGCCGCCCCCAGTCACCATGTGCTAAGCAGATTCTTGGTGTTCCATGACGATTGCCCAAAATCCTGCAGTCCACATGGACGTGAGAACCGAAGAAACATTTGTTGGTGAAAGAAACACTCGTTTATATATTTTTACGATACGCACCTACTACGAAAACATATGGTGGATTTGTAGCAGGGCTTATTGGGCATTTCCTATTGTTTTACAAATAAGCGCTTTTAAAGTCAGATGGCTTTATTGCTAAACATCTGCTTTCACGAAATGGAAAATATGTTTGAGTCGAAAAGTTTTGTTTTATTGTTCCGTGTTTTTTCTTCAGTGGGAATATTACGAACATTAGGTATTGTTATTTTTATATCAGCAAACTCCGCGTTTTTTTCAGATACTCAAAATGCGCCTCACAAAGGAGATTGAATAATTACATATCTATTAAGTTGTATATTTTAGTCCCAAATGAATACATATAGAAGTACGAAGCCACCTGGGTAGATGCGTAGGATTCACCAGATGATACACAGCACACGTGCTCGCAGCTGTACGCACGATCGCACGTGTGGGACTCAACATCCTTGAATTTATGCGCTCCTGGTATAATAATGCCTTATTGTTCAAATGTTTTATTGTTCGCCAAAAGATTATCTGTCCTCGATTTGAAGTTCTTAATCGGTTCAGGTAAATCATTACAGATTGTTTCATTTTTGCCCAAATCACAAATGACTCATTGGGTTTATTTGGTTACTCACTTGAAAATTATGAAAAATGCATAAGTTTCGATAACAAATCGTACGAATAATGTCCTAAAGGATCTGTAGAAGGAAATATATTGAATCAGTGAATGGATAAAGTGCACATCTAAATCTTATCGCTAGCTATTCACAATTTAGTACATTATGCAGTTGTGGTCGCGAATCTAGCGCATTTCCTTATTATGCTTGTAAACTAACTGAAATCCACATTCATGTTTGGGGATTATGTAACAAGGATTTGTTGGCATAAGGACAGATTCGATTTACTCCAGATTCGCGTGATTCGCTTAAAGACAGTACTGTCGTATGAAAAGTGATTTTACTTATTAATACGAAACGAGAGAAAACAAAAAAAAACCTGACTGACATCGTTACTAACCAAAAATAAATTCCTTGCACTCATTTTTAATCATATTTTTTTTCTATACTAATCATACTCATTGGTAAATGTTTTAAACATTCAAATTAACCCGATAAAAGGTTTGTTTACACTATAGCCACACAGACTTTTAGAACAGACACGGTATAGTGGTTGTTACGTCCGCACCGTAACAATCTAATCAATATGTTTCGGGATTAACCAGGGACGTAATTAGGCACAAGAGCACCAGCAGTCCAGCAAGGATTGATAACGTTTGGAGTACTGTTTCAACACGATGGCATGGCAATTACGGCAGCGTATCGCAACAGTTGCCATTCTTATTACGGTGATATGTTATCACGGCACATCTGTCGACCGAACTCATGGTTATTACATCGGAGGATACAAGGTAATGTATGCGATTTTGCGATGCGTCATCTAATAATGCTGTAGGCTATGTGCCTGTCTTGTTTATGTACAGAGCAGGCCTTGTATATCAGTTCAGTGACCTGTGTTTTCCATTGAGATTTTCTTCCCAGTTTTTTTAATGAATTTATTAAAATTTACTTTAGAAAAGATGCAATAAGCATGCACAAGTACGGCCCGGTATACAGAAAACAGAAAAGTATACAGTCTGAAACGGCAGAAAACCGTATGGACAATAGAGGATCAACACGTTACCACAATACTTAGTTATTTGTTATACTTACAAGAGTGCAAAGTGGCTTTTTAACCGCGTGCTCTATTTAGATGACCGAGCAAGCGAAGGATTCGGCGAGTGATTCAAAAATTAGAACCCTGAGCGTTAGCGAGGGAATCAAAAGAGCACGAAATTAAAAATCTTTGCACTCGAGTGCAACACGTAACTTTTCATCCCACCTCAGCGAGGAAATGACTGAATGCGAACAAAAAACATTTGCGCATTATTAACAGTTTCAGTCAATTTTGTTGGCGTCAAATAAACTTCCTCATCGCTAGAACCACTCATTTTAGATTTTTCACTTGTTTTCAAGTTTCTTGTTTTTAACCTCAGGTTTTAACAATATGACGTGCAAAGAAAATGGCGCGCGCAAAGCAAATTAAAAAAAAAGTAGCACAAGAAGATTTTTTAACGAATTAAAAAAGGTTAGAAAAATTCGGCACCATGGAGGTAGAAGTAAATGGGTTTAATGCTATTTTAAATTCACAAGCTTAGTGCACACGATGTTCTAACTTCAATTTACTTTATCCTCTAGCGGATAAAAACCGATTTTTAACTTCTCATGCTCTAAAAGTACGCCAATATAGCCCCTACGGAGCGGGACTAAAGTGACCACTTTACTCCCTAGAAAGTCTATTTCGTTTTTTAATTTCCTTCATGTGATATAGACAAATTCAAACAGCCAGTAAATATACAATTATCTGTGGAGTGTGGACCATACATTTTCATTGCGAAAATGTTGGGAGTTTCAGCAGTGGCGTAACTATAGGGTGGCAGGACTGGCAAAATGCCACGGGCCGCTCAAAAGTGACCTAACATTTTTAAAATTTAAAAATAAGTATAAATTTTAAAGTACTTACTTAAAATTAATTAAAGTTAGGCCAAATTTTAAATCAATTAAGTAAAGTTAAAACCAAAGACCATAATTATACAAATTCAAATAACAAATTAAGATTTAAACGCATTCATAACAAAAGGACCGATTTTAGGCCGAATTTAGGAAACATGGGACAAAATATGCTATCTAACTTGGCTATTCTGTCTATTAAAAATTCTATGGCCCGATCTTTAAACTTTGATGATGTTATTAATACTGATCAGAAAGCTCGGAGAAAAGAATTTTATTAATAAATATCTTGTTAACATTAATAATTATTTTATTATTAACATAACTGTTACTTTATTATAAACTTGTAACCTAAAATGGACACAATGTTACTATTGGGTAACTATCTCAGTGATTTATTCAAACTAAATTAAAATGTGACGTGTTTTATTGGGACCCCATGCAATGGATTTGCCAAGAGCCTCGGATGGTATAGTTACGCCACTGAGTTTCAGTTCCATGGTTTTTCCGCAAATGAGGCGCCATGTGTTTTAAATTGTTAATCTGTGACTGATTCTAACCGCGAAATTTCAGATTTTTTGTCGAGTATTTGTTTGGTTTTTAACAAAATTAGGTTTTTTCAGCGACAGTAAACAGTTTGACGTCAGCAAAGAGCAACAGATATAATAGATAATCTTTTGCCGCCAAAATCGCGGAAGATTTACCTAAAAACTTGAAAGTTTTATGGACTGGAGGAATAAGAAACAAAATGTTTTTGTACTAAATTGACTACTTTTCTCGCACTTAAAGTGAAAAGTATAGTTTCCACCTCGAGACTAAACGCCAACTTAATATACCCTCGGTTTCATTGACTTCCTCGCACGCTCGGGAGTCAAACCACCTCTGGTATTTAAGGCTTCGTTTAGTCCCTCGATAAAAAATCACACTCACGCACTCAGATTTCGAAGGGCAAAACTAGCTTTCCGAGATGGCGGGATGAAAAGGTACTTTGCAAAATTACAAAGCCTTCGTTGATTTTTTTTCCTGGTAGAAGTTGCTCGAAGCTCCAGAGTAACAATTTAACTGTCTCGCAACGAAATTAATCAGAAAAGAATAGCGGAGGAGTAGGAAAAACATAAATTCCAGTTCCCCCATATCAGCAGCAGCAGCGTTCGTGGAATGCCTATAATGATGTTCAATGTACTCAACTTTGTAAATGTACTTAACAAATAATTTCCAATGCACTCAATAACAATGTACTAAATTACCTACAAGTGACTGACCTTATCCTTATCACCGACAGAATCTGCAAAACATACCTGATAGGTAGAAACAAATAACATAATTGAGCAGGTGCAGGCGATGACACACAGGTACCTAACTCGTACCTAGTATCACACGTGGTAGGTACTGATAACAATGATTTACTCATTAGATTAGCTCATTATCTTAATCCTAAATTACAACAATACGCACAATATGTGGTGCACCTGAATGTACCGACGAATTCGGGTCACATGGTGCGCGCCTCAGGACATTCGCCCACGTAGTTTTACGATTATTACCAGTACATTCGATAAAAATAATTAGATAAGGCTATTGTTTGAAAATATGGACGTTAATTTACGATAGTGGATTATTTTCGTTCGGTATTTTGCTATGATAAAATCCGAATAGCGGATTTTCCAACTTATTTATCCGTCTTAGTGCAAATTTTATCGTTCTAAGCACCAGGAAAGTCCAATTAAAATTCCGAGTGCATTAAAATCATGAAAACTACTAAGGAAACCCCAGAACAGAAGCTTAACTGAAATCAGAAGTTAGATCGAAGCTTCAGCGAGCACAAACATCCCTCACAATGTTATCACTGGTCCCCATGTGCGCGGGCTCTCTGATAACGTCGCCAATGTGTCGCACAGATTTGCGAACTAGCTTCCTTACACGTGCACCGGCATGGGAACTGAACCCAGCAGTTGCAGTGCACATGGCGAGATAACGACTGTTTTATGAAATGTTTTACAACTAGCGCTTAAAGCTTTCTATAGAAAGGTGATCGCCAAATGTGGCCAGCGTTTCCGTCAAACGGAACAGCGCGGGCGGCCACCAATAAACTGCAGCAGTTAATATCTTATTGTTTCCTTATTCCTCATAATTGTTAGGTGCCGGTAATTATTTGCATCTGCGCACTGAGCACACGTGTGTCTATACTCTAGTACGTTTGGTACACGGATGTCTTTGTCTGCTCTGTGGATATAGATCTTTGTCCGACCACATGGCAACCTTTGCTCAGGTGTTGAACAAAGTGAAATCGTTTTGTTTTGACGTCATTATAAACTGTTACTTGTTTGGAGGACTACACGGTCAATTTATACAGTATGATAGAACTCTAAGAAACTTAACAGAGACATTTGAGCTTTCACCGACTCACAACCAATGTGGTATAAGTACTGCCACTAAACAACAATTTATGTGAAACCCTTGTCATCAACCAGCTATTTAACGAAAGATTCTAATTTATTTTTCAATTTGGAAGATTTCCGGCCCGCATAAAAACTTCTTCAGATTACTCAATCATTCAGACTTTTTATTGAACTGAAAAAGAAAACTTATAATAGATTGTATATGTGGAGCGCGTGTAAAATGAGCTGCTCGAAAATAACAGTCGTTTGACGCGAACAAATGAGTGGAGACAGCAGACAGGAGGCTGTGGTCGGACACCTGCGCGGGAGTCGGTCACTCCGCGCGGTGACGAATGTTCGCGACGTCATTACAGCGCTTCCACCAGCTTATTAGTGAGGCAATAGTAAATGACCGCCCGCCGCTAATCGTTACTTCTGTCTGGTCCAAGCATCAATCTTCGATAATAGCATGACTTACGAAAATCTTTCGAAAGAGTTCGCACAAAAGTTTGCATTTCAATTTTAATGAGTTATCATGATCACTGTTAGCACAGTACTAAATGTCAACAATGATAAAACATCATATTAACACGCTGTGTAATAAATGTATGTACTCATCCACAAGGTCCATGAATGACATTAACAAAATGACTCCTAAAAATAAGACGCAGATAAATGACATTCTTTTCAGACATCATGAGCGGAAAGCAAAGGTGATCTCCCTAATCAAGTGCCGTACAAAAGGCATACAAAGTATTCCCGCGGTCCGGTTCGTATCGCGCGTATTAAATTATGCAAGTAATAAAATCCTATTCTGTGTCCGCTACAAAGCTCTTCCCTCTCAAGCACGCAATTTCTCAAAACATTGTCGCGTCATTTTTCATTGCATCAATCAGCCCGCTTATGTGGACCGCTCTTACCAAGTCTAGGGGTGGCGCAAGCGCAGAAAACGAAATTTAAAATGTCTTTTTTTTCGTCCTTTAAAATATTTGCACTGGTTTTGCACTTAGGTCTCGCTTAGGTATGAAGCTATGCTGGTATTAAAAACAACCAAATAAATCATGATATTATCAATGATTCATGTCACCGCAAATATTACCTATTGATAAGTTTAATGAAGTAACGATATTCTGATTACTTCGATAAGGATTTTAACGACTGAGTTTTATGTGTAATGTTTCCTGCTTTAAATGTTAGAAGTCAAAATGGATCCTAAAGTTATTTCTGAGGCACTTGTTATGCAAACAAGACACGGTGTACAGTTAGATAGCATCTCCACGTACACCAGTAAAATAAATGTACGTGTTTAGTATTGTGGGTTTCAAGAAACACTATCTGGCACATCCTTGATAAATCTCGCAGGGTTGTCTCATCAACTGTTAAATAGAGTGTGAGCCAATGAATATTTTTATTGACGCGCCTGACGAGTTTACATCGGATCTTGACGTCTGCGTCGCATCTTGGACCTGCAAGTGCCCATTCTAATATGAATCTTACTGGACCACACTAAGATCCTTTTTCAACCAAATGCGTGAAACGATAAGTTGGCGAATAAAATAGAGTGTTACGGTCAGCAAAATAGAATTGAAAATCTAAAAAGGTCCACAAACTTAAGTGTAATTCAACACGAAAGTCATCAAATGTACGCAAGCGAGATCTGCGGGAAGATAAGTTCCTTTCTTGTCCGTTTCTTATGCAAATATTGACACAGTGTTGCTATCATTAATCAGGCGAAATGCCGGGGGTCCGACAATGAGCGCTGAATGTACCCAGATGTGAAATGTTTCACGTGCGTACTTTGTTAGGTGATATCAATCAAGCCATTTATAGCTTAGCTTCTTGTTCGTTAGAATATTATTACATATATAGGGAACGATTACGTAGAGAAGGGTCAGCAGGGGTCTCATAACCCTGCCGGGGTTGCGGGCTGTTCGAAAGAGATACCGCGGCCCCGGAACGTAAAGGGCGAGGAAGGAACATGGATGGGTTTTAGTCAGTAAGAGTCTGACACTCCCTCCCGCTCCGCCCAGAGTGGGAGAAGTCATTTGATGATTTCCCATCCCAAAAAAAAAAAAAAAAAAAAAGGGGTCTCATAACAGCAATTAAGTTTCTCAAAGAACTTAAACATTGCTACGAATTTTGCTTGTTGCAACCCAGCACTTTTGCTTAGCCATGATTCAATCGTTTTGATACCTAACATGATTTACGGTAACCATAATATTTTAGGCAATAAAACAAAATCCAGTACATCCTACACCTGTCGAGTACATCATACTTTATCTTGATACCATTGAATTTTATTGGAGTAATAAAGTTTAATCAGATTCGCACACGATGGTATACATCATATAAAACTTCGTCTTACATGCCTACAATGAATAAAATCATCTCTTCCTAAATCCTCATAAAATTTACTTAGCCAGTATTTTAAATGTAAAAAAAACCGGCCAAGAGCGTGTCGGGCCACGCTCACTGTAGGGTTCCGTAGCTTCCCAGACCATTAAAAATACCAACATTTTTCGTCAGCAAAAATAACTTTGTTTTTCATAGTATTTGTATGAAAAACAAAGCGTTTGCGTTTTTTTGAAAAAGTGCTATATAACTCAAAAACTATTCAACTCATCAAGTTGAAAATAATTTTCCTAGAAAGTTCATATAAAGGTCTACTTCTGTGATTTTTTTCATATTTTTTAAACTTATGGTTCAAAAGTTAGAGGGGGGGGGGGACACATTGTTTTTGACTTTCGGAGCGATTATTTCCTAAAATATTAATATTATCAAAAATGATTTTAGAAAACCCCTATTCATTTTTAAATACCTATCCAACAATATATCACACGTCAGGGTCAAAATTAAAAAAAAAATCGCTCCCCACTTTACGTCTGGGGGAGGTACCCTAATAAAAATGTTTTTTTAAATTTTTATTTTTGCACTTTGTCGGCATGATTGATATACATATTGGTACCAAATTTCAGCTTTCTGGTGCTAACGGTCACTGAGATTATCCGCGGACAGACAGACAGACAGACAGACAGACAGACATGGCGAAACTATAAGGGTTCCGTTTTTTGCCATTTGGCTACGGAACCCTAAAAACCGCTACCGTAACTAACAGGCCATACTTTAGTAAAGGAATCACAATATTTACGGATTGTGGATATAAAAAAACGTCGAAGAGAGCGCATGTGTGTCGCAGATTTACATTTTTGTTAAGTCGCTCACTGTTCTGCCGAGTTATCTTTAGTCAAATCTCCATTCTAAGCAGGCAGACCAAATGTTTCAGTAGTAGGTTTCAAGAAATATATTTATTACTACTGTTGAAGAGAACTGCTGCCATTTGTGGAACTTTGACAGTCGTTACAGGTAATCAGTGGCTCAAAAAATCTGACAACCAGTCTTACCAAGGGGTATCTTGTTCCGCAGTATTAGCTGGGTTGTGGCGGTCAGATAGGCAGTCGCTCCATGTAAAATACTGGTATTCAGCTGCATCCGGTTAGACTGGAAGCCGTCCCCTAAATGGTTGGGAAAAGGCTAGGCAGGCCAAAAACAACAAATTTATGTCTCGTTCACAAATTCAGAACAATCTCATTGGTGTAGCGGTTTCTACCGCTATTATTCTTTATTCATCCTGTTACATTTTTTAATATTTATTAAAAAATATTGAAAAAAAAAATCATTTAAAAATATGATATGCTAAAAAATGCTAAATGCTTATCATTAGGCCCCGAAATCGATTTGACCCAGGACGTTCAAAATTATTGGGATTTTACGTCAGGATTTTTTCATCAGCCGCCAGGACTCTGGACTAATACCAGGTCAGGCCATATCATATAGAACTTGGTGAAATGAGTGTGTACTATAACTGGCTATAGGGTAAACAATACAATCGTGATAAATTTGGTTTTGTTATTCTGATTGCATTAATTCCTAGCAATTTTATGAAGCACATGATGTTAATTAAGTAAATATTGAAACTCCTGTTACCACTTTAGTATAACTTCAACCTGATACCTACTGTTGAAAAGCAACGATATTAAACACTGGCCACCTTTAATAACATTTGAAATAAGAATCTATTTTTGAAATATTTTGAGCCAAAACCAACTCGTAAAGCTGCTATAAAATTATACGATCGTGATCACCTTTACGACATAGTATAGAAGTGCAGTAATTAATTATTACCTACATGACTATTTGTGATAAGACTCTACCGTTTAATAATAACAAATATAAAACATCTAAAAGAAGGATTCAAGTTTTCAGAAAACAAAAGTTTAAGTACGAGTATCTACACTTGAATTATTACTTAAAGATAAAATTTGCTCCAGATTGTTAAGACGCGTTAATAAACTTAACAACATACATAAAAAGAAAATTTAAAACCCGCCTGCGGAAAAATAACTAATATCTTTAAATGAAATCTGAAAAAAAAAAACGAGTTCAACAAAACAACCTAATACGGAACATATTAAGGCGCTACCCCAGGCAAAAGCCGTTTTTTGTGCAGTTTTTTGGAGCCAACTCCTCTTTATCCAAAAGAAATACCAAGTAATAAAAATACATTAAATTTCTACATATTCTTAGACTGCAAAGTGGTAGTTTTATTTTTTATTTTAAGTCTCATAATGTGTAATAAATCCCCTCACAATGAAACCACAAAAATGAGAAAAAAATATTTATAACATGCTTCTTCTCGTAAAGTTAACATTATTTTGATTTGCTTCTTATACTAATGGATAGACAATTTAATAATGAACATAATGCTAGTTTTTTTTTTTTCAAAAGACGGAAATTTGATTTTATAAAGAATAAAAATCACTAATTTCGCACTATTCGACCCGCAGTGACTGACGTAAAAACCACTTTGTAGTGCAAGCTGATTAGAACTTTATTCTAATAGTATTTCAAACGAAGTTTGAATCACCACAAATAGAGTTGCTAATTTTGCCTGGGGTAGCGCCTTAACTGCAACAGTCGGGACCCATATTGGATTTAATGATTATAATCTAGACTATTTAATGGGTCCCGACATAATGTACATACATACATTTACCATGAAAACACACACTCCTTTTTTTTTAGCAGTCGTGTAAAACAGTAAGTATCGATTCTTACTCCAATCTTCACTTCCAAAATAAGTACAAAAGAGCGAAGTCTTCATGTATCACACGTAAGGGCGGGCCGCCCTGCGCGTGCGCCACGTGCGCGCACAGATATAGCTCAACAACGGAGCTCTGTCATCTGGAGCAGCAGCCAGCCATGTGGACCTCGTCCGAGCGGCACATGCCCACATGCCCCGCAGCTGAACACATTCGCTTCAGATACTGTTTAATGTGCTCATCTGTGATTCTGCACTGCTGTCGAGATAAAGACTTGACAGCGACGAGAGTGCGCAATTTTCCTTTGTTTACGATGAATATGAAATAGAGTTATTTATCCATTAGGTACCTCATACAACATCATTCAGTATCATAGGGCAAATCGCAATAACACCTTTCAATTATCACAAACATTACAAAATGTATAATAACGGCGTCAATGAGCAGCCATTCCGACAAAATTGATTATCAGACTTGTATCATTTCAGAGATGCTCACATGATCCGAAGGGCCTCCCAACGTATACGTGAGTCAGGAGAGTACCGTGCAAATCTCCAGGCGAGCCTGGAGAATGTGACCATAAACCTACCTACCTATTATTGATCTTTTCGTAATTCTATTTTTATGTTGACGAGGTTTCTTTGTTTAATTTACCTTCCCAAAAAACACCCTTTCCGTCACACATAAATACCCAGGTGACGATAAAATATGAATCATACTACCGAAATGCAGTCTAAACAATAGCAAAACACGATCAACAGTTCCTTGGGAACGATTCCATCAGACACTCCTTATACATTCTCAAAGTCTTCCATTCTTTAAGCACAGAAGGTGTCTTATCTACTGGGATTAGCGCTGTAATCTACGAGGTCATAATACACCCATAGAGCGCCAAGTAATAAAAAGTGTTAGTTTATTAGGGCGTTTGCATACAATCGCGACGGCAGCTGTATGCGTGAGTGTCCGTCGCAGCTGCGATTTGCCGCTCGGTGTGAAAAGCAACGCGCCGCGATTCACATACAGACCAACTGGGCTGCTGGTTTTATAGGGGAGCTGGGTTAGCAGCTTGCCTTAGCATATGCAACTGCTAAGCAATTTTTGGGGGTTTCCGCAACGGTTACAATTGTTATCCAAGAAGAAAATTACGGTATTTTCCTACTCCTCCGCTATGCTTTTCTGATTAATTTCGTTCCGGGATCCAAGACAGCTAAATTAACTCTCTGAGAGTTCGTCGAGCTTCATTGTCTCGGCGCTTTTCTGGTGGTCGCCACTGTTGATTCTGGCTCTTTTACAGTGGTTCGGGAATAGTGTGGCGGGCCAGTACCTAAAAAAGAGAAACATAGGTTTTCATTAATAGCCGTCGAAAGTTATTCTGGATAACAATCCAGAATAACTTTCGACGGCTATCAATGAAAACCTACAAAAATCAGTACTGTCAAGTACCAAGGTCTTGTTCAATCAGTGGTTGTTAATAAGTTCTTAGAGAAGACAGAAAGGTTGAGAATGCTATGGCGCTCCTTGGACCACTACTTAAGCCAGCAGTAGACTGTTTAAAAAAGCTCATTCTATGTTAGATGACCTTTGTCAGACGACCCGGACTTTTGTCGGTTGGCTAAACGAGATATCAAGACTGCGCCAAAGATAAAAGAAGATTAGACTTATGTCATACAATTTATAATCATAGCTAATTGTTGCCAAAACTGAGATAAATTGGTGACTCACCCAACAAGTAAGACAATTAATGAATGGAGCTGTATGCTATTTTTAGTTCACATCTTGAACTGGCCAATTTATTATTATAGGCTCAATGTTATCATCAAAGTAACCATGATGTCATTCATAACAAACCGTAGACGTCTACACTGGTGATGTGAATGTCGGCTTTTCCCAAAGACCAATCTAAACAAGTGGGCGTGGTTTAGCTTTGTTACTATTTAATCACTAGAACAAGAAGCAATAACTTGAATGAAGTTTCGGTTACTTTAGCTCGTCCCGTGACACCATGACAAAAGTCGAACGACGCATGAATTTTGTAAACTGCTCAAAAGTATTTCCCAAAAGGATTCAAAAACCAGCATTTAGTAACGAACATCTGTCCAATGGCCCAACATGAGAAAACAACGTTACAACAATGTGGGTAACGTCTAAGAAAGTCAACAATAGCAAACAAAGTTAAAAACCCCAAACAACTGCTTTACACAGCAGCCAAGAATAAAAAAACAGCTCCTCAAATAAAGCAATAGCGCCGTCAACTGCATCACAATACGCTCGTATCACATCATCTGCAATTAGGGTCACGAATAATTGACGCTAAAGGTTTAAGGGCGGTTCTTACACCAAAAAAACCGACATTCATAAAGCCCTCATAAGTGAATCAAGATATCGTACCCATACACCTGGCTTTCACCCCGGGACTGGTCTGCACTATTATCGCGTTAAAAGGTGCTCGAAAATTTCAATAATACTTTCCACGGCTCATTGATTTCGTGAATGGAGCATAGTCTTGTGAACACGACGACGTGTATTGCGATTTTTATATTGTTTAGGCAACAATATGATAAAGCATTGATAGCGATCTTTGGTTTTTTGTTGGAAACTCTATGCGTAATCTAGAGTGAGATCTCATGTTCGCAAAACGAAATCAATTAATGCTACCATAAATATACCTATCAGATAACTGAAAGAACATACGATTATGTAATCATTTCAGTATGGATATCTACTGCTTACTTAAAGAGTAAATGGGCACACAAAGCAGCAACAACAAACTAACTTATCATATTCGCGAACATTAATCTTGCCGAGTTGTTCGCTTTCGTTCCAGCTTCGTGCCTCTATCGAAATCTCTTTACGTATCATAATCCAATGTCCATTCATCAGCGACAACGAATGAGCAAAACGAATCCGGCTAATGGTCCTATAGTTCCTTTATCAGAGTTAAGTACGTTCACAATAGAGGCGGCTCCCACGCCATGTCAAAACACCCCATACGAACATTGCAGCCCCACTTGCTTACTTAGACCTCTCGCCGTTCTAGCTTCGAAAAGAACTATCATATGTAATTGGGGCTTTTCGTATATTGGTTTGCATTCGCGGGGTGACGTCAGTCCACGCGCACAGGGTGATCCAATCCGTTTGATCCCCAGCCTATATAACAACAATTGTGGGAAAATCGACACAGTTTTTGTTATAAATCTGTGGGAGTTTCGTTTTGACATCGTTATGTGGGTTCTTTGTTTAATGGTTCACGTACAGTTGCGATTTCTCAGCGAGTAACAATTGAGTTACTAGTCCAGGTGGTGATTATAATACATAAAGAATGTCAACATTCGGTGAAAAATGTGACCATTTGCGTAACGCCAAGGTACCCCCTGAAACTTTTATGCTTGCGAAACAAAGGACAGAATTTTTTTAACTTATTGTTGAGTCCGTTTGACGTCAATCTTGTGTAACGGGGGAAAACATGGAAATAAGGTTATTTTGATTTGCTGACGTAGTTAAAAACTCCATTGTATGTAATTCTAAATCAAGATATTCACTCCGAAATGACGTAGGTATACTGATTTAGATTCAAAGGTACTCTAAGGCTTCATTAATAAATTACTTAGCAATGTGCCTATTTTTGTTAAATTCGCATTCCCGAGCCATAAGATACAAGCGATCTCACCGATTATGTTTGACACAACTGTT
Organism: Xestia ashworthii; assembly: GCA_950022955.1. Classification (NCBI taxonomy): domain Eukaryota; kingdom Metazoa; phylum Arthropoda; class Insecta; order Lepidoptera; family Noctuidae; genus Xestia; species Xestia ashworthii. The sequence goes on from OX465564.1 coordinate 9,351,200, forward strand.
TTGTTTATTTTGAATAATAATAAGCGTGTTACTTTATACTTTTAGCTCTTGGCTAAATAACAAGAGCCGATCTTTAGGTTAAGCCGTGCTTGCCTAGGTTGGTCTGTGGATGGGTGACCACCCATTACATACCGAGTTTCTTCTATGTGTCGAAAAGCACGTTAAGCAGTTTTTCCCGGGTGTCATTTGTAAATCTTTGACAGTCGTTACGGGTGGTCAGACGCCTAAAAAGTCTGACAACCAGTCTTACCAAGGAGTATTGTATTACCTAGTACTAACTGGATTGTGGAGGTCAGATAGGCAGTCGCTCGATGTAAAATACTGTTATTCAGCTGCATCCGGTTAGACTGGAAGCCGACCGCAACATAGTTGGGTAATGGCTAGGCAGATGATGTTGACTTAATACTTATTATCTTTTGACAAAACTCACAATGAGGAGGTTACATGTTCATGAAAGGTGAACCTTTGCTAAATTCTTATAACCCTATCCCAGTTATGTTAATTTCAAGTCTATGTGTAATTTAATTAATTTCATTACCTTTAATCATAACCCTTCCTTTTGACTTCGCCATAGTCGGGTAAAAATAACCACCATCAATAACTTTCGCTATCAATTTTAATGTAATGTTGTCTTTTAATCAGTGGAAATGTTCAAAAAACCGAATGTAAATCACCCCGAGCGGCGGGCGGTAATGTAAAACTGTCACGTGGCAGCCACGTGACCCACCCTCTCCTCACCACCCACCCCCACCCCCGCGCCTTCATTACTACGATTGCTAGGTATTTGTTCACAATACACGCACGTGGACGGACGTCTGCATTATTAAATGCCTTTTACGCTTATTGCGAATTAAAACCCGTCGCCTATGTGGGAGCCATGTTATTAATCTCTAGACAGGGTTGTTAAACGAGACGGCTATATCAAATTGATGTTACCATTGATTTATAAAAAGAGCAGTTCTAAAACCGAAGTCATACCCCAGCTGAAGTGGGGTTGTTAAATGTTAAGTTCAGATTAATAGATCTTGGATCTACTGCCGACTTGTTAGAATCAATAGCACTTAAATCAAGCACCACCTGAAGTCGCTACAAGGATAAGATGCGTGTTAACGGGCATTAAAGTCTCTCGGCTCGTAATTCTTGGCTCATTACCAATATTAAGTCGTGGTATATTTACTGATGTTCGTGTATGTTCGTGACCTCTCGGTGCGCCTCTCACGGGCCGATTCACACAGGAACACCTACTATCTCACGGCTGCGCCTGCGCTGCTCGCAACTAAATTATGCCGCGATTTACTTTAGGAACATCATCAGCCTCACGACTGGAACATTCCTATGTAATTCTCATATAATAGCTAGGTCTGTGAAAGTTATTTTTTATGGACAGGTATGAGAAATGAGAAAAAGGGATAAAGAATGTCTCAAGATTGATCAATCGAAACCTTTTTATTCAGATTTTGTTGGTGGTGGAGATTGAAGGCCTGTCGTTTTGTGTTTTTTTTTAAACTAATGCTCCCAAATCAAACTACCCTTTGGCACAATAACAAGGAACATGGTACCCAAAGAACGTCATTGATCCTCCTCTGCCCAGCACCTAAAACTCCAATAACACGCAAAAAGCGTATTTAACTATAACCAATAATTTAAACCTGCAATCAGGAGTGTAATATCAGCCGATGATCCTCGTTGCACCCCGCCGAGATGCGCGTGCGTCGACGCTCGGCTTCGCTCGTAATTATCCCGACCTGTGACCCGAGCAACCCGACCCAGCGGACCAACCTTCCCACGCCGCAGTATTCACACGAGAAATCACCGCTTCCCATCGGAACTTTGAATTTTCCAACCTTATTCGGAATTTTGTGGCTTCGGTTGAAGCAACGTGAGAAACGGGGTGAGTCAGACTGTGAAATGGGTGTTAAGTACATTCAATATTTTGGGCCTCGAATAAAAATAAGACCGTAATAATATGAAACGAACGAAACATTGTACGAAAATAAGACCTGTGTGAGAACAAGACCGTGTGTGACAAAGCATAGGGAACAAGTTCCTAAAGTGCAACAAAACAGTACTTTTCCATTCATGTCCATAGATATTTCAGAAGCTCATTCCTCAGAAATTCTCAAGAATCATAATAAGAATGTTAGCAAAGGCATAAAGGCTGAAGCTTATTATGCTTCTTCAAGTTATTCAACAATACTATAGGACGGTCCCTACCTTTACCCGCCTATCTACTACATAACAAGCGCCAGTACATAATATAAAACACTCAACCATTAATCTACGTCGATCAAAGTAATACTCTAAGTGCGTGCAACGCATTCGACCTAAAACTAAAGTCGATATGTGCGCAGTGCACGCGCCGCCACGTGCCGGAAAAGCGCGTAATGAGCCCGCACCTGCACTGTCCGAATTAAGGGATTTCTCGCGCCCTCCCGTGGGAGCCGAGGTTATCACACGAATCGAACTGTTTGTTCTGTCAATAAGCACACGCTAAAGAACAATAACGGCTAGCCAATATTGTATGAGGGTTCATTATGGCCTCTGGCGAGAATATTGGGTTTCCTAGCTTGCAATTTAATGTTATTAGACGTAAATAAGTACGTATTCCTGCCATATAATGTTTATTGTGTAGCTTAATAATTAATTAAGGGATTTCATTGGTTCTGTATAACTTGATACCAACCATCGTTACATTCGCTTAATGACGATGCGAAATTAATTACAAAAAATCCAAGCGCAGCCCCTTTTTTAAACGGAACCACAAGGAGTTTATAAAACGCTCACACTATTGTTTTGAACAGCACTTAACCGCATGTACACAATGAGTGTACTAATATCAGTAATATCGCAACAAATAACACTGATCAATCGGGTCGGGGTGTATCGCGTGATGGGAGCGGCACGCGTCCGGCACTCCCACGACACGCGCGGGGGTAAACGCTCCACCCCGACCTAATGCACAAACCTTCATGGAAACACTCCAACAATATGAACAATGATGTCAAATAAATGGAATGCTGGACTGATGGTTATTGAGAAACATTGAGATTGCAATATCTTCAATATCTATCAATAATTTATAGCTGTTGTGCTCCGTTCAAGGTTACGATCAAGAAAATGCACGTCAACTATGTAATTGAATTCTTGGAGTTCAAGTGCAATAATCGATTTTTAATCGACCATAAGTTGGTTCGATGTTTACGACTGCGTCAACAATCGATTCGAACTGTGGTATTTGTGTAATATTTAACATTCATGCCAGCTATTCCCTCGTGACTTGTCTAATTTTTAACCGACTTCCAAAAAGGAGGAGGTTCTCTATTCGACTGTATGTATTTTTTTTTTTTTTTTTTTTTTTTTTTTTTTATGTATGTTACCCGATTACTCGAAGACGCCTAAACCGATTTGAAAAATTCTTTTTTTGTTTGAAAGGGTATACTTCCAAGTTGGTCCCATAGTCGCCAAGTCGGGATCTGATGATGGAATCTTGGCGAAATCGAGGGAACTCTTCAAATTTTATAGGATAACGTACAGCAATTTTTATATTTTCTACAACAAGTGAAGCATTTGCGTTTGATAAGAACCATTCTACCATCAGATCTGATGATGAAGCCAAGAGTCACGGAACTCCATAATGAGACAATGTATCCTAGTCGTGTTTGGGCTTGTTGTAATTGTAACGGTATGCACTTTCCATGTGAACCACTAAAAAGTGAAAAATAAAAACTTTTTTGCAAAAAGTAAAACCGACTTCAAAAAGAAAAAGTGAAAAATAACTTTAGCTTCTGAAGTCGGTGATGATTAAATCAATCATACAAACGTCACCGACTTCAGAAGCTAAAGTTATTTTTCACTTTTTCTTTTTGAAGTCGGTTTTACTTTTTGCAAAAAAGTTTTTTTAAAAGCTCTTCATCTTAAGACGCCTGCGGAGCATGCGTATTTCATACAAACGTAATACCAAAATAATTTGTAAATTAAACATATTCCTAAGGTAGTGTGTATTTATTTCGATTGAATTACAGAATATCTAGGTTCCCAAATATATATTTTGATTGGACACTGATTTTAACAGGAGTTATAAGTAAAATAAGTTTTCTATGGAAATTTTAAATTCCTCATATCTCGTTTTTGTACCATTGTCCTCTCAAAAAATATATTTGGGAACATAGATATTCTGTAATCCAATCGAAATAAATACACACTACCTTAAGAATATGTTTGATTTACAAATTATTTTGGTATTACGTTTGTATGAAATACGCATGCTCCGCCGGCCCCTTAAAGAAATGTGCCTAAAACTGACGAGTCATTTCTTCGATTTAAATTCGTATAAAGCTACTTTTCTAATTTTAGAAGCTATAAAGCTCTTCTGTCCAGATTGTTAGGATCCACCTGCATAGAGCCATTAGCTGCCATGGGAACCTAATACAAGGGGTCACCAGTATCTGCACCACCTCAATAGACTGTTTGTTTTTCAATCAATAGATAAACCTACAAGTAGGTACACATATAGCTTTTATGTCACCAGTATTGTCATATTCAAAACTGCAGAGAAAATACCATAATACCATTATAGACCCATACATTTTCGTTATTACTAATTTCACACATCAATATTTAAAGGAGATTCATGAGAATACGCGACACCTGCAAACAAAGCCTGTTGACGAATATTTTTTGTTTGGGACACTTAATATTTACGGAGTCATAAAAACACTTTACGCATTGTCATCGTTTCGGACTCGAGGTGTTTATGTCCGCGTACTCTTGTACTGTTTTTTCAACGTCTCGACGATTTGGATTCCATAGTTTAGTCGCAAAATCCAAAATCCCCTCGTTTTTATCTTTGTTCAGAAGATTTTTGTCTGAAATCCTAAAAAATCTTCTTTCAGCTGAATATTTTATGGCAGCGGAAACATGAGAAAATGTTATTAAATCATTAATTTCTTGATTATGAGGATAAGATGTGACAAAAAGACTGTAATAAAAATAATTACTACGCCAAATACAAAAATGTAGATGGAACCCATGAGCCCAAAGCCAAATCCACCTGGCACAAACTTTTTTCTCATACCTTTTTTTTCTTAATCTCCCAAAAGATACCTGTACAACTAAAACAATATTATTCTATCAATTGCACGGCAAGGTGCCTAATGCAGTCAAAACGCAAATTGGCCAGCGGCCAGTGGACAATAGTTCGAAACGTGAGGACACAATGCATCTACCGGCACAAATAAATTTCTTCGTCGTGACAGCTAATTTCACAGGTAGCCGTGACAACACGTTTACGTGCTATTGATTATCTTAACGCAGTTTATGTTTTTACAAGTAACTTTATCTTGGTGAGAAATTAAGAATGTGATGTTCGATTTGGTTTGATGAGATAATAGGAATGTTTGACTAATGATTAGGTAGTACGATACACTTTTAACAAGAAGCTAAATAAAATCATTCAAATAAAAGCTCAAAGTCGCACAATTCAATATTTTCATTATACGTTAGTTAAATAAAAGTTACGTTCAGTTAACGCTTTTAACCGGTTTTACGTAATAAAACCTTGGTAACAAATGAGCCTCGTTCCAAAGGCCAGCAAAAACTCAACAACAATACATTTACTGTTCGTCACGTCCGAGCGTACGTTCCAATTTATCGAATCACATTATAACGTTAAATGGCGGTCTAAATAACTCAAAATGAAGCAATTCACTACCTGAGTTCCTTACTCCCGCCTCCAAGGTGACTCGTGGCTTTTTGCCGCGTCGTTTTTTATGCCCACTGTTATTGCGATTTGGACCTCTGTGTGGTCGAACGATAAAGTGGTTATATAAATACCTAAGCCATTAATAGCACCGTAAGTTAATTAATCTGTAGTTAACATAAATCTTGAACCATTACTTATAGTCGTTTACGTCGGGTTTGTGACAAAGTGACAAACTCCGCTTCAGGTCATCAATTTCAGTAAAAAATTCTTGATGTCAGCGTGAAATCGTTCGACGTAAATAAATGTAAAGAATACGGTGTTTATTTGAATAAGTCTAAAGAACTTTTTAGATTGACCTACTGAATGTGTCATTATCATTAATTAGATATGTAGATAATTAGGTACTTAATTATATCACCTATATCATTTAAACATATACGTGTGAAATCAGCAAAAAGTTAATCAAATACTGGATGGTAAATGATTGCAAAAAGTTATAAATTACATACTTATTATTACTTTGTACCTTAAGTACTATTGACGCATTACTTACATGTATTTGATGTCTGCACTAGGTAGTACCTATATTATTGTTCTTTGCATTGATTATATACTACCCCGCCTATTGCTTATATACTACTTTTATACTAATAATTTTGATGTGTTTTGTCCAGTGCGGGCTAATAAATGCTTTTACTTTCTTTCTTTCTTTTCTTTACGCTACTGTACTGAAATAAATGAAAATTAAATGAAATTAAATGAACCTGAATCTTAATATACTGTGTAGGTGCCAGCAAATTGATTGATGTCCTGTCCCATCTCTTTAAAGAAGCTTTTTGAACACTAAGCTCGTTCATAGAGATGGTTTTTTTACATAATTAATCGGCGCTTGGCGTTTATAAATGTTATTCGTGAATATAAAACATATTGATTAATTATACTCGTGGCTATTTACTACCTTGTCGAGCAGGATCTGAATTACGTAAAAAAAATATCGACATTCTTTTATTTTTTGTCTCTAGGTTTATTTTGATTTTTGCCGTTACGGTTTTTAGTCTTAGTTTGGTATTAATACTATGACAGTAAGTCAAATATAAAGGGTTTATACCTTATTTATCAATGAAATTAATAAAACAATACATCCCTAAAAAAGCTACCTGAATATTCAATTAGCATTACACAATTTAACACCTCACTTCCTTCAAAAAACAATTAAATACGCCGAAAAGCTCTTATTTAATAAAAACACGATTTATGTTTTTACAATTCAGATTGAAAGGCGGAGTAAAGCTCAAAAGGTGTTTTTTTTTTTGCGCAGACGCAGCCTCCGGGACCTGTCGCCGTGAGAGCGCGACAAGTGGATGCCTTCACGTTCTCCCATTGTTCGTCACCCCTGCAGCCTATTCTCTCCCCCTCCCTCTCCCCACTTTCCTTCGTCTCGTGGTCATAAACACCCCCCCAGCCTGAACGATACTGTTTTCTGGCGACATACTTACGTAGGCTGAAAACATTTTATTTTTTCATCAATGTGTTAAAAAGGTTTTATTTAACTCACAGATACATACAAAAACCTTGCCTGTCTAAATCATTATTCCTAAAAGTCTATAAATATCCGAATAGTATTAGGATATTTTTCACGATACCTATTATATGGATTTAACATTCACTTTCGTTGCAAACTCTCCTATTTTTTTATTTAACCATAAGGTGACCAACTTTACCCAAGACCTACCTTTTAGTTTCATGAATAATATAATTGTCAAGGTAACAACACAGGAAGGCTCTACAAGTTATTTACGTAATAAGTGTAGAATCTAAATTCAATAAACAAACAACATGATAATTAAGAACCCAGAAATAAACAACATACAGCCAGGACAAAGTGCATGTCACGAGCGCAACGGCCTTACTCAGGGCCGCCCAGCGCGGCAGACGCGGCGCCCACCGCCCGCCATGGGAAAAATCAGGCTTCGCCGCCCCCGCCCCCGCCCCGCGCGCCCATTGGACCGCCCGGCGCCGCCCCGCGCCCCACCAGCGCCCATAAATACTAGGGCACTGCGCGCATCTCCTCATTCCTCGCTCGCAATCCGCGCCCGACGCACGTCCGCGCCCGTGTTTAGTTCCAACCCAGTGTTCGTGTTCAGTGACAGTCACAATGAAAGCGATAACAGCAGTGTGCGCGACCGGCGCCTCCGTGCCCGCCATCGCCGGCGGCCGCGTGCAGCGGCACCGCGACGGCGAGAACGCCGAGATACAGATGTACCTGTCCAAGCTGCAGGACCTGGTGCCCTTCATGCCCAAGAACAGGAAGATCTCCAAGCTGGAGGTGATCCAGCACGTCATCGACTACATCTGCGACCTGCAGTCGGCGCTGGAGAACCACCCCGCCATGGAGCAGTTCGACGCGGAGAGCGCGCTGGCGGCCCCGGCCTGCGCCCCCGCGCGCCCTCAGCGCCGCCCGCTCGGGCCCCGCGCCGCGCCCAACACCATCCTGCGCCAAACAGCCCCCAGTCAAGAAACACAACACAGACCTCAAACCGTAAGTTTCTTTTCTAATATCTCGTAACCTAACTCTACATAGTTTATCGAGCACTAACAATTCCCAATCAACCCTAACTTACCATGTAATCACTAAATGAGCTACAACATCCGATAATACATAACAATACAAATAAAAGTCTCTAAATAGTAAGTCTAAAAATCTAAACCCCCTCTATTATAAAACAAACGACTAACTCTTTAACTTAATCGTTCTTTCAAAAGTAGAAAGTTAGCTCACAATAACAAAATAATGCATCTAAATCAACATCACGTGCGGCCAGGCGGCTGGTAGCGGCTGTTAGCGGCTTTCAGCGCAGTTAGTGTAGCCGTGCACTAGTTAGTACGAGAGATACCTACTATTGCATAAAAAGTAAATGAAATCGGCCGTGTCGGTGTTTTTGCGGCGCGCGCGCACCTGCGTGTTTCGCAAGCGCGGGAAGGTAAAAGCGGAGATGCAGAGTTTCACAACACACCGGCACGCATCACCATCACAATTATTATTGCATATACATTCATATAAATTGTCACTGCTGCGCCCTTTCCAACCACAGAACATCTCTCAAAAATAATCTTTAATCGCTTCAAAATATTTATCGCGAGCCGAATTATCTATTTGCACATTAACATCGTCATTTAAACATTGCAGCGTACCGTCTGATCAACTGAGTTTCATTACAAAATCGTAGATTCGGTAAATAAGCAGTGTCTGAGTAAACCGCTGTTCACGCATGCATGCGTGACTGCTGTTTTGAATTTCAGCCTTGAAGCGCGGCCACCTGCGCCGGCGCCGCGTAAACGACCGTGTACTGACACACAATCTGAATATTCAACACATATTTATCTTGCTCGTTTAACATTCCGCCTGACACCTGTGTGTGATTGCCATTTCGTCATTCCCATTTACCGTGACAGAACATTAACAAAGCTGGTCGCAGCTAATGTCCGGAGTACGCAATTAGACGTTTGTCTCTACGACTGCTAAAAATGCTGCAGGTCGCAGTGAGTGTCGTGATGTCTGGTCGCGACACGCGGCAGGTGCATCTCGCAGGATTTATTCGAGCGCTTTGCGATTACGAGCCTCAGGCGCAATGCGCGCTCGTTAATACTTGGTCGCGCCACGTAAATTTTAATCACTGCCAGTTGTTGGAACCGAGGGAAATGTTCAAAACAAGCGTGATTTAAGAGACGCAACGTGCCTGCTGTATTTACAGACGCAAGTGCCACGTAGGAGACGACAACTGCACCACGGCTCTAAATTATATTCAGCTCGACAACGGCCAGGTACTCTACCCACTCCGTGACATACAACTCTCATACAAGACCATACAATTGGCGTGTCTAATGTACGAGCACGTTTACATGATAAGAATTGTAAAACTTAGCAAAACGTCGTGATTTTCAACGACTATAAAAGATAAATCTCTCTTTTTATGTAACATTATCGTGGCATTACGATGCGGTGGCGCCGAGAGCTCATTTATTCGCAATTAACAAACATGATACTTTCTTTAGACAGTATTATTGTTGCCATGTCATCTTTGAAAACAATTCCGTCGTTAAACAGCAATAAACAACTTATCAGCAAAGCAGAAACAACAAACAACATCTATTAATTAGTGTCGGGCGCCGGCAGTATCTCGATAGCCACAGATATTTACTAATATACCGCCTACTGTAATATTGGAATGTCGACTAATCGGGCCGCATTCTTGAATACAAAATGTTGTATATTCATTCGCGCAAGGACATTTATCACAAACAACTCGATCATCGTTTCCTAAAAACACGAATGGGTGGTTCACAAAGCTAGAAAGAATAGCACGGCTGGGGGCGATCGTGCTGGAATTTGTATCTCGTCGTGGTCGTCGTGAGGCGGCATTTCACGACGGTATCTGTTGGGCCATCGGGCGCCGTGTGCCACAAACCTCCGGTCACGAGCATACGCCACGCTCTGCTCGCCGACCGTAATTGTAGCCTGCAGCTGCTGCCCGCCGGCGCTCGAAAGGCCGTGAGATCAATCCACTCTGCTCTTTTGATACTGCTCTCTAAAATCACCGTCATTATCATAGTCTGAGTCAGTATTGCCTCTTGTAGCGACCGAGTTACCCCTGCAGTTGCCCTTTTGTTCTTGTTTGACTTTACACTTCAACCATAATAAGCTGCTAAGTACCGTAATGACGATTGTTAGGCGTGTAATCCGTCGCGGTGGCACCCCCGCTTTATTTCACATAAAAGGGCGCAACCCTATCCATATTAATAATCATATCTGATACAACATGAAAGGAACACATTATCAATGGATCGTCTCATTCCTTGTTTACAAGAGCAGACATTTCTCCTAGTCTCCGAACTATAGTTTGTCAATATCACTTAATCATCCAATTACTGGCCCGCATGTTGCCTTTCGTTACCAATTTAAGGACCCCTACCGTTAATCGACGCGAACCAAACAAGCTATTGAACATTAAATATTTATCTTGTGCCTTAAGCCAATTTCAAGTAAATAGTAATTGCATATTGAGCGTACAAGTGTTGTCGCTTGTGGTACAAGCTAGCTGGATGACGTGTGGATGCAAGCCGGCGGCGCGGCGTCGCCCACGCCCGGCGCGGTGCGGGGCCCGGCGGCGGCGGCGGCGGCGGCGGCGGCGGCGCGCGGCGCGGCCGGCCATCCGACAGGCGACACTAACGAGCCGCCAGGTGTCCGCGCGGCCCACGCTCTCCGCTCCTCTGAATATCTTCGTCTCCGCGCACCTCACGCATAAATCGCGCACGTGAAAGTTTTACGAGCACCTTTACGCTTCTCCGAACTATTAAATCGCACAGCGTCGGCGAGTAGACAATGCAACTTCACCGCGAAACCTCTCGCCTGCGCTTGCACACGTGCACGATTTCGCCGATCGCTTGGATTCCATCGGCGACGGATCGATCGAGGGCATTGTGCGGGTAACGGTCGCTCGCAGCTGCGTGTGAACACACGTGACGGCGCCGGTGGCCGGATAGCTAAATAAATGCGACGAACACTGAACATACCTATTCATTATCCAGCCGACAATGCTCCTCTCATAAAGGGATTTCACGTGTGCGCACTCGCAAAGTCTCGATCCGTTCGGGACATGTGTGCTCTCCCTTCGGTATGTGTCCGTAAATAGGGTGTGGCCACGTGCGGCCGTTCAGCTGTGTCGCGGATGTGCACGGACGGGAAGCCGTAATCTAACACTCGCTGATACTCGGAAACTCACACTGAAACTGCCACCGTCCTCCATCTGCTAGAAAAAATCATTTAAAACTAACCAAACCTGCCGTGTTTCATGCATATTTCAAACCCACTTTTCCTGACACACTGCTCCCACATACGTTTACATTAGAACAACCAAATAACAGGAGGCCCATTGTCCGGGCACTAATGAATTAAAACAGTGTTGAAACGAGCGCATATGCGGTGACAGATGGCCGGACGCGGGATGCGCATGTGCCGCACGATACTATTTGTCGCAATCACTAATAACACTAAAACGACGAGGGAGACTTTATTGGACGTCATAAATAAAAATTGTTCCTATCGCTTACATTATAATGACTACTAAACAAACTTTAGTTTCCATATCATAATTATTGCGCGGCGATCATGTCAGATGTTCGGGGTACATGTGCGCGCGCATCTGTGCAATGATTGGTAGCTGCACCCTCTCTAGTGATTACATGGACTATCCTTCTGTTCTTATATCCCATTCTCTCCCAGACTCTCAAATTTGATGCATTAGCAAAACTTTACTCATGTACTTTCTCTTTTTGTTACAGACGCCAGAAAAGCAGAATCAGCTTGACAGGCCCTCATGCTAAGTGGTGGTTAAGTTAAGAGAGACAATATAATTTATGGTAATGTTTATATACCTCGAGTGGCGACGTGGGTCGCCGCGGGAGGCAGGCCTGCGCCCCCAGCCGCAGGAGCCCCCGCCTCAGTTCCAGTGAACATCATCACGACGATGATATCCTATGCACGATCTCGTTACGATCAGTAAACTACTTTAATGTAATTGTTTTGTGGCATTACACGCAGAAGACTTGAGCATTGCAATGCAATCCCCGTGGCCCCCGCGCCCGGCCCCTGGGCCCCGGGCCCCGGCTCCCGGAGCGCCGCGGATTGTTTTGTTAAAATGTTTTGTGTAAAAAGCTTTACTAGGTAGTTAGTAGTGTAATGAATGTAAATTTTCCATGTTTGTAAATAAGTATGTTGAGTGATTTTGTGGTACACCCAAGGGACATCCTGTCTGACAACAGATGATATATTTTGTAATAAACTAGATTCTTATTACTGTTCAGACACTTCACGTACAAAATGCCGTAGTCTTTCAATTTTGTATAAAATCCTTTTTCTTAGAAAATGACACTACTATCTTTTAGTTATAAAACTAATGCTTCCATTTATATCAAAGAAGTGGGCCGGTTGAAAGTCGGTCCACGTATATAATTTTATTATTTTAAGTTATTATTTCATGAGTGTGATTTTGCATGGCGATTTTGTTTCTAATAAAATATTATTTTGTGAGTGCTTCACGCAAATTTTCTATTATTAACTTATGATTTGTGTTTAGCACATTACTATATGTAAATAATGTATGTAATAAAACTAAATGAATATAAAATTTAACTGAAAATTATCAATTTCATACATTTTATGATTTTTTTCGATTATAAGGTGAAGATGCTTTAATTATCTTTATATACATAATTATTACTTATGGTGTATTATAATTTTAAATAGACTGTTATAGTTTTAGTTGAGGTGCGTTAATAATGATCAAATATGCGTTGTTGGTAGATGTGTGGTTCGTTGTGTTGGTGAAGTTAGTGTTGCTACATGACTCTGACCCATGATCCATCCATCAGCTCCATGGCGACCGCATGGATGCCTCAGGCAGCTCACGTTACAACTTTGTGTCACAAATTGTATGTCTTGATTGCATTTCACGATGTTAATCACCCACATTTTCCTTTATTATTTAGTTTTATAAATTGTGCACTGATTTTTTTATTAAGTACCAGTACAATGAACGGAAAATAAAAAAAATATTAAGGATAACATGAAATCTTTTATTTACCATACCCACACAAAACAGTAATTCATATAATTGACACTGGAGATTCCGGAACCCGGGTGATGATTGTATATCTGCAAAACACAAAGAATAGTTGACTTGGATTTCTTAACATAATATTTCTACTTTATACAAATATTTATACAACCTCATACGATTAAATAACACTTTATACTTCGTAAGGTACACCGCCAAATCTGTCACATCAGTTAAAAGCAGATAATAACAGTTAAAATACTTGATCTAAAATAAGTACAAATATCTGCGTAGGCGCTCGTAGGCCGTTGCTACGAACGCTTCTTTGTTTACAAGAACATAGTCATTAGCATTACTTATAGCAAAAACTCAAGATTTTCCATAAGTCTGATATATACGTCTGAATATGGAAGATTTATTTAGTAAAGACTGAGTAGCTTTTATGGGTTATAAGAACCCTAAACAAAAGTGCTACGCCGTAAACCCTAATTTTCGTAGCAGGCTACGGGACGCCTACGCAGAGAATTTTGATTAGAAAAAATATTTTTTTGCAAGATGCGACTTGTGATTGATGTATTTATGTCACAGATACATTACACAGTACTCGAATTTACATGAGGTCGTTATGATTTGTCAGATAAGGAGAACGGCAGATATCTATCATAACGACTATAATATTTATCAAATCAACGTTTGGGCTTTAATCAGAATCCTATACGGGAGTTTCCAGAAAAGAGAGAGTTTTAAAAGGAAAACAATTAATGATGTGACTAAACACTTTTAATACTAGGTTTGACCTGTTACCTAAACAACATAGTTTTATGCGTATGAAAAATTATGCTCAATCTTGTTAACTCATAAATAAAAACAAGTATCGTGTGGCAAAAAGTATCAAAAAATAAAAGGCCCATTTTGACATTTGTTAGCGTAATAGTAACAAAGTTCAATTTCCGATAGCGGTGTCAATTTAATGGACTTGACGGCTGTCAAAACGGACTTCTTAGATGTCGTCGACATACATTTTTCGATAACGTTTACTTACACTTTTTCTAAAAAGTTTCATTCCAGCAAGATCACGCGATTGCATCACGGCCAATTATCGCAACTACAATATTTGGTCAGCTGCGTACATAATGTACTATGAACTTCAACAACAAACCTTAACTACACGAAATTCTACTCTTTTCGCTTGACAATAAAGTTCAATTTCCTCTGGTAACACGTCTACGTTATTAACAAAGCAATTTGTACCGTGATACGATAGCAGTAAGTTGAATACCGTACACTGAATATACAATACATAATTGGTTTCGTGAGCATTTGTTCGCAAACATTAGCTTGATGTCGTCATACGAACAATACGACTAATTACTTACACGAGGTAAACAAGAAAAATATCCAACAAACAAAAATGATGAATAGCGACCCTGCCAGGATTCGAACCTGGAATCTTCTGATCCGTAGTCAGACGCGTTATCCGTTGCGCCACAGGGCCAGTTGTGGTGTCTACCGAAATAGAATTTTGCGTCGCGTTCTCTTTACTACGCCTATTTTGATATACAAAAAGGTGAGTACAGAACAAAAAAAGTTGTCACAAAAAATATTATTTAGTAAAAAAAACATTTATTCTTATAAATCGCAACACGACAAGCCACAAGTGTTATCAACAACATTCATATAGCTACAACTACATGCATATATGTATGGAGACGACATTTAGTAGTATAGGTAAACCTTCACACCGACAAAATAAGTGCATCGTCGATATTCGCAGTCACGTCCAACACTTAAGCCGCTGACCGTGTAGTGTGTAGGCAGACAGTAAGGTCAGAGATCACAGCTGCACCGTGACAGGTTGTTAGCTAAGTAACAAGCTGAGCTAAGGAAATGCCCTAACTCGATGTATGGCATGGGACGACGTCCAACTAATGGGGTACTGTACTTATACCTTTTCACGATTATAGAGCTTACATAAGTACTAACTGGTATCTATACATAGGTACTTATACCTATACCTAAGTATACATGTACGAAGACAGCAAACAGACATTTTTCACCAAATTAATGAAAAAATACGATAGGAATGGCATAAAACCTAGACTTCATCTGTGGCGTGATCAAGGTCTAGAGCAGAACATCTAGCATAAAAACAAACGAATATTTAGTTTAAACTAATCTAGTAAAAGGGTTAAAAGAAGGAGAGTTTTTGTTTTGTAATGCATAAGAAGAGATTTTTAAGATAATTTTGTCCTGAAAGTTGAGCTTTTAGAATTCCAACCGAACCGGGATCTCATTTTATTTATCGTTAACTCATATTACATCAATATCAACACACATCGCCAAGTGTCACTTTTTGTAACGTAGACAGTTAACAACTGCGGATTGAGAAGAATAAACATGATGAAAATGTTATTTACCGACATATATCAACACTTTGAATTACAAGAATAAAATAAAAACAGACAATCTTGCGCGTCAATTTGGAACACGATTCCGACGAAAATGAAGTGCGACAGTAATGTGACACCCAATTTGTCTTCCAACATTATTATTAGGCTACCGATAGCTACTGGGTTTTTCTCACCAGCTATTTCTCAATATCAGGTCGGAGTACCTATAGACACCCATTACATACGTTAAGCTATTGGTCCCGGCTGCCATTTGTAGATCTTTGACAGTCGTCACAGATGTTCAGTGGCCCAAAAAGTCTGACAACGAATCTTACTAAGGGGTATCCTAATAGGGTATTACCCAGTACTGACTGGGTTGTAGAGGTCAGATAGGCAGTCGCTCCGTGTAAAATATGGGTATTCAGTTGCATCCAGTTAGACTGGAAGCCGACCCCAACATAGTTGGGAAAAGGCTCGGCAGGTGATGACGTCGGAGTAGATATGTACCCGATTGATGGCAAGGAGCTCATCCCCTTATATAATGGAACTAAAAACGAAATGTCGGAGATTACTATCTTTACACCTCGGTCGTATTATACCCTTCGGGATGACTGAAACGAAACGTGAAATATGTATAACCTAGGCTAAATGAGCCAGCTAGCCGTCCGTCCGTCTAGTGACGACAGGCCGTGTCGACGGCGCGTTCGTGTTCCACGCGCGCCTCAAAGAGATGTCAGCAGCAGAGAGGGGCCCGCAAGGGCCGAAGCCTGCCGGGGTTGCGGGACTGTTCGAAAGAGATACCGCGGCCCCGGAACGTAAAGGGCGAGGAAGGAACATGGATGGGTTTTAGTCAGTAAGAGTCTGACACTCCCTCCCGCTCCGCCCAGAGTGGGAGAAGTCATTTGATGATTTCCCATCCCAAAAAAAAAAAAAAAAAAAATGGCTAAATGAGCCGTCCAAACTACTGCAATGCAACATGAAATGTAGCACAAGTTGATTTGTTGCAACGTGTGTTACATTACATGTTTCGTTTCACAAATCTGTATACAGCATTATGCTTAATAAGACTTGTTACAAACGACGGAAATCAACAAACGCCGCTAGTATCAGTCACCACTTTACCAACATGCCTATGGTTATCGCGAGGTTCCGTTAACGGGTTTTTCAGGCGACTCGCTATCACGCCGATGGCTGAGAGGTAATTATTCACGCAGCTGCGCCCGCGCCGGTGACGGCGACCTTCGCACGGTGCACGTGTATTGTCTTCAGTACAACCCATGACAGAACATCCGTATTGGGAACAAAAAGTATCTACTCTTATTAACTTAAAAAAAATGGTCTACGCAAGAAAGCCGTTGGAACAACAAGCTATGTGGGATGTCTTCCTTGACCGTTTTAAGAGCAGTAATAAAAAAAAACACAAAATAATGCGCCTGTCGGGGTTCGAACCCTTGACATACTGTTCGTAAGGTAGGCTTAAAGTTCGTCGGGGCCGCCACCATTGGGCCACCGCTGCTTAGTGCAGAAATCATTCTGAGTAATTTTACATCATTTTAAAACATTGAAAAATAAGCTGAACTTCCATTGAAATACCTACCTTCGTTAGGTACTGATGTTAAGTGTTTACCTACAGGCCTAAGTAGTACCTATGTAGATATCAAAAAGGGAAAACCAATATGTTGTTCTAAAGTTATCTAAATCATCGTTTATTGTTCACATTAGGTACCAATACGATTTTATCTTCACACCTTTTTAGCATCATTGATTAACATTGCACTTACATGTGAAAAACACTAAGTATTTTTGATAAAATTTTCCTATTGATTTTGACATTCATTGCCTACCTTAAACATAAATTACACCAATTTACTGAACTACAATATTGTATTCATCAATCGTCTTACAATTATTAAAACTACCTCCTTAATTGTGGTATTTCTTAGTAGTCTCCTGCGTCGTAAATTGTGATTGCTAAACAAAAAGTTTACCAAACGGGAATGAAAACACGCATAATCAAAAGTTGACGAAACGACAACTACAAACGAATACGAATACATGAAACAGAGTCTTCTGTTTCATGTTTCTGTTTTTTGCAATTTACAACCCTCAAAGTTCATAGAAGTCGAAGAACGACTTTCACCGTGAAAAATTCGTTCATCGATTCTTATGAAATTGGAGGTTGGAGGGTTGTATTGATGATTTTGATGATTATAATTCTGTTAAACTACATACGTCTTACAGCCGCGACCGATATTTTCATCAAATACAACTTAGCGCTGGCTGCAAATTCCGAAAAAAGTAACAAAATTTGAATTTCGCGGGCCACCCTGACGATTTCACCTTAATTCACTGTTCCACCATTCCCTCCAGAACATAAAAATTCCGAAAACGTAACAGAAAACTTAAATATCGAACAAAAAAGAAAATGGCGTCGATAAGAGCACTGACTTATAATTTGTGGTGAACGTTTGTTCATTAGTGCGCAGCTGTATGAGGCCGTGGAAAACGTTGTTACACGCGTTACGGACATTACCGCCGGGAATCTACCGTGCGAAGCCTCGTTGCCTCGCACAGGCTCTGATATCTATGTACGGTCGAACAAGCTACTTAGTTTACAGTTCAACCCACAAATTACATTGTAAAATGTAAATCAAATAGCTTGTTCCACCGTACTGCGCATATTGGAACTTGCTAGATATTTAATCATCAAAAATAATCTTTTTTTGTACTCATTAATCTATTTTGTATTGTTATTCAAGCACAGTTGTGAAGTACTTCACGTAACCAAACTAAATTAATTGAATAAGAAGCTCTGTGTCTTAGTTTCGAAATTAAACAATGTTGAGTTTAAATCATCATCATCTGCCTAGCCTTTTCCCAACTATGTTGGGGTCGGCTTCCAGTCTAACCGGATGCAGCTGAATACCAGTATTTTACATCGAGCTACTGCCTATCTGACCTCCAGAACCCAGCTAGTACTGGGAAATACGATACCCCATGGTAAGACTGGTGACTGATTGTCTGACTTTCGAACCACTGACTGCCTGTAACAACTGTCAAGGAGCCAATGGCTTAACGTTTAAATATTAAACAACTAGCGGACGTCCCGCGGTTTCACCTGCATAGTTCCCGTTCCCGTGGGAGTACGGGGATAAAATATATCCTATGTTACTCGTGGATAATGTAGCTTTCGAATGGTGAAAGAATTTTTAAAAACGGTCCAGTAGTTTTTAAGCCTATTCATTACAACCAAACAAACAAACAAACAAAGTTTTCCTCTTTATAATATTAGTGTAGATGTAGAAAATTGTGTAGGTAATACCAATGGGAAATTGCGAAAGTCTAACTTGTCATTACCTGTTAATTGCGACATAAACCAAACTCCTTGTTAATATTCCCTTATAATCGTTCAGAATTCTAATATCATTACCTAAACGCAGGCAGTATTATAACAAAGCCAGCTTTAGGTATATTACGTCAGTTAGGTACCTATTATAAAAGTTTTAATTAAAATTGTTCGCGTAACAGTAAGTTCTATCCACTAGACTAGATAAACTTAATACAAGGAAATAGTATGAAGATATAAGGTGGTGATTATAAGTATCTGATAGGTATCAAAGTATCATATCACAATCAATGATAGTCTGTGACAGGTAGGCGGGCAGGTGTTTGCACTTGCTCGGTGTGCCCGCACCGAGCTGATAAGATTACTGATAACACACTTAATCACGCTGAAGCACCGTAACGGAGTAACGTACCTACCTAAGCTGTTTGTTGAACACGAATTCTAGAAATCCGTTACTCAGGCATTTTGACATTTAATTTTCTTACGGGGGAAAATATAATGACCACCGAAAATAACTTTGAGACCTCTAACATCTATCACCTAAAATATCAATTGATCACCAAATTTTAATGAGGTGTTTGAGAACTAGTTTTGCCTGGGCCCACTTGGGGCACCTATACCGTTATTTTTTTATAAACCATTCAGAAGTAGGAGCACCGCGAAGCAGGGCTCCATCGACTGGGTCTCCTTCGACTCTGATGCAAGAGCATAACAGTTCAATTTCTGGTGGTCATTAACTAAAAAAATAGCTCGTGAGGAGCTCGTGACTAAATAATAACAGCCACTCGAGCCGATCTTTAGGTTAAGCCGTGCTTGGCTAGGATGGTCTGAGGATAGGTGACCACCCTTACGTACCGAGTTTCCTCCGTGCCTCGGAGAGCACGTTAAGCTGTTAGTCCCGGCTGTCATTTTTCCATATTTGGCAGTCGTTACAGGTAGTCAGTGGCTCAAAAAGTCTGACAACCAGTCTTACCAAGTGGTATCGTATTACCCAGTATTAACTGGGTTGTGGAGGTCAGATAGGCAGTCGCTCTATGCGCATCCGGTTAGACTGGCCGACCCCAACATAGTTAGGAAAAGGCTAAGCAGATGATGATTAACTTAAAAAATAAAGTTTAGTTCTAATTTCACGATAAAATGGGGATCAATTTTGGTGATCATTTACTAATTTTGGCAATCAAAAGTGATTTTTTGCCGTTACATTTTGTTAAACCTGGTGGTTCGTTAATTGTATGCCATTTCTTACTACGTCCATAGCGAGAATGAAAAAAAACAATTTAGAGTGGTTCAAGTATGTTCCCAGAGCATACTTTTTGCGCTTTACTTCTATCTTAGAATAGAAAATGGTTTTGAAATTGACATCACATTTTAATTACCGATACCTTCGAACGTCTTTAAAAAAAACCTATTTCAATATTTTCCCAATGCAATGTTTTAAATAACTGTGAGTATGCTAAGATTTATAAATGTTATATAGTTTTTGCTATTGAGAGGTATATTTCGTGTCTTTTACTCGTCATATCACACCATGAAGGATATTTTTACTGAAATTCAATATCTACGACAAACGTCTAACTAAATTATGATTGCCAACAAACAAAGGCGATAATAGAGACAGATTTCAAGCTTTGTCTTTAATATTTATTAACTCGCGGCTGTGTTATATGACCATTCAAACAAAATTCCTCTGGCGTGCCTTGCGGTGTAAACAAGTCAACACAAAGACTGCTTGTCGCGTCAAATTGTTTTAGGTATTCGGTATTGCAAACTAATAACAGTCACCATACAAAGGAAAACCACTCCTATTTTAAGGGGTGAAGGTTTTCGGGTATTGAATGTGTTATATGGTTTGTTTCAAGCAAACTACCGCCCGAACCGCGAATTATTGCAACAAGAGGCGTAACTAGGCAACGCGGTTATGCTAACCATAACAATAAACCGTTGTTAGCCGACGATACGGTCGGCTACATAAGTTTACACACGCAATCTGTGGCCAAACAATACTCCGTAATACCAAGAGTGCGTCGTAACGGCCAAACAACTTGCACAATGTTGATTTACAACGTAGAATTTACGTCCTACACGTCTTGGAGGAACAAAGAACTTGATTGTCCACTTTGAACATCAATGTCAAAGCGGCTCATCAATTGGCTTCGACCTCGAGGTATCATGCCGGAGCCGTTATTATGAGCGCGCTTTTTTCCACGCGATCCGGCTGTAAATGACGGCCGCGATCTGAAGTCGATGTCACGTGGTACAATAACTTATAACATTACAATCGAATACTAATAAGATCAGAAATCTGCAGGTATCCAATCTAAATTCACATTTGATAAGCCGATGAGTAATTTTCCGGAATATCAGGAAAATTTTCAGGAAAAACCTAATTCCGTATTTCATCAAACCAATCGACTCTAGCAACACGTCCGCGCCCTTGGTTGCTAATTGCTATCACGAATTACTGTTCAAATAATGAGGATGAATATATACATAGGGAAACAATAATACATGTTTCACCATACCTACCGCGAAGTAAATATAGCACATCTCGTACACACCAGTAAGTCATTTTCCTCAGTCAAGTGTTACAACTTACACAAGCAGATAAGCACTTCACGTACGCCATTTTATGTGTTTGTTTTTCTTCGGCACATAAAATATCTATGTAGAATATTCGTTATATCTTTCAGAAGATATCATGGAAAAACTTGTCACATACGAATCATTCGATAGGCAAAGTTATTGCGTTATACATTCCATGCGCTGTAGTTTTCTGAACTCTGAAATCGACGACTTGGTTCCTTAAACTTTGATCCAATGAATCATCATTTATAGAGAGATTGATATACCTATCTGAAATAAAGCCTGCAATTCTAACTGTATTTTTAAATATTCACTATCGAAATGCTAATGACATATACGTTTGCAATTTAAATAAGTTATTAAACGACTTGCATTTTCAGTTGCCAATGTCACAAGTTTTAAATTCAGGTTTTGCTCGGCGTTGGTCGTGACTGTACTTCCTGCAAATTTACCTCAAGATAAGTTATTATGATTGCAGTGTTCAGCAAGTACTTCATGGGTACTTCAGCAGGTGTTTCAGCCGTGATGCTTACGAGACACGTGTTTCAATAATATCCTGCTCAAGTTCTACTGACTTAGCTGCTAATTGTTTTATATTCATTAACGTTTTATACAAGGTGTAGTTTGGCATCCTAGTCAAAATTCAGGAGCTTGTCACAAAAGACAAAAATAATCAATTTAAATTACGAAACCTGTGCAATAATTAATAAAGCTGCTATTTTAAAATGTTTAACTTTAATAGTATTTCAGAATAAAACGAAAGTAATAAACAGAACTTTCAACAGACTTGTAGATAGCTGATGATAGAAATGGTTTGACTGACAACCATGATAATAAATAAATTCATAAATAAAAACAAATTAATTTAGTACTTATTATAATACCTATAGGGAAAAATGAGATGACGCAATATTTAATTGTTTTAAGCCAGCACACCCACACAATGTGACTAAATGAGTGATGGTTATGAATGTTGATGGATGAAAATTGACAGGAAACCGTAGAAAAGATGGATGAATTGTGTGAGGAAGGAATAAATGATGCCGTGGCGTCTGACGTCTGACAGAGGAAGATGAAAGAAGAAAACGTGTTGCGCCGACCCCAAGTAGAATGGGACAAAAGCATGAAGATGATACCTATTTCATAAATCTGATTAAAAACTGTTGTAGGTAGGTAGTAAATGATATTGGTTATCTACACCCAATTTATGTTTAAAAATACTTTTTCACAGCCGAGGGACACAAGAAAGGCTAACAAAAAAGAAAATACAGGGTAGAATTGTTCAATGCCACCTGGAGGGAAAGTATTTTACTAAAAGGAAACATTCCTTTATTTTTAAAAAGAAACAAATCAGCATTCACAGATTTTTGGAAATTCGCTTGCCACACTCGGGAATCGAACAGACTTAAGTTGGTTAAAATAAAATCCTGTACTTTTTTACATCACTCGATAGGGGCAATCATATGGATCAAATCTATCTAACAAACATGATAAATAAAATGAAAGGAAAACCATGAAATCCAGAACATTCATTCATTGAACAATTTCACCATGTACTTATAGGGTAACTTTTATAAGCTCCACGCATATAATTGTTTAATAATTTTGTTGATTTGTAAGTAGCGAGCAAGCTCAATAAAATCTGCGATGTAACGATTGTCGTAAAATTAAATGTTATCTCTCGATATCTGGGCACTTAGTAAAATACTTCGTCAAAGTCCGCATACGATAGCACGATATTCACGATAAGGCTTATCGGACTACAGGTGTTTGAACCGAACTCGCACTTAATGCACTGGCGCTGACAACCCTGAATAACATGAGCATACGAGCCTCAAGTAACATAACATCACGCCTGTAATCCTTGAAGGGACGCAGAAGTGTACCTATTAGCACACCCCTATTTCGTCAGTTATGTTAAGAGAAGTATGGAAAAAGAAGACTTGCTGCGCACGAAATATATTGGGGTAAGGACTGAAAAATGATCTTTAAGTCCCATTTAATAGAGTGCTAGCCTATTGCCATCAACCTAGCACAAAGCCAGACTCCATGAATGCTACTGATTCCTGAACAATTTACCCCACCCGAGAATCAAACCCAGGACCTCATGCTCAGCTGTTGCGACCACTAGGCCAACGAGACAGCCCTGAAGCCTGTAGTATGCAGGTTTAATGGCCGTTTTCATAAACCCCACACCTAATTGAAAACGTTCTGCCTAATTTTCAACTCCTGGTCCACCGCCGAAAGTCTATATTCAGTCAGCATTATTCTTTAGGTGAAGTGATAAGTATAAAACTTCTGATAAAACGATGTGCGATGTCTGAAGGACATGGAAATGTTCGAGAAAATCTTTACAGATTGCAAATAAAGACAGCACACAAAAAGATAACTTCAGACAATCATTTTAATGGCATTTTATGTCAAACTGCGCAGGTGTGTATATGTCACCGTAAAATTGTCAAACACGTTATATTACAATATAACGTGTTTCTCTGTAGCGATATTGTAATATCTCGAATTATTGTCAACTGAGCATACGGAAGTATCTCTGCCCCCATATTTGGGACTTGGGGCACCCCCCCGTTAGGTTAGTTAGGTTCCTTTAAACCCTGCACTCGGAAATAGGGGCCCTGCGAAGCGGGGCTCCGTCGACTACGCTTTTTAGGGGAATATAAAGTGTTTTAAGGTAAGGTTATATTAATCGGTATTTCTCAGGAATTCCAATGGTACAATATCTTTTCATCAGAGTTGTACCACTGGGCAAGGGGGACCCCTCCTTCCCTCCACACCGCGTGAGTTGACTATCATCGCATGCATTTCACGAAAAATAATGCGTTTTGTTGTAAGCAGTATGTTCATTTGACAATATTTCGAGATTTTACAATATCGCTAGAGATATTACAATATAACGAATTTGACAATTTTACGGTGACATATACATTGGTACAAGTGCGACAAATATCCTATTTAAACAACAAAACATAGGTATCAATATAAGTCAATGTGTTAAAGATTAATGAAGGATTATCAATACAAGCTATTGATTACTTTACCTATAGGTTATAAACAAATAGAAAAACAAAGTTGCTACTGCGCAGAAAAAATAAAAAACAACAATAACAATGACCAGATTGTTTCACACTAATTGTGCGTACCTACTATGTTTTTGAATTTTTTGTGAAACACTGTTTTAAGCTTTCACGGTTTATAACTAAACTTATAATGTCACGGGATATCTTTTGTGATTATTCTTTATTTTGAGCTCCCGATGTTTCGACTCTGTAGAGTACCATGATATGGAGTACCCTAGTTTGATGTACAGAATACTTGGTGGACGGCTTCGTGAAGTTTCCGTTGACATCTTGTATTTCGTATATCTAGGAACAGTGGAACTTTCGTACTTTCGTACCGTATTCGATTTATTATTTCGGGTTCTCTTTATCGAGGTTCTTCTCCATAGAGATCTACGCTAGGGAATGGGCAACTACAGTACTTTCACAGTTTTTATGTCTTGTGACTGGGACTGTAGCTACATTTAATTTTCATCTTTGTTTCGACAATTCAAAAGCACCTGTAACTGGCCTACTTGAAATAAATGCTTTGATTTTGATTTTGATTTTGAAGGTTGGTCCAAGGCGGCACAGGAAAACAGCATATGGAAGGAGACCTTTGCCCAGCAGTGGGACAGTACTATCTAAACAAAAAAAAAACAAGGAATAGTGACATCATCCAAATGCTAATCTCAACAATAAGGGCACTGTCAAAATATTCGTATTGTATTGGTACCGAACAGTCGACGAGGGCACGACAACTCGTTAACCTTTCACGAACACCCGACGTCATATATTATTCATACCGTAATTGAAATAAACTGACGAATTCTTCAAAATAGAGCCCGATTTCCTTCAACGCACACTTGGAGTTTCAAAGAATACAGGTGGCATTTAGTAGCACATTCACCTAGGATAATGGGAAGTTATTACCATACATTACAATGATAGTAAGTCGGAACAACAGATTTTTTGTAAACCCATAAAGTTTTCATAAATTCTGAACAGAGGTACATAATTCTGAACAGACGTACATAAGTTTAAAACGCTATTCTACATAACATGTAAAGTATCAAACAACATCTGGCTAACTAATGAATTATGGAATGAGTTTTTCATCGTGTTTTCCCACTTTTACGGTATCGCGACTTCATACCGTATTCGATTTTTTATTCAGGGTTCTCTATCTATGTTTTCGTTTTTGATACTGGGCCGGGTCTAAGACGGCAATCGCGCTCAAGGCAGAGCATCGGCAAGATTGATAGCGCTATCAAACAGGCTGTTGGAGGTAGCTTGCTTGGAGATACCTTACCGAGCGGTCCACAAGAAAAGACAGCATGGCTTGGACACGTGACGTAAGTAGTCGCGATCCTCAGCACGACGAAGAAGAAGAAAAATATCCCTGTTATCAAAATCAGTGAGGATTACATTGGCAGTTCTTTAGCCAGTCAAATCTCCCAGTAAATCTTCGCAGATTGACGATATTCTGATGTAGATAAATACAACAATGTTTGTATGTACCTAATAATCGTTCAGTTGCAAACAATGTACTTGATAATGTTTCACTGCACTGAAGCAATCTTTCAAGGCAATAAAAAGAATATTTTAAATTAGCAATAATGAGTACACTGTAATCAGTACCATGCCGTTCATCAATAAAACACTTGTTGATTACAAAACGATTAAAAATTCTTATTGATATATTTCAGAATCATCCTGCGATTTAATTGGTTCATTGATATAACGTGATGTTTCGTATTTAATAAATCGAATGACAAAAAAAAACACCTGGATGTCTATTATTAAATGTTCGCCGATAAAAGCAATTTGATAATGATAATTGTTTATCTTCATATGTATTGTGGAGGATGAATAAATTATATGCAACAATGCAAACGATCATTGGATTTTTAACCGACTTCAAAAAGGAGCAGGTTCTCAATTCGTCGGAACCTTTTTTTACTCGAAGATAGACCGATTATGTTTTTTTTATTGTTTGAAAAGGTATACTTCCTAGGTGGTTACATATTCATCAAGTCAGGATCTGATGATGGGATCCTGGAGAAATCGAGAGAACTCTTAAAATTTTATGTGTTTTATTTTTCTCGAAGTGATCCCATTTCATTTTGGTGAAGATCTGATGAAGAACTGCGGAGATAGGCAACGGAACTCCTCAAAAAATGATAGCAAATGGGATTGTTGAAATCTCATGGCTGTCTATTGTTTACACCAGTTCATAACATGGCATTACGCCGGTACGCTGTGACTTCACATGTGAACCACTAAAAGTTTTTTTACTCCTTTTCTTTAAAATAATATAAGTATCCCTTCTAATTCTACTAGTCTACATTATTTATTCACTCACAGCAAACGCAGGAACTTAGGAAGCATTTGAACAAAGCAGTAATGTTCCACGTAAGTCCCGGGGGTCAGACGTGAGTGAAACTGACAGAGACTTTAAATATTCAAAGGGTGTAAAGGGCAACACTGCGCATATTTCCCCAGGGTCGCCCGTATTTACCCCTCTATTTTCTTTTCATATACCTACCTTAATAGCTGTAGTTTCATCTAGGATTATACGAAGCGTTGCATTTACTTGGTTTAATTACACTGAGCCCACCGAATCAAGACTGTCTGTCTAGGATAATGATATACTAACAAAACACTGATGAACGTAACAAATCAGTATTAAGTCGAAATGAGCTGTTAAACCTGGTGTTACCACAAATGCACTGTCTATGACATATTCCGTTTTGTGTGCAGGTGCACTGCCTTATTCTACGGCCACCCATAGGTACATGGAATCCTACATTACATAATGTATGAACAATCACGTATGTAGGTATCACACACTAAGAATTCCAGAGCTATCAAAGCCTCACCATGCTTCGTAGAGAAAGAAACCTGCCGCCATAGAAAGCCTTGTGCAGTATTCCTTGCACATTGTGAAAATTGTATAGGTAACGGGTATACTGCTATAATATACTGCATTATATTAAACTGTGGCTCAGTTACCACACAAGTGCATAGCGCTGCCTATCTGTTGCGTTCTGCAGCGGAAATGATGGCCCAGTCACCTCGTGCATTGTGTACCAAATACCCACGCCAGCCCTGGCCATACTGCCTTCTCTGACACAGTATTCTATTTTTAGCTTATTCACGATAATGCTAAATGCACTTTGTAATTCTATTCAACGACGCTTCGCTTCTCTATTGTGAATACTGAACGCTGACGTCACTTGTACGGATAGTGCTGTTTCAGTAATCGTAATGTTGATTATAAACTAGTAATTTAAATAACGATAAAATTGACTAGATAAAGATTGGTAGTTTCATTGAGGAAGCAGTAAAAGGTAGTTCAAACGTTTTAATTGATTTATCGGTTGGTTTACTTGCTCTAATTGAGAATTTGAAAGTGCCAATTAAACTATTCATTAACTTTTTATGACATTAAATCGAAATCATTACAGTTATAACTATTTTAAATGTCGCAACACTAGAGTGCTAAGCTCTCTTCATAATATACACGGGAACTACCACTTGTAACATTATTACGCTTTGTTGGTGCAAAGGACTTTAAATTACTCCCCAATTTGGCTTTTCGTATGAGCCCTTCAGTAAATTGGACCCTTAAACCATAATGTCTAGGCACCGCTAATTTATGCCAGTACCAAAGTAAATTCTACATAAGCATGAACATGAAAAAAACCTTCAATGATCTAAAAAAACATAGTTTCTACAAACATAGTTGCGGCAAGCAGACGATGTTGCGTCAAAAAGTAAATCATAAATCGTGATGTGTCGTCGAAACAAGCAAAGGACACACAGGTGTTCATAAAGCAAATACACACAATCTATTAGCACTTAACTCGTTGCATATCTTAATGTGGACATAGTCAATGTGACACACCGTGGCAATAGAGACAAATCGCGACAATAAGCGACAAAACAGTAATGGACGGCGCGCGGCGTTAGCGGCCGCCTCGTCTAAATATAAAGCGCTTAGCTCACGGTACAGCATTGTCTCCCTGGCTGCACAATGCACATGCACAATGCACGGTTTTAAATACGCATGCAAAAGAATGCAACTGTCGAGTAAAGCACTCATTTGTATGCTAGGGCTGACACAGAGTCACAACGAAGCAAATAGACACATTCAGCCAGCGTGTCAATGTCAAACTACTTCGCTGGTGCCAATCATATTCTGTATTTGTGAGTCCGTTATACAAAGTGTCACCGCTAGTCATTTTAATGTCAAGTATGTTGATTTGCTTGGTGTCTGTCTGTCTTGTTTGGTAGTAAGACTATAGCTAGGTATGGTACCTAATGTACCAAGTTATCATTAGACTTACAATTTAAAAAAAAAAATGAAATTGAAGTGTGAGTTTGTATTTTTAAAATAACATCTTTACACACACAACAACATCAAAACACAACAACACAATAACATCTTTATACACATGAAAGTATTCGATTCAAAAAGGGAAGCAATATTTTGTTATAATTTGACGCGGATATAGGTCGCGAACAACAGCTAGTCTTGTATGATTAGCATTATGTATAAGTATTTTTTTACCTTCCTACTCGGTTCAATCCTATATAACGTTTTAGGCAGTTTAGTGCATATGACGCATTGTTTTCCGCTTTCCAATTTCAGCAAATAAGATTTTTATCAGCGCATTGACTCATATAAGTCATAACTCACATAATACCTTTAATGACTCAATAATAATGATAAATGTGAAACTCAAATTGTAACTTATACCTCCGGTTTCCTTTCTTGGATAACGATATTAGAAAATCATCAACGTAGAAGAAGAAAAATACGTAAATATCAATGAACATAACTCATTTAAAAAAAATACATACGTAGTACAAAACTTCCTCGTTTTTTGAAGTCGATTAAAAACAAAACAAATTGTAATCATAAGTATTTATTACAAGACTAAATTGCTTGGCATTATTACATAGTATGATTGATTTAGCGTTAGGTATGCTGAAAATTTCCAGTTTTTCCCTATTATGTTGGCGTCCCTAAACCAGTCTGCACTGGTTTCGACGGCTTTGTTTACGTCACGCTATGTCCACGATACGGTAACCACGTCAATGTGGTCGGTACGTGACAGATCACATTTACATGTTTTATTTCATATGTTTTATTCATCATCACCCAATTCATAAATACCAACACGACGAGCCTTGGAAAAAACTTGCATTCTACCAACTTCCATTCACTAAATCAGAAGGTTGTTTTGTATATAAAAATCTATATTTAAACTTGTTGCCTTACACGTCGAGTAACATTATAAGAGCTTATCGTAAATAGAAGCATCAAACATGTTGTTTAACAAAGAGTACAGTACAAGAAAAAGCTCTAATAAACCAAAGTTCCCTGTTGTTACGCATAAAATAGTTAAAGCTGATGTTCACGAGCAATGATTAATTCGTGCTGTTTTACAAGCGCGTGCGCATCTCATAATCATAAAACCGCACTTGTGTTGTGAACAGACCGAGGATTTCTCGCTCCATTTATTTTGTTTTAGTGCCTGACTTACAGCTGAGTAAATAGGCGTTCACTACTGCACAATGATTCCACAAATAAACTCCACTTACTGCCACCGCTTCCGATTTAACTTTCAATTTGTAATCAGTTTATCTATGTTTAATTAGGAATGCGGGTACGCTGAGTTTCTCGCTCTCTCCTCTTGTTATTCAAAGAGCAAGCGAACAGATCCGTGATCTTTGTACAGATAAGTGATGGCGAATAATCAATGCTAAATTGTTCAATTAAAAGCAGCTGCAAACTCTAATAAGATAGCCAACGAGTACTTTACGCTTTAATTTATTTTTTGTCGTTTCTAATCTAGTTCAATTTGTTATAAATGCTTCGGGTGACAAGATAGATAATTTCGTACGGCTTCCATGAGCAGCCGTGGCCGAGCGGTTAAGGCGTCTGACTAGAAATCAGATTCCCTCTGGGAGCGTAGGTTCGAATCCTACCGGCTGCGAAAAACCTTTTTGCATGTTTATGTAACTTGTTGAGGTCATTCAACTATACATTCAACAACTGAACTTGGAAGGCTTCTTTTAGCCAACTTTTCTTTAAAATTAAAACGAAAGAGCTTTATCACAAGCGGAAAATAAAAGCACCAGCTAAAAGGCTTTGTTAGTTGTAACCCCTCCTTAATTATCGCGGTCATTATTTTAAATCAGTATCCAGCATCGTGGAAAGTAACGAGCGTAAACATCGATCGGAAGATGGCTGGCAGGGTCTCATTAAGCGGAGTGCACGTGCGTCGCCGACGGCAGGCTCACCGGCCCGAGTGCTCGAGTCGCGATGCCGAGCTCGATCGCGCCAGGGTTGCGACACCACCGATCGTGCAATCTCGATACCGACGCCACAGTAAAATTAAAGATCATACCGATAGTATCACAGCTTCACAACGTGCCGTAAAGCCGAGCCAAGGAAACAAGCTAACAATGCTGTTCAAACATTCAAATGTAACATAAATATTGAATGTACAAAGATTAACAACAGGAAAATTGTACTTCGAGGTCGATTCTGCTCGTCAAGGTTGTCTGTAATAGATTAAGTTTAAACTATGAAATTTTGTTGATTTTCTCTGAGCACTATGTTCAATGAAATATTTCTGTTATTTCGTCACGTTTGTTTACGTATTCTGACAGCAATTTGTTAGTGATTGTTACGTAATCAGCTGACTTCATAAATAATAAGAACACTCCGATGACTTCACCAGCTTATCTTAGACGGCTCAAGGAGTTAAAGTACACCTTTAAATATATTAGTTTATTTATAGAAGCTGCTGAACGATACTAGAGTTTGGATGTATAGGGAAACTGCCGGACATAATATTAATAACGGTATAGAATCTGCTAGTTTCGACGCAGAGCTACTGTTGCCTATCCCTTTCAGTTTAGATCCGGAAAGGAACGAAAGGAAGGGACAAAAAAACCCGAAACTTACATCCACTTCCCCATTTCTTACAAGTTACAACCATCCTCATTTCAAACTGCTCAAGTAGAAGTCCGATAACAGTTGCAAAAGAGATTTAGATAAAAAACAACCCGATGATTGTATAAAAACACAATTTGCGCTGGAAATGAAACACTAAACCGCATTAGGTGCGGCCAACTGGCGCGGGACACCCCTGCACTAACTTCTCGTCATGGGATTACGAGTCCGTACCAGGGATTTAAGGTTTCATTACTCGGCTGCGGCCGTCTCCCTTGTCTCATGCCTACTGAACCCTACTAGGGAAACTCGAAACAAACACGACAACGACATAACCGCAATCCAAGAGTGCGAAAAAGAAAAGTCATTTGTTATACCGCAGAATTCAGAATGACTTGATTTTTACATTTTTGCAAATTCATATAGGTATGACACTGCGCCTTAAAATACTACCTAAATAGCTGCAATGGCGTGATTTATGAAGATAATAATCGATCTGTTACATCTATAAAACAAAAACAGTGTTGTAATTATGCTGATTTTTAACAGCATTGACGTCACCTTATCATCGTCATTGAGGATAATATTGCTAATGAACGTTAATAGTTAACGCTAATGAATGTTAGACTGAACCGTCCGGCAAATGACATTTCAAAATAAGCCTTAACCTTAACTTTATGGAAAGTTCTCTGAAATTGGAGACAAGAAAACCAATGGTAAGGGGCATTTTCCCCTATAGAAAACTGAAGCTATAGAGTCAAACTAGAGAGCAATGGGGAGCGTACCGAGCCGAGACCTCTAATGTACAAATATTGCGGAGGAAATGAATATATTCGACATTGTGCGCCCTCCGAAGGGGGCTAGGGGGCTGGGGGCTCGCCAAGTGCACGTTTTGATTAAGTCGCCCCGCCATATGAATTTATGACTCGAATTCGTGTCGGCGGCAGATATTGATGGATTAGGAGTTTTATTTCTTGTTAATTATGCAGTTATATCTAGGTAAAAACTTATTTATGCGTGATTTGCTATCAATGATTGAATATGCATGTCTATTGCTTAATGCATCAATTACTTCATGCGATGTAATTTTTATAAACCTAGACCTTAAACCGTTTTGAGAACCAAGTGTCCTATTCCACTTCTACGGTTTTTGGCAGTTGGCAAACCAGCTGGGGACAAACCATAGGAGATATATGGAGATATCATAACATAACATTAGGTCGCGAATGTAGCCAGTTGTTTCCATTCGAAGCAATCCCGCATCAAACTCCCAAGTGTCCCGCTAATACTCCATATGGCACAACACCATGCGCAATGCATAAACAACCAAATATTCAGGGCCCCTGACTACCCATACAACCCCTCTATTTGAAATCAGTTTTATAGAACTAGAAGGGGACGGGGTAGTTCAAGGTATAATGGTCTATTATCCTTAGTAGTTTAGGGCGGAAAAGCTGATGCAACGACATATGCATGCATTAAGGATGATGAGACAATTCAGACATTAGTAGTTCAGTCACTTAATTTGTACAACTGCTCTAGCACATGCTTTATAGTCCGTGCAATGTGTGCAATGTTCAGTAAACAATGAAATTTAACGAGGTCTAGGAACTAAGGACATACCAAGATTATGTGGTTTGTTGTTTTCTTACTAAAGTACATATTTCTTGAATATTGACTGACTCACGTCAATCTATGTATAAAGAAGGAGCTATTGAAGGTTTTACAGGAATAGACGAGGTGCCTACGTCATCTCTGATCACTACATTATCCACCTCCGTCCTCTCGCAATCTTGTATGTATTGATACCTTACATACATCAACTGAAGAGAGCAGCGGTGGCCCAGTGGTGGCGGCCCCGACTTCCAAACAGTAAGTCGTGGGTTCGAACCCAGGCAGGCACATTACGTGAACGTTACGGTGAAGGAAAACATCGTGAGGAAACCGGCATGTCCTAGAACCAAAGATTCGAAGACATGTGATATCTACCAACCAGCACTGGGCCCGCGTGGTGGATTATAGCCCATAATACGCGCTTTGAAAATTGCGGACACCAGCCCGTTGTACAATACAATACATCAACTGAAGTTAAAAACACACTCAGTTATCTTCATCTCACCAGCCAACTGATAAAAATATTCACAATGCAGCAAACAGCAATCATGCATATATGCATTCGTAATGCTATTCCGTGGAGTCTCGAGTGACAGTCTCAAGTTCGGAGTCAAAGCTTGCCGTCTGTCTGGCGCCAGTCATTGACACCTTTCCACCGTTGTCAGGTTCCTAGACATCAGCGTCATCATTACCTACTTTATTTGAAAGTTATTTGTCCGATAAACAATGCAATGCGATCTCCTTGGAAACATCTGGTGTGAATCGTGGTGGACGGTTAGGTATGTTTACTACTTAGTTACGTACTAAGAGAGTTCAGTTAGTTTAATTGTTCTGAAGATTGAGTGGGTTCTGGTAACTGAAATAAAGCTAGGTTTGTAAGGAGCTCATTCTATCAATCGCTTCAGTTGAATCCCAAATTCACCCGAACGCCTAGACAAAGTGAGTATAAACAGAAAAGAAAATAATAAAATTTTAAAACGCTACCGAAAAACGTCTTAGAAGTGATTATCATTTGCTCTGACCCTCTCTGAAACACTGAAACATTTCGGGTTTGCTTTGTAAGTTTAAGACTGTGCTCTCAGTGTCCTGACAAATGAGAGAAAACTCTGAAAGTGGCAATAAAACTTCGTTCACAGGTCTTTTAAGAAGCTGCTGAAAGTATTTTCGTGTTACAAAAGTATCCGGCCGTTTTCAGCGGCACGTATGCATAAATCGCTCCTAATAATCATACCAAAGATGTTTGCAAACAAACAAAGCATTTGCGCGTGACGTCAACACCGCCATGTTGATAGACACGACGGACAAACAAAAATACTTGAGAGCGATTTACGTACTGGAGTTTTTAAAGAACAATATGCACGGAGTTTTCCTTTTAGCGTAAGAGCTCACGTAGAACATGGTAAAGGAATGACTTGACTGGCTGAAAATCAGGCAACCATTAGTTTCATCATCATTCTCTTGCCATTATCCCGATTCATCTGGAGTCAGCGCAGCATGTCTTCTTCCTCCATCATCTTCTCTTTAAGTCGTTATCTCATCGAACAGCTCCTTTCTTGCCATATCATTATTATTCGTCTTTCTCTACTCTTATACCCATCCAGTTCCACAATTTTCCTCACGAGTCACGACACAGTTTGTTTTAGAGTTATTCGGGACTAACACGAAGGTGTTTTTTAAACGTATTCGTGGTCTAAACATTTTTTAACCGTGGGTCATGTCCGACGTTTGCTCTTAACTAAACCTAAGATTATGCAAAGATCTAACGTCAAACGTGAATGAAATGCTCAAACGAGCAAGTTTTGAATGAGGTGTTTGAGTAAAATGAGTTTGTTTGCTGTTCCCACGGCCTGCCTGCTGTTAGCACCTCGCTTCGAACACAAGACATGAACGTAGCCTTATTAGGACATTACCACACACTTGTCCTGCGGAAACGTAAATAAAAAACGACCGCTTGTAGGAATCTTTATGTATGTGTGAACATGGTTTTATGTTGGTGGATGATGTGGACAAAGTCGAAGAGGATAATTAATTCGTCCAGCGATTGTTGCAAAAACTAAACCATTTAAGACTCTGTGGAGTCTGATGAGAGTCGAAGTATAAAAGAAGAAGACATGTTGTGTCGACCACAAATAAATTGAGATAAGGGCCAGAGAATTATAAACTCTTTGTTCATGACTGTGAAGGACCTAAATCCAACGATAACCATCAATGGAAGAAAACAATTGAATTGCAACATCCTTCAAGACAATATAAGAATCAATGATATTGTTCGCGTTCGCAAACGCGAGTACTGAGCATGAGGTCCTGGGGTCTGAGCCTCGATTCCCGGGTCGGGTAATATGTTACTTATGGGTTTTTCTATCAGGAATTTCTCAGTAGCAGACACGATGTCTAAATTGCAATAGGATCAAATTCTATTACATGGGACTTAAACATAACTGTCGAAATGTGGGAATACCTTCCCTGTTGTTTGTTCTTTTATTAAAATATCATGTTTCAAATAAATTAAGTATGTATTTTCAGCTACACACTAGCAACAATCATTGTTTTCAAACAATAAATAAACCGGCCGTACTTATAGTCTTTCCCAACTCTCCCCAAAAAAAACAAATTCATAGTGGGTCATATTTTTTAGTTAGACACACAAACAATTTCGCGTTTCATTTGAAATACATCGAGTACATATTTATAGCGTGTTATAAAGAGCGATGGGCGAGTGCGAAGTAGATATAGACGTCAGCGAGCCGGCTTTATGAACTTGTTTATTTGAACGGAAGCGGATCGGGCCCGTTGATGTATGGGATTTACTAGCACCACAGTGGCACCGCGGCGCCCGCGCACTTCTAAATACACGGTTATACTTGACCGGCTAGACTTAGTTGTATTGTTGATTTCAGAAATTATGCTCGTGGTTGTCCTGATTCAATAATCTGTCTAAGGCTGAATTTCAACTAAATGTCTTAAAATTCAGTCAAAAGTCAAATCAAGTTTCAAGTGTAGCAAAATACAGACTTTTGTTTTCTTTGTGAAACATGTAAAACACAATATTTAGGATTCATTTTCGGTTTTAACAAGTAATCCATTGTGTTATTGTGGCTAGTTTGTTGAATAAAAATAATATCTAAGTAACTAATTAACCACTGACAATATAATAGAGAATCAAAGGGCTTCTAAGGTACTTTTGGACTGAATGGGATCTAAGAACTTTGTTAATTTCCCTCTCGTCGAAATTCAACGCCAAAAAAATATAGTAGAAAATACTTTATTCTGGCACTGTATACAGCAGAATCCATATACTTAATCGCAGACTATATAGCTTGCCTTTTGTATAAACTAATTATTGTGTATAATCGTTTGACCTACCTAATGCACTATCTTTGTACCGAACAAGGTCTTAGTTATGTTTATTAGCAATATTCTGTTTTAAGTACAAGCACCTGCACTGCAGTGCGCACATCACAGTGTAGCTATCGCCTTATCTCAAGTGGATGATTTAGATAACCCGTAAGCAGGCCTTACTTCGGCTGAAAGCCCTCGCAGCGTTGAAATCACCTCTCCAGACTGACGACTGTTATCGTTCCACACTCCACTCTTCACACTAATCACTAAACAGGTGCAAGTCGCGAGGAATTGCTCAAGTGCTCAACAAATTGCTCGCTATATTGCACACAGAGATACCATATTAGAATAGCACACAAAAAAACATCGTGTTACGTAAATTTAAGCAATTTGTGTTACAAAACAATATTCAAAGTTATCTGTCTAGAAACTGCTCTGCGTAGCATTAATATTCATGCATTTTTGAAATAGCCGTTTCGATATTCATAATTCAAATTACACTTTTTACCATTTTACAGACATACACATGTTCAAGTGTTTTTTTCTTGTATTTTATCATTATATTTTATTCGTATAATAAAACTTCATAAAACCGCATTTTATGAGGGAAATGGAAACGGTGGTGCGTTGTACAGTTGCGACAGCACAGCCGACGATGGGTTGATAGCCATAGGAACCTTGTCGCACTAATTTATATGCATAATGTTCCTCTTGAAATGTTTTATAGTATGAAAAATAGTCCAACGCCTTCACACGTTGAAGACATGGAACGACAAGGGAAATCGTAAAAATGAAATGATATTAAAATTATATTCGTGTAAATCTTTTTT
This sequence comes from Xestia ashworthii, assembly GCA_950022955.1. Taxonomy (NCBI): domain Eukaryota; kingdom Metazoa; phylum Arthropoda; class Insecta; order Lepidoptera; family Noctuidae; genus Xestia; species Xestia ashworthii. The sequence goes on from OX465564.1 coordinate 9,388,639, forward strand.
TAGGGTCAATTCGTAAGTTTGAAGTGATATTTGATGTTGATACGTGGTCTTAAAATATGTTTTTATGGGTCTTACATTTTCTTGTTATCTCACCTTAATAGAAATGTTTGTCTCAGTTATTACTTTGATGATTTATATTGACGCCTTACATATTCAGTGTGCATACTAATAAAGTTATAAACAATATATTTTAATCAATACAAGATTGTTTATATGCCTCTGCCATGTCAAATTAGAATAAAAATCAAATAAATGTTTCGTTGTGAAGCGTGCGCGCGCACAATGGCGCCGCCCCGCGGCCGTGGTGGGCACTAACGAGCACGCGGCCTGCACACGACCTCACTGAGCGTTAATTAGTAAAATGTTCACGTGTTCGCTATCTAATGAACCCCTTTGTGTAACAATCAATGAAATACAGCCACAGAATTAAAAGCACACAAATCAATAAATGCGTTTGAATGAAACTACCAAGGTTTTTATACCGGAATTTAATAAAAAATAATTAAACAATTACTTATTTCAAAATTAATTTTGCGGGTACTTGTACAATAATATCAGTTTTTGTGTTGTTTTAGTTTGATGAGTAGGTGATGTTTAATTTTACATACTTTTATATCTGGCCCTGTGGCGCAACGGATAACGCGTCTGACTACGGATCAGAAGATTCCAGGTTCGAATCCTGGCAGGGTCGCAAATATCTTTTTCAATTTTTACTATTGCAAAACTTACTTATTTTGTGTTATTAGCTAAAAATATTTTCCTTTAATCAGTCATTTACTCAATATTTTAACTTTTCATTATAATACAATTAAATATTGCTAAGAAAATTGTTTGAATATGAGTCAGTTCAGTACCAGTTCTTTACTAAATAATCTTAAGTCGTTCTTTTCCCTTGTTAGTAAAAAGTGTTTTTACATAATAACATCCTCCTAAGAGCGTTAGCCTTCGTCTTGACTTATTGATCGGCGTCCGTCGGGGTCTGTCGGCCCTTCTCGGCGCGAGCCTATATCTACCCGCTGTATGTGAATATAATGAGCCTCTTGTTATTCGCTTGACAACCTCCACTCAGAATATAACGATGTACTGCGTAGGATACAATCAAATTAAACTAAAAAAAATCCCTCCGGCAAGCCGCAGGAGGAGGTAGATTTCGAAGAAGGTGCTGGAGCGTCCGACTATTGAAAATTTGTATAAAGAGTTGTACTTATGTGTACAATCTACAAAAAAAAAATGATTTCAAAATCGTTGTCTTGTAATGGAAAGTTTACCCTTTTTAAATTCTCTCATATGAGTTTAGCATGGAAACGCCCTCAAATGTTTAGTTATAATTTTTTATTTCGAAAACTATAAGTTTTATCGCTAAACTTCGAAGGTAACAATTGTAAAGTAAACAATTTGCTTTCAAAAAAAAATATTTGCGACGGTCAAAATGTTTACTGTTTCGGAGATATGATTTTTTTTCGCAAAAAAATTGAAATTTTCAACCCCTTCCCCAATTTAGGGGTTGCATCAAAACAGTTTTAATTTAACGATGTCCGTATTCGTACTTAGAATGATAAAAATGAGAAACGGTTCAAAAATTTTCCAGAGGAAAAAAGTTATGGCCAAAAAACTGATTTTAGAAAAACCGCCCCCCCGCCGCCCCCCATGGACGAATTCCGCCCATTCACGAACTTAGCCTAAGTTTTGACCGTTTTGATTTTTTGGCCAAGTTTGAAAGCAATCGGTTCATAATTGCGACCTGTAGAGTGTGGCTAAATTTTGCTTGTCACCCATATACATACGTATTCATATATATTCCCGTAGGTGAGAGACCAATAGGTAGATTTTTTTTTTTTCAAAAAAAGGAAATCTACCTAATATGTAAAAATCTTCATAGGCCAAAATAAAACATAGATAAGTGTAACATACAATATACGTATAGCTCTTAAAATATGAATGAAATTAATTACATAATTGATATTTCCCATTTCCTACTAAAATAGGTACTTATATACTTATTTCTAATCAAAATAACATACAGTCAGCCACTTAAATAAATACAAACATTTAAGTACCTACCTACCCCAAAACATTCCAAAATAGAAAATCAATCATCATTAAAAGCAGATAACACAAACACCTGCAAGTTTTATAGCCGAAATATACACTGAAAATAACATAAAATATTGGAAAGACGAAGAAAAAATATTACGACAGCTCGCAAAAAGTTCAGGACGATAAAAGTCAGCAGTGTTAGCCGACGATGAGTTTAGTGCGACAGTACTTATCTGCCGACAGCCGAGTGTCAAAATATTTGATGGGCTTAGCTTTAAACGATAGTCGAGCTCGAAATATAACCTACTTGACTCACACGTTTTGTGGAGAACGTTTTTGCTACACTTGATCGTTTTTCTGGAATATCTCACAACCAGTCGAACAATTTGGACGCTGGAATATGTTTCCTTTCATGTCTAGTAGGTGTAACATCTCTTTTCTTTAAGAACATCAGATAAAAATAATTGATTCTGGAAGTGGTTGTTTATTATATCAAATAAAGAGCAACCAGCCTTTTAAGTAGAGGCGTATGCCATCCTTTCTCAACGTCACTTAACACTTTAAACATTATGGTAGTCCAACGAAGTCAAACTTCGTATTTCTTACAATATCTTCAGAAAAACACTTCCTTTGATAGGTAATGGAAACAGAGCCAATGTTCCAAGAGCATAAACAGCATTCAAACATTCAAGTAATTATAGAGATCGAATGCAAGCTTTTAACTTATTTTCTCTGTCTTTAGTATATTTTGTACACTTTATCACACATTCATAAACTATGAGTAATACCAGTAAGTAGTAATTCGGTTATTTTTTACCCGCAGTTCCCAGCAAACGGACGTGGCATTCGTTATCAGCGGCCGAGCTATTTTAGTGTAAGCTTTATCAATTCGGGGTCAAGAGCGCGCCTTCCGCTGATACCAGCACGCGATAAGCACAACCGAAATCGTCACAGCATCCCTAACATGTATTTATGACCCAATATGACAAAAAATAACCAATTCCGTATCAGAAAGCATTCTGTCAGAACTGCTTTTTATACAACCACACGATAAGATACTTCAGATTTACTTATTCGACATTCACTGTTAGGTCGCGTTGAGAAGATCAGATTTTTTGTTGAATATTTGTCCGTGAAGATTTCGTTTTAAATATTTTCTTAGCTTTTAGTCGGACGTCGTTATATGCACCGCAAACATCCTGGCCACATACAAATATTTGTCCATCTCGTGATCTCGGCAGTTGTCAGTTTGTCACAATCCAACGGACATCGCGGACACGTGCTAAATAAGTACCTATCTTCTGTAAACTCGTGTGTTTGATTGAACTTTACCTTTATCCCTCGCAGTTGTCAATAAAAGGCTTGTTAAATGGCAGAAAAAATCATCAAGACGGGCAAAAAAGAACCTCTATAAAGACCACCTAAAACGATGAAGGAAATCAATATTAGCTGCTTGTTATGAATGCTTTCTAACTTAACACATTGTAAAGTATCTAACAAAAGAAAGTGCTTAGCAATTAACGCATTATCCGTCCATTTGTACCGTGCAGATAATTGTGGTGTCGTCGTGTCGAGTTGACAGCGAACAAGTGTTCAGTTGCGCAGACGCAGCGGAACGCACCCCAGATCGAGTGCCGTTCAACTCAAGAGCGGTGATGCGCGAATCATTCGATTTGCATTAAGCGTTCACACCCAAGTATATCCGTGACGAATGATTACTTATGTACATTCATATACTACGTATGAAACAGGCGAAGAGTGGTTTAGTACACCATGTTGAAAGAACTGGTTCACAGACGCAATAAGGATTGAACTTGGAATGGCTTTAAAAAAATCATGTTAAGTATCTTATTTACTAATACTGAAAAGAAGAAAGGATCAGAAAAATACGCTCAAAGGTGATACTTATTTTTAAAGAAATATCATCCAGCATATCTGCGAAAGATATTCTTAAATAAAAAACAGTTAGACAGTGTGTAAAAGCAGAACAGAAAATTGAAGAAGAGAAATTCAACATAAAGCAAACGATTTTCTTATTCGTAGCTTCATAGAAATTGATTGATCTGATCCGAAAATCATACTTCTCTGCAAATAGGTGGAACGTTAATTTCATGAAAGATTCATCTCTTGCAACTTTTAATTCAAAAACATATCAGGTTCTTCCTTCAAAACGATCCTAGTGAAAATTCATCCGGACAAAATGTTGCCAGACAGGCACCCAATGAAAATATTCATCACGAGATGGCTTTCATTCATAGCAGGACAAGCGTGTCGTCATTACCCACTGCACTCTCCCCGTGATTCGCTTCGCCCGCCCAGAGGGCCTTCAAGGGAAAAGCGAGTAGGGAAGATAACACGACCACTGTAAAAAGAGCCTCCATCCCCCTAAAACTTGTTACGAGGCAAATTACGAAGAGGGTTCTCCCAATTCTGGTCGGAGCTCAAGGGGGATGAAACGGTAGTGGTGTGTATATCTGAGATTTCTTTTTGATGACTGGTTTTATGGCTACGGCTTATTACTATAAAGAGCAACAAAGACATTATAATGAAATGGTTTTATGATGAAGGGCAAGTAATTTTCTTGATATTACATTTTCATGTTTATGTTATAGGGGTTTATTAATGCTTAGATGTCCAACAACAAAGCAATTTCATCTATATTGGTAGGCAAATTGGTCCTTCGAGCCGGTTCTAACATCTGCAGAAAAACTGCAGTTTGAAGATCATCAGAAATAAAAATCATCGGTTCACAACATACTATTATTAGTTATCAGTATTGGACAGAACTAAACTGCCCTGTTATTCTAAAATAATACAGTAGTACAGTAGTATTTTTTTGTTATAAGTACCATATATATACTTTCATATAACATTTAGTAAAAAGCTTTTAAATTGCAAACATACACTTCAATTTTATGTATATGTGAAAAAGATGAATGATTAAGATATCTAATGCAATCCCCAGTTTGAACAACCGATTCTTTACTCTTGCCTAACCTAAGCAGCGTCTAATCGTCCACATAAGCAACCGCGGTACAGTTAGCTGTCGAAAGGTCGTGAGTCGAAATTGTACCACATTGGTAACTTGCACTTGCGCACGACTTCGACAATAGGTCGGTTAAGATTTTAAAAAGAAAAGATCGTTAAAGGTTGACACGAAGAACATACTTTAAGTCACGCTTTACGAGTATAATTCATAAATGTTCAGGCTAAGAGAAGGTTTTCATTATTAGTCAGAGTGAGGTCGTGAGATTATTTATGGTAAGCCATTTACATTTTGCAAATGTCAAATTCCACCAGCTACAGCAGGGCATGACAGTAAGCAAGAAAAAACGGAATAGTCTCTCGTTTAGTTGAGAATATAGTTTAGAAAACACAGAGATAATAATTTTATACCAACGTGACACGAAATAAGTCCTAAAGTGTAAACCACAATTTAAAATGCTTCTCTAAACAATTTTCAGCTATGGGCTATGAATAACATCACGACTGTTATCCCTGAATTAGTAGACATAGGTGTACACTACATTTCGCCAGCTATGTTTAAGTGCTATGTTATAGGAGCGAGTCTATTGCCATTATACCAGGCACAAATCTAGACTACGTGAGTGCTACTGAGAAATTCATGGAAAACCCAGTAACAATTAGCCCGACACGGGAACCGAACCTAAAACCTCGATGCCCAGCAGTCGCGAGTGCGACCATTACACCATCGAGGCAGTCTACTGTCTATGTATAGTTTCACCGTTATGCTTCGGAAGCGCTCCAAGGGCACTTATAGTGACACTTATTTTACACCAATGATATCAAAGTGTTACTATCTGTATAATCCCTTTTTTTTTATTGGGACAAGCCCAAACCGCTATAACTCCTAAAAGCCAAAATCAACAGTGGCGACCACCAGAAAAGTTTAATTGTTTTGGATCCCGCAACGAAATTAATCAGAAAGTATAGCGGAGGACTAAGAAAAAAACCGTAATTTCCACTTCCCTCCATATCAGCAGGAGACAGGACGAAACAAGGCCAATAGGCACAAAGGAACGTTTACAACTGGGATACGCCCAGCACCACGGATAAATATTAACATTAATGGGTCCAATAATAGGTATGGCCAAAACGCTAGAATGCATCACGGAGGTCCGTATAGTAAATAACTCCAGATGTAACCTGTACATACCTACCAACATAAAATCCCTTACATACTGTATTGCAAAGTTCTCAGATCTCTCAAATCGACTGATTACAAAGTACATTGTACAGAATAGGAACACAGTACGTGAATTCACCCCCTCCTCGCTGCCACGTGCGGGACACGGTCACGTTATCTTAGCACGTGGCTTCTAGCCTATCGATTTTAGGAGGAAGCATTGTCAACCTCTTTTTTTACTTTTTCCCATTACTGTTGTGCTTAGTAACGAAGTTACACAACAAAGCAATGATGATTATTAGCGTGAGACCTGTTTTTAATTGATTCAGAAATAAAATTCTTGAAAAAGCAGTTTTCAGTATTGCTAACCAAATAACAGTGTAGATTGATACAGGTAAACTTATTGTATTCGATAATTAATTATGTAATATAATGAGTGTAAACAGACTCTTTATGGACATCAAACTTAGTAACCCTAAAAACTATTGCTGGAAAATAACATTATTTTTTGAGGTGAAAACACGTTTTACGCTAAAACTCAATGTAACGCACTCAAAACATGGTGCTGGTGGATGGATTGGGTGTTTAAAATCAATTTAAACATTATTACATAAATATAATATGTTTGAATACTAAAAAGATACCTAAGTAATCTATTTAAGCCGCCATTACTATTACTGCGAATTTCTGAAAAGAAATGAAATAAGAAGTACATAACTTTTTGTTATGTTTGATGCTACGTCATATTATATACTAACAACAAACGTTCTGATTGCGATAGAGCGGAAACTGACTTCAGTTCCGTTGCGGCACGTGTACTTAGTTCCGGCCTTCCGGTCTTGTGCCGAAAATAGATGGCGGGGTGTAACGTGACTTGTGGGAAAAATTTATCGACTTTTCAAATATTTTTGTGAGTGGCTATAAAATTCAGCAGCATATTTTATAAGCCACATATTTCATTTTAATGTTAACGAGAGAATTCTTTGAATAACACCTGTTTTATTTGTAAGAGTAGTTTTTCCACTGGGAAAACCCACAACATTGTCAATGGTTTAATTTATAAACAAAAATTATGACTAGGCTTGCGCTTTCTAAGAACAAATTGCAAAGCGTGAATAACTCCAGTGGCACTGGAGCTAGTATGCCCTACTAACATAAAACAATACATTTTCATCCATCACATTTTCATAGGCATGATGCCGCCGGCGCCGACGTTTGATTTCTTTAGACTTCCATTTTCTATCTGTTGTGACATCGTAAAAGTAGAAAAAAACACAGCATGTTTTCACATCATGTCCCTGTTTAAACACGGTTAAGTCAATGACGCTTGCGATGGGCCGGGCGGGGCGAGGGTGTCCCCGGGGATGGCCGTAGCAACAGAAGGGTTGATGATTGCGCCCGATGTAAGCAAATGTTGCGAAAAATGTAACATTTGTTTATCTAAGAGAAAGCCAAACAAACGGTCGATAGGTTTATGAATAGACTAGTAATTATAATAGTGTTACTGCATCTTCACAAAAATAATAAAATAGGTAAGTAAGTAATATAAAGGCGAAATTGTCTTTACCTTTTTTATCTAGGTATTTTGTTGTATGTATGTATACATGTATTTATATTTGTATTTTAGTTATTAGTTTTAACTATTTTGTTTTCTGTTATTGCACCTAATGTATTGTCTCTGCATCACCCTAAGGTAGACTGGTAGAAAATGCCCAAGGCATTAAGTCCGCCTTTGTACAGTTTTTACTTGTGCATAAAGTTTTAGTAAATAATGAATAATATAAAGGCGAAATTGTCTTTACTCGCGCCATATTAATAAAACGTTGTTATCTAATATCAAACAAACAACAAGATGCCAAAAACTTTCCTAATCAATAAATGTTTTGCAAAACTTGTGTAACCATAAGGAGTCAGCAATAAAGACATTACGTCACGTCAGCCATTTTCCGTATCGTCCCAAAATGACACTTGAGTATTTGCGATCGTGCATTATTGGCGCATGAAATGCTTACAACGTTTTCCACTCGGCCCAAGTCGGATCGTGTCGGCCCGACTCGGCTAAATTACGTGAAACGTGCTCGCAATTCACAAAATATCCGCTCTGCCCTTCCCTTCCCAGATTATACCAAACACATTTATAGTACTACCCATAAAATGTAACTACATATTCATTGAAAACAGTTACAACGTCGATACTCTTAAATCGAGTAAAAGAAGGACTTAAATGTTTATGATACGATAAGAAACCGTTTTATATCTACTTTTTACAAAGTGTAGTGAAAACATTGCCTTTTCTTAATATCAGGGGATAAGTACTTTGAAGTCATGTAACTGCAACTAATCCGAAAATCAATAACATCACCTTATCAAGTGTGTAACTCAGTAACTATCACTTATTTGTAAGTATTCCGTATCGCCGATTCAATCAAGTAATTAATCTAATTTAAAGGAATCAACGGCATAAATCATAGGGACGAGCCCATACAACTTAGCCAGCTGTCTGCCTCGCCAATCCAATTTAATAAAAAGGTTTCCTATAGAGTACGTTACTCGTGGTTTACAAATAACCCCCCTCCCCCCTGGTGTTGTGTGAGCGATGGAAATGCACGTGCGGCGTTATTGCGTATAGCAATCGATGACGCGACCGTGAGACCGTGCAATACAACTTTCTTTGGTTTCACTTTGTGGCTGTAACACCAGAGGCGATTGTTTGCTACACATTGTGATGTTTTTGTTAAGTCAGGTCAGTTTGCTTTGCTACGATCCTTTATTCAAAAACAATCCGCTTATGTAATACTATCATGTAGGTACTCAAGTCTGTGGAAAACTATTTTCCGCAATCTATAAGTGATATGTTTTAAACCTATAACCTAAATACGAGTCGTTCGTGAAACTTTATGAAGTGTAAACACATTTCAAGGTATTATGTGTACTTACATTATGAGTTCTTGTAAAACTACATTACCAATTCTCAAAGAGTTTTTTTTTATATACGAGCTAAAGAAACACAAATACAGTTCGTTAAACATCAAAGTCAGACAAATGCGCCATCTACTGTAATTGGGAGTTATGTGCATGTTTTATTAAATATATCGAGGTATATTTGCCTATAAAGCTAGTTGGGGTGGGGCAGGGAAGGGTGCTGATTAAGTTACGTGACATGCGCGCGCCAATTTGTATCGGAGACTTCGCCCTCCGGCCTGCGAGAGGACACGACACCATCAGCGGAATTACATTACTAGCCGTAATTAAATAGTCCTTGTTTTTATAGGAAAACATGGCGTGTTTACTGTAAAGATACACGCACGCTACAGCTCTAATGACATTGTAAATATTTGGTGGTTTTCGTGTTGGGTAAAAAGTCATTTTTTTTTAACCCAGTCTATGTTTAACTCAGTTAAAACAAGACGATTTCGAACGAGCTTTCAATCCTTCTTCCTGTCTAGGCAACAACCAAAAGATTAAACAATACACTAATAAAAACTGAAATCATGACGGAAAAATCGATAAAACAAAACTGTTATGTAATCCAACGTTCATCCGTGGCGCCTTCTTCATTATCGATCATACTAAAAGCTTCTCTCATCAGCTGCGCTCCTAATACACTCCTTACTGTAAACAATAACATTGGAAACTTTTTAACATAGCGCATACTCTCTTTAAACTATTCGAGGCGAATAATTCGACGTGTTGTGAAAATATACACATTATGCACGTGCAACGCTTCAACGTACAAGTGTAAACTTTGATTTTATTTAGTTTACCAATTTAGATCGTGGTTGTCCAAAGAATGACGTATGCACCTCGTGAGTCTGCCAATTAACGCTCGAGAACAAAAAGTGGAACCCGAAATGGATATTTGTGGGCCGGTATTTTATCAAGATGACTTATATAGCTGCGGCAGTAATTAACGTCACCTTTTGTAACGAAACAATATTGTTTGTGCTCTCGTGGTAAAACGTACAGCATTCTAAATATAGATTGGACATTTCACAAGTTAATAATTTTTCCGACGATCTTTTATAATTTTCCCGAGCTTGTATTTAGTTTTAACATAATTATGTCATTTAGTAGTCAAATTCGTTGATTCAAATCACTCAAGCGCTGAAACCATTCCACAGTTCTTAGAGCTGATTATAATAATAAAGTGTATCGTATGTGTTTCATCTGTCAGTCAAGGTGCTTGTACCAAACGGTTATCCAAACACAGAGGGCGTGCGGCGCCGACCGCTAGATTATGATCGTGGATCGTGAACGTGATTAATAGCGAAGCAGCGCGTGCGCAGGACACATGTGTGCCTCCAACTTGTGAAGATGCAGCGTTAAGAGTATAAAATTAGAAGTCCTTTTTGTCTGAAAAGTTCACATTTTTCTTCAACTAAAGTTATTGAGGGAAAGCTGTTTATCGTTTTTCGTAAACCTGACGTACTCGAAGACTGTGGCGTAGCAGATACTGGTACCTAGTACCTACCGATATCAATTTCGAAACATTTTCAGTTTCTGAAAATTATATACGAACGTCTTAGGATACCTTGATGTCCTTTGTGTTTGTCATTTCATTGATTTTTTTAGTACCCAACCCATTTACTTGCGAATCAATGACTTTTATATAGGAAAAGCACTTACTTCAAGTACAGTTACCATACCATGTACCTGTGAGCAACACCATTGCTCATAGCAATGAATAACAAACGCGATCGGCGCACAAGTTCCAAGTAAATAAATCACGGCGCGGGCGCAGCCGTCCGCGGCGCGTCGCGGCGGCGTCACCCGACGGGAGACGTGAGACGTACTCCGGAGACTGCCACACGTCCAAATGACTCACTTGACGAGCTTCGGATACTTACGAACGTACAATCATAATTACTGCTGCTGATATGATGCAGGTGGTATGGTCAATAGTTCACCTGTGATTGCTAAGCTGGCATGCTCTATGAGTCATGAGCAACTTTTCCGTTGGGTACCTGAATTTTATTGAGAGAAATGTCCATTTGGTGACCCATTGGTCTTCTACTTTTGGGTATTTTGTAGTCTGAAACGTCGTTAGCATGCTTCATCGCTCTATATTATACACGTCTTAATGCAGCTGCAGGTGCTAAAACAAAATGGCTCACTCACAGACGATCATCTCAAAATAAATGAGTCAACATCTCATCTGTCACATTCACCTCTACAAGTCAATGCTCGCCAACTAATCAAACATTTCAATCAGTCAAACAGTCACGCCACTGAAACGATACTAATCCAACCAGTCTACATACTGATATGTACCTTTATTTATGAACATGTAAATTAAACAAGCAAAGCCGACGGATTTCCATGACTAATAGCAACATTGGTACCCTGACAGCGACATTTAGTAACAATTGTGTCCTTTATATTTGATAACGAGAGATTCCGAGTACTAGTAAGCTATAAGGTTTATAGTTGAAGAGGAACACGACTGTTTCTCGTTCTGCGTCGTTTCGCGTATAAGGTATTGGCTACATCGTTTAGACGTAGCGTTGACTTGTCTTACTGATGCTATCAAATGCTTATTCCGTGTCCATGTGAAGTTTTATAAATGCAGTATTATTAGATTCTCCAACCAGATAAATGAAATCTATCGTATATTGTCCATCTAATGAAAAAAATAGTAATTTGTACACGTGTATGACTCATATTCCACAAAAACATCAATTGGGATCTAACTGGGTCGGAACAGAAACATGACATGGCGTAGCCTAAGCCATGTCATGTTTCTGTCTGTGGAAACGTCCCAAACATTTAATATATGCAATAGCTGTATCAGTAAATCGCGTCGTTCACGATCTATGTCCGCAGCCGCGCAGTGAGCAACTGAGCGCAAGTGGAGCACAGGCACGCAGCTGTCGCGACGAGCAGACAACAGTTGTCCACCGCGTTTGTCTTCAATGCGTGTGCGCAACACAACCACCAGCACCAGATTAATCATTCCAAACTATTTTCTTTTAAACGCGACTTGAAAAAAGTATTTTATTAAGTATGTTCACTTCTTGTCTAGTAGGTACTTAGATATCTAAATTGAATTAGGAATGTCTGCATTTTTCAGCGCTACGCGTGGCTCGTAGCCGATTCCAACTAAGCCATTTTCCTCTAATATTGTAGAACAATTTTCTTTGAATGTGCTTCAAATGTTTTCGTGATGAATATTTATATATTCAACAATAAACACATCTATTTATCTATAAAACTTAAGATGAAATATGTTTAACACAAAATAATAAAATGTCAAGCACAAAGAAAAACAACAACTGTTTTCCGCAACATTTCAATTTTAAATATGAGAGCATTATATCTCTATAAGAATCCACCTTTGATGTTAATCTCGTGTTGAAAAAGTCACCATTAATAAGTCGTAATGGTAATAAAAAGGATTGCATTAAATCATAAAAATATATCACAAAGAACTATTATCTGACATGTGAAAAATACCTATCTGGCGCATATGAAAAGATTTATTGGAGCTCACTAGACAATATCACGCAGTTGCGACTGTAACTGAACTCTAAAATAGACGAGTGTTAAAACATAAAATGATTGTAACGAGACGCTTATACTGTTTGATGGATGATTTCGGCGAGAGAAGCATAAAATGGTGCGATAATGCAAAAATTGTAGCGCGAGCGAACCGCCGCGCCGCCGGCGCCGACCACCATCCATCACGCGGCGAAACGGTCAGTTTCCATGAAAATTGCTGGATGATTTGCATATAACTTTACAACCAAGAGATATACGCGAATGATTACAGTAACCGCCGGCTCGAGAGCGCACTTTAAATACCAAATAATACTGATTTACGACAAGACTCGCACATAAAGAAATTGTGTCGGGAAAATCCTGCCTCGACCATTCCGATGTTATAAAAAACATATAACATAGCATTTGCCTAAAATCTTATTAAATTATGAAAGTAAATAATATTTAATTTACATTAACTAGACCAATTTTTATGTGTCGTTAGTCGTAGCTCTAGCTACGTAGGTGCGGTCAGTCGTAAAGTTTCCCCGACAGGCGGGCAGCGAGGCGGCACGGCGGCGCGGCGCGCGTTTTCCACCGGATGCATGATGCGTGTAACTACTTTAAGCCAACAAATGCTGTGATTTTTAAGGAAGAAAGGTCCAGATGAACGCTGTATCTTGTGACATGAACGAAAATAATTTGACGCAGCCGTTCGGCGGGCGACATACGGCGACACGTGGCCACGATATATTACACGCGGGCCGCGCACTAAAAATATTGTGTTGGCAAATTAATGGGCATTCCCGACGGTGGGTAGTGGGATGAAAGGAAGTGCCTTTTATATCTGAAACGTTGGTTTTGTATGAAAATGCGCGGCAGCCGGTCACACCTGTCCGGGTACATTGGAGCGGGCGGGCGCGCGCCGCCCAACCCGCCAGGGCTGTATACTCTGGGAAAAGTCTACATGTTACACTAAGGAAAATCTAGTTTTTTTCCCACAATGACAATTTGTTTTAAAACGTTTTGAAGTGACCAAGGTCAAAGACCTTTTAGCGCATTTGAATGACCAAGGAACGGAAATCCATGGTTTTCAAACACCATCTCTGATAAACTTCGGCATTTATATTGAATTATGGTGGTTTCTCATGCTTACTTATACTTGAAACAATGTTCAATTTTCTTGTCAAAGGTAGACATTATGATAATGTCCTAATATGATACGACTGAAGACATGTGACATCTACAAATCCGCACTGGGCCTGCGTGGTGGATTATATAGCCCATTCCCTCTCATAGAGAGGAGGCCTGTCCCAGCAGTGGGAACATTAATAGGCCGATGATGATGATGATGATACGACTGGTACCCTTATATTCCCGTGTTCAATGTTGGACACCTTCCACATCAGGAAAGGTAAAGGCGGTTACTTTATAGATATACAGCGCTATTTCTGCATTTGATTTTATTAAAACTGTGCGGAAAATGTGGTACCACAACCAGCGGCAGAGAAAGATTGATAATAAGGATAGGCGTTACTTCAAAAATATGTGGAAAATCATAGAGATCATTTGAAAAAGTAAGACAGAAGAAAACGAATCTCCGTCACCATCCGTTGTACGACGAAAATCATAACTATACATATATCACAACTAGAGAAAATTCTTCGTACTACACGAGCGCTAGACACTGTAGTGTCACCCCTACCTAGAACGGATGCGACAAAGAAGACGCATGTCGCCTTGTGCGTCAGTTTCATAATAATTGAGCAGATTAATAACCCCCGAGGGTGTTCATATTTCGCCGTCCGGCGGCCTGTCGCTCCTTCCGACTCGTCATATCACACCCACGGACGGCAGCTGTTCTGGGTACGTTTTTAAATATAAGTTGTTAAAAAGAAAGAAAATGAGTGGCCAGTAGCGGATTGGCTGTATTCAAAATCAAAATCAAAATCAATCAAAATCAAAGCATTTATTTCAAGTAGGCCAGTTACAGGCACTTTTAAATTGTCGAAACAAAAATGAACATTTAATGTAGCTACAGTCCCAGTCACAAGACATAAAAACTGTGAAAGTACTGTAGTTGCCCATTCCCTAGCGTAGATCTCTATGGAGAAGAACGGGCAAGAAACTCCATGGACACTCTTTTAAATCAAAATATTGTTACAAAATCTTGGTTACATCAATCATGTTGAGATGGTATATTATGTGAGAACAATGTAGCAAGATTTGCACGATAAAAGTGTCCATAGCAAAACAAAATACAACCCAAAAACAAAATAATTAATTCAAATAAACCATGGCGACTAAGACATGACCAGTCACAACTGACAGCGCCCGTTCACGAACATGACGCATGGATCAGCACCATTCAGCTCAACCATTTTGAAGGGAACTAAATGGTCCGACACACGCGCCACCATCAGCGAGACATTTGAGTGAGCATGACATACTCATAACCGCCAGGGCACATTCAAGTCAAAAAAATAAATAAAATAAAAACGTAGGTTTCCAGCGAATGATAGCATTCTAGTACATAGCACTCACACAATATGGAATATGAGGTTATATAATACTAAAGATATTGAATTTATACAATGCAAAGATAGTTGTACAATCTTCAGCAGCTCCAACAACACAAATTAGCGCTATCCCTTTATGCGCCCCTGTCCTTGTGGAGCAGGACCGGCATTGACCCAAGCATTTTTATCAGCGATATAATCGTCCAATTTGTAATATGCTTGCTTACACAGTGTGCGTTTAATGCATGTTTTAAATTTGGTTTCATTTAGTTCAAGAATGCTTTGTGGAATTTTATTATAGCATTTCAAACAGTACCCCATGAAAGACGAGTCTACTTTAGCGAGTCTGAAGCCTGGCTGAACTAATTGGTCTCTATTTCTAGTACTGTAATTGTGTCTGTCACCTCTTTTACCAAAAAGATGCAGATTTTTCCTGACATACATTATGTTTTCATAGATGTATTGACAATATACAGTCATGATGTTAATTTCCTTAAACAGTTCCCTTAGAGAATCGCGCCTACGAAGATTGTATATGGCTCTGATGGCTCTTTTCTGCAGAATAAATATAGACTCAATATCAGCAGCCCGTCCCCACAGCAAAATGCCGTAAGACATTATGCTATGGAAGTAACTAAAATAGACTAGTCTAGCGGTATCTACATCAGTGA
Organism: Xestia ashworthii; assembly: GCA_950022955.1. NCBI lineage: Eukaryota > Metazoa > Arthropoda > Insecta > Lepidoptera > Noctuidae > Xestia > Xestia ashworthii. The sequence goes on from OX465564.1 coordinate 9,404,490, forward strand.
ATTGACGGATTTTCCTAATGGCATATGCTGCTGAACTTAAGCGCCCCGCAAGAGATGTTAAATGAGAACCCCATTGAAGCCTTGAATCAAGCGTAAGCCCCAGGAAAACAGTTTTATCTACGAATTCGAGTTTCTCTTTATTCAATATTATCTCACAATCACTACTTTTAACATTCGGTAAAGCAAATCTTATGCATTTAGTTTTTTTTTCATTTAATACCAAATTGTTTGCTGTGAACCAATTATGGACTTCAAGTAAGGCATTATTCACGTCATCTAGATTTTGGGCTCGTCTATTTATCTTAAAAATTAAGGAAGTGTCATCGGCAAATAATACCATATTTTGAGGTTGGTTTTTCAGTAAATAGGGTAGATCATTTATATATACTAAAAAGAGGAAAGGACCCAATATTGAGCCTTGCGGAACCCCCATTTTTACTTTCAAGCCCTGTGAATTAACACCATTTATTTGAACATATTGCAGTCTATCACTTAAATAAGATTTTACCAAACTAAGTGCAAGTTTACCTAGTCCGTAATGCTCAAGTTTCAAAAGCAATGTGTCGTGATTTACACAATCAAATGCTTTGGAGAGGTCACAAAATATTCCTACAGCGTCTTGGGACTCTTCCCACGCCATGAATATGTGCTTTAATAAGGTTACACCGGCGTCAGTTGTACAACGTCCCTTGGTGAAGCCATACTGTTGATCGTGTAAGATTCCGTTGGTGTTGAAATGATTGAGCATCTGATTAAGCATTACCTTTTCGAACACCTTACTAAAAACTGGCAACACGGATACAGGTCTATAATTATTAGTATCTTTACTATCCCCGGATTTGAAAAGCGGTATGACTTTACTGTATTTCATTAAATCAGGGAAAACTCCTTGGTCTACGCACAAATTAAAAATTAAAGCTAAGTATGGAGCTATAGTCTCAAGTATGGAAGTACAAACTTTGATAGACATTCCCCATAGATCTTCGGTCAGTTTGATTTTTATTTGCCGGAAAGCTTTAATAACTGTCATCGGGTTTATGTGTTTAAATTTAAATTCAGCCTGGCATCCAGATACATTCGCTTTCAATAAACCGATTGAGACTTCAGAAGAGGAATTTAGAGCCTCCGTAGTTTTTAACGGTATATCGGTAAAGAAATTTACAAATTCCTGAGCTACTTCCTGATTAGAGCTTTTAGGACCACATACTGTATCTAATGTATAGCTAGTATTACGTACTTTCTTCCTGTTAGTCTCGCTATTTATGACTTTCCAAACTGTCTTAATTTTATTTTCTGCTGTTTTAATTTTGTTGCTAATGTGCAGGGCTTTGGCAATCTTGCAAGAATTTCTAAAAATTTTTGAATACTTAGCAACATAGTTGTTAAAAGTTTCAGTGTTTACATAAGGCTTAAGGCCATAAAGCTCAAATAGTGTTTCCCTACTTTTTCTGATACCTCTAGTTGCCCAATCACTAAATATAAATTTAGGGCAAATGCTTTTGGTCTTCTTTTCAAAAGTTTTATTGAATTCAGTGTGAACAATTGAAAAGAAATGATCATAGAATTGATTTATATTAATATTGTCATGGCTCATAACACTTAACTTGTTCTGTAGGGAAATATTGTACCTATTTAATTTACTAGAAGTTATAGGTCTAAATTTAATATCAACTTTTTGCAATGGTGTATTACACCTGAAAGTTACAGTTTGTCCGCTATGGTCAGACGGCAGACTATTTACTACGGCTCTATCTAAGTATTCACAATCGCAGAAAACATTATCTATACAAGTAGCAGAAGAAGGCGTGACTCGAGTGGGTTCTATAAAAACGTTAGTCAAGTCAAATGACTTAAAAAGATTTAATAACCGACTGCTATTTGAATTATCTTCCAAAATATTGATATTGAAGTCACCACAAATAATCGTAGATTTATTACTGGCTGTAAGTTTTGCCAGAACATCTTCCATTATTGATTCAAATAAGGAAAAGTTTTGATAGTTTGGGGGTCTGTACACACACACAATTATATGCTTATCTAGCTCAACACAGGACAGTTCGACGCAATGTTCAACCGAAAGACCTACTATGTCAGCACGTTGCTTATATTTAACACAATTTTTCACTAATATTAGGGAACCTCCACGCAGCATAGATTTACGGTTAAAGCAGCTACCCACCATATAATTCTCATAATTAATAAGCATTTGGTAATCTTTTAACCAATGTTCAGTAAAGCAAACAATGTCAAACATACTTTTCTCTAAATACAATTCAATTTCTAATAATTTGGAAGAAATGCCTTGGATATTTTGGTGGAATAATTTTAAAGAGTTCTGCTGAGGCCCTTTTTTACGAACTAATGAAGTGCCAGAAGATACTTTGCTGTTGGTAGGATTAACAATATTGTTAATGGTACCTTCTGTTGTCTCACTTCCTAGTTTAAATTAATATTAAGATCTGGAGAGAGCCCCGAGACTCCCGATCCATCGCCAGACAACATGATCCTATCATTCCTAAGAGCTACTTGAGAAGTTTCCACGGTGACATATGGTTCCTTCTCAGTACAAAGTTTGTAAACATCAATAGCACTAATGCTATATTTATTTAAGGTCACCACCTGTTCATTAGTATTAGTACTAATAGTCGCAGTATCAATAATAGAACTAAACTTAGACATACTACTTATGTCTGTGTGAATATTAAAAGCTAATAGAATAATAATAATATTTAGAGGAAGCAAGGCCTTTATAATTAAGATTATTGGATCAACGATTTCTTCTTTCTATCTACAAAATCAAGCTACGAGTACATCAGAGTTTCATTCTGTTCTGTTTAATTTTCTTCTAGTAAATCCTTCTAGCGAATACTATCAATAAGTGATAGGTACTTATTAATGCCAAAAGCCGCCAGTCTACTTAGATACAAGGGATCCTTGACCGTCGAGGATCCTTAATGACAGAACAGGCCAGTGGTTTCAACGTTGTAGTTAGAACTGTTCATATAATTAGCCGCTTGCATCGAGTTGACGGTCAAGAATACGCATCCTCGACTTAAGGGCGGGCGTCGCGGCGTCGTCGTCGGCGTCTCAGTATAAATACGTGGCACGTGCGCTGCGCCGGCGCAGCTGCCCGCCACGTGGCCGCCTCTTTACGCGCCCAAGTAAAAATAGATCATTGTCTCGCGGACACGCCCACCCCACACATAAAACACCACATCAAACATTATATCGACAGTAAAATCGCTCGTTTATTTGTTAGTCCGCGGTGTCATAACATCTGGTCATCTGCTGGCTGCGCGGACGCCGGCACAACAATCAACATCACGCTTTCATGTCCACGTTGATGCCGCTGTGTAAATAAATCTCTGCTAATTCCGATATGCTAATAAATAATTTGATTGTAAGCCAATACATGTGTTATTTAGCTGACAAACTCATAAATGTGTTGGCAGCACATCGGTCTGTGTTAACTCTACATCATATCCCAGCTTTTCCACATATCTATTTGAACCTTTACCGTCTGTTGCATTTCAGTTGTTCCTAGGATGATCACATGATTTATTCTTCGTTTTGACTACTGAGTTTCGACCCATTATCTGCCTAGCCATTTATGTTGGGGTCGGCTTCCAGTCTAACCGGATCCAGCGGATTCTATAGATACATGTAAAGCGCAAAAAGTATGCTATGGGTACACAGAAACTCTAAATTGATTTTTTTTTCATCCTCGCTATGGACGTAGTAAGAAATGGCATACAATTAACGAACCGCCAGATTTAACAAAATGTAACAGCAAAAAAAATCCCTTTTGATTGCCAAAACTAGTAAATGATCACCAAAATTGATTCCCATTTTATCGTGAAATTAGAACTAAACTTTATTTTTTTAGTTAATCATCATCTGCCTAGCCTTTTCCCAACTATGTTGCGGTCGGCTTCCAGTCTAACCGGATGCAGCTGAATACCAGTATTTTACATGGAGCGACTGCCTATCTGACCTCAACAACCCAGATAATATTGGGTAATACGATACCCTTTGGTAAGACTGGTTGTCAGACTTTTTGGGCAACTTGTAACGACTGTCAAAGATCTGCAAATGACAGCCGGGACCAACTGCTTAACGTGCTTTCCGAGGCAAGGAGGAAACTCGGTACGTAATGGGTGGTCACCTATCTACAGACCGACCTAGGCAAGCACGGCTTAACCTAAAGATTGACCCGAGCGGCTGCTGAGTTTCGACCCACATAACAAAATCCTGGGTCGTCCCAAACGAATTATTCCCCAATTCATAAATATACCTAACGGTTGACAGATGTTAACAAAAGCATCCAAGGTTTCCCAAGATTTCCCAGGCAAGAAAATAACAACTACGAAAGAAAACTTCAATGAAAATACTCTTTATTTTCGTTAACAAGTATCTAAAACTTTTAATATACTGTCTATGGCACGTGTCGAGCGGTGTCTTCGCACTCAAAAAGCGAAACAAAAAGACGACAGAGCTTCCGGCGCGAAATGCTTCCGGCAGCTATAACTTACAGTCTGCGTCTGACTTACAATACCTACTTGACACTTCACCGAGTGACTTGACTTTACGTGGGCTAAGTCCTGTTTCATAATGCATTTGTGCTGCTGTAACTACTTACGGATTCAAAACTATACAATAAACTCCAGTGGCGAGGAGTTAATTTAACTCGAAACCTACCTACCGGCATCCCTTCAGAACAACCACTGTACTGGTCTACTATTGCCTAAAGTAAAACAATGTAGGTAATTCAGTTAGGACGTGATTTCCCAAACATGACTAAAACTACAAATGATTCGATATAAATGGTTTTTTCAAACATTATTAAAAATATGCTTACCTGTTACAAAAATTTACACAGTAATTATACTGGAATTTTGAATTAGAATTTCAAGTGCTCCATTGAACTAAATGTATTGTTTTATAAATGTTCTCAATCCAGGAATCGGGTAGGTATTTTTTTAAGTGGTATGTTACATGTACGTGGACAAAAAATTAACGAAAACGTGGTGAAAATTCCTTAAAAATACGGAATGGTTTACAGGAAAAAATAAACATAATAAAACAAACATTGGTCCTTGGCCAAGTTATGTCCTATGTTTCCTACAGTAAAGTAAGTAACAGACATTCATGTAATTTCTCAATTTGTATTCACAGAACGTAATCCAAAATGGTTTGATGGCAGATGAGGCTGGTATTTCTCTGTTGAAAATATTAACATACGTATATTCAGAACTTATATTTTCTACATACCTATGTTATCTTAGATTACGTATTGCTTATTTTACGAATAACGTAAGGTTTTGGTGAAATACAGAAGATGTCCTGTGTAGTATTAGAACCAAGTCAGAACTTTATGAACACTGCTGAAATGACTAACGAGTGTAGCTGTCGAACGAATGTTGACGGTGGAAATTTCAAATATTGTATGGGACATTGGATTGAAATGTCCCATATGTATGACATTTGAATTTATGTATGACATTTGAACCACCGTCGATAGGCCTACATTTCAGTGTAATCTACATCAACAGTACAAAAGAAAATGAGGGCGTGTAATATCGGTCGTTCTACATGCTCGTACCTACAAAGCACGCGCAGTACAACAGTGTGTAGTGGCATTTAGCGCACATTGTTCGTCTTCGTGCGTCTATCAGCGATCGACAGGCGGGCGGCGCGGCGGCGGCGGCTAGGCGCGCGCTGGCGCCTCTTCCTAATTCTAAAATATACACAAGCGCACGTGCACCGCTTGTTGGCACTTACTTATGGACAATGACTCTTTATTCCGCACTTTGTCTTCAATAAAATGTCATTAGTAAATGGTTTATCAACTAGGACAATGTTTTGTGTAGGCCTGCAACATTCTTACATATTTTGCTTGTGGAACAATGATATTTTTATTTAAATTAAATATTTTATCAAACATTGTAGGCTTAGGCTTTGAATTGTTATAGTATAGCTAAGATAGCGGCACGCGGCGCCATTTAACATTTCTTTTGCACTATCATACCAAATCATGAACTAAAAGGTTTACTTGAACCAGTCAACCAGACTAGTTAGCCAAAGGTAGGGTTGCCATCCGTCAGGGTGTCCTCAGATTTGTCCTGATTTGGAAGGCTTCCGGGGATCGTTCGGGAGGGGTTTTAAAAGTGTCTGGTGAAAAGCGGGATCCTTTTGTATGCTATAACGTGACATATTTGGGAGCCCCGAAGAGGGGGCTCTATTTCACGCACCACTTTTTTGTTATACTCTCATTACACCGTCTGAACCAAATATTTATCTACCGGAATGCAAACATATTCAAGTCGATAAAATTTGCCATATTTCTTTTTCTATAAGATACGTCAAAAGAAAGTAAGTTATCGAGACCCGAGAGAGATTGCAAACTGCGATCATCATCATCATCTCAGCCGAAAGACGCCCACTGCTGGACATAGGCCTCCCCCAAGTGTCGCCACATTGACCGGTCCCTTGCGACTCGCATCCACCGGATTCCCGCAACCTTCACCAGGTCATCGGTCCACCTAGTTGGAGGTTCGCGGTCGCCACTCCAGAACTTTTCGGCCCCATCGGCCATCCGTTCTGCGAGCAATGTGCCCTGCCCACTGCCACTTAAGTTTAGCAATTCTTCGGGCTACGTCGGTGACCTTGGTTCTCTTGCGGATGTCTTCATTTCTGATTCGATCACGCAAGGAAACTCCGAGTATAGCCCTCTCCATTGCCCTTTGGGTGACCTTAAGCCTTTTGATAAGGCCCATTGTGAGCGACCACGTTTCGGTCCCGTATGTAATCACTGGCAACACACACTGGTCATAGACTTTCGTCTTGAGACACTGCGGTAAGTTGGACGAGAAGATACCGCGCAGCTTCCCGAACGCTGCCCAGTCGAGTCGGATTCGACGATTGACCTCTTTCTCGAAGTTAGACCTACCTAACTGGACCGTTTGTCCAAGGTATACATAATCGTCTACAATTTCGAGTGTAGAGTCTCCGATCTTGATAGGAATGGGTGTGACATGGGCATTCAACATGACCTTCGTCTTGTCCATGTTCATTATTAGACTCACTCTTTCAGAAGCTCTACTGAGGTCATCGAGCATTGTACTGAGGTCCTCCATGGTCTCAGCCATGACCACAATATCGTCGGCAAACCGAAGGTGAGTGATGTACTCGCCATTGACGTTGATGCCTAGCCCTCTCCAGTCCAGAACCTTGAAGACATCCTCCAGTGCAGCGGTGAACAGTTTCGGAGATATGACGTCTCCCTGTCTTACACCTCGCTGCAGAAGGATAGGTTCCGAGGCTTGGTCCTGAAGTCGGACTGACATGGTGGCGTTTTTGTACAAACACTTCAACACCTCGATGTACCGATAGTCAATTTGGCACCGTTGGAGAGACTGCAGTACAGCCCAGGTTTCGATCGAATCAAAGGCTTTTTCGTAGTCCACAAACGCTAAGCAGAGAGGCAAGTTATACTCTTCGGTCTTCTGTATAACCTGCCGAAGCATATGTATGTGGTCCACGGTGCTAAAGCCTTTTCGGAAGCCGGCTTGTTCGGGTGGCTGGAAATCGTCAAACCTGCGCGCGAGACGATTCGTGATGACTCTTGAAAACAACTTGTAGACATGGCTTAGAAGTGAGATGGGCCTGTAATTCTTCAACCGGGCATTGTCACCCTTCTTGAAGAAGAGAACTGCGATCGCTATCTACATATAAATTAAAGTTAAAAAAATACGTTTAACGTATCCAAGCCCACTCTACGGCTACAAAATGCTGATAACTGAACGCCTTCGGCCCGCCGCGCCCTCACTACTTTAGATTCACGTACTCTCTATTACCATATTGTTGTCCTTTCTATTACCTTTTTTTCTGGGAAGTCCGGGAACAAAAATCTTCCTAAATATACGGGGTTCAGGGGGTCTAAAAAGGCCACTTTATCAGAATCATAATTTGAATCACGTTAAAATTTAAAATTCTTAAAATGTACTTTATGGTTATGAAAATAAGGTCCATTTTACCAATTTAATTTTTTTAAGATGATTCAAATTGTGATTCTTCTAAAGCGGCCATTTTAGGCCCGCTGGTGGTGGCAGCAACCCAAGCTAAAGACATATTTTTAGATTATTGAGAGGGAGTTTCTCATTTACAGTCAATGTTTCTTGATACATTACATACCTAACGCGTTTAATTTTATTAGAAGTAATTGTATTTGATTAGAATATATTGTAACGTAGAATTAATTGTAGGCCTCAAATGGATACTTACCAAAACATGAAATACGAAGAATAATAACATAATATATGTATTATAATTATGAAGTGATGGAACACCCCTACCGTATCATAAGGCGTCCATGATACCAAGCCAAGAAGCGTTTAAACAAAGATAATGTTAATCTTACCTTCATTTACAATTGTTTTACTTTATGATAAAACGTATCGGAAACGATATTTTAGACTTACCCAACACACTGCAAAACTATCAAAACATTTCGAGATGTGGACTCGATCATATTTCATTTACCTCGCTAAGAAATTGAATATGTAAACTTAAACATTGTGAATTCAATTTTCCGTCTCCCCAACTCCCCCCTCCCCCCATTCTCAGCCTATTCAACCACCCTTGGCGATCGATAGCGGCCGCCATGTTGAATTTTCCGACCAATGCTGGTAGGTATGGAAAGCCGTTGCCATGGTAACGCGTCACGCCGCGAAACGGCCTGAAGGGGAAAGTGATGTGGGGAAGGTTTTCAGTCGTTTTGTGCCGTTTTATCGTAGGGTGCAAGGCTGTAATTATACCTAGGATAGATCTGTATATGAATGTATAGGCACAGTAGTTGTTGCATTTGTTTGTTACTAAACCAATTAAAATACTATCTTTCTTAACTTGATTGAAATAAAACCTAGTTGCACTTTACCAATTCCACCACAATGGTGTACAGGCGTACCTAAGTAATAACCGTATCTATAAATGCACAAGTTGCATTAAAAAGTATTGCCGTTAAAATCAGATGTTAACTAAATGTACACCAAACCATACTTACTGACTGCTACCACATTTACAAAATGTGCACTTGGGTTTTCTCATGCTCACCTACTTTAAATATGTATTATCCAAACTCAATACATTTAAAGGTTCTATTCTTTATTAAATCTCTTTATTCTGATTCTCTACTCAAGGTGAAATAATACCCGTAAACTCAGTTTGCACGTGCATTCAAAGTCAAAAGCGTATCGTTCAAACAGTTCGCTAGTGTTGTACCAACAGCTCTGCTGACGACACAATGAGTTAGCGATGTTAGCATTGTGCTAATTGATATATCCCTTTATACTTTCGCAAAACTCTTCAGAACAACTTCCTTTTCTTTGACTAGTAAAACCGCATTGGAGTTGTACTGTCTATGTAGGTGGGCCATTGTTTTGGTTAGAAATATCGGGACTGGTGATTCCAATCACCAGAAAGGGTAATTCATTACAAAACTGAGCAGTATTTCAGCTTTTATACCTCTTTGTGTTTTTGGCTTTTTTCCCAGGCCCCAGATGAAAACTTCGTGGTACTATTTCAGGAATACCTAAAACCATTCAGGCTGGACAAAGAAGCCTAGCTGGGATGACCCTAAAAAGATAATCATAATGCTGATGACCTGATGAGTCGATGACCGTTTTTAAAATGACCCTCCGTAAGTTAATTGTATGAGTAAACATTGATGAAACATTAGTCAATTGTGTGAACGTCTCTTGTAAGTTCTGTATCCTTAAATTAAATATCCTCCAAAATCCAAAAGGCTGGTCACCACGTAGAGAGGCTCGACATTGTTTATAACGTTGTTTGCAGCTCCGAGTGTTCGTAGACACAGAATAGAAACACCTGCGACCTACCTGTCTGTACGGCGAAATCTCTCAGCGGACTTTCGACTTTACAGTTTCCTGCGTTTGTTCGCTAACAATAGGCTATAAGGCGGCGCGGGCGGCGCGGCGCGGCGCAGGCGCACCGACACTCGATGCGCTATTCAAACCGACCGTTGTTGCTCCGACAACACTATTCTTAATATCACCCATTCATCGGTTAGCAGTATTTCTTCGCGTTCTTGTATGCCTACATTCAGGTGGCCATGCATCGGTGGTGTAGCGGAAATACCCTAAATAATGCCCACTGTCCATTTCAATGAACGATTGTCACTGGATTGAGTACAAGTTGCGACCATCCAGTCCGATTGTGTACTTCATGAAGCTTTGTTCAGTCTGTTCATTTTGTTGTAGCATTCGATGCTTTCATCGATGATGTAAGTCTTATGCGTATTGATGACTCATGTGAGAACTAACTACATTTTGCTTCAAAAACTGAAGAGTTAATCCCGACCAACCTTCATCTTTTACTCAAAAACCAACCATTACAAATGCCGGAAAATGAAAACCACTTTGATGGTATTTACTTTTTCGTGCGGTTATTAGTAAGTTGTACTTATGGATTTCCTGTTATGTACATTTTGGGTTCACAAATAGTATGTATTTTTTTTTATTGACCTACTGGTTCCAAGTTCTATTTTTAAATATGGTTGCATCACAACAATAATTGGAGATAATCTTAATGAGGTGCCTAGCCTCCTAAGCATAATGAAATATCTCCTGCTCCCCATAACATAAACTGTATGAGGAAGGAACCAGTATTGCCAAGGGTAACCGTATCACCTAGTACTAACTTGGTTGTGGAGGTCAGATAGGCAGTCGTTCCATGTAAAATACTGGTATCAGATGCATCCGTGTAGACTAGAAGCCGACCCACATAGTTGGGAAAAGGTAAGGCAGATGTTGATGTCTATCAGTTAATGGACAGGCAGAAAGTACTTTGCGTAGAAATTAGAAAGTACATACGAATGAACATGAATACGTCGTAATATAGAATTATCAACTCGCTAAATCACGTTTTACCCTGCAGTGATGAAAACGTGGTTTAAGCTTTTGACGATATAACTCTCACAACAACAATGGCGACCTTGTGATCAGTACTCGTTACATAAGAACTTCTTTTATTTGCCTGAGATTAAGTTAGGTATTGTGTAAAATTGGCCTTTTTAAGATTTTTACAGCGTTAATTGGTTTCTGACAACAGTCTCGCGACTACCTGTTACTGAATCACCAAAAAAACGGCTCCAAACAAAGCGTTTGGCAACAATAGACTTTAACAGCCCACTTTTGACTTAGAAGACATAAAGGTAATTATACCTTTGCATAATATGTTTTATTGTTCTGCAATCAAAAGGACAGCTTTTACGTAGCTAGCATTCAGGTAAGAATAGCGTGCTATAGCACCCAGTGGGCATCTATGAAGCAGGCTATATAACTCGGCTCTCAATAGTCATGAACAATAAGAACAGTACAGAGGATTGCTACAATTGTGCTGTCAGTTCACGTCGAGTGCGCATTATGCAGATTCAGTTACATTAAAACTAGTTTCTAGTTAGTGGAGGGCCCACACACGTGCGTCGTGCAGCAATCCTACACCGCCGCCGCGCGTCGATGCGACGACCGACGCCGAGATCATTGACTCGCGATTTGCAGGTGTCGCGGTCGCGACCCAATGGTGGCGAGCTGAGCCTGCGCCTCGCCAACGCAACCGCTCCCGCGCACCTCTCCCCCTCCTCGCGCCGCCCGGTGACGTCATCGACCAATACCTCATTCTATAGTGTACTCGATACGGACAACGGCGCCGGCGCATACATTCAACGAATCTATTAACATTTTTCCAATACCTGCTTTTATAAGCTAAATAAAATACACGAATCACGTCCTAGTCAATAGTTATTGCACTGAAGTCGTGAAATTCGATATTTACTGTAAAATGAGTACTAAATTGTTGATATATTGGTAATTCTGCCAGACAGGTAGTTTAACTTTATAGCAGGAGCATAATTATATTCCATTTATTTACATTTAAGCAACAATGTTTAGACACAGATTACCTTGTGCAATACATAACTACACAAGTAAGTACGTACTTGTGAACGTCGCACATTCTACGCGGCAATTGCATTAGTAAACCGCACATGGCCAAATGTAAAGAAATGTTATGGCCTTCCTTTTCCGACGCATCCGTACCATAGCGAACTCTCGCGATCCCCCGTCCACCTATGTAAGGCCATCGCCAAAGCTAAGCGATGTCGCTTTTTGTTTCTAACTCCGCAAGGAAAGTTGACGTCGCCTTAAATCAAGGGAGCTCGTTATTAAAAGAAATCACTGCCTACCATCGACCATTCCATCCGCCATATTTGGCCTGAAAATGTACATTTTTATGTTTGTTTTATAAAAGGAATAAGAATCTCTTATGGATGCAGGTGAACTGAAAGAGCCGCTTTGAGTTTACGTAATGAGGATCTTGTGCTCCATAAAGGTTCTGTAAAAACGGACGAATGTTCTGCATTGCCATTCTTCCTGATAATTTGTTTACATTAAACTGATCCATACATAAATCAGTATTCAGCGAAAAAGCAGTAGCGATCAATCAAAGTTTTTTGCAATCGCAAATGTCCTGCTGACATCAAATTTATTGACATCGATCACATGGAGAGGTGGACACAAAACATTTTCGGACACCAATACCTTTGCATGTTTTAACGAAGGTGATTTGCCTTTTGTTTCCAAATCAAACAGATATGCTGTAGAAAAGTTTATTGTTCTTCGGTAGCGAACAATAAACTAGTGATAGATCGTGTACCGGCGAGGCGCGGGCGCTGGCGGCGACGAGTGCAGGTCAGCGGTGAGCGGTGGCAGGGTTATCTGCAGCGGCAGCCCGGCGCCGGCTTATCAACCTGCTGCCACATACTGCGCCCATTAGTCACGACACAATAACCGCCGATGATGCCTCCCTGACGTCTGACGTCATCTCAAACAGTACTTTCCAAGATGCAGGTATCCGCAACCACAAAAAATGAATAATTTAATGACAAGATTATTGATTACTCATCAAAGTTGGTCAACATTAGAGTTCATAAACGAATGTTTAGTTTTCTGCAATATTATAACCGAGTCGTCATCACAAAATTCCTTCTTCTTGGTTTTTTCGTAAACATGCTCTTACCAGATGTGGAGTGATATCAGTGTTTATGCTGAATAATTCAAATCGAACCAATTTCACATACAACACATTTACAAATCTCGAAATATAATAAATAATTTAAAGTTTGAAAACATTTTAATATTGACAAAAACAGTCACCCTTCTGAATGGCTTATCTTAACCTAATAAAAATTCCGAAACAACCCAGAAAATTATAATGACCAAAATGACTAGTCAAAAATTTGGTCAAGCTGGAATCGATGTTTCACGTTTGAGTTCCGAACACTACCAAAATGACGGTAGATAAGTAGACAATCCAAAGGTAGTAAGTAGAAGTGTTAGCAAACTACTACATGAAAAGGAAACTGCGAACGAACGAAAGTAACCAATTCCGGGATGGAAGACTTTAGACTGTACTGAAAAACGTTACATTGATTGTACCAAAAATTTTTTGGAGATGATACACCATACAATACACAGATCCCAGGAATAAATCTCAGGGCAATTTATAATGCCAACACAGCACAGAACTCTAAAACTTGCCTTATTAACAAATCTTGGGAAACTTGACGTTTAAAGGTCTTTTAAAACACAAGAAAAAAAACACAAACGTTTCTTCAATACAAAAATGCACCTGAGAATGAAGGCGGGACCACTTGACTAATATTTCGATTATTACAAATCACCGTGAAATGTGAGATTCAACTCTGCCGAGGTCCATTGCTTGTGGATGGGACATTTTGAGATTTATATTGGTAAGAAATGGTTCAATGGATGGAACACAAGAGGAAGATGCCTTGATAGTTAGTGTGGAACACGTGTGAGCGTCGCAGGTAGTGGTTAATAATTCGTTTAGTCCAGAGGTACCGGGCACGTTTTTTGGTCGGCGGGCCACACAGGTGCACTCGCCTTCTAATTTACTATTCCCGATACCGACCAGCCATGGGACACAGACGTGTTTAATGCGCCTTTGTGCCCACTGTGGTGCAGACTCGTAATCTCACAGATTTCATTTTGATATTATTCATTGAGTTATTTAAGCGCTCAGAAACTTGATGTAATATTCAAATGAGACCACGGAAATCTTTAAGTCACCGCATAACTTCTATCTGATCTATAAAGTCCAATCGACTTATAACGTAGAAAGCCATAAGGTTGACACAAGATACTTGTACTTGTACTGACAGATAAGTCTACCAGCACCATGAAAAAAAAAGCACAAGTACCGTACTAGGTACAGTTAACAAGACATGAATGTGACCAATGTCTAGTTCTAAATATAACGACATTAGTGGACATACCCGCCCATATTAGACGTCTAATGACCACACAAATGCGTGTAATTAGTACAATCGTAGACATCCTCTACCACGTCAAATATGTTTGTTATTCCACCAACATCACCTGTTTCCTCTAATCTTTTAATTCCAAGTATATCTCATTTAACTTAATTGAGACATAGATAAGTGGCAATCAACTTTATTACAAGTGGCCCAATTAAAAACCAAAAACGATATTTAAGTTACTTAATTAAATTGTTAATAAGTATCTTATAATCAATATATTATTGATATCGAAGGTACTGGAAGCATTTAAATTACCTTTCAAATGATCGATAAAAATTCTTTCGTCATGAGGAGCGCTACCACCTACAGACATTCCGAAGATAATTTAATTATTTCATAAGTTAATTAGCGGTCTACGAACTAGCTACGGGCTACGACATTTTACTTTAATTTATTTCAACTGTAATGATTACAAGATCAATTAATTCGCTCTGACTAATTCCAAGCTTTTGAATCTCCTGTAGTACTGCACTTTCAAAAACGATTTAGTTCTCCTATCGAGTGAAATACAAAAGGCCTTTGTAGATTACGAAAGAGTCTCATCAACTCACTGAAAAAAATACCATATTGCTAGAGCTTTCATTCATCATGGTTCCGTTGCTACATTCATCAGTACTGGAACTCGCGAGGTGAGCGGTGATCATGAGCGAATTGATCGGCTGGACACATCACGACTAAACGTAGGTTGTAACTTGATAGCAGTATTGTTCAATCACACGGAAATCACGATCTATATTGAACCCCGTTGTTATTTATACCGCTAATGGCAAAGTGTACCTATACGTTGGTGCTAACTTATTTATTGTGAATCAATAAGGTACTGTTCATTATTGGGGCAACTAAACAACTGTTGACACTGCTGCAAGACTAGGTTTTCGTGACTCTGATGGACAAAAGACACTGACATTTACAGGCATTTACGGCTCAACTCTATTCAACTTTTAAGTGGTTATCTAGGTACCCATTAAAGTATCAGAATTCAATTCTGGATTTTCTTCGCTTTTATACTAAACACGGAATTTGAAAATCATGTTTATATTAATGCCACAAGTCCACAGCACGTCTGTCGGATAAACCGCTTTTACATAAAGCTATTCAATTTATATTGTGGTTTTAGTCTCGTAATAGTATTTTCATCGAAAAAATATGTAAGTACAGAAACTTTTGATTTCTAGACGTCTGATTTCTTATTGTTGTATGACAAACGCAGATAGAGTGCTGATGTTCGTTACTTATTTTAATGAATAGCGTGTGGTATGAATAAAAAATCGAATTGCTTATTCAACTCATTAAACAATCAAATAAATCGTAGCACGTAGCCGGCGGAAGCGTTTATTGGTCCTCACTCCAAAGGTAGGAACATGTCGAGTAAGCAATAAACCATGCCGGCGCCATCTTGAATCCGTAGTGTCACCGATTGTCGGTGCAGTGCTGAAGTGATGGGAGGTCCATCCGGCGCCGGCCATTTGCATCAGACGAGCTCAGAATCGATTATTTACAATCAAACTAATATTCAATGCTGATGCTTTTCCTTGATTTTAAATTACGTGCTTAAAGACAGTCACACGTGAACCCAAGTTTACTTTAAGTTATTCGAGATTAAGAGATACAATATCTAACGAACATGAATTTCGTATCTACATGCCTGTTAATCGAATTTATAAAATCCAGCAAATTGTATCACAATTTCTACAAGATTCTATTCACCTAAGGGCTCCGACTAATTTCCATGCGCATGCAATGTCGTCAGATTAATTAAATGGTTGGTAGTGGTAGGTGAAGTTAGAACAAGTGCAGCATCAGCGACAGGTGGCCCCGCACGTGCCGACTTCAATAAAACGCAATGAATGTCAAATTTGCGCGGAACACCGCTCACTATGCACTTTACCAACCACATCGCATATAAAGAACCTTCGATAAAAAACGTAAAACCCATTTCACGTCGCCCTGGCACTCACTTAGGTCTTTTTTCGCCGAACAAACGCGAAGATACTTTCTGATTCCATATCATTAAGATATTTATTGCGCGACGTTGAGCACGCAACTATAGTTTAATTTTAGCTAGTGTGTCGACGTCACAGAACTTAAATTCGCGGAGCACGGGTCGAGGTATCGAATGAGGGTTAATTCGCCACCCTCTGCGAATGCCTGACTTTTCATTATCGAGATGTTTTATTAAAGTAGGGGCCGGTATGTCTGACAAGGGGAGCACTAGGGTTATCTCCTAAGTAAACATACTCAGATGTCGTACAGTCACGGAACAAGTCCATAGCGATTAACAATGTTGTTAGGTATCTTCAAATATGTAGATTGGATCTCCTCTGAATCTTAATCATAAAATCATTTCAAACAATTAAATATTCATGGTTTTTCTATCTAACCGAAGCCCCCATCTAACAAAAAAGCCATTTCTTCTTAAAGCGCTCTCTACCAGTTTAATTACACGATTTACATTTTAAAATTAGCAACCCTATGGATCTGAGCGCCATATATTGAGTTACCCGAGGCGAGGCGTGGGTGGAATGTTTACACTGGGATTTAGGGCTGGCGCTGGTCATATTGCATTCCTATACGCAGCCGAGCATCGCACGTCACACTCCGCGTCAAATAAACTTGCTGATTGCGATCTATGCCTCTCAGACACTTGCGGAGGAATTGTTAGGCTGACGGTACTTCGGTAGAATGTGAAACACTAGAGACGCAAGCTTGCCTCGGGTAGTTGGGATATAACATCACTTCGTAATAGTCAATCTTTGTGCGAGTTGCCAAGTAGAATTCATAAGGATACTGTGCTATACTCACAAGGCTTGGCTTTTATGATAGTGTGTATTTGTGTGTGTGTGTGTACCACCCAGGTGCTTGCCTACGCTGGTCCCTGGATGGGTGACCACCTTTTACATACCGAGTTTCCTCTGTACCTTGGAAAACACGCTAAGCTGTTGGTCCCTACAGTGATTTGGCAGTCGTTACAGGTATCAGGGGTATCGTATTACCCAGTACTAACCGGATTGTGGAGGTAGATAGGCAGTCGCTCAATGTAAAATAGTGGTATTCAGTTGCATCCGGTTAGACTGGAAGCCGGTTGGCTTCCAACATTGGCTTTTAAAAACAAAAGGTGATCGATTAGGTAGAAGGTAGTCTAGCCGATTTCGGCCACAGTGACTGCATTCGGATTCGATGGATTTCAAGGGTGGTTGCCGAAAGCTTTTGTGTGCTGGCTCTTTCATATTGTGCTCTCAAGTGGCTAACATATCCAAATTTGAAAAACTCCGAGCACAAAACGGAGATGTCAGAACACCATTGACGACATTGTAGGGTATGGCTGTTAATAGCTGTGAGGTCATCACGCGTTAAATCTAACATCGACCATCTTCTCTCTCTCTCTCGAAGACGCTGACCTGCACATGACGTCTCAACCGGGCCAATTTGTACTTCCTTTTACTGTTGAAATACTATCATCGCCTGAACAGCTGCAGTTTGCAACGACTAATGTTATGTCTAAGCAGCGCTGCGTTGTACGCTCCACCCGCACTGGTGACACATAGACGACGACGGAACTATCAACAAGCCGCAGACGTTCAATAAACACGGCCACTGTTATAATGGCCGCAATTTCCTCGAAACTCTGTTTGACAAAACATGACTGACAAAGACAATGCCACGCGCCGTGTCCAAACACTGGCACAGTGACTCAGCCCCACTGTCCGCATGTCTGACTGACTGACACCTCCACTCCACCGGCTAAAGACTTTAGCCAATAGCCTGTAGCTCTTCCAATTATAATCTGAATACAGCTCGTACTGAAGTTGTACAGACTGCAGACATGCATGATACTTGTGATTGAGTGAAGAAAGGCTTTACTTCTACTTTCATTCTTTAAGCCTTTTCATTCTTCTACCGAAACTCACTTTTTGGGCGGTCTCATATGAGTCATAACAGATGTAAGCAACACTGAAAAATACTAGACTAGATGTAAACGGGCCCTTTCGTAGCCTACAAGCCCTTCATACAGCTCAATATAACGCACTCAAAACACTTAGCGGATATATGGAATGGAGGCATTGAATAGTACAAGGGTTAAAAGGAGTATAGTAGTAATAGTATCTATCTATACATATAATAAAATCGTTGAGACCAAAAAATCTGTACATTGAAGATTTCAAAAAAAAAACCGATCAGGGTGACTTAAAATAAGTAACTGAACATATTAAAACCATTTTAAAAATTTTTGTTTGTTTGTTTGAACGCGCATCACGTAAAAACTGCTGGACGGATTTTGATGAAAACATCACTATTCTATTTAAATAAACTCAGAATAACATTTAGGCTATAGAAATTATGGAAAATTTTGGAAAAAGGGGGTGAAAAGGGGGGGTAAAGTTTGTATGAAAAAAAAATTTTAGATTGTTCTAGAATCATAAAACTCAGAGTAAATACTTATTATTCAAAATAAAGAAATACCTGTTTCAGCATTTTTTTTTAAATCTCATCCAGAGACGTAAAAAAGAGGGGTTTGTGTTTAAAATTAACTAACTTCATACAAACAAACCTATAGGACAAAGGTCAATGACTTCCTTCTTGCAAGGCCCTAGCAATCCGGATACACCGAAATACACCACAGCTCTCTCTTCAGATGAATCAGAATAGCAACAAGCAAAGCCCCCCAAATGTACTTCATACAAAAAATCAAAAAACATTAAAAAGACTTCCCAACAAAAACCTCCCCCAGAACGGCCGGTCACCGCGGGGGTTGTAGACCAAAACCCTCCGAATAACACTGAGGACAGAACAAACTGTCAACCTACAGAACATTCTAAGTATTACATAGCCACGTTCAACGTCAGATCATTAGCAAGTGAAATAAGAATTATCGAGCTGGAATACGCTGTTTTTCTCTTATAAAATGGGATATTATAGGAATCTCAGAAGTGAGAAGGGAAGGACTCTCAATAGAAGACAGAGGCAGTTACGTACTATACTACTATGGACAAACTAAAGGGGCAAGAGGTGTGGGCTTTATAGTGAAAAAACAGAAAAACATCGAAGTGCAAGACTTTATCCCTACTTCGGAAAGAATCGTAACTCTTCAAGTGAAGATTCAAGACAAGCACTACTCACTACTGCAAGCCTACGCACCCACCGAGTCAGCTAGTGAATTGGAAGTTCAACAATTCTACTCAGACCTAGACTTAGCTATGGTACGTTGCACAAAAAATATTATTTTTATGGGAGATATGAACGCCAAAATAGGTAAACCAGAATCTAACGAGCATCTGATAATGAGTAAATACGGATATGGCAAAAGAAACAAAAGAGGACAGATGTTTTTAAACTTTTGCCATCAATTCAAACTCAAGATTACTAACACACTGTTCAAAAAGTCGGAAAAATTGAGGTGGACATGGCTCTCTCCTGATGGAAAAACTAGAAATGAGATTGACTTTATAGCAACAAATCTAACTAGTAACGTAGAGAACGTCGAAGTGCTGAGCAGATTTCTACATTCTAGCGATCATAGGCTGGTTAGGCTGACGTTGACGGCAAATAACACAAAGAAATCACGATCACAATACAGTAAGAGCGCCAAATGTTCAATAGATTACAAAAAAATTGAAAAAGAATACTCTAACCAATTTGAACACAAAGAAGAAACAGTACAATCATTATTATGACGAGTTGGAAACAACCCTAAAAAAATGTTATGCTAAAAGTGCATCTAAAAGGAAAAATAAGCTGGAATCCATTATAACACAAGAAAAACATTACAGCATCAAAGACAAGAGTTGAAAAACAAACAAAATAAAACAAAACACGAGAAATTAAGACTAAGTAAAATGTATAGAGAAGTTAATCAACTAATAAAAACTAATTTAAAAAATTATAGAAGCGGCATACTCTACTCCTCCCTGAAAAAGTCGGGAGGCATCAAGAAAGCATACAAACGAATAAACACCCCTAAAAATGTACTGTCACACCTATGCAAGACTGATGGATCAACGGCGACAAGTAGAAATGATGTTATGAAAGTAGCAACGCAATTTTATAAAGAACTCTACAGCGAGCCTCAACAAGACAAGCATACACATACGAGTAGCGTCGCCTGGGCAGGCAATAACGACCCGGTTCCGCCCTTCTTAGGAAGAGAAGTGGAACTATCGATCAGAAAGTTAAAAACTGAGAAGAGCCCCGGCCCAGACGGCATGACTAACGAAATGATTATAGCAGGAATAGACTTATTAATAGCTCCTCTCTGTAAATTGTTCAATTTAATTTTACAACAGAAGAAAATTCTGCTACAGTGGACGTGCTCAGAAATAGTCCTACTATACAAAAAAGGGGACCCAAAATTGATTTCGAACTACAGACCTATCAGCTTGATGTCTTGTTTGTACAAAGTTTTCACGTCGACTCTGCTTCGAAGAATAACAAGACCGATAGATGAGAACCAACCAGTTGAACAGGCAGGGTTCCGCGGAAAGTACTCAACAGTCGACCATATCCACACTCTGAAGCAGGTAATAGAGAAGTATATAGAGTACGACAAACGTTTATATATCGCCTTTATAGACTATTCAAAGGCGTTCGACTCTTTAACACATAACTCCATTTGGCAAGCGCTAACAGAACAGGGCATCAACACTGAATACATCGAAGTCATTAAAGAAATCTACAATAACAGCACAGCTCGAGTCAAAATCGAAGTTGCAGGCCCACCATTTAAGATAGCACGAGGGGTCAAACAGGGTAACCCACTCTCTCCCAAACTTTTCATCGCAGTACTGGAAAACATTTTCAGGAAACTGGACTGGCAAAACATGGGTATTAGGATAGACGGAGAATATTAATTTTATCGCATCTCAGATTCGCGGACGACCTCGCTATATTTTCTGAAGAACCAGCTGAGTTACAAGTGATGCTGGAAGCCTTAAATGAACAGAGCAAAAGTATCGGACTCGAAATTAATAAAGAAAAAACGAAAGTTATGACAAACAAAGAACAGGTTCCTATTATGGTCAACTCAACACCAATTCAGTATGTGGAAGACTACACCTACCTCGGCCATGTCATATCGTTTAAAGATTGTAGCGAAAAAGAAGTCAATACTAGAATAAGAAACACATGGAACAAATACTGGGCCATGAAAGAGATCTTTAAAAGTTCCTTTCCACCTAGGCTGAAAACCAAAGCTATGAGTGCCTGTTTAATACCTTGCCTTACTTACGCGTGTCAAACTTGGTCGTTAACAAAAAGACAACAGATTAAGGTTAGAACTTGTCAGAGAGGACTCGAGCGCAGTTTTATGAAAATATTAAACTAAGAGACCAGGTGAAAACCTCGTTGATCAAGAAAACGACAAGATCTTCTGACGTGATTGGGCAGGCACTCAAGCTTAAATGGAGATGGGCAGGACACATTCAGAGGCTGGAACCACAACGATGGGCCCAAATCATAACAAACTGGACCCCCAGATCTGTTAAAAGGAGAAGAGGCAGGCCTTTTAAAAGGTGGAAAGACGACATAGTAAAGACTGCTGGAATCCTTTGGGCCAGGAAAGCTAAATCTCGAGAAATATGGAAACATTTGGAGGAGGCTTTTACCGCCTCAGGCGGTCCTTACAATGAGATAGAGACAGACAACGCAAGTACTAATACACAACACTAACTGCACAACACTAACAAACATATTTTTTAAGTTAAGTTTTTTTTATTTACTTTTTTACTAACTTACTAATATTATCATTTTATTTTATTTAAGTCGATGTTTTGTCTAAGAGCGAACAATTTCAAACTTGTACCTACTAAGTAAGGATCTAATACAGGTAAATACAATTTCTCAATTTTTTTGAAATTTGATTTTTGCAGTGAATACGCCCAAAATAGCGGAACTCAAGAAAATCGGCTTTCCTCGGTATAAGTACTTGTTAATACAGGATGGAAACGGTAAACGGGGAAGTAAGGGGAGCTGCAGCTACACGAAAATGGTCTTAGAAAACAACCCGTATTTTTTTCGAGAAATGTTGTTCACAGATTTAATAAAAAAGTAAAGTACAGTTAGCAAGAAAATTGCCATTTTACATAAAACAATTTTTTTGATGCCAATCGATCTTCTTTCCGACACTGATCAAAAAGTTCTTCCAGACCAACCCAGGTTAGAGTACTCAAAAAGTCACTGCAGCTACATGAAAATGGTCTTAGAAAACCATCCGAAATTTTTCGTGAAATTTTGATCCCCATTCACAGATTTAAAAAAAAAACGTACGGGTAGCAAGAAAATTGCTATTTGACACAACATTTTTTTGATGCCAATCGATCCTGTTTCTTATACTCAACGGTTAAGGTAGCTCCCTTTACTGCCCCGTTAACCGTTTCCACCCTGTTTATTACATATTACAAATAAAATAATACAACGAACTACTGGTCCAATCTATTTCAATTTTTTTTACAGAATTGATGGAAGACGTGTTTAATTGAAATTGAATTGATGAAAAAAGGGGTAGAAAGTTATTTTGGCGGTGATTTGTTTCGAATTTGATATCAACTCCTTAGGTCCATGTTCACCGAAGAGATAACGGTCTGATTTTCTAATAACCGCTGTCCCTGTGACATGCTCCCATACAAAAATGTGTTTTAAACAGCTGTTTTTGGATAATCAGACCGTCATGTTTTTGGTGATCATGGACCTTAGAGCTTTTGATTTAAACTACACGTTATTTTGATAAATGTTTGAAAACTCAATCCTATTTTATTCAAAAAAGGTTGGACTCACATAAAAACTTGGTGCTAATACTCTTTAAAATTGGAATGTCCCGATAGTCACCGTACTATATTAACACCGCATTTGAAGGTTTCTAAGCTTTAAAGAGGTTGTGCACTTTAGGACACGGCCTCATAGGCACGTAGAGTTCGAAATTTGAAATGGCTTACAGTTGTAAGAGGTCCGCAACAGTTTACAGCAGCTATATCGTGTCGCGGCTCATTTCATACACGTTGATGAGAACTTCAGACCTAGCTGGAGTATGAGACTGTCATCGAGTGTCTAAGGATGAAGACGTTAGGACGTCGAGAGAAGCCCTTTAAACTGTTTTTATAAACATGGTAATTTATCATTATAAAAATAAATACGTTGTTAATCACAACTATTTAATTTTAAACATAATTGCCCTTGGATACGTAATTTGATTTCAATGAATATCAGAGATACACCGTTTTAAATAACTCAGCAGCAAAATAATGATCACGTACCGGACGCGCTTTTCATTATGCGGAATGATGTGTGTGATGTGATGTGCTCTTTGACAATTGTATTAGAGGTACTTACGACCCACTCTCTGTAACCCTGTCTTTCACTTATGTGTCGCAGACGAAGTTGCGCGGGTCAGCTAGTTTAAAATAAAGTTATAACATTACTTGTAAGTATTTAAAAAAAACTTGCAAAAAGGTTAGAACTTTGACACTCAAATCTCCGTAACTAGAAGTTCTGGTCTAGAACAAAAAAAACTTACTCAAGGAGAAGAACAAGACCTTACGGTTTCGGTATTTTTACAGCCATTATTCAATAAATTAGAACACTGCATGGTTAAATACATTTTTTGTAATGTGTTTAAACTAGAAACAAAGTGAAATCTTTAAAAGCTCCAACAGCCGGCAGTTGCATCACTAGAATAATCTAGATCCAAAGTATTTGTAGCTGAGTTAGCGCGGCGGCAATCTTAAGAGAATCTGTAACACAAAGAGGATCTTAAAAGCGAATCTTTTATTGGTATAAAGTGGCCAGGGCGAGCGGCAGCCGGTTGATCGATAAAGTGTTCACGCCTTTTAAATTATTAGCCGCGATATGCGCGTGAGTGAGTTGTGTGTGGTGTTGCCAAGTTCACGGATTACATGCACTATCGAAGCGTGGGCGGCTCAGCGCTCTGTAGATTTTTTTATTGAAATATATTTGTTTATCGACTCTATTGATACAGAGATAATCTTGTTATTGTTAAATAACAAATATCCAGAAATATTCACTTTAATAGACTACGAAAGAGGGTAGTTTTAGTATACTGTATCTTTGTGTCACCTCATCACTATGCTGGAAATTATTGAACAGCTCCCGTATTTCGTTGTACAAACTGGCAGCGACTTTCAAAAATTCGAACTTCGGATTTAAAAAGTCATCATTTCAGCTTAGACACGTCCACGGCTGGGGATAAAAACAGTTTTTAAATAAATGTATTTGATTTTTAACCGACTGCAAAAGTTATTATTATTCGTCTGAACGTTTTTTTTAAGAGTATAAATTCCTCCATTTTCATGGAAAATAGAGCTTCAGTCAACTTTTACGGACAACTAAACCCCAGAATATTTTATTTTATTATATTTTTTCCCAGAACATTTTAGATATTTTATTTATTTATATTTTGACGAAAAGCATAAAGCAATAAGAAGGTACCTCCCATTATGTAACATACTATGGAAGAAGTAGGTGGAAAATATGAAAGAAGGAGACACCGACCTCAAATAAATTGGAATAAGAGATTTATAATGTTGGCATAAAACTAAAACAAAACACTTCAGACCAGAAGTAAATAATAAGTTTCAAGTTATACTGTATCCAACAACCAGAAGTCTATTCATAGACACCTTTAAGGTAACTTGATTGATGTAAGTATGTTTGCAGAATTTTAATTGAAATGGGAAACTGAATGCACGTGGGTACGTGTCAGATCATACTGAGTCACGTCTGTAGGTGGAGTGCGTTGTGCGGTGTGCGGTGGAACACATGACACCATGATCAAGTTTGGTTGTTGTTAGAAGCCTTTGTTTGAGAATGACAGATGTGAATTCAAATTTTCTCATAATTTTATGGTCTAAAAGCATTTGAAGAAATTTGATAGTTTGTGGTAACTTGATGTCCTGACGACTGTACCAACAAAATCCTTCAGTAATTCCTTGATAAACTACATTGATAGTGGTTATACAACTGATACATCTCTACCTGTAATTTATTTACGTATTGAAATAAAAAGCCTTGGTAAGGTCCAGCGGCCGAAGTTTCCAAGCAAGTCAAAATAAGGCTTTATCTACCAGTTTTATTTTTTCTCTTTATACCAGTGAGTGGTCGGTGGAGCACACGTGCACACCGCCCGCGCCTGCGCACATCGTGACCTGCGCCCGCGCCCCGCACCTCGCACCCCGCCGCGCGCCTCAACCACCTCACCTGATTTAATTGTCTGTCTAAATTCTCAGACTCTCATTAATTAGCACTCAATTCATAATCGATATTAAATTAATTTGAAATATTTTTCGCGAAATTATCAACAATCATTCCAAATTACGAATGTGAGAAAACACTTACAATACCTTTTACCTTCCTTTTTTTAATGAATGAAGCAGCTTTATGCTTCAACTATCAGTAATGTGTAGTTACCTAGCAATGGATCGGGGATAACCGTTTACCCGATCATGTAGGTAGGTAAAGATGCGGCTTCTCAAAGTGAAACGAGTTGGAATACTCAGGTGCGCCTGCGCCGCGTCACGGCACAGATACATTGTGACGGCGCGCCGCCGCCGCAGCCAGAAAATAGAATTAAAAGACACTCCACAATGGACCAAAGCCCTTTCAAACCGAGCACAAATACGTATTGGAATTTTAAATCCCAGCGAAATAAACCTCAGGTGTTCTGGAGAATGAAACGATACCTATTCATCAATTTATTGTTGAACCAACTGTAGGTTCGGATGAATGGACGGACACGTTAAGAAGTTTTGTATTTAGGTAGGGAAGGAAAACCATGGAAACTATTATGAAAATCCCTCTTCGGCCCTTATTATGAAGTTGGCTTCGTGGTGACTACCTATTATTATTTACAGTTTCGACGATTACATTATTTTCATTGCATTCGTGAGAGAATTCATGATGCATTGATGTTGATTTGTGAACTCTTTGTCTACTTATCTTGAAAACATGATTAAAAAAACTTTTTTGCAAAAAATAAAACCGACTTCAAAAAGAAAAAGTGAAAAATAACTTTAGCTTCTGAAGTCGGTGACGTTTGTATGATTGATTTAATTTTTTTGTCACCGACTTCAGAAGCTAAAGTTATTTTTCACTTTTTCTTTTTGAAGTCGGTTTTATTTTTTGCAAAAAAGTTTTTATTTTTCACTTTTTAGTGGTTCACATGGAAAGTGCATACCGTTACAATTACAACAAGCCCAAACACGACTAGGATACATTGTCTCATTATGGAGTTCCGTGACTCTTGGCTTCATCATCAGATCTGATGGTAGAATGGTTCTTATCAAACGCAAATGCTTCACTTGTTGTAGAAAATATAAAAATTGCTGTACGTTATCCTATAAAATTTGAAGAGTTCCCTCGATTTCGCCAAGATTCCATCATCAGATCCCGATTTGGCGACTATGGGACCAACTTGGAAGTATACCCTTTCAAACAAAAAAAGAATTTTTCAAATCGGTTTAGGCGTCTTCGAGTAATCGGGTAACATACATAAAAAAAAAAAAAAAAAAAAAAAAATACATACAGTCGAATAGAGAACCTCCTCCTTTTTGGAAGTCGGTTAAAAATTGTGAAAATTGGCATTTAATCATGAATGCGACAAAAATACTGCTCAATCTTATAAATGCATGCAGCTGAAGTTTTAACTGAATTTAATTCAGAATGTTGTTTTCACGGTTTTACTTTTATTATGGGCTCGAAATCGCTTTGTAGGTACCTACTAGGTAGGTAAGTGGATAGGTGCAAATCACTCCTATATATTTGAATGGCTTTGGATGCAAAGCAACCCTAATATTGGAAAACAAGATAAATAATATAATTTGTAATTTCGAATAAACCGTATAATCATGATTTTCAGTGTTCCTTTCGGCAACCCCTAACTCACAACTTAAGGGTCCACCGTCCACGGGAGACCTGACGGGAGTCTACGTTAGCGTGAAAAACGTTCACAAGTTGTAAGTGGGGGTGAAAATGAAAATTTTATCTGGTTTCGATATTAAAAAAAACAAAAAAAAATAGAGACGGATTGAGAACCTCCTCTTTTTGGAAGTCGGTTGAAAAATGTTGGCTTGACTTTATCTATCAGTGTAGGTAGATACTAGGTACTAAAAAATGTAAAAAAAAAACCAGTGATTTTTGACAAGTTGTATTTCGATTAATATGGTCGTATGTCGAGTCTTCATCTAAAGCATTTTGAAGCTAATACTATTTTCTGGTTTTTTCTCAAAAAAATCTTAGGAGCTACTACATGCAAGATAGCGCGATAAAATTATTTTGCTTTCCTAAAAAGTTTGGGACTTATATTCAAGTTTACCCCTTTTTTTTTCTTTTTTTCTATCCAGATGTCAAAAAACGGAACCCTTATGGATTTGTCATGTCTGTCCGTCCGTATGTCATAGCCATTTTTTTCCGAAACTATAAGAACTATGCTGTTGAAACTTGGTAAGTAGATGTATTCTGTAAAAATAAATTTTGGGGGTAGCCCCCTCCCTTAGAACTGAAACTCAAAAATGTTTTTTTCAGCAAACCCATACGTGTAGGGTATTTATGGATAGGTCTTCAAAAATGATATGAGATTACCAATATATTTTTTTTCTAAACTGAATAGTTTGCGCGAGAGACACTTCCAAAGTGGTAAAATGTGCCCCCCCCCCCCCCCCCCCTTCATACATTCATCATAGTAACTTCTAAAATAAGAGAACCACAAAACTAAAAAAATATATATGATGTGGGTACATTACCATATAAACTTCCACCGAAAATTGGTTTGAACGAGATCTAGTAATTTACCTTACATTCAATCAACTCAAAGTTACAACGAACTACAAGAACTTTTATATTTTGTTACTTGTTGCTATGGAACCCTTCATGGGCGAGTCCGACTCGCACTTGGCCGCTTTTTTTCAATTTGGCTTTGATAACAGTCAGGTGTTCACTGTTCAGTAGTTGGCCGATACTGCTGTCATCTATACTCATTACCACGAAACAATGTTCAAGAGATGTCGCTAGTTTAGATTATTTAGTAACGCCATCTATTGGGGAATAGTAAACGAAAATATGAGCTATTCGGCAGTAGATGGCAGTAAAACCAATTTAAAATGTTTGTAAAATGGCAACTCCAGCGATATAAAACTGAATGCTATTATCAAAAATGCTTCTTTTTGATTGGTGGATCGAGCCGGTACGAAATGGCATTCTTGTCAACCGCCATTTTGCCAACGCCTGGCTGCGGAAGAGGCGTTCAAAGAAATACTGTGAATATCAAGCCGCGTTGCGGCAATCAGCCGGTTTTTATAAAAGGTACGTAAGAAATAATTATAAAGTGTGTTTCCTTTACCCACATGGGTACATATTTTGTGTTTTGCACTGGGTATCTCCACGGTAGGTTCTATACCGACCGTGGTCGTTTTATAGGTGCTAGATAAAATAAGCTCACCCATTCGAAAACACAAGCGCTTCTCTGTTTTCGTCAGTTACGAGCTTTACATTATTACTTACTTCATCCAAAATACCACGTTGTGGCAAGGATTTTTTTTTAATTACCTCTGCTGTATTATAGTCTTACTTTCAGGTATAGGGTAAGGCCGCAAAGATGTATCTTTACAATTTGACTTTGCAAGGCTCATCGTCTATCACACATGCCGTCCACGGTAATTTCTCCGGCACAAAGCAGCAGGAGATAGTAATATCACGTGGGAAGACCTTGGAACTCCTCCGCCCCGATCCAAACACCGGCAAAGTACATACTCTGATGAAAGTGGAAATATTCGGCGTTATCAGATCTATGATGTCATTTCGGCTCACCGGAGGCACTAAAGGTAAATGACCTTTTTTTTACATCAACTTTTTGGTTATTTCTGCCTAAATACCACGTGCTGATTTAGCGAAAAAAAACCGCAACTTTGAGGAGGTCTAACGTTGCTGATTTTCTTTACACGCAGCTAGTTCTATTAATAGATTATTCTATCCACTTATATCGTAATATTGCATCGTCTTGCTCCATGCATCTTATTAACACACGGTGTATGGGATAACTAGATGCATAGAATATGCCCAATGCGTCGCTCTTTACAATCACTTATGGTTGTCGAGATGTACCGTATTGGTACACTAGACAATTTTCTAAATATTATTATTCTATTAAAAGCATTTTTCCGTATACAAGAACTTCATGTCTATTGTTTCAGATTATATTGTAATCGGTTCAGATTCTGGTCGAATTGTGATATTAGAGTATATTCCGAAGAAGAACATTCTAGAAAAAGTTCACCAGGAAACATTTGGCAAATCGGGATGCCGCAGGATTGTTCCGGGTCAATACTTAGCAATTGATCCCAAAGGCAGAGCGGTTATGATTGGTAAGATTATTTTTGTATATGTTACAGTAATGGTACATTGACCTTTATAGTGCAATTAGGTCAGTGACCTATTGTTGCTTGAGGTGTCACTGACCCAAGTAGTGCAGTAAAGTCTATTATTTTGGACAGCCACACATTTCTTACTATTCCCAATCAATATAAAGTCTAGTCTAGTAGTATATAAAAATTAACACTCTTAACTTTTTAGGTGCCATTGAAAAGCAGAAGCTAGTTTACATATTGAACAGAGATGCTGAAGCCAGGCTCACAATCTCCTCACCCCTGGAGGCCCACAAGTCCAATACATTAGTGTATCACATGGTTGGAGTGGATGTTGGTTTTGAAAACCCAATGTTTGCCTGTCTGGAGATTGACTATGAAGAAGCAGATGCTGATCCTTCGGGTAAGTAATGAAATAGTAACCTTTTGTTGTAGATTCCTGACTGTGATTATTTTGAGGTCCGTGTTTCCGATTGACAGTGACGTAAAATCCTCTATGTATGAGTTTTTACCTAACTCTTTTAAATAGAACTACTTCAGATATCTCAAAATTTAACACTTCTCTAATCTTTTAGGTGAAGCAGCACAAAAGACGCAGCAAACCCTAACGTTTTATGAGCTAGATTTAGGTTTGAACCATGTAGTAAGAAAATACTCAGAACCTCTTGAAGAACATGCCAACTTCCTAATAACAGTGCCTGGGGGCAATGATGGGCCATCAGGAGTACTCATCTGCTCGGAAAACTATCTCACATACAAAAATCTGGGTGATCAACATGACATTCGATGTCCAATCCCTCGACGGCGAAACGACTTGGATGACCCGGAGCGAGGGATGATTTTCGTGTGTTCAGCAACACACAAAACAAAGTCTATGTTCTTCTTCTTGGCACAGACAGAGCAAGGAGATATATTCAAAATAACTATTGAGACTGATGAGGACATGGTCACTGAGATAAAACTGAAGTACTTTGACACTGTTCCTGTGGCAACAGCCATGTGTGTCCTGAAGACTGGCTTCTTGTTTGTGGCCTGTGAATTTGGCAACCAGTAAGTGTAATTTATTTGGAAATTGTTATGCATAATGTTACAAAAAATGAGAGACATTTAGTGCTCTCTTTAGTATACTGTAATGCTAGAGAAGTAATCTCCGAACCAAGGTCCTCCCTTACTTTTATGGGGGAGAGCACACTGATGCGAGATGCACATTTTCTCTAAAACCATTTACCCTATAAATTCTATTTCTTCACTATAAAAGCATTTACTTAAAAATATTTTGCTTCTTTCAGTTACCTGTATCAAATTGCTCACTTAGGTGATGAAGATGATGAACCAGAGTTCAGTTCAGCGATGCCTTTGGAAGAAGGAGACACATTCTTCTTTGCTCCTAGACCACTGAGGAATCTTGTGCTTGTTGATGAATTAGATTCTCTATCACCCATTTTAGGTAAGATATTTGACATAAAATTTCAGTTTTCTTGAATCAATGAAGTCCTTTTCCCAATGATGTCAAATTTTATCGCTCCGTGTTTCATCTGAAAAACATTGACGAATGCTTAACCAGATCTGAGGTTCCAAACTTACAAGATAATTCTTCACATGTAAGGAATTTGTTTTAACATTCCATTAATATTCTAGCATGTCGGGTGGCTGATTTGGCTGCTGAGGATACCCCTCAAGTGTATCTGGCATGTGGCCGAGGACCAAGATCTTCATTGAGAGCACTTAGACACGGTTTGGAGGTAGCTGAAATGGCAGTCTCTGAATTGCCCGGTTCACCAAATGCTGTATGGACTGTTAGAAGACACAAGGATGGTAAGTGACATATTAATACGTCTAGGAATCAAAATCTGAAAACAGTAATTTTTTTCTAATGATTTAAAAAAAAAATATTTTGTAACCAATCAAATGTAACTTGAAATTATAACAGGAAGAAAATAAATAAAGGAGCTTAATGATTATATCCTTTGGTCCGTGTTGCCGACATACAGTGACGTTACAACTAACCACTTATGAATGCTCCTCTTTATCAACAAGTTACTAATAAAACCCTGGTTGTTTGTCATACATAAACACCAGTGGTTTTTCTTTTCAGAATCTACTTTCGGCTGATGAACGAATAGAGATGGTTTCAACAAACACCTGAAGGTAGGCATCCATGACTTCATAAAACGCAACTGGAAGCTGACAACAAAGAAGACTGTTAATACATTTTCAATAGCTATTAGGTCTAATTTTACCTTAGATTTTTCTTTTGGTTGCAGAGGAGTATGATTCTTACATCATTGTGTCATTCGTAAATGCCACGCTTGTGCTGTCCATTGGTGAAACAGTCGAGGAAGTAACTGACTCTGGGTTCTTGGGCACGACGCCCACACTCAGTTGTCACGCACTCGGCGCGGACGCACTCGTTCAAGTGTACCCAGATGGCATCAGGCACATTCGGGCGGACAAACGAGTAAACGAATGGAAAGCGCCAGGGAAAAAGTCGATCGTCAAATGCGCTGTTAACCAGAGACAAGTAGTTATTGCTCTGACGGGAGGCGAATTAGTCTATTTTGAAATGGACCCCGTAAGTTGAATTCTCAATTACTTGATCGTCATTTTTTACCGACGTGTTTGCGTGGGCGTGCTTTCGGGTGTGCCCACGCAAGGGTGGTGCGTAGCTGCCCCATGCAGTGATAAGCCCACAACGTCGCAGAGCATATCACCCTCCCGCTTGCGGTAGAGGGTGGCACTCGGCATATTCCATAGCCAAGCTGGAGTCGTTCAGGCGATGAAGGCGGCAAAACCATGCCGTGGACAAACAATTACAAATATTTCTCAAGTATTCCTAACAATGTTCCATTCTAATGAGTTTTACTATTCCAGACTGGTCAATTAAATGAATACACTGAAAGAAAGAAGTTATCATCTGATGTGTCTTGTATGGCATTGGGTTCAGTGGCTACTGGCGAGCAAAGGGCGTGGTTTTTAGCTGTGGGGCTGAATGATAACACTGTCAGGATCATCTCTTTAGACCCATCGGTAATAATTATTTTGAAACAGATATTAAGTTAACGTTTCCCATGTTTAAAATGATGATACAAGGACACCATTGATTTTTTGTGATTACAACAACCTAAAATGCGTTATTCTAATACTGCTGATTTCAAACTATTCCATACAATGAAAATATCTTTTCAAGTAAACAAAAATGAAACTAGCATATTTTTTCAGGATTGCCTAGCACCACGTTCCATGCAAGCTTTACCAGCCGGCGCTGAATCTCTATGTATTGTAGAACAACCGTTTGAGTCGGGAGCTAAGTCTGCTTTGCAGTTGAACATTGGACTAAGCAATGGAGTACTGCTGAGAACTACTTTGGACTCAGTTAGCGGCGATTTAGCTGATACTAGGACAAGGTATGTTTATCTAAAAGTTTTCTGTTCCAATCTAATCAAGCAACATTTCCAATGATGAAAAAACCTATCGCTCCTATTATCATCTGAATTTTAGTGAAGATTAACTTAACCAGATCTGAGGTTCCAAACTGAGTAATTATTATAAGCAATGTATTTATTCTTGATTCTAATAAAACCTTGTGTTACTAGGTACTTGGGATCAAGGCCAGTGAAATTGTTCAAAGTCCGCGTGCAAGCTGCCGAGGCGGTCTTAGCTGTGTCATCAAGGACTTGGCTCGGTTACCACTACCAGAATCGCTTCCACCTCACACCTTTGTCCTATGAATGCCTGGAATATGCTGCTGGATTTAGTTCTGGTAAGATTCTCTATATTAACATTGTTAATGGGTAGTGTACCTATGATTAGTGAATTCTCACTTTGCTTTGGACCTAACACATTAGTTCATTTAAAAGAAAACTGTCCAGATTGCATTCAAAACTTTACGACGTAACAAAGTTATTCACGGCATTTCTTCGGCACCTAAAGTGTTAGGCCTATTTAGTGCACTGCTGACGGCTATGCGTAAAATCATTATTTTTTACTATCTCTAAATCATTTTGCCTAGTCAAGGACTTCTATATTTCACATGACCGTCATCAGTACATAATTGCTTGATACCGACGTGTTTGCGTGGGCGTGCCTTCGGGTGTGCCCACGCAAGGGTGGAGCGTAGCTGCCCCATGCAGTGATAAGCCCACAACGTCGCAGAGCATGTCACCCTCCCGCTTGCGGTAGAGGGTGGCACTCGGCATATTCCATAGCCAAGCTGGAGTCGTTCAGGCGATGAAGGCGGCAAAACCATGCCGTGGACACACAAAATAAAAAATGACACTTATTCGAACTTTTGTTAGCACTGTTATAACACTATCTTTACTGTTTCAGAACAATGCGCCGAAGGTATCGTAGCTATTTCCTCAAACACCCTCAGAATTTTGGCGTTAGAAAAGCTTGGTGCTGTCTTCAATCAGACATACTTACCTCTTGAATACACACCAAGGAAATTCGTCATCAACACTGATAACAACAACATCATCATACTTGAGACTGACCACAACTCTTACACGGAGGAAATGAAAAATCAAAGAAGGTAAACAAAGATAAAGTACTGATTTATCATATTTTTTTTCCACATGATGACAATATTACACACACTTACCGAATTAAATGTAGACAACCCTGCAGTACTGATTTGAAACATGAAATAGTCATTATTCTCCAGAACTGTGACAAATTCTTACCTAATCCTTTTCATCCAGGGTGCAAATGGCGCAAGAGATGCGGGAAGCGGCTGCGGGAGGAGGTCCAGAGGAACAACAACTTGCTAATGAAATGGCTGACGCTTTCCTCTCAGACACTCTGCCTGAAAATATCTTCTCGTCACCTAAAGCCGGAGCAGGTATGTAATTATTTTATGTATTAACTATGTAAGCCACATTCTCTGGGCAAGAGCAGAAAATGACATTGAGCATACTGACTCTAATCGGATGTGGCAAGATTAAATTCCCAACGTTAATCCCAAATGTGCTTACTATAAGACATTTGATTCAAGTGTGGGATACATTTTGAAACAATTATAATTTACTACATGATGAATACACCATACCTGTTTCTAATATAAGGTTTTTGTTCAGGTATGTGGGCGTCTCAGATCCGCGTGGTAGATATGGGTGTGAGTGGAGGCCAGCCTACGACGCTGTTCAAGTTGCCGCTGGAACAGAACGAGGCGGCCGTGTCGGGCTGCATCGTGCGCTGGGCCGCGCATGCCGAGCACGCGCAGGCGCACTTAGTGGTAGGAGTTGCTAAAGACATGATTTTGTCTCCACGATCCTGCACTGAAGGCAGTTTACATGTCTATAAGGTAAATATTGATATTGTTTAGCCAATTTTATTATCAATATAATGTGTTCAATTAAGTTTTTACTAATTACATTTTTTCCTTCCCAGATTTATGGCAGTACAGGGAAATTAGAACTGATTCACAAAACACCTGTAGACGAATATCCCGGCGCGTTAGCTCCATTCAATGGAAGACTGTTGGCGGGAGTGGGACGAATGCTAAGACTGTACGACATCGGCAGACGAAAATTGTTGCGCAAATGCGAAAACCGACACATTCCAAACCTTATAGCTGATATCAAGACAATTGGTCAAAGGATATATGCATCAGATGTGCAGGAGTCTGTGTTCTGTCTCAAGTACAAAAAGAGAGAGAACCAGCTCATCATATTTGCTGACGACACTAATCCCAGATGGATCACCAATAGCTGCATTCTAGATTACGATACAGTCGCCATGTCTGATAAATTCGGCAACGTAGCTGTGATGAGACTGCCACAATCTGTCACAGATGATGTTGACGAAGATCCTACAGGGAACAAAGCACTTTGGGATAGAGGTAAGGACGAAAAAATAATCCATTTGTAATATCTATATGACCTCAAATTGCCACTTTACTAACAACCATGTGTGATGAAACAAAATTATATACATGCTAGACTAATGATAGTAATGATTATTTATTCCAATCTGATGTTGACACTCAATTAGAAACGTTTCGCGCTACCGAATAAACAAAACTAATTTTTCTTCGACTTTCAGGTCTTTTGAACGGAGCGTCGCAGAAAGGAGACGTCGTGGTGAACTTCCACGTGGGGGAAACTGTGACGACTCTACAAAGGGCGACGCTCATTCCTGGTGGTTCCGAAGCGCTTCTGTATGCGACCGTCAGTGGCTCTCTTGGCGTGCTACTGCCTTTCACGTCGCGAGAAGACCACGACTTCTTCCAGCACTTGGAGATGCACATGCGGAGTGAAAACCAGCCACTGTGTGGCCGGGATCACTTATCGTTTAGGAGCTATTATTACCCAGTAAAGGTTGGTATCTATTTAAAGTGATTAACTGCTTTCATTGTATTTTCATATGGGCTTGCTTTTTTATTTATAAAACGCAACGTCCAGCCGTCTTGTCTAAGTCCAGGTATCCGCCAGTTAGTCAGCAGTTTACTTCTCTACGAAGTCTCCTGTGTTACACTGTCGGTAGAGCACGGCGGGCGCTTCGCTGCTTGTGTGCTTGTCGTTATGACTGCGCCTCGTTGCTACCGTCCGTCGAGTTCCGGAGAGTTGGACGCGTTTCTCATAGCG
The DNA here is from genome assembly GCA_950022955.1 of Xestia ashworthii. Classification (NCBI taxonomy): domain Eukaryota; kingdom Metazoa; phylum Arthropoda; class Insecta; order Lepidoptera; family Noctuidae; genus Xestia; species Xestia ashworthii. The sequence goes on from OX465564.1 coordinate 9,440,849, forward strand.
CTACTTTAGTTTTGGAACGGACATTTCTATTAAACAATAATACTTCGCGAAAATCCGTTGTTTTCTCGTCACCACTTTTCTCTGAAACTCGTTGACTAAACCTATCTCATTGTTTGACAGAATGTGATAGACGGCGACTTATGCGAGCAGTTCAACTCATTGGAGCCAGCTAAGCAGAAGGCGATCGCTGGCGACTTGGAAAGAACGCCTGCTGAAGTGTCCAAAAAGTTGGAAGACATTAGAACTAGATACGCATTTTAAGTTATGGTGAATTCATTGTATTAATTTAATGTAAGAAATAAAATTAAGAATATTACGTTTCTCTTTTATTCATACAATTACTAGCTGACCCGCGCAACTTCGTCTGCGACACATAAGTGAAAGAGGGTTACAGAGGCACCTCTAATACAATTGTCAAAGAGCACATCACATCACACACATCATTCCGCATAATGAAAAGCGCGTCCGGTACATGATCATTATTTTGCTGCTGAGTTATCTAAAACGGTGTATCTCTGATACTCATTGAAATCAAATTACGTATCCAAGGGCAATTATGTTTAAAATTAAATACTTGTGATTAAAACGTATGTATTTTGATAAGGATAAATAACCATGTTTATAAAAACAGTTTAAAGGGCTTCTCTCGACGTCCTAACGTCTTCATCCTTAAGACACTCGATGACAGTCATACTCCAGCTAGGTCTGAAGTTCTCATCAACGTGTATGAAATGAGCCGCGACACGATATAGTTGCTGTAAACTGTTGCGGACCTCTTACAACTATAAGCCATTTCAAATTTCGGACTCTACGTGCCTATGAGGCCGTGTCCTAAAGTGCACAACCTCTTTAAAGGTTAGAAACCTTCAAATGCGGTGTTAATATAGTACGGTGACTATCGAGACATTCCAATTTTAAAGAGTATTAGCACCAAGTTTTTATGTGTGCGTTTCGATGGCGCGGCCATGACGTTTTTTTTAAAAAAAAATTATGCCATGATTTTGTAAAAATTTGTAAAAGTAGACTCCCAAAACCATAAATTTGTCAAAGCTATGGTTAAAAAGTTATAAGGATTTGAACGTGGCCGCGCCATTGAAACGCTCCGAACCGCGCGGCCACGGAGATCTTTAAAACTAAGCATTGCAGAGACCTGAAATTTTGCTAAGTAACAGATTGAATTTGTAAAAATATAGAAAAAAATCCTGGGCTTATATTTTAGGAGCTGTAAGACTAATACGCCATGGCCGCGCCATCGAAACGGTGAAAACACATTTTCGCCGATATCTCGCTGAAAAAGCAACGCAGACATCTGAAGTTTTTTGAAAAACCCAGATTTGAATTTGTCAAAACTAGTAAAAAATAAACAAAAAATCCTCAGTTTACATTTCAGGAGCTATAAGACTAATACGCCATGGCCGCGCCATTGAAACGGTGAAAACACATTTTCGCCGATATCTCGCTGAAAAAGCAACGCAGACGTCTGAAGTATTTTGTAAAAACTGGATTTGAATGTGTCAAAACTAGTAAAAATGAAATAAAAAATCCTAGGTTCATATTTCAGGAGCTGTAAGACTAATCGTTCTCTCGTTACTTAGGGGCAGGGACTTAGAAAAAAAACGAATATAAAAAAAAAACGATTTTCGCGGGTTTTTTTACATCTTCTCATGGTTTACGACTAGAGCAACAAATTATTTCCCGAAAAGTTTTTCATCCGAGCAACCATTTTGGAAATATACAGGGTTTTTCAAAAAACTTAAATAAAAATAAGCAGCTCCTAACTCGGAGACGGTGCGTTATAGGACCATGCTTTTCAGAAGCTAAATGGTTTCTATGGTCAAGATCAATATGATACTGCAATAAAATTGTTAAAATTTCGAAAAAAAAAAACAAAGAACGAAAAATTTTCTAAGTCCCTAAAATTTTTTCACCGTTTCAATGACGTTTTAGTCTTACAGCTCCTGAAATATGTACCTAGGATTTTTTATTTCATTTTTATTAGTTTTGACAAATTCAAATCCAAATTTAACAAAAAACTTCAGACGTCTGCGTTGCTTTTTCAGCGAGATATCGGCGATTACGTATTTTTTCACCGTTTCAATGGCGCGGCCATGACGTTTTCGTCTTACAGCTCCTGAAATATGAACCTAGGATTTTTTATTTCATTTTTACTAGTTTTGACAAATTCAAATCCAGGTTTTACAAAAAACTTCAGACGTCTGCGTTGCTTTTTCAGCGAGATATCGGTGATTACGTATTTTTTCACCGTTTCAATGGCGCGGCCATGGCGTATTAGTCTTATAGCTCCTGAAATGTAAACTTGAGGATTTTTTGTTTATTTTTTACTAGTTTTGACAAATTCAAATCTGGGTTTTTCAAAAAACTTCAGATGTCTGCGTTGCTTTTTCAGCGAGATATCGGCGAAAATGTGTTTTCACCGTTTCGATGGCGCGGCCATGGCGTATTAGTCTTACAGCTCCTAAAATATAAGCCCAGGATTTTTTTCTATATTTTTACAAATTCAATCTGTTACTTAGCAAAATTTCAGGTCTCTGCAATGCTTAGTTTTAAGACGCCTGCGGAGCATGCATATTTCATACAAACGTAATACCAAAATAATTTGTAAATTAAACATATTCCGAAGGTAGTGTGTATTTATTTCGATTGAATTACAGAATATCTAGGTTCCCAAATATATATTTTGATTGGACACTGATTTTAACAAGAGTTATAAGAAAAATAAGTTTTCTATGGAAATTTTAAATTCCTCATATCTCGACTTTGTTTCATTGTCCTCTCAAAAAATATATTTGGGAACATAGATATTCTGTAATACAATCGAAATAAATACACGCTAGCTTAAGAATATGTTTGATTTACAAATTATTTTGGTATTACGTTTGTATGAAATATGCTTGCTCCGCCGGCCCCTTAAAGATCTCCGTGGCCGCGCGGTTCGGAGCGTTTCAATGGCGCGGCCACGTTCAAACCCTTATAACTTTTTAACCATAGCTTTGACAAATTTATGGTTTTGGGAGTCAACTTTTACAAATTTTTACAAAATCATGGCATAATTTTTTTTTAAAAAAAACGTCATGGCCGCGCCATCGAAACGCACACAGTTTTTATGTGAGTTCAACCTTTTTTGAATAAAGTAGGATTGAGTTTTCAAACATTTATCAAAATAACATGTAGTTTAAATCAAAAGCACTAAGGTCCATGTTCACCAAAAACATGACGGTCTGATTATCTAAAAACGGCTGTTTAAAACACATTTTTGTATGGGAGCATGTCACAGGGGCAGCGGTTTTTAGAAAATCAGACCGTTATCTCTTCGGTGAACATGGACCTAAGGAGTGTTGATATCAAATTCAAAACAAATCATCGCCAAAATAACTTTCTACCCCTTTTTAGCCCCGTTAGAATTTCAATTAAACACGTCTTCCATCAATTCTGTTAAAAATTTGAAATAGATTGGACCAGTAGTTTGTGGTATTATTTTATTTGTAATATGTAGTAAACAGGGTGGAAACGGTTAACGGGGCAGTAAGTATTAGAAACAGGATCGATTGGCATCAAAAAAATGTTGTGTAAAATAGCAATTTTCTTGCTACCCGTACGTTTTATTTTTAATCTGTGAATGGGGATCAAAATTTCTAAGACCATTTTCATGTAGCTTACTCTAACCTGGGTTGGTCTGGAAGAACTTTTTGATCAGTGTCGGAATGAAGATCGATTGGCATCAATAAAATTGTTTTTATGTAAAATGCCAATTTTCTTGCTAACTGTACTTTACTTTTTTATTAAATCTGTGAACATTTCTAGAAAAAATTACGGGTTGTTTTCTAAGACCATTTTCGTGTAGCTGCAGCTACCCTTACTGCCCCGACCTTTAACAATATCCCTATCTGTGTAAAAAAACTAAATAGGTACAGACCAGTTTAAGAAAACATTGAAAAAAATACTGACAGGAAAAGCCTACTACGATGTCAATGAATTTTTAAATGACAAATCGCTCTGACATACTGACTGAATCTTTATATTTTATTTTGAATCGCACGAATATTTACAAACTGTTTAATTTTTTTCATATTCAATATTAATAATGTTAATTTTTTAGAGTATTTGACTTTGTATCTTTTTTTTTTCTGAAATCTTATGGTCTTCTGACCTAATTTGTACACCAGCCATGGTCAAACATGTTGTGCCAAAGAATATCCTGTAACACCTATAATTACCTGTATTAGATTTGAAGTATTTACAACAACTTTTAAAGGTTTACACTTCATTGGATTTTATTCTATAGGTGTATGAAGTTAGTTAATTTTATACACAAAACCCTCTTTTCAACCGACTTCTAAAAAGAGGAGGTTCTCAATTCGTCTGTATTTTTTTTTTTTTATTGTGTTTGTTACCTCAGAACTTTCGACTGGGTGAACCGATTTTGATGATTCTTTTTTTATTTGAAAGCTGGTGCTTCCCGTTGGGTCCCATTTTAATTTATTGAAGATCTGATGCTGATCTTCGGAGATATACAATGGAACTCTTCAAAAATAGACGGGAAATCTGCAGAGATTGCTGCATCCGCTTGTAGGTTCATTGTTTATACTACATCCTGACGTAACATCACGCCTGTATGCTCTGAGGGGGTACGCAGATGTGTACAATACACCCAGATTTCGACAGTGAGACGTGTAAAGTTCCATTCAATGGGATCCCGGAGAAATAGAGGTAGCTCCTTAACTGTATAGGCACACCAGAAGCGGTTTGGGTAGTTTTAGGCAGAGTACTTTCTCGGAGTGATCCCATTTCGATTTGATAAAGATCTGGTGACTTCGGAAGATAGGCAACTGAACTCCTTAATAAATGATAACAAATGTACTGGGATCGCTGAAGACTCACGTCTGTCTATTGTTTACACCAGTTCATAACAAAAAATCACACCGATACGCTGTGAAAGGGTAAGCACATGTGAACCACTAAAAAGTGAAAAATAAAAACTTTTTTGCAAAAAATATAACCGACTTCACACAAAAAAGTGAAAAATAACTTTAGCTTCAGAAGTCGGTGACAAAAAAACTAAATCAATCAAACAAAGGTCACCGACTTCTGAAGCTAAAGTTATTTTTCACTTTTTTGTGTGAAGTCGGTTATATTTTTTGCAAAAAAGTTTTTTACGTCTCTGGGTGAGATTTTAAAAAAATGCTGAAACAGGTATTTCTTTATTTTTAATAATAAGTATTTACTCTGAGTTTTATGATTCTAGAACAATCTAAACATTTTTTTCATACAAACTTTACCCCCCCTTTTCACCCCCTTTTTCCATAATTTCTGTAGCCTAAATGTTATTCTGAGTTTATTTAAATAGAATAGTGCCGTTTTCATCAAAATCCGTCCAGCAGTTTTTACGTGATGCGCGGTCAAACAAACAAACATACAAACAAACAAAAATTTTAAAAATGGTTTTAATATGTTCAGTTACTTATTTTAAGTCACCCTGGTCGGTTTTTTTTTTTAATCTTCAATGTACAGATTTTTTGGTCTCAACGATTTTATTATATGTATAGATATAGGTACCTACACTTATGATAACACTCGCCGTTTAGGCGTCCGCTAATAACGAGCGAGTTTACTCGCTCTCGTGTCTTTTGAAAATGTGGATACGTTTCGAAGGGGGGCAACTTTTTCGTGCCACTTGTCCCAAAAGACATGTGCGTAATCAATCACGCAATGACCTTCCTGAAATGTATCCTCTAGTGAATACACGTCCTCAAAAAGTTTGACCTCATTTTGTCACAGCTTTACGGCCGTCGAAACTATCCTGCCCTTCTCGTTTTCTATCACAATTTTATCTAAAGGCAAGTCTGCACCGAATAGATTACATAACTGTTTTTACAGTCTATTGACGAACGACGATAAAAATCCCTTGTAGAACCTCATATTTTTAACTGACTTCAAAAAGGAGGAGGTTCTCAATTCGTCGGAACCTTTTTTTTTATCTGTTCCCCGATTACTCGAAGAAGGCATACTTCCCAGGTGGTCCCATGATCTTCGACAAGTCAGGATCTGCGGATCGGATCCTGGAGAAAAAGAGAGAATTCTTCAAATTTTATAGGCACACTTGAAGCGATTTGGGTAGTTTTTGGATAAGTACTTTCTTGGAGTGGTCCCATTTCAATTTGGTGAAGAACTTCGGAGATAGGCAACAGAACTCTTCAATAAATGATAGCAAATGGACTGTAATTGCTGAAATCTCGTCTGTCTGTTGTTTAGACCAGTTCATAACATAACAACACGCCGCCGGTACGCTGTGAAGGGGTAAGCACATGTGAATTTAGACGTTTCGTGTCGCGCTGAAGCAGTGCATTTGTCGTACTGCGTATGGACGTTCGTTTGTTACTATAATAATGTACTCTGTGGTTTTCATACAAAGCGCGCAGTACGGCAACATTGGTGCCGATTCTGTTGTGCACAAACTAAACTTAATTTAGGCTATTACTATCTTTTTCTCACCAATAAAACGAGAAAGAGACGGACGTAATTTAGAGCTGTCAAATTTAATTCGAACTAATATTTCCATACAAATGAAGGGTGCACGTAAAAACATGTCGACTAATAACACGGTGAAGCGCAAGGCATAAACTAGTTTGACATTTCTAACTTAGTGCATAGCTATAGCCGTCCTTTTCTCGCCCTGCTTTTTAGTAAAAGATAGCAATAGTCTAAATTAAGTTTAGTTTGTGCACAACAGAATCGACACCAGTGTCGGTTTTACTTTTTTCAAAAAAGTTTCTTTTGTTTCAAAATAAAACTCCGCAATCTCAATCATCTGCCAGCAATATTGTTGGATAAAAAAATACACTGGAGACACATAAAGCCGGAAACACACTTACGTGGCGTGGCGCGCCAGAAGCATATCGGTTTCATACATTTAGTATGGTTAGAGATATATATTTTGTAGGTCGTGTCGTGTCGTGGCGCGTTCTGATCACTTCTGTCCACAGAACATTATATAGGTACCCTAAAGGGCTTCTGTCGTGGCACTGACTGCTCACCACCGATTGCGCCAGAGCGGGCGGTGGTGGGGGTTATGTCGCGACACGCCACAACAGGCAAATGTGTTTCTACACCACGTGGCTCGTGGCGCGAGCTTGCCGAAGAAAACATTATGCACGTTTGAACGCTGCAAAGGTTCAATATGTGCTGTTCAGAAATAACGCCAGAGCGCGCCACGACACGTAAGTGTGTTTCCGGCTTTACCCGCATTGCAAAATCGCATAACTTATAAATAATTACTGTGGCGTTAAAAACATTGCACATGAAACTCATAATGTACCAAGCGCACGCGCATCCACTCGTCTCAAAGTAACTCTAATTACCTAATAAATTCGATATTTTATCTTTCTTTGTAGAAACTATGAAGAGTAAATCACGCAAGCTACAGGAAAAATTCCAACACAAGATGAATACCCTAGTCAAGTGGATTGCTGATTGGATAATGAACACTTATTGCGAGCAAATGTTCTGCCACGCGTTAACTATTATAGTAAGCATAAATATAATCCAATTTTATACTAAGTTAACAACCGTTAACTCATTTTAATGTTTTGCCGTTTTCTCAAACGCTTTCACAATTTTATCATATTGCGAATTAATTACACCACAACATTGTAATTCTTACAATGTAGCATAGCGAATAATAAGTACTGTGATATAATTAAGAGCAAAGTGGATTATATCCCTATCTCTTAATTTTATGTGGGTATCGCACCATCACGATTTTCTTACTAAGCTTACGTTGGGCGATGATAATTTGGGTACGTTATGCGTGCATGATAAATATGACAATAGTAACGTTGTAATTAAATAGTAACGATATATAATTTGATAGCAACAAATAGAAAAATTCCGACCTCCGTTTTGGGGCTGAATTGCGTACCACCGGAAAAAATTCATGAACCATCATTCGTCCATGGGTTCGAATTCGCGACCTCAGTCATAAGCTCGCTCCGCGGCCATTGGGCTGCTGGGCAGGAATGAATCAACTGTTTAGGTTGCGAGTTTTTAATTCCGCATATTGCGCTGTAAAATCACTTCTTTTCAGAAACCACAACATGAGATGGTCATAATACATGCTATCATGATAAGAATTCCGTAACCTTCCCAGGATATCCGTAACCTATGATGCTGCATCGGAATTTTTATAAGTATCGATCAAAACGAATCAATAAAAAAAACATTTACATATCAGCAGATTATATCGTCGTGATTATACCTGGAAATGATGTCATTTTGCAAAATGGCTCTCTCTGTCACTTTTATAGAACATTTAGTTTCAACTTTCAAGTAAACCTCCCAAGAGTGTAATTAATTAAGCAATACGGGCGTGCTCTGCCATCATACGAAACGAGAACCTACATAGTAAACACACCGTTTAAAATTAAATAAGCACTTGGCGCTGGCGCCGCGCCGTGTTGTTAATAGTCCCACATAACAATATTTAATTTTATTTGCGTCACCTCGTGGCCTAAAATGCAAATAAGAGAAAAATGCCACGACTCCTCGCGAGCACGTGAAACAAACGTTACCATGACAATTATATCGATCGGCGGCTTTTCCGAGGCTTTTCCCTGAAAGTCTCATTCGCGTGTCAACTTCTGAAACAATAAGGCACCGAAGTCTAGACACCCTGCTCGATACTCGCCGGGTTGTTTACCGTCCGGCCCTTATACCTACAATCGCTTTTATTCAAATTGCTCCGATACGGACAGTGGATGCGTGCGTGCTGGTGCCGTTAATTTAAAAAAAAATACTGTCTGCCTGGTGATTGAATCGTGTCGGTAGTGCGGGTCCAGCAGCCGTGGACAATGAGTGCACGCGCGAAGCGAACCGAGACGCGCGCTCGCCGGCAATACGCGATCGGCCGTTTTTAAAAAGCACTCATTAGCTGGTGCACCGTAACTGCGCTGTGGTAGTACAAAGCGCAACGTGTGTGCAATACGGGGCATTAGAAAGTGTAATGAATAGTGTGGTGCGATGCTGTCGGTGAGCAAGCCGGCGTCGTTAGTCCAGCAGAAGAAGCAGCAGTGGGCGCGGGAGAGAGGTGCGTACTACGTAGTGTGGTGCGTCCGAGCGCGTGTCGTGCTGCGCCGCCGCCGCGCCGCGCCGCCGCCCGCGTGCCGCCAGTGCGTCGCCGCCGCCGAGCTGGTGCACAGCCGCATCTGCATCACGCTTCTTTACCATTTCGAAACATATTCACGGTCGTGATTCCATCAAGGAGATTTACTAGCATTCGCAACTTTCAGACACGTCGGTTTAACTAAAGTTATTTTGGATTGCGAGAACGTAAGACGGTACGTATAAAAAAACAATCTTTTTCAAAATTATTTGGATTAATTCGTAAAATAAGTTCTACGCGTTAAACCGGCTCGTTGCGATTAGTCTAGTGTTATAGAAATGAACATAAATCATGACGACAGTTTCACTTTCAGAAGTGATGTTTGGGTAAAAAATACTTATTGTATCACACAATATCTAATTAGTTTCCACATTTTCAATGGCTCGGGTAGGTACAACAAAAAGTAAATTAATATCGTGCAAGTATCATTTTCACGGTATAAAACAGGTACAGTCGTCTTCGTAATTAATTAGAAAACAATAATAATGTTTCAGCAAGACGGCACAAGTTAGGAGAAATCACATTTGTCGAATCGGATCATGAATATATATCTGAGAGATCGTACGCTTCTAGAATGCAGATGAAAATGAATTTCTAATAGAAACAAAGAGGAAAATTTTATTGTGAGAATGTATTCGAAATCACGCTCGGTAAGCAAGTAAATAAAAACCGGCCAAGAGCGTGTCGGGCCACGCTCACTGTAGGGTTCCGTAGCTTCCCAGACCATTAAAAATACCAACATTTTTCGTCAGCAAAAATAACTTTGTTTTTCATAGTATTTGTATGAAAAACAAAGTTATCATTTGCGTTTTTTTGAAAAAGTGCTATATAACTCAAAAACTATTCAACTCATCAAGTTGAAAATAATTTTCCTAGAAAGTTCATATAAAGGTCTACTTCTGTGATTTTTTTCATATTTTTTAAACTTATGGTTCAAAAGTTAGAGGGGGGGGGGACACATTGTTTTTGACTTTCGGAGCGATTATTTCCTAAAATATTAATATTATCAAAAAATGATTTTAGAAAACCCCTATTCATTTTTAAATACCTATCCAACAATATATCACACGTCAGGGTCAAAATTAAAAAAAAAATCGCTCCCCACTTTACGTCTGGGGGAGGTACCCTAATAAAAATGTTTTTTTAAATTTTTATTTTTGCACTTTGTCGGCATGATTGATATACATATTGGTACCAAATTTCAGCTTTCTGGTGCTAACGGTCACTGAGATTATCCGCGGACAGACAGACAGACAGACATGGCGAAACTATAAGGGTTCCGTTTTTTGCCATTTGGCTACGGAACCCTAAAAACGTGCGGCTAGTGCCCTAAAGCTAGGTCAGAGGCATGTCAGCGGTTATTAATGTTAGACCAAAGTTATTAAACGCTTCGCTTCGTAAGAGCCTATTTTGTAAGTACTATTATTACGAAAGCAATTCTCATTTAAGATTAACCGTATTGAGTCACTAAAACTCCAATTAGGTCGTCCAGTGTTTCCGTCGGCGTCGCCAGGAAGTACTTTAGTTTACGACAGCGGAATAGCCATCAAATTGCTTCCTCGCTTTTTAAATGACAACAGTGCGTTGCCAAATGACAATAGAAAAAAAAAACGATTGTTATTGACAACGTTAGGCGGTCGTCGATGAAACAATCAGTTCACAATCTGAATTCAAGGTTGATGGAACCAATGACCTTTGTGGCTTTCAACATACGCATATATTTAAATCACCCCATTCATCCTCCTCATTGGCATAGCTAGCTTCCACAGCATAATAACTAGGCAGTCGTAATCAGACGTATTGATTTGTAGAACCATACGCTTTTATTAATCAGTAAACGTTATCGTCGTATATACTAGGTCCACTTTATCATGTTGTTCGTTCCGTCGCGTCAGCTGAAGTCTAAATATTTAATTAAAAGTTCTGTTATTCCATCGAGATAATTAACTCCATTATCATTTCTGTGGAATCAATTTTATTTGATACTGGCTGTTACCCGCGACCCTGTCCGCGTGTAAGGTTTATTATAAAATATTACTTCCCTATTTGAATCGGATTTTGTTAACAATTTCAAGGGTTTTATTTTAACATTTACGGAACCCTAATTCTTTTCCTAAAATTAAAGTCTCGTCAAAATCGGTCCAACCGTTTCGGAGATTAGTCGGAACAAACAGATAGGCAGACGGACCTACTGTCGTTTTTTTTTTGTTATATGTAAGTAGAGGTACCACCGTATGTAAGTAAATAGGTACCTACTCCTAGTTACCTACCTACTTTTATATGCATTCAGTAAACCGCTGTTATTTTTTAATTACAAACAGAAACTTCTATTTTATTAATTTGTATGTCATGTATCGATAATAATCTATGCAGATTTTACATCCGATGCTGGTTTAGTGAAAATTTCGTACCTTCATAGATTTCACCTTGAAAGTCTTTCCTCGACCTTTATGAACTTGTGGAGGTTTGTATTGATGATTATAATTCTGTAACTACATGCGTCTTACAGTCGCGACAATATTTTAAATTCAATTTCGCGGGTGATAAGTGTTGTGTCAGTCTGTGGACGACTATATAGTCTGTGGGGTCTAGGATTTTGGGCTATCTGTATCTGGGGTGTGGGCCGCCGTCATGGCGTGCAGTGATTGTAAAACTAAATAAAGAACCGTCTTCTATGTAAACCATCTTTTATTCTAATACAACATGGTGGCAGCGGTGGCGCAAGGTTATAAGATGCTACCTCCGGCGCCATTTGATTTCAATCCAAAGAATTGGAAAAAATGGAGGAGCCGCTTTGAGCGGTACTTGGCAGTAAGTCAGGTGGAAAATGAAAAAGATGAGGAAAATACTTCGCAGGTGGATATTTTACTTTATTGTATGGGCGATAGGGCCGAAGAATTGGCCCTCCAATTGGATTTGAAAGGCAAAAGCCTCAAAAAGGTTATGTTGCAGCTTGATGAATATTTTGTTCCCAAAACAAATCCTGTGTATTTGAGGTATGAATTTAATAAAAGAAGGCAGGAGCCGGGAGAGACGGTGGATGACTTTATTAGGGCACTGTATGTGCTCATTGAAGAATGCGGATACGATGCCAGTGTCAAACATGAGCTAATAAGAGACAGGGTGGTGGTTGGCATTGCGAGCCAGCGGGCTAGAGAGCAAATGCTGCTTAACCCGAGCCTAAATTTAGAACAGGCAAAATTAATCGGAAAAAACGTGGAAATCTATGAAACACAAGGAAATCTAGGGAGGGAGGAATTGAACAGAATACAGAAGAAAGAATTCATGGAAAAGAGCGTGGAAGAGTGCTGGTTTTGTGGCAGGGAGCGTCACAAAAGCCGTCAATCGTGTCCAGCATTTAAAGCAACATGTCACAAGTGCGGCAGAAATGGTCACTTTGCCAGACGGTGCAAAGGTGTAAGAAACATTGAAAGCAACCGAAGTGAGGTAAAGTACAAAATCAATAACATGAGTGATAGTAAATATCGAAAGAAAATTGAAGTTTTTGTGAACACAAGTTACAAATGTGATTTGGATTTTCTTATAGATACCGGAGCAGATATAGTGGCTGTGCCAGAATCATGTATTAGTGAAAATACAAAAAAATATGTGAAAAAATCTGATGTTGTGATAAATGGACCGGATGAGAAGCAGTTAATGGTGATTGGTACGTTGTTTATTACATTAAAATACAAAAATAGATGTTATACTGGTAATGTTTATGTAATACGTAATTTAAAAAATCCCATACTTGGGGTTCCGGCCATAGAATCCATGCAAATATTAAAACTGTGTTCCATGATGATAAATGAAGTATCAGTGCCGGTGTCTAAAATAAATGTAGAGAAAGAGTATCCTAATATTTTTAACAGTTTAGGTGTTTTCAAAGAACCATTTGAAATTAAACTTGTTGACCCAAGCAAAAGTTACATACAGTGTGTACCTAGAGTAGTACCCATACCATTGCTAGAAAAACTAAAAATTGAGTTACAGAGACTTAGTGATCTGGGAGTTATAACTAAAGTTGAAGAACCTACACATTATGTCTCACCAATTGTAGTTGTGCCTAAGGAAGATACTGTAAGAATTTGTGGGGATTATACTGAACTTAATAAAAATATTCTTAGACCAATATTTCCTATACCCAAAATTGAAGTTACATTAGCTAGATTAAAAGGTTCTAAATTTTACTCTAAAATTGATGCTACATCGGGATTTCATCAAATTCCATTACAGAACTGTGCTGAGTTGACAACAATAATTACCCCTTTTGGAAGATATATGTATAATAGACTACCATTTGGTTTAAATTGTGCTCCAGAGTATTTTTCTATGAAATTCTCTGAATTGTTTTACGATATAGAAGGAGTTGTTATTCATGTCGATGATATTTTGATATTTGCAAGTTCAATGGACAGTCATGACAAAATTTTAAGAAAGGTTTTAGACAGATTACTAGAAAGAGGCATTACAATAAATAAAAAAAAATGTGTGTTTGGGGTGCAGGAAATAAAATATTTAGGCCATATTATAAGTTCAGATGGTATTAAGTTAGATCCAGAGCGAGTAGAAGCAATAAAAAAATTTGAGGTGCCAAAGAATAAAAAGCAAGTAATGCAGTTTTTAGGGATGGTCAATTTTGTAGGGAGGTATGTAGAAAATAAAACAGAACTTTTACATCCTTTATATTCTTTATTGAAATCGGATTCCGAGTTTGTATGGAATATTCATCATCAAGATTCTTTTGATAAGGTCAAGGTTGCACTCCAAAAAGCTCCAGTGTTGGCACATTATGATCCATCATGTAATATAATAATATCAGCAGACAGTAGTTCATATGGTTTGGGTGCAACAATAATGCAAGAAGTCACAGAAGGGGCAAGGCAAATAGTTGCCTATGCAAGTAGGACTCTGACAGATACAGAAAAGCGGTACTCACAGATAGAAAAAGAATGTCTAGCGTTGACATGGGCTGTAGAGAGATTTAAAGATTATATCTATGGTATTAAAGTAGCATTAGAAACAGATCACAAACCCTTGTTACAAATTTTGCAAACCAAACCAATTGATGAGTTAACGCCTCGCTTGATGGGATTTAGAATGAGGTTAACAAAATATAACTACTTTGTAATTTATATACCTGGAAAAAAATTAGTTATTCCTGATACTCTGTCCAGAAATCCAATAAGTAGCAATGAGAGCAAAATTAGTAACAATAGTGAAGTTTTTGTTAATTCATTAATTGAAAGTACAGCTTTAGAAGACAGTCTAATAAAAAAAATTAGAGAAGAACAACAAAAAAATGAAATAATAATAATTTTGAAACAGTACACCCTTCAAGGTTGGCCATCCCATAGTAAATTGTCAGACGAGCTTAAACAATATTATCAGTATCGATTTGATTTATCTATTGTGAAAGAATTGTTATTGTATAAGAGTAGAATTATGATACCTAAGAGTTTACAACTTATAATTCTGAATAAAATACATGAGGGACACTTGGGTATAACCAGATGTAGAAGTAGGGCAAAGCAATCGGTTTGGTGGATAGGTTTGTCATCGCAAATTGAAAATATTGTTAATACTTGTCCTGAGTGTGTAGAAGAAAGAAAAAATCCAAAACAGGACATTTTGCTTGAGGATGTACCAGATAGACCTTGGCAAAAAATTGGAATGGATTTATTTTATTGTAATGGTATTTGGTATATTGTTATTGTAGACTATTATTCAAGATTTATGGATATCAAGAAATTAAATAATTTGACTGAAAATAGTGTAATACAGTATTGTAAAAATATATTTTCATTGTTTGGTATTCCAGAGGTAGTTAGGACGGATTGTGGAACCCAATTTAAACATCAATTTCAAGAATTTGCTCGACAGTATAATTTTAAGCATGTTACCAGTAGTCCTTACTTTCCTCAGAGCAATGGT
The DNA here is from genome assembly GCA_950022955.1 of Xestia ashworthii. Taxonomy (NCBI): domain Eukaryota; kingdom Metazoa; phylum Arthropoda; class Insecta; order Lepidoptera; family Noctuidae; genus Xestia; species Xestia ashworthii. The sequence goes on from OX465564.1 coordinate 9,455,958, forward strand.
GGGGCTGAATCTGCTGTAAAAGTGGCTAAAAACTTGTTGATTAAAAATAGTGACATAAACATGGCACTATTAATATACAGGAACACTCCATTACAAAATGGATTCAGCCCTGCAGAGCTGATGTTTAACAGAAGATTAAGAGATAATTTGCCAAGACTTTCAGTTACACTAGAGAAAAATGTATGCATAGATAACGAATTTAAAGAAAGAGAAATGAATAAAAAGGATAAAGTCAGAGAATATTATAATAAGAGACATGGCACTAAAGTTTTAAGAGATTTGGAAGTTAACGAATGGGTATGGATAACTGATTTAAGAGTTTACGGTAGAGTAGTAAGAAAAGCTAAGGAACCTAGATCATATTTTGTTCAATCTGATAAGGGTCAATTTCGCAGGAACCGGTGGCATTTGATACCAGCACCATACAAAAAAGAAGATATTGTTAGAGAACCAGTATTTGCTAATGTTGATTATGATACTTTTAATAGTGCAGAGAAGGAAAATGAGGAAGAAAAGCAAAGTGAAGTAAATACCGATTCTCAAGTAAATACTGATTCTCAATTGAATGCTGAATCTGAAGTAGATTTAGGTGAAAATGTAACTAACAGTAAAAGAATAAGAAATAAACCAAAATGGCTTGAAGATTATGTTACTTAGATGAGATAAGATGTTATGTGCCAAGTTTCTTAATAATAGTTATAAGTTAAAGTATCTTTTGTTAAAAAAAGGGAAGATGTTGTGTCAGTCTGTGGACGACTATATAGTCTGTGGGGTCTAGGATTTTGGGCTATCTGTATCTGGGGTGTGGGCCGCCGTCATGGCGTGCAGTGATTGTAAAACTAAATAAAGAACCGTCTTCTATGTAAACCATCTTTTATTCTAATACAACAATAAGGTTTTCTATGTTACTTTTCCCTCCTTATTAATCAGCCCTCCTGTATATTTACCTACTCATTGAGATCGTACAAAACCATTACAAGTGGACTCCTAATGAGCAACTGAATCGTCTTATTTGCACAACGAAACACAACACACTGAAGGTTAGTTAAATCAAACTAAGTAAGTACTATTTTATTTGTGCTGGCGTAGGGTAGATAGAAAATTTGTTTCCAGTTAAAAAAAGATGTCTAAAAAAATGGGTTGTCAACTCATTGAATTCATCATCATGGTCATCATTTCAGCTGAAAGACGTCCACTGCTGGACATAGACCTCCCCCAAGTGTCGCCACATTGACCGATCAAACTCATTGAACTAATTCAATGAGTTTTAATATTTCTCCTATAAAATAAAACTACAGTGAATCATTTTAGTGTCTCGCTGTACGAAGAAAAGAATCACTGATGTTTTTTATTCCTAAAATAATCTAAGTAGTAATTATCGATTCAATTTCCACCTGAAGTCTAGTGAATATCAGTTTGTCGATTTTCTACAATTACTCCTAGCTAGATAGAAGTAGAAACACAAACAGATTAAAAACAACTACAGTTTCAATCTACATTAGACAGGTAACGTGCTGGTGTTAAAATGTAACAGAAACACTCACTGCTCGTTAATACCTAGACGGTCTGCGCCTGCGCTCCACGAGAGCGTGACGGCTCTAACAAAAATATACCATTACTAGCCAGGAGTGCGATTCACTAAGGCAAAACATCTTTACAACCGAGAAATCATCGTTGAAACATCAGATGCAAACTTATCGGTATTCTTGAGTTAAAACTGCGCGATCGTAGCGCCTCAACGATGTCGACGGCGCGACATAGAACTAAAATATGGTTCCGAATGTATGAAAAACGGTATTCACAAACACAACACATCCTACACTTCGTCCACCACCACATCTTTGACTTCGATTTTAACTGTCAAACAGTAAAGCTTGTAAATTGTAGATGATTCCTTGGTTGTAGACTATTAAAATGTAAGTAAAACAAGTTATTCTTTTAAACTAAAATGCTTAATATTGTTTTGTATATCGTATTATTTCCTGAAACGTATAAATGCCTGTTTTTAATGTTTTAGATGGCAGTTCGTCTTGCTTGTATGATTTTTTTGTTGGAAGAAGCTTAGCGTCAATATAATTTAGAAAAAAAGACGTCAGGCACATGTGAGACGTGGATGTGGATCTTCTTACTACGGATATAAACTAGGTTGACTGTAGAGCTAATTACACAATTGGAAAAAGATATTTCTGGTGGCATAACAATGTTGAATCGTCGAGAAATTAGCAACCGAACCAAGGTATCATACTAAATTAATATACCTACTTAATATAAATTACCATACCTGCAGTGGAAAAATGCCTAAAACTTACTCTCTTTCCAGGTTTTATGCACTCTCGCATTTTTAGCTAGCGGGAGTTACCAAAAAATATGTGAGAATGCAAGAACCTATATCTGCAAGCATCTGCCTCGAGGGCTATAAGAACCATTAAAGATGCCATGAACCTCCCAGTTATAATTAAAAAGTACACATAAGATTTCCTCAAAATACAAAAAAAGGCAAATTCTCAAAGAAAAGTAAGTATTTTTTATTTTTTACCAAGCTACTATCAAGAATCAAACCATCTGGCTATTTATTTTTGTTAGATACTTAAATAATATTTTAAATTGTCTATCCTTATCGTCAATGTGGCGACACTTGGGGGAGGCCTATGTCCAGCAGTAGACGTCTTTCGGCTGAAATGATGATGATGATGATGATGATCCTTTACTTAGATTTTATGAGAAGTTCAATATTATTGTAAAATTAAATTCCTATTTAATGTATTTCAGGGGACTCCGGTTTTGCTCTTAGGCCATACATGATGGTTCCATGTAGCAACCATGAGCCTGGACCACGGGAAGCATACTATAATGTTCTACATGCCACTGCATAAAATACTGCAAAACGAACCTTTGGATAAAGGCAGTTTTAGCTGGCTTTTGGTTCATCATGTTCTTCAATACGATTCAGAGATGGTGTGAAATTAAAGCCTGTTGTGTGTGACCTAACATTTACAATCAAACAGAAGTTCCTCCAGCAGAATTGTTATCCGGTTACTACAAGGAGAAAGTCAGAACTCTATCAGTGATTTGGACAGTGGACGTCTTGCTCGAGGTTGTCTAACTAATAGACTGACATGGCCAAGTTAACACTAACAATAGACTTATCAATCAATCAAAAACTTTATTTCGAACAAGAGTCCATATGGATTAGTAGCGAGTACTTATGATATTACTAATATTCAGGATAAAAGACAGTTTGTTTATTAAATAGTGTATGTTAAATAGTATGGTGTATTGTTCATCGTAAAATATAGAAAATGGATGTTTTTTAAACTTCTTATTGTAAAGATAAAATTAGTATTTATAGTCTAACAAAATAATATGTACCTAGGAAAAGTCATTTTAATAGAATTAATAATAAATAAAACAATCTTTTAACATGCATTTTATTTATTTTAAATCCTGAATTGCACTACTTATTCTACCTAAAGCTTGAGCCACAGCCTGAAGGCCTTCTACTTGTCGGCTAATCACTTGGGCAATCAAGAGTTTTGCTTGCAACCAAAACTTTCTCCTCCCGTAATGGTATGGATTTTCAATTCTATTTCACTGATTTCTGGCCTCTATACCACTACCAGTGCACCCTCTCGTGGCTGCTATTAAGCTGTACTTCCTCTTATCTGCTCCTTTTTGTCCTCCCAGTACTGCAACACAAGTAAGAATTATATTATTTGATGTATTCAATAAATAGAACACCTATTTTCTCGGGTTGAGTTGACTTTCTGTTGCAATTTGAAGCCTAGCCTAAAGTTACAGTACATGCCTGTAGTTAATACTACTTAAGTAATAAAGAACATACACAGGGGCTGCCAATGCAAAAGGATACTATACTGTAGACAGCTACCTACTTAATGCAACAGTGTACAAACACAAATACATATTATTACTAACCTTATACCACTGTGCCGATGTTTTCGTACACAGACTACCATCACTATTCAGGGCTGTTTTTATTTCGGACCATGCCTGACGACTGCAAATGCGAGCATGGCCCGTAGCTAAGCATGTTTGCTTTCCAAAAAGCTTACTAGCTTTTCCAGCTGGTTTAACGAAGGAGCTGCGTTGCGAGACACTAAAAAATAAATATTTGGTTACATAAATGTAGTTCCAGAAACTGTGCTGTATATTTAAATATAAATGTTACTGTGTACTTACTTTCGGTAGGTTTAGAACCAAACGAAAACAAAGAACAAGTAGAACGCTATGCGATTGGGGTGCATAATTTTTTTCAGTCTACTTTAGGCACTTATAACCACTTGGAACTTTGGAATTTCGTATTTTGTTAAAAAAACTATAATTGTTTTGAAATACATAACCTACAAATAACACAACAAATGTCAATCAAGGATTAGTATAATTTATTGCTATTATCAAAAATAATTATTTTCCAAGTTGAAAATGATATATTTAATTAAATATTCGTTGCATAATAAATATAACGTCTTATAGACATACGTATTGTGCAGTTGTATTAATTTATAATGACGAAATAACTTCAAAATAGGTATGTCGAGATTTTCTCGATTATACTCTAGATTAAACATAGCAACACTGTCATCGTCTTACTTTTCATCGGGACTTTTTGGCGGGAAGTCAAACGAGGCGGTAATTTTGATTTGCACAAATTTTCAAATATTAAAATTTTGCTTTCAAAAGTGCGGAATTCCTAAATTTTTTTACTGAGCGAACCCAGTTTAAACGATGAGTCCTCATAATCAGGGTGAGGACCCGGGGGGAACGAAAAAAAGAAGATACCAAGATGCCAATATAGACGAGGTTGCAGATCCAGATAAGTACAAAATATTCACAAAAACCAATTACAAGAGACTATTTTTTGAAAACGGGAATTCAGAATTTACTGTCTATGTAGAATCTACAGAACAGGAGAAACTAGGGAATAAGAACCCTGTAACCCTTACAAACTTGATAGCAGATAATGTAAGGGGAGTTTTAGGTGTGCACAGAATAAATGCATACAAAATGGGCGTTACATTTAGAAAAGCAGCCGATGCCAACAATTTTATTAAAATGGAAGACTTTCTATGGAAAAATAAGATGAAAGCTTTTATCCCAGCATACTTAACTGAAAAAATCGGAGTCCTGAGATTTGTACCGAAAGACCTATCGAATGAAGAGATATATAAAAATATAGTTTGCGATGCCGAAGTAATATCAATTAAAAGATTCATGAGAAAAGTTGAAGGAAAATTAGTTCCTCTCAACACTGTTGCTGTAACATTTGCATCTACATCTCTCCCACAATATGCCTACATCAGACTATTCCGATATGAAGTCAAACCTTATATACCTCCACTATTGCAATGTTATAAATGCCTGAAATTTAATCATTCTGCCAAGGTTTGTAGAGGGGAACAAAACTGCTCTTCTTGTGCTGGACGACACTCGTATAAGGAATGTGATGTTGAAGAGATTGTGTGCATCAACTGCTCAGGTAACCACCTTGCCATTTCAAGAGATTGTCCTATCAAAAAACAAAAACTTGAAGAAAAGAAGGCCAAATTTCGTCAACTATCTTATGCCACTGCTGTGAGTTTACCCCCTTCCTTTACACATAAATCTTTTCCTTCTCTACCTGTACCTAAACATTCAGAAAAAGTCAAAAGCAATGATACTTTTGACATTAAACAGATAGCTAATAATGACATAATCATTAATGCAATTGTAAAGTCTCTTATCTCATTAGGCAATAAGACTGATGATGATGGTCCAATAACAAATAAGAAAATAAAAGAAATATTTTTATCAAATTTAATTTAATGGATAATTACTTAAATATTTTACAGTTTAACATACAAAGTTTACTGAGTAAAAAGAGCCTTTTACAGAATTTGTTAATTGCAAAAAATATTGATATTTGTTTACTCAATGAAACATGGTTAAAAGCTAGTTCCACTATTCCACACTTTCCTTCATACAATTTCATTTACAAAAATTCCTGCAATACTCATAATGGAGTTGCTATTTTGGTGAACCAGCATTTAAAATACAAATTAATTAATACAAATTTCTCTGATTCAATACAAAACATATGTATCAGTATAGAAACACAATTTGGTAGAATAGCTATACTTTGTGTATACAGTCCACCCAGTACTAGATTTGACTCAACCATGTTGAAAGCTTTAATCAATAGCATACCCAAACCATGTATAATCATGGGCGATTTTAATGCTCATAACATAGCCTTTGGCTGCCATAGTGATAACACTAGAGGGAGATGTTTGTATAATATAATTGATGAATTTGATTTGTGCATTTTGAATGATGGATCACCAACAACGGTTCCTTATCCTAATAGACAAGCTTCAGCTATAGATCTAGCCCTTGTTAGCCCTTCAATTGCTCATTTGTGTAACTGGTATGTTCATGATGATCCCATGGGTAGCTATCATCTTCCAACTTTGCTTGAAATAAATATTCAACCATCTATTTATGACACATCACCTCCTGTGGATCAAAATAAATATATTTATAGAAAAGCAGATTGGCAAAAGTATTACAACCTATCAGAAACTAGCTTTTCCTACATAGATTTAATTAATGATACTCCTATCAATTCATACAATAATTTTGTTGACACATTAAACGATTTAAGGAATAAAACAATTCCAAAGCGTAAATTAATTTCAAATACAGTTATAAGAAAGCCAGTACCATGGTGGAACCAAAAATGTAGTGAAGCTGTTATAAAATCGAAAGATTCACTAAAACATTATTTTTCTGAACCCACAATAGAAAATTGGATTAAGTACAAAAAGTTAGATGCAAAAAAGAAAATAATCTTAAAAGAAGAAAGCACTACTTCTTGGCAAAACTTATGTAGTAGTTTTAACCGGTTAACACCTGTTTCACGGATATGGGGATATATCAAAAAATTTAAAAAAATTGGCACAAATCGAAATAAAAATTTTAATGATGAATGGGTTCCCAGTTTTTTACAAAAATTAGCAGATTCTACCCAGATAGATGAGACTAAATTAAATTATTTATTCGAAAATGCTACAGAAAACAGTATGAATATATTTCTCAAGAACAATTTCACTTTAGAAGAGTTGAATACTTCTTTAATGAGTAGGAAAGATACTACACCGGGATTGGATGACATACCTTACATGTTAATCAAAAAGTTACATTTAAATGCCAAAATCATTTTACTTAATATTTATAATAAACTATGGGATGAATTACTTATACCTGAATCTTGGAAAACCCAATGTGTGATTCCAATATTAAAACCAAATAAACCTGTCAATAATGCATCTTCATATAGACCTGTCTCTTTATCATCTTGTTTGGGTAAACTTTTTGAAAATATGTTAAAGTTAAGATTAGATCATTTTGTTGAATCACATAGTTTAATTCCTTCTATACAGTTTGGCTTCAGAAAAGGCACAAGTTGTTCTGAAAGCTTTGTATCTCTATTGTCAGATTTAAAACAGGTTAAATTAAGTCACTCTAATGCAGTATGTGTCTTTTTAGATGTAAAAGGTGCTTTTGACAATGTAAATATAGAAGAACTTATTCAAGTGTCCCATGACATTGGTATACCTAGTCACATTTTAAAATGGCTTTATCACTTTTTGAGCAATAGAACAGTTTTTGTTAAATATAATAATAAGCTACATGGACCTAAGTCTGTCAACAAAGGCACAATGCAAGGGGCAACTTCATCTCCTTTACTTTATAACATTTATACTTCTGAAATTTTAAAATATGTAGACACATCAGATGTAAATATCTTGCAATTTGCAGATGACTTGCTTTTGTATAGCATAAATCAGAATATAGAGATAGCTATGGCTAATATCAATAAGGCTTTAAATCAATTGTACATCTATTATCACAATAAACTTAAATTAGAAATTAATCCAGACAAGAGTTCAGTTTTAATTGTGACAAAAAATTGGAATGCTCTTAAAAATGTTAAAATTTTATATAACAATGTTGAAATTCCAATAGTCAAACAACATAAATTCCTAGGAGTTATTATTGATGACAAGTTGAAATTCGATGAACATATCAAGCACATAGCAAAGAAAGCATTAAATGGCATCAATATATTAAGACATTTAGCTGGAACCTTTTGGGGATCTGACCCCAAAATTATGAGTATGCTATACAAAAGTATAGTGAGAAGCCATTTTGATTATAGCAGTTTAGCTTATATGAATGCCAGTGACACCTTACTTAGGAAATTGGATGTCATCCAAAATATGGGAATGAGACTTATTTGTGGGGCTATGCGCTCTACACCTATTAATTCATTAGAAATTGAGACATGCATACCTCCCTTGATGTTACGCAGGTTGATGTTGGCTGAGAGATTTTTCTTAAAAGTCCTATCATTGAATAATAATCCTTTAGTTAAGAAAATTATAATACATCCTGAAATCTTCCAGTCATTATCATCCAATACTATCTCTGCTTCTTCTTTCGTTGGTAGAACTTTGCCTGAAATTCCAACAATATTTAAATATGTACAAAATAATTCAAAAGGAGTTATTAAATATGATATTTGGCCTGTATATAAAAATACCTATATTGATCTTGTTAATAGTACTTCAATCATACATTTAGACATTGTGCACAATAAATTTGAATATCTACAATTTAAAGATAATAAACCAGATCATTACATCATATACACAGATGGGTCTAAAACAAATCATTGTGTCAAAGCGGCTTTTTATGATCCACAATTAGATTTGACTAAATGCATTAAGTTAAATGTAGCATGTAGCATTTTTACTGCAGAAAGCTATGCAATTTATTGTGCACTTCAGCATGTAAATAGTTTTGTAAATAATGTAAATAACATACTGATAGTGACTGATTCCAAGAGTGTTTTATCTGCATTAAAAAATGTAAATTTATCTTATAAGTTAAATTATATTGTTTATAATATTAGAAATAAGATTAGAGAATTAAATGATAAGTTCATTAATGTAGAATTTGTATGGGTACCTTCACACAGTGGCATTTCTGGAAATGAAGTAGCTGACATTGCAACTCGTTTAGACTACGATGAAGACCATTCGGAGTTGCTAAAGGTTCCATTTACTGATTACTACAGCCTTTTTAACGAGTCGAACAGACAGTTGTGGAAGGATTACTGGAATATAACCCTGGAAACGAAAGGCAAGTGGTATGCTGATATACAGAAAGAATTACCAATAAAACCTTGGCACCATAACCTCAAAAACATCACTAGACGATTTATCACTACCATAACACGTATGCGACTGGGCCATTGTTTGACACCAGCCCACCTGAACAGAATCCATATATATGACAATAGCCGATGCCATCATTGCGGATTTGAAGATGCTGACCTGAACCATATTATTTTACAATGCACAAGTTTTAATATTCAACGGTTGATTTTAGTGAGTGAAATTTTTGACAGTAACAGTCGATGCAGTGACAGTGAACGTCAACAAAGTCCTCCCCGCCACGTTCAGGACCTATTAGTAAATAGGAGTTATTATAATGCTTTGTATAAATATATTTGTAACACTGTAGAAAAAATTTAAAATATGTTAAACATAATAGTTTTATAGTTTTAGATTTAATGTTGTGTCTAGTTATTTATTTATGTATTCGACTGAAAGACTTGTATCTATGGTCATGAATAAAGATTATTAAAAAAAAAATTACTTTTCATCGATGAGGAGTAGATCGTCGACGAGCCTAAGTAGCTTACCGAATACGGATTTTATCAACGTTGTTTTCAAAAGCGATATTTACGATGTCACATCAGTGAACTCGTCGTTGTTAACATCTGTGAAGAGTCTGTTAGTGAATCGCATAGCAGAACACTTGTTTTTATTTACTATCCGTTATTTTCCATTATTATCTACTTACCAGCCGCTCATTGAAACAGAAAATAGAAAAATAACTTTACGAAATCATTTTAAATTCAGTCGCCGTAAGAAATGGTCTTACGGATAACAGCTGTAATCGATCTGTACTTATTAAATAGTAAATTATTCAGGCCGTGACTAAAGAACGCCACATTTCACTTTCCACAAAAGTTCAACGAATTGTCGTAGCTTACATGACCCAGATCCTTGGCCGCCTGCGTTCGAATGAGTAAATATTTTCCTGGGGACATAAATCGTTGAGGTTTCCACTGCTTCCGGCACAAATATGTTACGTCTAGCTTATTGCACGCCCACGTGGTACAGTCACCCGCAAGTCTATTGCAATTGATAGGGCCTTTATTTTGCAGGGGTAGTCTTCGTTGTCTAACCCACTGCTCAAACGATAGGTCCCACTATCGTGCGGTTATCCGTACGTCGGATTACATTATATATGTCACCGTAAAATTGTCAAATACGTTATATTGTAATATCTCTAGCGATATTGTAAAGTCTCGAATTATTGTCAAATGAACATACTGCTTACAATAAAACGCACTATTTTTCGTGAAATGCATGCGATGGTAGTCAACTCACGCGGTGTGGAGAGAAGGAGGGGTCCCCCTTGCCCAGTGGTACCACTCTCATGAAAAGATACTGTACCATTCCTGAGAAATATCGATTAATATAACCTAACCTTAAAACACTACATATTCCCCTAAAAAGCGTAGTCGACGGAGCCCCGCTTCGCGGGGCCCCTATTTCCGGGTGCAGGGTTTAAAGGAACCTAACTAACCTAACGGGGGGGTGCCCCAAGTCCCGATTATGGGGGCAGAGATACTTCCGTAATGTTCAGTTGACAATAATTCGAGATATTACAATATCGCTAGAGAGGAACACGTTATATTGTAATATAACGTGTTTGACAATTTTACGGTGACATATACAAGTATTTAGTACCTAACTGTTTTAGTTCAAGTCCGGAAGGAATAAATAAGCAAAAGCATAATGATTGTTATTAAGGTAGGTTGTACAACCGCAGCTTTTCATAATTATGAACATGAATAACACGAACTAATTGTCAAATCAACTATATATGTTGTAGCCGTTATAGGCACATGTACTTACTGAGTCCTTAGTTCCTCCACTGTTGTGAAGAATGTTTCCAAATCGAAACCAACGACAACATGAGTACGGTTTCTTAAAACATTCCTTCCATTTTGTGTCCATAACTGAGCTTTGCGTGTTTTGTGTCGGAACAAAATAAGCAAAGTTCAGCCTTTGCGTCCCCATTTGTAGACAGCCATCGCCACCGCAAACAGTAATGGACCTATTAGTGTAAATAGAAATACGTGCCATAAGAATAATGCTATTGTTTCATATAAGATTACAAGAACAAACGAAAGTGAGCTTCAGTGATATACCAGCCGTAGGCCGTAATAGCTGTGTTTATGTAATAGTAGAAACATTTAACATGTTCGAATCTCGGAAGTAAATTGTTATCTGTTCATCTGCATACTATTATGTAGATGATATGCATACTTACCCTAATGACAATAATGAGTGTGATTTATTCCAAGTGCACATCACAGACACGTACCTCAGCTTTAAATGTTATAAACGTGCCTTCTTTGAATTACCTGGTAATAACTTTATAGCAATGACTTTTACAAACCTCAGTTTAATAGACACAATAAACTCTGAAAATATCGAAGCCTTTCAATGGTTGCGTGCCTCCCGCACTAAAATAAAGCTGCGGTGGTTTACAACACTTGATTCACTATAACATTATATTATGCAGCTCGCATGAATGACTTACGTTTTCAGCGTGTGCTATCGATAAAACTAAAGCCCTTTGCACATAAAGGGGAAGGTTTTTCATTTATCTTTTCTGAACAAAAAATTGAACAGTTAATTCAAAGACGACTGTTGTCATGGACGGTAGTTATCAAGTTTTTCTTGCCAGTAAAAATAGAAAGTAGTCTATTAGTGATAGTTTCAGTGTTTGTTTCGTTTGAATTTGTTCTGTTTACGTAATTGTTGTGGAATCTACATTGAGGAATAAATTGCAAACGACAATTTTGTTATTTTCAGAGGAAATGTCCCACCTGTACCTGCCTTGGGGCTCCGGTGAGCGGTACACGAATCGTTTGCAAGTGCGGAATCAATTTGCGAGTACTTTAGAACTTCATAAGCAGTCATCTTACGAATACCAGGAGCCTGTCCAGCGCCAGCGGAGTCCCAGCCTGCCGCCGATACATAACATAGAAGACAGATCCGTGAAAGAAGACAGAAGGAACACAAACAATGTGCTCAACAGAAATATGACAAGTGCGAAAAGGTTCTCATTCTACGACGAAGACGGAGAAGGCGATACTTCGGGTTACGGCAGTGATGCCCTCAACCATATGAACAGGAGCGGGCACAGAGCGATACAGGAGACTGGCAATCGAAGCCCTGTTGTGGCGTGGCAGCAACACGGGAAAGACGACAGGTAACATTTTATTACATAACCTTGAGTGCGGAAACTTACGGATGTAGTGCAGTCGCGTTTTAACTACCTGCGTAACTTACGTTATACCTAATTTATATTGTTTTATATTTGCAACGTTCTGTGCACCTTTTTTTATTTTTTGTGCTGCTAGTCACGCGTGTACTAGATCCGTAAAAAATAATTGTGCAACATTTTTACTTGATTATTCTTCGTAGAGACCCGAAATTATAAAAAATTGTTACTTACCTCTAATATGGTGTAAGTCAGCATAGAGAGTGCAGTTTTGCATTTGGCACGTAGTGCTTGTGTCACAAGCACTAGGTGCCTAAATCTAAAATTTCCAATCACAAGCCTTGTGATTGGAAATTTTAGATTTCACCAAAACTATCGCTTTGTGATCTGTTTGTTTGGTGCAACCTGGCGTCAATTTCAACAAGAGCAAATATTTTTCGTAATACACTTCTACACTACTAGACAACGTCATATTAGGATGCCACGGTAGGTGATTCGGCATTTATTTAGGTGCCGCTTAATGTTAGTGAAAACGGGCTTTCGTCAACCAGATATGCAACCATAATGCAATTTCTACGTGTTGCCATTACCAGTCAAAAATAAGCTTATTAAAGCACCTCTTCAAATATTCCAAATGTTTGGTATTTTTAGTGGTAAGTCAAGTAAAAGTGTAAAACTTTCGATACTTAGCTATCGTATGTAGTACGCTTCGAGAGCAATATTTAAGAGATGACGAAGCGCCGGCACAAGCATCATTAGAAACACTCGCACTAGTTTTACTCTCATTATAACGAAATGGCGTGAAGATATCTCATACCCACGCAGGTGAAATCAATACTAAGTACGTTAGGTATTCCGTCCCCAACAATTTGCTATTTATCAGTAATAGAGGCAATTAGTCTCCACTACTAGCTTAAACCGCGGATTAAAAATAGAATGTGAATTGTAAACTTTTCATCTAAATGAAAAGTTTACAATTCACATTCTATTTTTAACCACCTCATCTCACAATAATTTTCATAGTGATATAAAAAATGGTGTTGATGGTTCTCCCTAACTTATCATCATACTGTAAAGTAGAGAACAACCAACTTCACCGACATGCGACACTATGGCGGCCTACTTTATTTAAAAACGCTGTTATTTTTGTTGCCACTACTTGCTATCACCAACAAGCCAAATACTGTCCCATTGCCGGTCAACAGCCTCTTCTTGTAGAGGTGTCAGTGCATTATTCACCACGCTTGCTCAAAGCGGATTGGCGTGTTCAGACTATATTACCGAGTCCAGATTTAACCTAATCTACTCCTTTTTTGTTATAGGAACAGGGACTCGAGTGGCGGCAAGTCAGGCATGTCCGACGGCGCGTGGTCAGGTCGCAGCCCTCGGACCTCGGAAGAGGGACGGCTGCGATGGGGAGACCGCGGTGTCGCCACCGGCCGCCTTTGGGAACCCACTGCTCCTAACGCCAGACTGCCCCAGGTACTCGTAGCTCTATTGTAATAGGTACTTATGTATACAAAACAGACCTATTCTTTGCTTTGGCAATTATAGATTCGTAATTTGAAAAATCCCCATAATGCCAATCCGAAACCTTACTATCGTCACAGTCTAAAAATCGTATGATTTTATATTTTTTTATATTTTCGTATGATTTTTATACTGTGCTATCGTGCTTTCTACAAATAGAAAAAAATACTGAATATTAATAGCCTAATTAAGAATCGATGCACCGATGTATTTTTAGTGATTATAATACTAATAGGACCATCGATCCCTATCTGTAATGGCTTATCGACATTAATGACTCTAATAACTTTTTATTTTGTACGTAGATGCCAAATCAAAAAAAAGGCACACCGTCATGGGTGGAACGTGGATTAAATATGATTGAAAACACAGCTGAGGTTCTAGTCATAGACCAAAGGAGTTCGAGCAACAGTACTGGGGTAGACTGCGACCGATCATCCTGCAACGGTAGTGATGAAGGGAGGTAAGTCGTATCAAATACCATAAAGTAACCTAATTTAGGTATCAAAATGAATGCAAGTCCACACTGCTTGTTATTGATAATCATGTGCTTTTCAGAACATTTTTGAGAGGACAAAACGTCCCTATAGAGCCTGAAATTAAGGCTCAGCGAGAAAATAAACGATTGAAAGCATTAGAATTGCAATCAGCTATTTTAAATCAATTAGAAGATAGAGAGAAACGACGTCAAGAAGAAAGGGAACAACAATTAAGAGAAGAAAGGCTAGAAGAATTACGCATACAGAGACAACAAGAGGAAGACAGGCAAAGATTGGAAGATGAGAGAAGAAAATTAGAGGAGAAACAAATGATGGAGCAGAAGAAACTAGACACGTTGAAGAGAGCACTGGAAGACGCTGAAAGGAAGGCCAAGCTGGACAAAGAAAAGAGGTTTAGTTTCCACAAGAGAAACGCAAATATCAATAATAATTCTAATGTGGAAAATATTCCAAAACCAAAAGTAGAAGAAACCCCAGCAGCTGAAATAACGCCTCGGGTGGAACAAACGAGTCCAAGCAAGACGAGTAGGACATACGATATTCATTCCGCAAAAAGTCAAAAAAGAGATTGTAATTCTCATCAAACAACAGAATTTAATTCACCTAGATCACTAGGGCCTGGGAATCTTAATTTGTTTATTCATAGCGTACCTCCATTAGCTTTAGCGGATGGGCAATTTAATATCGTGCCGATTGGGTTAAATGGTAACAATGAAGTAATAAATACGCAGCCAAATAATATACAACTAGCAGTGTTAGTTCCCCAGAATGTGGCCAACAATTTGTACAGTGTATCATTAAATTCTTTAAACAATACGAATGAATTAACAGACATCGGGAAATTATTGACACCAAACAAATATCGAACATCAAGAATGAAAGACGCATCAACTCAAACAGATTCAATATTTAAATCAACTACCGATAAAATTATTGAAACCGACGAACCAGAAAGGTATATCGACAAAGATTATCCAAACATTGACGAAAATGCACCACAGGATAGTCATCATAATACACTAAAAAAAGATCGACGTTTCCGATCCGAGGAAAGGTATAAGAAAGATTTGGAAAATCGACCGAAGTGGGGCGTTAACAGGCCGGCAGCTCAGTACAAAAAACAAAGCGAGAAAGATCCATTTTATAGTCAAAAAAGAAAAATGCGCCAAAAATATAGACCTCAAGCGAGACAATATTTATCACACTCTAGTGAAGATAGTCGATCTCCAAGCCCGCCAATAAGGTCTGAAAAAACAATCGAAAACGGCAATAAACATCGTAACTCATTAAGTCAATCCTATTGGAGAAGTAAACGGTCTAGTCAAGATAGCACCATATCGAAATCTATCAATATATCCGAATCTATAAATAATTTACAACCTGATTTTAACCCCTTGGGACAGTTAACAGCCAATGAAATTACTGATAGTAAAAAGTCACCCAAAACTTCACCGATGAAAAGAATGACACTATCCCAGAAGTTCATCAACGATAAATATGGTAACAGAAAATTATGGATAGATGATGTAAATGAAAGAAATGGTAAAGCTAATTTGTTCGATGTTGAAAACCGGAAGAAAATAATAGACCAAATAAATATTGCCAAAAGAGAACTTTTTGATAAACACGAAGATCAAGAAAATTTTGTAAAATCCAAATTTTAGATTTAGGTGTTTCCTTACGGAAATAACACAATATTGCTAGTCATGCAACACGTAGTGGAAAATTAGGTTACTAAAGAGACGCCATCGATTTAACGGTTTCCAAGTTGGCGCGGTATTCAGTTAGGTCGATATTACCCATAGTGTAAAGTTAGCTGTACGGTGCACAAGTTATCTTAGTAAATATGTCTAAAATAGACGAATTATTCGATAAAAAGAAAGATGAGGCCCCAATGCTGGACTTGTCTAAAACTGAGATAAACACTGCTGAGGAATATAGAGCAGTTTTAGATAAAGTGCCGGACTTTAAAACTCGACCAGAGAAGGTAACTGTTGCATTATAACCAATAAAGTGAATTGTGACGACACTCATTCATTTACATGCATTTGAAATTAAATTCATTAGGTTAGATCAGAAGACGTCAAAATAAAAGAAGATAATAAAACAAAGACACCCAAGAAAGAAATAAAAGCTTACGAAACTTTAGGAACGAGAGGATACGAAGAAAAACATTTCACATTCATGGACCCGATCCCAGTGGAAATGAAAGGGCTGAAGTTTGAAGAGTTGTGTATTGTTCCCATTGAGTGGCGAATGCTAACTTCTATCAGGCCTAAGTTGAAGATGGACGAAGAGTTTTTTAACAGGTGAGTTTGTCTCCTCCTCTCTGAGACTCCGTCTGAATTCGCGACCTAAGGCCCCGTTCCCACTACGTTGTGACGATTAATCTATCGTTGGTTTTTAGTTGGCAAAACTCGTAAACGACAGTTATCGCATCGTCTTATATGTGAACACGCCATCCACGACACTTGATTATATACTCTGTGCTTAAAACTACACGATTAGATTCTGTCGCCACAAAATAGTTTGAATGAGACCTTACTGTTAATTTTAAATGAGGTTTGTTCTAGGCCAGCTTCCACTAAAAAACGATAGATAGCGCTGTACATGACTCAGTGTAAAAAAAAAAACATGCGGGGCAGTCAGTCAGTCAGGGACTGGCGATAGAAGTAAAAACTAGTAGACGATGGGCTACGGCGTAGCCCCAGCCGTAGCACCAGCTACCAGTTCGTAGCAGATCCGCTACAGCTACGCCGTAGCGGACGAAACGCGTACGTGACGGTCGCAAATGCTCGACGCGCCACGCCAACGACCTTGAGCGAGTGGGAGAAGTTTAGCAATAGCGTATACCCGTGCGTGAGAGTGGTCAGCGATACACTGCCGCCCGTCGCCCTGAGGAGCCCCGCACCAAGATTATTCGAAAAAACAACCCACCTTGCAGTGGCGCAGGCTCCTAACAACTCAATTCCCACCGGCTTACCTTCAGAAGTTCAGAACACAACCACTCTCTACCTACCGTAATTGAAAAATTGCACAATCACTACTTCTTACAAGCATCACCAAACGCCTACTCGCATTTAATAAAAAAAAAATTACCCTTCAATAACATTTTGCTATAAAATAACCCGCAGGCGCTATCGGCTTTTTGGCAGCTTAATTTCTAAGCAAAATAAACGTCATGACGTCACTAGCCAGCCCGCCATAGTATGGCTCTGGTAAGCCGAAGCAAACCGAGTTATTCATAGAGAAAGTAATAGAAGTGAAGTGAGCGAGATGGAAAGAAATCGTTATCGCTCGTTGAATTTCGTAAAGAATCGGACATCATTCATGCTTGATGAATGACATTATTTTGTGCAGTAAACCGAATTTTATCGAGTTACGACAGGGGCAGAAAAAGAAAGTATGATAGGGGAAGAACGAGATAGTATTAGTAATGGTGGGTTTCGTATTTGGCTATTTATTTGGATGTTTATTTTGTTGTTCACTTTTATTTTTTAGCTATGGTACCTCTGCATTTTATTCAATTTTTTTTTGTTTTTTTTTTGTCATGGTTGCCTATTTATTTATTTTTGGGGTCGCTGATAAAGAAAATTAGGTCAAAATGAAAATCCAAAATGACATTTTTTGGTTGTTTCTTCATGGGTGTTGTTTTCGTGGTATTTGAGGTCGCTGATAATGAAAATGAGGTCAAAATGAAAATCCAAGATGGCGCCGATGAAATATTTCAGTTTTTTCTTCATGGGTGTCGTTTTCGTAGTTTTTGGGGTCGCTGAAAATAAATAAAAGGTCAAAATGAAAATCAAAGATGGCGCCGACGAAAAATTTCACCCTTCATGGGTGTCGTTTTCCTGGTTTTTGGGGTCGCTGATAATGAAAATGAGGTCAAAATGAAAAACCAAGATGGCGCCGATGAAAAATTTCAGATTTTTCTTCATGGGTGTCGTTTTCGTGGTTTTTGGGGTCGCTGATGATAAAAAAGAGGTCAAAATGAAAATCAAAGATGGCGCCGACGAAAAATTTCGGTGTTTTCTTCATGGGTGTCGTTTTCGTGGTTTTTGGGGTCGCTGATGATAAAAAAGAGGTCAAAATGAAAATCAAAGATGGCGCCGACGAAAAATTTCGGTTTTTTCTTCATGGGTGTCGTTTTCGTGGTGTTTGGGGTCGCTGATAATGAAAATGAGGTCAAAACAAACATCAAAAAGTCAAGTAAAAAAAAAATCATTCTAATTTTTTTTCTCGGCTTACCCTGACTCTTTTTTCACCCTTCGCCACTGCCACCTTGATTTATCAAACACAATACGGATAAAAGCCGTATACTAATATAAAGGGCATTAAATTGTCTTTGAGATGATCTAAGTTTCATGCAAATACGCCCGATAGTTTTTGTGTGATGATCGTTTTTTTGCCGCGTTAGACATTACTTCACAAATTAATTACACTAAGTTACAAAAATATTTCTTCACATTTTCACATATCAAATTATGGAAGAAATGGTCTAGTATAACATATATTTTTTCAAAGAAATTAGACTAGAAGTTAAGACGTGATGATCAATAATAAAAGTCATGTGTCTGCGCCTTAAGGAGTTGTCACTTCCAAAAACGTTTTTCGGTGTCCAAATATTCAGTGTCAGGTCGTATTTTAGATAAACTTAGCCGAAATGAAAAAACAGTAAGTTGCAATGCACCAAAAATGCAATTATCGATCGAAGAAAGACTGACACACGCGAACTTGAAAGGAACACTTTTGGAAAGGCAATGAACGCCAGCTCCATTCAGTCAATCTATTTTTTTACACTGAGTCATGTACGCGCCATCTATCGTTTTTTAGTGGAAGCTGGCCTGGAAAAAACTCATTTTAATAAGTTTGCAACATGCCTTTCTGGTTTTGTGTCAAAGGTTCAAATGAAACGTTCATTGCAGAGTTCTACGGTTAATTTTTTAAAATTTTATTGATTTCGTCCCCAAATGTCAACATGAATTATATTTTATCAATGTCGGTTTATACTTATATTACATTATTTATATATATTCTGGCGTTAGTGTTGACGTTGAGTGGTATTGTATATTATACAGTTCATACTTTTTTAATTAAAGGTTAGTAGAACTGGGCAAGTCCGAGCTTAAAACTAAAGCTAAAGACAGAAGAGATTACGCTAAGAACACCATGTTCCGGAAAACGAAAAACCGTTCGGGTGTCACAGAGACGAGAATAATATCTTGTGTAGAGTGCGGTGAAGAATACTGCAACGGTGAGTAAAATGATGTGCCTGCTATCCGATCGCTGGATGTACGGCTTGCGGTCTTACTTTAATAACTTCTAAACCTTCAAAAAGGTGATGATTTGCTCAATTTGATCATTTTTATCCGCTTTTGTATTGTCATAGCATAGCCGATAGCCCATTATCTGCTGTGAAATAAATAAACGAAAATATGTGTCATTTCACAGCGTTTGAAATACACACTCACTAGTAATATTAATACTTACTAGTGAGTGTAATGGTTTACCTACACCCTATAGGATTTTCAATAAAAAAAATCTCTTTCTTGTAGGTAAACAGTGCGCAATAACGAACTATGACATGTTCGCGCGTGTGAAAGTAGAAGTTGAAACCAAAGCACGGGTGCAGGCAGCGCCCACACAGGGCGCCGCCGGCAAGATGAAGAAACTTCGGAAGCGCCCGAAACGCAAACCACGCAGTAAAAGCGCTGCCCCCGAACTAAACAAGGGACAAAGGAATAAGTCTGGAGCTAAAAGTGATTCTGAACTTTAAACTTTTCATCGAATTTTATCCTTTATGGATTTTTTATATGGACTAGTATTCTCCACAAACAAAAATGTGCCTACAAGCTGTTGATCCTCTGCCTGCATTTTAGGTGAACGCACACTTAACAGAGCCAAATAAAGCGAAAAAGGCGAAAGAGCCGAAAGAATCGATTTTTCAGAATTACTTGTATGAAATCTTATAAAACCTCGCACACTTAACCGCGTCGAATCGGACGATAGATAACGTTATACAAATAAGAAAATGTTACTTTCGGCGCGGGCGCGGTCGGCGCTTTCGGTGCGGATAAGTGTGCGTTCACCTTTAAAGAGTGGTTGTACCCGCGAGAACCTTTTTTTTTTGCATTTTTTTACATACAACAAACCAAGTTGAAAATGATAAAAGGTGACTAAATCAACAGCCTCCAAGCTGTATCAATATTTTACAGTTCTTAATTTTATTAATATTAACACTTATTTCGTTACTAACCTTCGGGATATCTTCTTTGACTTTTAGACTTTGTTTACACTGGGTTCAATGGGTTTAAGATAGTGTCGTTATTCGCGCTATTCCAAGCCTCCTCCAAAAGAGGGTAAACAGATTTCTCTGCACTTAAGTGCCGGTCGGATTATACAATTGATTACACACACTTGTTTAAGGCGACTACAAGAGCTAAACGCGAGTTATGTAATGCCTGAAAGTATAATGATTCACTGTAATAAACAAAATCAGAAAAATATATGATATTCTTCAGGATATATGCTAGTATGATAGTGTTTTGAAAACATAATAAGTACAATTAATTTTCCTCGATAAAAAAATCACGAACTTCTCTCTAAAAATTTCAAAAAAAAAAAATACCGACGAATTGAGAACCTCCTCCTTTTGGAAGTCAGTTGAAAAACCATACTAAAATACATGCGATCATCCCGTTTTTTTGGCACATAATTCTACAAGCAACTTATTAGCATCATAGTGTTTTATTTTTTTAGTCGAATCCATAGATTTTTTGTAAATCGATCGAAACCACTCAATTCGCACTATTCGCCCCGCAGTGACTGACGTTACAACTACTTTGTACTTAGTGCAAACTGATTAGAACTTTATTCTAACAGTATTTCGAACGAAGTTTGAACCACCACATTTAGAGTTGCTAATTTTGCTCATGTAGTCGCCTTAAGTGGATGCTCCAGGGTAGCCCGCGAAATTCAAATTTTCTTACGTCATTTTATTTATTTTTTAACTACCCATTTCATGAAAAAATCATTCAATCGAACTTTATGAATTTGGAGGTTTGTATTGAAGATTTTGATCATTTGATGATTATAATTCTGTAACTACATACGTCTCACAGCCGCGAATCATATTTTAATCAACCTACAACCTAAGCCCCTTCGTACACAAGGCTACTCAAATCTAAGATACTCAACGATTTTAGTCTTCAAGCGACTGCCGCCATACAAATACATTGAAGTTCGTACAGGAGTCGCGTCGCCGACATTCGTCCCGCGACTCGCGTCGTGCTACATAAGTCGCAGCGATTTCCAAGAGGGCATTTAGATTTTTGACATTTTGGGAAAAGTGTGATCTGCTTAGCGACTGAATAGGCAATTCGCGTCTTGCGATTCAATGTCGTGTATAGGTACGGACCGTGCGCTACTCGACACTCGCGACTTGATACTAATGTGGTATACAACATTAGTATCGAAGATTTTCGTAGCCTTGTGTACGAAGAGGCTTACACTGGCCTGCAAATTCCTGGCGCTTCCACATTAATTTTATTTTGAACGGGTCTTATGCAAATGCCCTCAATGAAGTGCTATAAAAGGGTGCTTGCATAAAGATGCAGCTTGCACAAAAATCCAGTTCCCAAACAGATGCATCTGCAATCCGAGCGCAAGCAGAAAGTACGAGACAATTTTTTACCCGCACCTATCGCTACTGATCCGTTCCCACTTCTTCATACTGGAATCCTGTATCTTTATGCAAGCACCCTACCGCATCACCTATCGATCGATTGACGGACTAATGCCCAGCACATTGATTAATTACTTATTGTACTATCAACCTAATTGCCAAGTTTCATGGTTCGTGGATAACTCTAATATACTCGCACTATCTTATGTCTAGTTATTAGGAATAAAAATATTCTTCAAAGTATTCACTCACTTACCTTTTCTGCTTCTTTACATTATTTATTTATTTAGTACAGCTTAAACCATTAACACTAAAATAAATAATCCTTTCACTCGATCTTCTCACAGAACCACAAACATTCTAACATTCTTCCATTCATCAGCAGACAAGTCCAATCCACGGTAGGTCTCCACGATTATTTTATTATCCGCCATTTGCGACCCAATGCAGGGCAAAAGCCTCCCTTCCCCTCCTTTCACTTTTCCCTATCCAGTGCTGTTGTACGCCAATCCTTGTGGTAAGAGTCGACCTCGTCCCGCCATCTCTTTCTGTTTGAGACCCATTGTATTGTTACTTTTAGCCCATAGCTCCTCCGGCATGCGACAGATGTGGCCAAGCCATTTCCATTTAAGCTTGGCAGCCGTGTGACCTACATCGGCAAGAATCGAGTTCCTTCGAACAGTGAGTTTAACTCCAAGGATACTGCGATTGTGCGATTGCTCGCTGACAGACCCCGAGTACGGACTTTTGACGGTTGGTTAGTGACCATGCTGCGCTCCGTAGGTGAGGGTAGGAAGAATGCACATGCCCATAAGTTTTGCTGATCTAATTGTCCAAAAATGCGATTTTCTAGAATTTTAATGAATATTTTGTAAAGGTGTGAAATGAGGCTGATGGGGCGGTAATTGCTAATGTAGTCCTATCACATTTTTCATGGAGGAGGATATGTATTGAATAAGTTGCATATGTGTGGCAACAAGATAGGTTCCGCGGCTCGAAGTGATTCGGTGATCTTCATAATATTGATAATAATAAAGTGACTGACTGGTATGATAATTTTTATGCAGATTATATATTCTTCACCTACGCCTTATTTACCCTAGTCGACTCACCGTTTTATATTCTCAATCGCGTTGAACATAGACTCTAGTTTTAAGGTATTGTATACTTACATACTGTGTGACTACTGTGAATCTCAATTTTGTATTGGTAATTTTATTATACGATTATTATGTGAAGCACTATCGGATATTTTACTTGCCTTATGAGCATTTACTTACTTTTTTTTTTTTTTTTACCTATCCCCGCTCTAAACATGTACTAGTGTACATGATTAAGAATACTTACATATTATATCATTACAATGCCAAGGTTATACCTTAGCTTAGGAGATGAGACCGGCGAGTGTGGATCGGCCCCCCACGGTCCCCCGCTCGGCAGTCTCTCCTTTTGAACCATCACGATCTCACAGAACGAGGTCACCTCGCTCAGTTGTCAGACTCCGCTAGCATAACTATGGCTGACAGAGATAGTTCATGATTATGAACTAATAAGTTCATCTTTATAAGATGACCCTAGGGTCATCTATATCTTAGTTCTATTTATATCCTCAAGTGTGTTTTTATAAAGGGACACCACCATGCCTCATTTCTCAAAGGATTAGTTTAGGTTTTAGACTCAGCCATGTTAGTTGTGTAAATGTCACCGTAAAATTGTAAAACACGTTATATTGTAATCTCTCTAGCGATATTGTAAACTCTCGAAATATTGTCAATTTTATTAATATTAACACTTATTTCGTTACTAACCTTCGGGATATCTTCTTTGACTTTTAGACTTTGTTTACACTGGGTTCAATGGGTTTAAGATAGTGTCGTTATTCGCGCTATTCCAAGCCTCCTCCAAAAGAGGGTAAACAGATTTCTCTGCACTTAAGTGCCGGTCGGATTATACAATTGATTACACACACTTGTTTAAGGCGACTACAAGAGCTAAACGCGAGTTATGTAATGCCTGAAAGTATAATGATTCACTGTAATAAACAAAATCAGAAAAATATATGATATTCTTCAGGATATATGCTAGTATGATAGTGTTTTGAAAACATAATAAGTACAATTAATTTTCCTCGATAAAAAAATCACGAACTTCTCTCTAAAAATTTCAAAAAAAAAAAATACCGACGAATTGAGAACCTCCTCCTTTTGGAAGTCAGTTGAAAAACCATACTAAAATACATGCGATCATCCCGTTTTTTTGGCACATAATTCTACAAGCAACTTATTAGCATCATAGTGTTTTATTTTTTTAGTCGAATCCATAGATTTTTTGTAAATCGATCGAAACCACTCAATTCGCACTATTCGCCCCGCAGTGACTGACGTTACAACTACTTTGTACTTAGTGCAAACTGATTAGAACTTTATTCTAACAGTATTTCGAACGAAGTTTGAACCACCACATTTAGAGTTGCTAATTTTGCTCATGTAGTCGCCTTAAGTGGATGCTCCAGGGTAGCCCGCGAAATTCAAATTTTCTTACGTCATTTTATTTATTTTTTAACTACCCATTTCATGAAAAAATCATTCAATCGAACTTTATGAATTTGGAGGTTTGTATTGAAGATTTTGATCATTTGATGATTATAATTCTGTAACTACATACGTCTCACAGCCGCGAATCATATTTTAATCAACCTACAACCTAAGCCCCTTCGTACACAAGGCTACTCAAATCTAAGATACTCAACGATTTTAGTCTTCAAGCGACTGCCGCCATACAAATACATTGAAGTTCGTACAGGAGTCGCGTCGCCGACATTCGTCCCGCGACTCGCGTCGTGCTACATAAGTCGCAGCGATTTCCAAGAGGGCATTTAGATTTTTGACATTTTGGGAAAAGTGTGATCTGCTTAGCGACTGAATAGGCAATTCGCGTCTTGCGATTCAATGTCGTGTATAGGTACGGACCGTGCGCTACTCGACACTCGCGACTTGATACTAATGTGGTATACAACATTAGTATCGAAGATTTTCGTAGCCTTGTGTACGAAGAGGCTTACACTGGCCTGCAAATTCCTGGCGCTTCCACATTAATTTTATTTTGAACGGGTCTTATGCAAATGCCCTCAATGAAGTGCTATAAAAGGGTGCTTGCATAAAGATGCAGCTTGCACAAAAATCCAGTTCCCAAACAGATGCATCTGCAATCCGAGCGCAAGCAGAAAGTACGAGACAATTTTTTACCCGCACCTATCGCTACTGATCCGTTCCCACTTCTTCATACTGGAATCCTGTATCTTTATGCAAGCACCCTACCGCATCACCTATCGATCGATTGACGGACTAATGCCCAGCACATTGATTAATTACTTATTGTACTATCAACCTAATTGCCAAGTTTCATGGTTCGTGGATAACTCTAATATACTCGCACTATCTTATGTCTAGTTATTAGGAATAAAAATATTCTTCAAAGTATTCACTCACTTACCTTTTCTGCTTCTTTACATTATTTATTTATTTAGTACAGCTTAAACCATTAACACTAAAATAAATAATCCTTTCACTCGATCTTCTCACAGAACCACAAACATTCTAACATTCTTCCATTCATCAGCAGACAAGTCCAATCCACGGTAGGTCTCCACGATTATTTTATTATCCGCCATTTGCGACCCAATGCAGGGCAAAAGCCTCCCTTCCCCTCCTTTCACTTTTCCCTATCCAGTGCTGTTGTACGCCAATCCTTGTGGTAAGAGTCGACCTCGTCCCGCCATCTCTTTCTGTTTGAGACCCATTGTATTGTTACTTTTAGCCCATAGCTCCTCCGGCATGCGACAGATGTGGCCAAGCCATTTCCATTTAAGCTTGGCAGCCGTGTGACCTACATCGGCAAGAATCGAGTTCCTTCGAACAGTGAGTTTAACTCCAAGGATACTGCGATTGTGCGATTGCTCGCTGACAGACCCCGAGTACGGACTTTTGACGGTTGGTTAGTGACCATGCTGCGCTCCGTAGGTGAGGGTAGGAAGAATGCACATGCCCATAAGTTTTGCTGATCTAATTGTCCAAAAATGCGATTTTCTAGAATTTTAATGAATATTTTGTAAAGGTGTGAAATGAGGCTGATGGGGCGGTAATTGCTAATGTAGTCCTATCACATTTTTCATGGAGGAGGATATGTATTGAATAAGTTGCATATGTGTGGCAACAAGATAGGTTCCGCGGCTCGAAGTGATTCGGTGATCTTCATAATATTGATAATAATAAAGTGACTGACTGGTATGATAATTTTTATGCAGATTATATATTCTTCACCTACGCCTTATTTACCCTAGTCGACTCACCGTTTTATATTCTCAATCGCGTTGAACATAGACTCTAGTTTTAAGGTATTGTATACTTACATACTGTGTGACTACTGTGAATCTCAATTTTGTATTGGTAATTTTATTATACGATTATTATGTGAAGCACTATCGGATATTTTACTTGCCTTATGAGCATTTACTTACTTTTTTTTTTTTTTTTACCTATCCCCGCTCTAAACATGTACTAGTGTACATGATTAAGAATACTTACATATTATATCATTACAATGCCAAGGTTATACCTTAGCTTAGGAGATGAGACCGGCGAGTGTGGATCGGCCCCCCACGGTCCCCCGCTCGGCAGTCTCTCCTTTTGAACCATCACGATCTCACAGAACGAGGTCACCTCGCTCAGTTGTCAGACTCCGCTAGCATAACTATGGCTGACAGAGATAGTTCATGATTATGAACTAATAAGTTCATCTTTATAAGATGACCCTAGGGTCATCTATATCTTAGTTCTATTTATATCCTCAAGTGTGTTTTTATAAAGGGACACCACCATGCCTCATTTCTCAAAGGATTAGTTTAGGTTTTAGACTCAGCCATGTTAGTTGTGTAAATGTCACCGTAAAATTGTAAAACACGTTATATTGTAATCTCTCTAGCGATATTGTAAACTCTCGAAATATTGTCAAACGAACATACTGCTTACAATAAAACGGATTATTTTTCGTGAAATGCATGCGATGGTAGTCAACTAACGCGGTGTGGAGGGCAGGAGGGGTCCCCCTTGCCCAGTGGTATCACTTTCATGAAAAGATAATATACCATTCCTGAGAAATACCGATTAATATAACCTAACCTTAAAACACTTTATATTCCCCTAAAAAGCGTAGTCGATGTCGATGTCCGTCGTCGTATTTCCGAGTGCAGTGTTTAAAGTAACCTAACCTAACGAGGGGGTGCCCCAAGTCCCGACTATGGGGGCAGAGATGCTTCCGTATGTTCAGTTGACAATAATTCGAGAGTTTACAATATCGCTAGACAGAAACACGTTATATTGTAATATAACGTGTTTGGACAATTTTACGTGTAAGTTCCATGTAATAGGGGCGAGCCCACAGAAAAGATAAAATTGGTTAGAAAGGAACTAGGCCCTGATTTGTATTAGAACGTGTGTCGCCGCCTGTCGGGCACTCTTTAACTCTGCTACAAGCAAGAAACCCATACGGTGCATTACGCACACAAATAAACTACTCACACTTAGATCTCGAGCTTGCTATTCATTGTCACACTAACGCAAAAACTGTGCTTCACGTGCACACGCCAATACGATCGAGCGTCCAATTATATGAGCGGCGCGCCTGCCTCGCCCACAAGGCCCTTCTAAACTCTTTTATCTGTTTCGTGGGGGAGTCCATCAGCCTATAGCCATCAATCTCAGAATTTGTGGCACAAGTCAGACTCCGTCCAGGGACTAAGACATTCCAGATGGAAATACGGACAACACTGCTCATCACAAAAAATTATACAATTATATCAATATCACTCTTTATTGATTTTAAAAAAATATTTATATTACACATTCATTATATTAATTACTTTAGAGCCTATAAAACAACAACATTATCAAGATACAATGTCTCTATAAGTTGGCATTGTCCACACCTGGCTTGCGCAGGCGCGGGAACCCGTCACTACAAACTACAATGAATATGAAGCCAAAAATATCTTTTACATCATTATACCTATATCGATATACGAATTTAATTCATCTTCGACAGTTCACTACATGATAAATTCTTATAAATGTAGGCCCTAAGTACTGAATTAGACTATAAGGAAACGCAAAGATATGTAACTGGAAAAAAACTCCTACGATATGCTTACCTAAAGAACAACAAAATGGATGGTAAAACTCAAGTGCAATCAGAGGAGTCGTAGTCGGAAGTTTATCACTAACTATTTCAACAAAAATACACTACAGACCCTTGCCCTGGCACTAGCAGATATCACAAAGTAATATCAAGAACATGCAAAAGTAAATAAGTTATAGGTAGATGAAATGGAGATACAAAGATCATTCGCGCGAGTGACACGTAGCAGATACTACATCCATCGGCATATATACGTCATACACGCTGTTAGTATGTGCCAATAAAACTTTTCACAGCCGATGTCCAAGACTAATAAATAGTAGTGTGGTAGTAATATTTATGTGTATACAAGTTGTCTTTTGTTGACAGCAAATACCGAATAACATTAAGTAAAACATTCTCGCATTTTACCCCTATTATTTAATAATAATAAATTATTTGCATTCAAAGACATTCCAAATTTTAAGAGGATTGTTTATCGGTGTTAGCCTAGAATTACTCTTAAAACTAGGTTTACAAAATAGGAATCTGCAATGAAACAGTTAACAATGACTGCTTTAAGATATTTTACAGGATATCATATTTATTTTAACCTTAGCAACATGGATATGTAGTATTGATTCAATTGAAATATGTTAAAGGAATAAAATTCATATTGTTTGTGCCAAGCTTTAGAAAAAGCACATTGTGTCCGGACGGAAAATATCCACAAGTCTATCTAATCTAAATGTGCATTTAAACGGAATATTTTATATCATTATATGCTTCTACGATGCAAAAACATAAACCAATCAATCATTTAAAATTTAAATATAATTATTGAAGACATTACGACGTAAAACCGCGTATTAACTCGGATTGGTCCAATCACATATTTTGTCATGGGTAAATCACAACACTGATTATTGACATAACACAATTAGTTGCTTTTCAACTAAAGTACATAAACAAGATATCGATAACAAAGTAATGTTACATTAAAATCTTTAGCAGGCAGGAATGACATCTAGGGTCATCTATATTGAAGGTGAAATGCACACAAATGGAATGAAAGGAGAAAAGAGACTTATTTACTACAAGCACCAGAAGATCTCAAATATATTATTACCGGATATACAGTTCTACAACTAGAGGTATAATATAGAACTACATTAGGTATGGAAATACATAAAGTATAATACAATACACGCGCGCGATCAGAGTAGGGCTGTCACATCGAGAAATATGTTACAAACTTACAACATGAAGGAACAAAATTTCGAATGTGAGAGAAAACAAGAAAAGTAAATACTGGATTTCCTGGGACAATAAATAATAAATCACGGTAAGAACTCCCAGTAACCTAACACATTAACTTCGTTGTTAATCCGATTTTGTAATCCCTAAGTCGGCTCGAAAGACATCGCGCGCGCAGGTAACAACTATTTTCGTCAGAATACGAGTCGCATCATATTTTCTAATTCGCATTCCTCAATAACAAAGTATATAAACACTCAACATATTGCAGATTCCCAAAATTCACATTGAAGTTCTCGAAAAACCTACATATAGAAATATGACTCATAAAAAAATATTATGCTCTATTTATTGAAAAACAATAATTAAATTATTATGAAAAACAAAGTCAACAAGCTAATGTACAATAAAATATGAAACTAAAAACATGGACGAAAGTTAACTGAATGTGTAAGAAAGTTAATTAAGGTATTAAAACTTAAATATAAACAACTTTCACACCCTGTAAAACTACAACCCTGAACTGAGTGGTTATTTAGACTTTAAAATTGAGGTTTTTTTTCATGAATGGCAACAGTAATAGTATGTTCACTTCGAGTATGTTAGCAGCTGCAGGTAGAATTTTATCAGGTGTGAGTGGCATTGAGCTAGCAACGGGGCGGAGCGCCCAGCTGGACCCTGTATCTACGACTCACCCCTCACTGGTCTTTGCGGACCTTCTTTTTGCTTTTTTTGGCCACTTTCGCGTCGGTCCAAGTGTCTGTAACAAATAAACCAGTATTAAGTAAGTTGTAGCTGTTACATAATCAATATTGAAGAAAACACTTTTTGGGCTATAATTACATAAAAATATAATGAGAGCATAAAACGCGTATGTCTGTACGCATGTTGTTAAAATTACGGTCTCTAGAGACAGTAAAAAAAGTACCTAATCAAATTGTAAAATTGTTTTCAACTGTTCTGGAGACCATTTCAGTGCAAGGTGGTTATCTTTGTATGATCATCATGAGCCTATAATGTTCCCACTGCTGGGACACGGCCTCCTCTCAATGAGAGGGAATGGGCTATAATCTACCACGCGGGCCCAGTGCGGGTTGGTAGATGTCACATGTCTTCGAATTTTTGGTTCTAGGACATGCCGGTTTCCTCACGATGTTTTCCTTCACCGTTTTGAGAGCAGCGGTAATGAAATAAATTACACAAAGTAATGCGCCTGTCTGGGTTCGAACCCACGACTTACTGTTCGTAAGTCGGGGCCGCCACCACTGGGCCACCGCTGCTCTCTTTGTATGATAGCTACTTAAATTAGACACACTTACCACCTAACTCATCAAAGGCCAATGCGTTTTGGTTGTCTTGTTTCTCTGAGTCAGAGGTGTCCTTCTCCACGGACTCTTGCTTCGGTACACTCTTAGCTGCAGAAATCTGTAACAAATGTTTAATTTTCATCAGTGTCTATAAATAAAGAACACAATGAGAATGTACTTTTATACATCTTATCTTTTAGTTAGACCATTTAGAGTAGAACATCATTTTTTTTTTGGCAAGAATTCGAAAATATGTCGAGCGAGGTAGAATTCGACCTCCCGCGACCTCTTGAGTCCGGCCCTGGTTCAATCCATGGTCCGGAGCGAGAGGGATTGGGAAGCCGACACCTCGTTCTGCGAAGCAGTCATGCTACGAACACTTCCCAGCCGCCGCGGGAGACGCACCGGGCGTCGGGGGCCACAGGCCACCGTAGGCGCGGGCCTGTAGACGGTGAGCAATGGGCTATCTCGCCGTTCGTCCGTCTTATGACGACAGGCGGTGTCGACTACGCGTTCGTGTTCCACGCGCGCTTCAAAGAGATTTCAGCAGAAAGGAAGGGCCGATGCCTGCCAGAGCTGCGGAACTGTTCGAAAGAGATACCGTGGCCCTGGATCACAAAGGGCTAAAAAGAAACATGGATGAGTTTTAGTCAGTAAAAGTCTGACACTCCGTTCCACTCCACCCAGAGCGGGAGAGGTCATTTGATGATTTCCTAACCGAAAAAAAAAGTAGAATTCTACTTCAATAAAAAAAAAATGATTGGCTTGCAAATAGCTCTTGGAGTCATAAAATACAGTGCCCTACCTATTATTATATTACATCCTCGAATTGACTAACAATGGAGTTGTAAGTAATCTTTAATTACAATTCAAGTATTTATTACTGTGATTACTCAAAGTAATAGGAAGCCCGAGTTTAACACTGGATTTAAGATGCAAGTCTTTCTCTTGTCACTAGTTTATGTGAGCCGGGATGATAAAAAGTGTCTCACCTCTACTGATTTCTTCCTGATCTGCTGCTTCTCTTTATTTTCTTTCTTCTTGTTGCTCCTGAGATCCTTCACGTCAGTCAGCTCCTCAACATCTGGGGACTCTTCATCCTCGACACTGCCCAGAGCAGCTTGGTCACGACGCTCTGCCTAGTTAGTTAATTTATAAAACTGTTAGTCAAATCTGTGGAAATTCTTTTATATTTTTATTAATAGTACAACTAACTACAGGGATATATGATACTAGGATCTTTTTCTGTGGCATTACTCTACTAACCCAGCATTTTATGGAATGTGAATGTTTGCAGACCTTCGCAAATCATATTGTTGTTCAAAAGAGCAGTTTGTTGCTTTGATTTTGATTGATTTGATTAAGAAATGGCACAGCTGTGCCTGTGTGCTAAATTATTTATTATAGACAAATAACACACCTGGCTCCAAATATGAACCTATTATTTAAGTAAACATAACTACCAAGGAAGGATGACATAGATGAAACAGCAGGGAAAGACTGGCTGCTCAAGGCAAAGGACAGAGGAAAATGGGACAAGCTGGAGGAGGCCTTCACCCTAAGAGGGGTCCAACTTAAAGATTGACTTGACTAACATTACTAACAACTAGCCTATAAAAAGACCACTAACAATCTTACTAACGACATTTGAATTGTAAAATAAGTTAACAAGTTGGAATAAATGGCTTTATTATTATTATTATTATAACTACCAAGGTTAAGTAAAATATTAACCTAACCCATTTGTTCCACCTTCTGAAAATCTCCCACCGGAGCATAAGTTGCCATAGACAACCTGGAAGTCTTTAAATAAGTTGCAGCAAGGAAAACCTGCTTAGGTGGAGATTAATTAATGACTCCACCCTAAAATGTGGTGCTGTTCAACAAACAATAGGGCGTTAATTTTGTGTCCTGTGTGTCCTATTCCTTGTTAATTACGGGAACTGATGGACACTACTGAAGGTGCCAAACCAGTGGCTCAGTTCTAGGCCCACATAACTTAGATTACCATCTACACACTAAGGTCCATGTTCACCGAAAAGATAACAGTCTGATTATTTAAAAACAGCTGTCACTGTGACATGTTCCCATACAAAAATGTGTTTTAAACAGCTGTTTTTAGATAATCAGAGTGTCATCTTTTTGGTGAACATGGACCTAAGAAGTAAATTCTACAATCTCAAAGTTACCTCTTTTAGCACACGCTGGAGCTCCTCTACTTGCGCTTGCAGAGCACGGGCCGCATCCTCATCCACCTGTGGTCCCTCAGCACTGATGACCTTGATAGTATCTTCAACAGGCTCCTCCACTGGGTGGGCAGCCTCTACATCAGCATCCTTCACTTTCTTATTCTTCTTAGCAGGACTCTCCTTTTTCTTTTCCTTTTCCTCAGCAGGCTTCCGCTCCTTCTTTTTGTCACTCTTCTTGGGCACTTCTTGCCAGCCTCCATCATCAAAGTCAACAGGCTTCTCAGCCTCAACTACCTTCTTCTTGCTCTTCTTAACATCACCTCCACCAGCCACATCCTTCTTTACAGGTTTGGGCTCGGCTACTCTCTCCTTAGGCTTGGGTTTCTCTGCTTCTTTCACCTTTTCCTCCTTCTTCTCCTTGGATGGAGACTTTTTGGAGCTTTCGGACTTTGTCTTCACATCATCAGTCACAGTGCGGTTGGGTGAAGACTTCTATTAAAACGAAAAAAATATATAATTTGATGATTCCATTTACTCATAACTACTGAGTTCTTATAAACACAGATTTATAAATTAGAACTACTATGATTCTAATACAAGACTTCATATGTAAATAAGAGTGTTATTTGTAATTTTAATTTTGTATATCCCGGTGAATAACGAGCATATGCTTACAGGTTAAAAATAAAATGAGCACGCATTGATGACAACGGCGGGAGTGCATAACATATTGTTTGTACTCACCTTGTCCTTCTTTTTGTTCTTCTTGTTGGACGATTTTCTATCGTCCAGGACCAGGGGCAGCTTATCGAACTGCGGCTGTTCTGCTGAGCGGAACCCGAACACGAATACGAGTGCTGCGCATACTAAAACAACAGCCACAGCCGCAGCGGTGAACATAAACTGCGTGTTAGACACTTGACTCAAAATTTCCATCTTAAGCCTCTAAATCAAAAACCACCCAAAATTTATAGTTCACATATAAAGTTGTCGATAAGGTATGATAATGTTGAACAAATTAATTCCAAAGTGATAAAAGCAGACACGGAGACATGATGACGCGGCTGTGACGTGCCAAAAAATTGCGATTTAGTACTAAGCTGTGTTACCATTTTATTCAAAATTAATTCAATAAAATATCCAGGATATTATTTCAGGATAGGGTATTTCTGTATTTCCAAAGCGTATTTAGAGTTAAAACACTTCATTTAGTATTTTACGCAATTATCTTGATTATCTTTTTGCCAAAAAGCAAAACCGGAATTATCCGAACGTGAACCATTTTTCTTCCGGTTTACGCCTTCATTGTAAGTACCCATGTTCAAAAATCAAAAAAAATTATAGTCGTAATTATAATTAACTTTGAGTTGAGGCCGTTGCAATTTGTTTCCAGTATCTATTTCTATTATTTTTCAAGGATTTTGTTAAGCATTTCCGAACGAATCAAAAAGCACTTGACAAGACGAGCGACATTTCTAACCTATAAAAATAACAAAATACCAAGAGCAAGCTCAAGCACATTTTTATTTACTTTGCGAATTTCATAACATAAATATGGCTAATAATTATAAAAAGAAGAGTAAAAATAAAAGGAAGAAACTGCAAAGGGCTAAAAATGCGAATGTTGGCGATGAGCATCGGGAAGAGCAACAAGAACAAGTAGACGATCAGGGAAGCGAACTAGATGATCCAGTGAACGAATCTATCTCTACAAAGCGACAACATGATAACGATGACGACTCTGATGTTGAAGAAAAGCCTCGGAGGAAGAAAAAGAAAAAGCAGCCAGTAGCAACAGACTCAACAGACAAAAAAGGAAAGAAATCCATTCGTCAAATGAAGAGGGAACGGTTTGCTGAACGTCAGGCTGAAGCACAATCTACAGCTAAAGATCATCTAAAGGGTCAATGTCTAAATTATCTATCACAGTGGAAACATGATAGACAAAACTGGAAATTCATGAAAGCTAAGCAAGTCTGGCTTTATAAGAACAAATTTTCATCATACTTACTACCAGACTCGTCATGGCCAATGCTTCTAGAATATT
The DNA here is from genome assembly GCA_950022955.1 of Xestia ashworthii. Lineage (NCBI taxonomy): Eukaryota > Metazoa > Arthropoda > Insecta > Lepidoptera > Noctuidae > Xestia > Xestia ashworthii. The sequence goes on from OX465564.1 coordinate 9,491,072, forward strand.
TTGAATCGGCCCAGGGTAATATTCGTAACATGCTATTGACTGATGCTCACAAAATAATTAAGCAAATGGATGAATGGACCGAGTCCCAAAATGGGGAAGCAAAAACTAAAGATGATGAAGAAGAGGATGATAACAATGATGATAGTGAAGCCTCTAAAACCAAGAAACCTGATGATAATGTTTATAAAAGAGCTAGGGATTTAATACAATGTCTAGAAGAATAAACACTTGTTTTACTGTTCCTTTATTTAATTGAATTCATCTGGTGGTGGGTCATCTGCTTGTTTGGAAGTCTAAGAAAAAAAAAAAAAAAAAAATCAAATATCAACTACATGGTAACAACAACAATTTAATAAGCACTAAGATCTTTAATCTTAGACATTAACTTTTTGCTTAGATTCCTCATCAGCTGTAAAGTCATCTATCCATTTGCGCAGCTTGTCAGTGTCTTGCAATCCAACCAGGCGATTCAAGACTTTCCCATTCTTGATGGCGACCAGGACAGGCACCGAACTTACTTCATAATCCAAAGCTAAGTCTGTCTGTTCATCAATGTCGACTTTAGCTAGAACCACCTTTCCCTTTGATTCAGAAATGATAGATTCTAGTCTGGGTGTCAGTAAGCGGCAGGGATTGCACCAGCTACGAAAATAAATTACATCATTATTTACAATGAGCTATTTGTACTGTGTGACTAATTATTGATTTGGTAGCATCTATTCTGCTATAGTTCAAATTATACTCACGTAGCGAAGAAATCAACAACGACCGGGACTTTGCTGTTGATAACTTTATCTTTGAAGTCATCTGTGCTTTGGATTTTGACTATATCACCTTTTACCGACGTAACAGAAAAATACCTAATAGCTTGAGGTGACTTTAGTACAGTCGCATTGCGAATCAAAAGATTGATACCACTTTTGGTGAACATTTTGATCAAAAATTTTATTCTTGCGTAGTTATTTAACAAGATTGTAATTGCAACAAAAGAGAGAAGATGAAGAAAGAAGTTCTGTCAGTCATCAAATCAGTGTCAAGCAAGTCATGAAAATGTATAATGACACTAATGACAATCAAATACCTAGTCAATGTCAGTTATGTCAAAGTGCGCGAGAATGTGCGTTCGGACCATACATTGAGATAGAAAATATATGGAGGCGCCGCGATATTCTATACCTACATTGGCTTATGCATATATGGGTGAAATACTAAACAGATTGTGAAATATCGTTTTGTTTCGTTTTATCTAATGTGGTAATCGTATTTGATAAAAGAGACAACAATATTTCTGTTGTTGCTCTTATTGGCAACATTTTGTTGTGACGTAGTGACAATCGTAGGTAAGTGCCGTATCCGCCATATTATGCGTCGAGTTCGTGGTAGTCTGCTGTCAAATGAGTGTTTACTTTTACATTATTTGAGATTTGTGAGAAAACTACGAGGAGTTTAGTTTTAAAATTGCATGTATATAGTGAAAAACAGTCATTCAACATGCCTTTGTGTTGCATTATGAAGTGTGGTGCAAGAAAGACGGAAAATCAACCTCAATTGGACGTAGTTACACGAAAAGGATCCAATCCACAACATGGTCAAAAATGAGTTAAATATACCAAACTGATGCTAAATATCAAAACTATCGGTCAGTAAAAAAGATCCAAGCAAAAACATCTGTTTAACACATTAAGGTCCATGTTCACCGAAAAGATAACAGCCTGATTAGCTAAAAACAGCTGTCACTGTGACATTTTACCATACAAAAATGTGTTTTAAACAGCTGTTTTAGATAATCAGACTGTCATCTTTTTGGTGAACATGGACCTAAATCAACCCCAGAACCAACCAACATGTATGGCACGTTAAAAATAAAAATCACCTTGAACAATCCAACCTTCATGGTTCATGACCAGTATCACCAAACGATTCAGTAAAACGAACCAAGGAGTCTGGATTATTTTTGCGTAATTACAATTTTTCCATCACCGAAACCTTAATAAAAACACTAAAACGATCCAGTATGCCTGGAACTTTTTTCTGAATACACTTACACCTAAATAAAATAATTAAAACAATCCAGAATGCATGTTATGCATGGCTTATTCCAAGAGATTGTCATGATTTTTACAAATCATTAAAGGGGAATAAAACCATTGTAGAAGACATAGATGGCCATGATGGAGAACTAGATTTTGTCCTCGAGTAGAGTGAAGACTAAAAGGCTGATTCTTGTGGAGTTAACTATCAATCATCCTAATATTTAACGCCACAAATGCCAAGCTAAAAAAAAACCTCTTTTTACATAATTATTAATAAATGTAAGAAGACCTCTTCTTTTATGAATATAGATAATAATATAAGTTTTATTTTTGACTTTGTTAATTTTTAGAGTTTTATTTTATTCTGTTCAAGTGTCTTGTAACATTTAGGATACGGAGCAGTCAATATCTTTATGTAAACAGATGTCCTCTCTATATTGATATAGATGACATCTTTATTTTTTTATCCTAAAGAAAATGGAAGACTGAAAGCTGATTAAGGTGAAGTTATGATAATTGAAATATAATGCAAAATTTGAGAAGTTGTTTAGTTGGTTTTGAGATTTTGTTTTGTTGATTTTGAGATGTTTATGTTGCCTTATGTAAGATAAAGGTTTAATCAAAATTATTAAAACAAAATAAGTGTTTTTCATTTCATGGAATAGGTTTTTCATACACCATTTATTACTTGGGGCGTTTTAACGAAATTAAGACTAGAGCATGCGCTATAGAAAATGTAATTTAACGAAAAGGATCCAACCATATCAATTTACATATAACTCGGAAAATACAATACTACGCTTGATTGTACTATTAACAATAAAAAAGCTGTTTTATTCCACACATAACATAATGCTTTCAATTACTTTTAAAACGAAAGCCAATGAAGAAATATCTTCCAAACTTCAAACGTCAATATCTCCAAAAATATAAGGCAAGTTTTGAGAGGTTGCTATGTTGTTTTTGAGATTTTGTTTTGTTGATTTTGAGATGTTTGTGTTGCCTTAAGGTTTAATCTCAATAATTAAAACGAAATAAATGTATTTTATTTCATGGAATAGGTTTTTTTTACATAATTTATTATTTGGGGCATTTTAACTGAATTGAGACTAGAGCATGCGCTGTGGAAACTGTAATTTAACAAAAAGGAACCAGCCATATAAATTTACATATATCTTGCAAAATACAATACTGAGCTTGACTATACTATTAACAATAAAAAACTGTTATTATTCCACATACAACATCATACTTTCAATTAATTTTAAAATGAATACCAATGAAGAAATATCTTCCAAACTTCAAACGTCAATATCTCCAAAGTGACTTTGTGTGGATTGGATCCTTTTCGTGTAACTACGTCCAATTGTCTTTGCACAGGTTAGTAGCCGGTTTTCATGCAATATTACACATAGTAATACACTTTCAATGAAAAAAATGCTAAGCGATCATAAATTTATGGCTGTAGTCTTCATATTTGGGCTTATTTCTGACCAACAGACCTTTCTTTTAATTTCATAATTTCATTAGTTTGTTTACAATATACGTCATGGTGGAATAGTGTTGTACCGTTGCCGTAATATTTTACGATACTAATTAACATAAAGTCAAGAGGTGGACTTAAAAATATGCTTCTTCTAGTGTGGTAGATATTCTGAAAAAGACAGAACAAATTATTAAAACTCACTTCGAACAAAAATCGAAACCAGAGTTGTATTATCTGTACATTTTTAAATTCATGTGTGAATTGCATGATTTAAAGACCTTTTTTCATGCGGACTCTGATCTCGAGCATAATAGTAACCATAAGTTACTCCTAATTAAATCGATGATTAATATCTTCCTAGATAGAAGGTAAGAGATCAGTAAAAGTGTCACAGAGACAGTTTTTGAACAAAATAACATTGTTTATAAATGAATAATTTTAGCTTTATTTTTGATGTGCTTATTATTGTTGTTTTCAAACCTAATGTTTATTGGTAAAATAAAACAATGTTGATTTTACACAACTTTTATTTCATTAACAATTCAAAGCGGGTGCTCAATTTATATGTGTATTATATTAATAACTAGCCGACCCGACAGACGTTGTCCTGTCACCTACTACCTACCTACTACTACCTTCCTACTACTACCTACGACTACCGACCAGATTATTCTAATCTATGTACCGACCTACTACTACCTACCTACTACTACCTACCTGCTACTACCTACCTGCTACTACCTACCTACCTACTACTTCTCACCGTTTAAACGTTCCCTGGACTTCCACAAATAATTCGAAACCAAAATGAGCCAAATCGGCCCGCGTTTTCGAGTTTTAGCGAGACTAACGAACAGCAATTGATTTTTATATATATATAGATAGATTTAAAAATAATCAGCAAATGCAAGAGCAATGAAAACTGGTAAGTTCGTTTTTGACATAGGTTTATTGGTATGTTAGTAAAATACAAGAAATTATGCAATTTACAATCATCTATTTTCGTACCCACCAAACCCTCGAATTGTCCTGGAAATGAAATAACTGTATTTGGCAAACCTAGTCCTCATATCTACCAGAATCTACAGACCAGATATAAAATAAGCAAAGTAGTTCTTTTCTCCACTGGACTTTTTAACCGACTTCTAAAAAGAGGAGGTTATCAATTCGTCTGTATGTTTTTTTTTTTTTTTTTTTTTTTGTTTGTTTTTGTTAAGTACCTCATAACTTTCGACTGAGTGAACCGATTTTGATGATTCTTTTTTTATTTGAAAGCTGGTGCTTCCCATGTGGTCCCATTTTATTTTGCTGAAGATCTGATGCTGGTCTTCGGAGATATACAATGGAACTCTTCAAAAATGTACGGCAAATCTGCAGTGCTTGCTGTTAACGCTTGTAGGTTTATTGTTAATACAACATCATGACGTAATATCACGCCTGTATGCTCTGAGGGGGTACGCAGATGTGTACAATACACCCAGATTTCGACAGTGGTTGTTACCTCAGTACTTTCGACTGGGTGAACCGATTTTGATGATTCTTTTTTAATTTGAAAGCTGGTGCTTCCCGTGTGGTTATATTTTAATTTGCTGAAGATCTGATCCGGGTCTTCGGAGATATACAATGGAACTCTTCAAAAATACACGGCAAATCTGCAGTAACTGCTGCAATCGCTTGAATGTTTATTGTTTATACAAAATCATGACGCAACATCACGCCTGTATGCTCTGAGGGGGTACGCAGAAGTGTACAATATTCCCAGATTTCGACAGTTAGGAGTATTAAGTTTCATTTATTGGGGATAAGCCTATTACCTTGACATGTATTGTTATTTTATTGGCAAGGGTACCTACTTTAAGGGTAGTTTGATGAGAATTTGGTTAGGTTCTGGTTATGGGATCCATTACAAAGGAACGGAACTCTTCAATTCTTAGAAGCAAATTAACGATACTCGGCCAAATCTTTTAAAGGCTATCCGGATATTTGAGTCACGTACCATAACGTCGTTATTAACCGACTTCAAAAAGGCGGAGGTTCTCAATGTGCCCCGATTACTCGAAGATGAATGGACCGAATTTGTGTTTTAATTGTTTGAAAGGGTATACTTCCCAGAAGGTCCCATAATCATCAAGTCAGGATCCTGATAGTGGGATCCTGGAGAAATAGAGGGAACTCTTCAAATTTTATAGGCACACCAGAAGCGATTTGGGTAGTTTTAGAAAGAGTACTTTCTCGGAGTGATCCCATTTAAATTTGGTAAAGATTAGATGAAGAACTTCGGAGAAAGGCAACGGAACTCCTCATTAAATGTAGCAAATGTGTGTCTCTTACTGGGATTGCTGAAATCTCATGTCTGTCTATTGTTTACACCAGTTCATAACAAAAAATCACGCTGGTACGCTGTGAAAGGGTATGCACATGTGAACCACTAAAAAGTGAAAAATAAAAACTTTTTTGCAAAAAATAAAACCGACTTCACACAAAAAAGTGAAAAATAACTTTAGCTTCAGAAGTCGGTGACAAAAAAACTAAATCAATCAAATAAAGGTCACCGACTTCTGAAGCTAAAGTTATTTTTCACTTTTTTGTGTGAAGTCGGTTTTATTTTTTAGCAGGCAGTAATGAGATTTGTTTTAGGCAGGCAGTATGAGGAGTTTGGAACACAAATCTTTCATTGAAATCGAACGCAAGTTGTATATGTCACCGTAAACTTGTCAAACACGTTATATTACAATATAACGTGTCTCTCTTTAGCGATATTGTAAACTCTCGAATTATTGTCAACTGAACATACGGAAGTATCTCTGCCCCCATAATCGGGACTTGGGGCACCCCCCCGTTACGTTAGTTAGGTTCCTTTAAACCCTGCACACGGAAATAGGGGCCTCGCGAAGCGGTAAAAATGGGAAAAAAGGAACCTTGCATAATAACTTACTTGTCCGTTTTGTTGTTTCATTTTAATAACTCGGAAACGGGTGGACCTAGCAATTACAAATTATACCAGATACTGAGGTCTATAGTCCTTAATAGCCTCATAGTATTAAGTTACAATTGTAATATATACTCTAATAATTAGTTTATTTTATATGCATATAAATTACATGTACCCATGTAGGGCATTTATGTAGTATATTACTTTTATTGTACTCTATCGCACACAATACTGTCCTATTTGACCCAAAGGTTGACTGGTAGAGAATGCCTTGTGGCATTAAGTCCGCCTATGTACCACTCTTGTATACGAAGCTATAATTAAAAGTAAGTACCAAAAACCTTAATTTTTAACTTTCGGAGTGAGGGATTTTCTTTTTCAACTCTTCCCTTGTCACTGGGTAGATGGCGCTGATCTCAGGACATTACTGCAAGGAACAAAACGTCACATAATTTCACTTGGACTTATGGTTATATTAGGAAGCTTATGCAAACGAAGCTTTCAGTCAACGAGCGTATGTGACGTGTGTTTTTTCAAGCGTTTTGGCTTTGGCACCTAGTAACGTGGGCAGATCAACGCCATCTATCGAGTTCATGGAAACTATTTTTTTTGTTTTATTCTCAAAAAGGAAACCTCTCATTTTCCCTTTACTTGTGCTGTAAGACCTTGCTTTTAACACTTAAAATACCACATATAAAGGGTTACAGTTGGATTCCGTAACACTATTGTATCTTTTACATCTAAAAAGTGTTTTTCTGTTGAAACTGTTTTAAAAACACATTATTACGGTTACAGTTTGAGTCCCTGCTAATGTGGGTGCCAGAGTGTTTTGGGTGAAATCGTCAGGGTAGTAATTTCGTTATCGTTAGTGACTGTCTTTAAGACGTATGTAGGTACAGAATGATAATCATCAAAAATCAAAATCATCAAAATAATCCTCCAAGCTCATAAAGGTCGAGGAATGTCTTTGACCTAGAAAAAGTCATTCCTCGACCCCGACTCGTGTTTGTAAGCAGCCATGGTGTCCGCACTTTGGCAGAGGGATAGTCCAGCCTTGCGAACTCTACAGCTTTTAACTCTATGTATGCATCTTATTTGAAAAACTGCCTAACAATTTAGTGAATATTTAAAATGGTAATAGAAAACTATTTAAACATGTGGATTCGTCCTTTTTGCAATTAACTACAATCCTATTGGTAATAATTTTTTAAAATATATTTTTGAACCAATCAAATCACAGGATTATTCCCACATTTGAGAACGCATTGGCCGCCATCATCGGGAAGTCCACCCGGACCTGCCACTTTATTTTTATTTTATGTTAAAAAAATCATTCTTTATTACTAACACTAGTATGTAAGCTCGCAATTTTACTAACAAATTTTAACCCCTTACTGCATGGACTTTTGCATCTTTGTGGAAAAAATATATGTTGTATTTTTGAGTATAAAGAACCCATAAAAAATTGTGAAAAAAAAAATAGCCCCCCTTTTAATATTATTATTAACGAAAAAAGAAATGTGCTTAAATGGTACGGTATGCATTACATTCAATAATATTGCTTATACCAAATATGGGACGACATGCAACAGACAGGATCGTAGCAAGTAGAAAGATGTGGTCTCTATCTGTTTTTCTAGCAGAGAAGTGTGTTTTCAAATCAAAATGTGTTGGGCGGACGGAAAAGTACAGTACCAAGGAACTGTTGTAAGTCTGTCAGGCAAAAGTGCTGAATGAAAGAATAAGTGCAGTAGATGAGGAAAGAAATAAGATATAAAGGGTCAGCAGTACAAGTACGTAGGAATCGATAGGGCTCGATAAGATAAATTTGACAGTTATTCTCGATAAATGAGTTTTTGACTCGATAAAACCTCATTTTATCGAGAATAACTGTCAAATTTATCAACACGAGGCTTATCGAATTTTACGTACTTGCACTGCAGGTCTTTTATTTGTAGTGCATAGATGAAATAAAGCTTGGAACATTCCAATCAACCAAACAAATACGTAACCTATTGCTGCTGAAATTCAAGTGTAGAAAACATAATATCTGTAAAGTTTATACAACATGTAACGGAAATGGGGCATCAACCCACTTTCTTCACCTCCTTGAGGGTTGATACATTCACTTCTTAATGGGTTGATATCCCATTTCCGTTATACCTTGTATTATTGCATATCGTGTCATATATGAACAGTAGCAAATTCACCGCTATCTGCATATGGTCCCATAAATGAACTGTACAATTATGTCAACTCTTCATGAGATCCCAGATATGCACATAACAATATTGCAGTATACATTTTCAATCTTTATGGATTTGGGGTAGTTTTTTCAATCTAGAGCCTCATATAAGATAGTTTTATTCGAATAAAATTATGCAAGCCTAAAATATTCACAGGATTTCGAGAAATTTGGGTCCAAATACAGAGCTATTCAGCTTCTGTGTCCGTTCGAGTTCAAACTGACTTCAAACATTTTTTATGAAGACTGCCAACATTTCTGCGTCACTAAACGTCAAAGTATACATCTAGTCTATGATCTTTAGTGTTGCCAGCATTCAAACTTGAATAAAATTTGAATTTGAGAACGAAAACTTTGGTGTGCAAATATGGTATGCAATGCGGTAAGGGGTATGGATGTAATCTTAGGATGAATCTGAAATAAATGACTATTATTATTATTATTGGCAACAGCGTTTTGTCCAGGCATAGAGTAAACGTAGTGATTATATACTCTGTGGCATAGAGATAGTAATTGGTTTTGTCGCTGTCAGTGGCGTGCACAGAGTATATAATCACTACGTTTAGTGGCGTGTTTTCCTAGCCAGATTTTAATAAAGTTAACTGTGATTTTACAGTTTAATTAGTTAAAATAATAACAAAATGTATTCCAGTGACGATTACAATGAGCCGTCTGTAAGTACAAATCCAAATCTTCAAGCTTTAATTGTGAATTTGCATTATAACCTCATATACGTAAAAACGTAAGCAGTTGTCTTCTATTTTGTCATTACAAGTTGTTTCTGTATTTTTAGGGTGGATATGAATCCTATGGTGAACCATATGAACCCCACACAGGAGATCCCCAGTACGACCTGGAATACGATAGGTCTTCATTCTACAAAATGCCCGATATGGTAAGTCATATTGTCTGTTTTCTTGATTTATTTTGCCATTAAATACTGTGTTGTACATTGAGAACCGGTGATAAATTTAATTAAATCCAAGGTGCCTATTCTGAAACAGTAACAATCTATCATTCAATGGGCTTATGGAAAGGAAAAACAAGAGGAAGTTGAAGCTCCTTGCCACAGTTTGCCATCTAAACCCCTGAGATCTGACCCTAACGACTATTAAACTGGTTATATCAGATATGTTACTAAAGCAAAAAAATATTAACTATAGTTTTGTGATGTAAAAATGGGACAAAGGCAGGAAGAAGATGATGATGAAAATGTTCAAAAATACATTTCCATTTCAGGTCAAGAAATTCCTTGTTTACTTCCGTAATATGATCAACGAGGGAGTATCATATGAGATCCTGAATCTGTATGAGAATACCTTCCCAAAACTTACTGAGCAGTATTTTGAAAACACTCCTTGGCCCGATGAGAACGAGGTAGCCCCTGTTGTAGACAGTGACCATGTAAGTACACTAATCTTTATAAAATGGCTGTGTCATCACAAGAGGTTAGTTTAGTTAATCTCATTATGAAACATCATAATTATTACCCAAGTTTTATGTAGCAAAACATTATAATGCTGTAACGTGTTGCTTAGTACTGGTCCTGAGCTATTAAAATAATTGTGTGATTTCTATTGTGGCATTATTTGTTGTGGTGTATTTGTAGTCATTCTTCTTCTTGGCGTGTCAATGACAAAAAGTTCGAATCTTTTTTTTTGTCTAGCTTAAGGCCTGCGGAGCATGCGTTTTTTTATACAAACGTAATACCAAAATAAATTGTAAATCAAACATATTCTTAAGGTAGTGTGTATTTATTTCGATTGTATTTATATAGGTTCCCAAACACATATTTTGAATGGATACTGATTTAAACAAGGGCTAAGAGAAAAATAAATTTTCTGTAGAAATTTTAAATTCCTCATATCTCGCCTTTTTATCATTGTTCTTTCAAAATATTTGTTTGGGAACATAGAAATTCTGTAATCCAATCGAAATAAATATGCACTACCTTAAGAATATGCTTGATTTTCATATTATTTTGGTATTACTTTTGTATGAAAAACGCATGCTCCGCCGGCCCCTTAAAACTCAGGTTTTATTTAAGCTAGACAAAAAAAACATTTGAACTTTTTGGTGTGGTTGACCACACAAACAGCTATTGAAATAATAACTGCAAAATAGCAACACAGGAATTGATGATCGTTGCATTGAAATTATAAGATGACAAAATACCCAGCATACCAGGACAATGCTCCCTAATTTTTATGTTGCAGGTATTCATGATTCTGTACAAAGAACTGTATTATCGCGACATTTACGCGCGGGTGCCTGGTGGCCCCAAACCTGACCAAAGGTTCCACTCGTTTTACAACTACTGTGACCTTTTCAACTACATTCTGTCTGCGGAGACACCCGTGCCCCTGGAGTTACCTGACCAGTGGCTGTGGGAACTCATTGATGAGTTTGTCTACCAATTCCAGTCATTTGCGCAATACAGGTACATACATTGAAATGAATGATAATTTAAGACTAACATACAGGGCAGGGAAAAATGGCCTAAAAGGCAAAAGGCTTATTGGTCATCAGGGGGAGGAACAAGGCTGGTAGCTGATATTGATGTTGACAAGACTAGCTATATTTTCTTCTCTTTCTCTTGTCACTTTTTAAAAACTGATGTTGTTTTTTAGAAACCAGGTGTTGCCTCATAATAATTAAATATTCTTAATTTCAACAATCTTATTATATACATATAAATATTGCTTTATCTGGTTGTTCAGGTCGCGCACATCTAAACTGAGCCCTGCTGAGATTGATGCCCTCAATACTGAAAACAAGGCATGGAATGTTCTCTGCATTTTGAATGTGTTGCACTCACTTGTTGACAAATCCAACATCAAGAGGCAACTTGAAGTAAGTAATGTAAGCTGTAAAACTTTGGTATTTTCAATCATCATACTTATTTCATCACCGCCATCTACACTAACTTCGCCTTCCACTAGGCATAAGCCTCTGTTGTCTTGTGGCAACCTCCATACTTCTGCACCATATTCATTTCAAGTCTTCATCTTCTCGCTACCTGACAATTGATATTTTTACTTGCGTACCTTGGACAATGCTACATAACACACACCAACTTCATTTGTCAGCATGGTTTATTAATCTCAATATAACAACACACTATACATATATGTTGCATACATGCACTCACATATCCATTAAGAACTTTTTATCAGATTGTGGTAAGATTTTGATAAATTATGTAAGCATGTTCATTCATTTGTTTACATTTTCAAAGAAATGCTTTTCAGTCAGAGTATAACAAGGCAGAATGCTGTGGGACATGTAGGATAGTGTGAATATTTGCAGACAATCACATTCGCGCCACTATGCAAAAACAGCCACTATACTATAACGCATCAGTTCTAGTTTTTTAAATAAATTGAAAAAACGGGTCTTACTGCAGCTAATTGCAATAATGAACATTGATGATTACAATCTGTTGCCTTCTCCATTTTATTTTTCCTTCTAGGTCTACGCTGCTGGCGGCGACCCTGACTCTGTGGCGGGAGAGTTCGGCCGTCACTCCCTCTACAAAATGTTGGGCTACTTCTCTTTGGTAGGCCTCCTCCGTCTTCACTCCCTACTTGGAGATTATTACCAAGCCATCAAGGTGAGGGTTTTATTTGTATTTAAAAAGCTTTGTTTGAACTGAACACGCCTAATGCTGCTTACATTTATTTATAGAAAGAATAAAACAGTTCTTAAAATGTTCTGTAGTTCTGTCTAGATCTAAAATTCATTTCCACAAATCAGCTATCACACATGTTTCAGGTCCTGGAGAACATTGAGCTCCACAAGAAGTCCCAGTACTCTCACGTGCCTGCGTGTCAGATCTCCACCTCCTACTACGTGGGCTTCGCGTACATGATGATGCGCCGCTACGCCGACGCTATCCGCACGCTGTCGTCCGCTCTGCTGTACATGCAGCGCACCAAGCAGCTGTTCTCCTCCCGTTCGTACCAGAACGATCAGATCAATAAGCAGACAGAGCAGATGTACCATCTGTTGGCTATCTGCCTGGTCCTCCACCCACAGTGTGTTGATGAGTCTATCCAGCAGGTATGTAAACATGATATCTTTTATAGATTTATAGCACAATATTGTCGGGACATTGTAGTCACAGTTGCTTATTCCAGTAATTACTAGTTAATGCTGCCGACTTGCGAGGTGACTGTCTGCTATTTTCATCAGAATTTGTGTTCATCAACAGCAAGCCAAAAATATTTTTTAATAAAGATCTTTAATTAATAGGTGCTCCGTGAGAAGAACTATCACGAGAAGATGTTCAAGATGCAGTATGGTGACCTAGGAGAATTTGAGAGCTGCTTCACTTTCGCTTGCCCCAAGTTCCTGTCTCCCTGCCCGCCGCCCATCGAGCCGGGCTCCAACTACGGACGCGACGCCGTTAAACACCAGACTCAAGTGTTCATGGATGAGGTCAGTTGAATGCACTAACAATTTTATTTTATTGATATTTTAGAGTACCAGCTCCAGTTATCTGTCCATCTTGATTCTTCTGAAAGAGAATAGACTGACCCACATTCAAGAACAGAAGTGTACCTATGGCTAACAATACTTGTTGAGTTGCACAAAACCATCATTAGTTTAACGGAGACTTTAAATTCATTCCATCCTTTATATTTTGCACGAAAAAGAAAGTGACATCATCAATTTAAAGTCTCCGTTAAACTAATGGTGGTTTCGTGCAACTCACCGTTAGTCTCTCAGATATGAGTTAAAACTAACAGCATAGTGAATGGACATTTGCTTCTTTTATAAAAGCATACTCTTTATGTAAGCTTTTTCTAGTAAATGTAGCTAAAAACTAAATACGTAATTTATCTGTTCACAGGTTCGCCAGCAAAAGATGCTCCCAACAATTCGTTCGTACCTAAAACTGTACACGACCCTGCCCTTATCCAAGCTGGCCGCTTTCATGTCGGCAGCGCGCGGCGGCGACAGGGACGCGGCGCGGGAGCATGCCGCCCTGGCGATCCATCTGCTGTGCTTCAAGCATAAAATGAAGAACGTCGTCTGGAGTAAGGGACCCAGTGGTCTAGATGGAAAGTTCCAGAGTGGTTCTGAGGTATCAACTGTTTTTTTTTTTTCTAAAGCTGTTAGGGGGCGTCCATAAATCGTCCTTATGATCTTATGTGGGGTAATGACTTATCTCATTAACCTGTCCTTTTCACAAGGAGTCTTTCCTAGCGCTTTAAAAATATTTGTGGTCAAACCGATATTTAAAAAGGGTGAAAAATGTGACATGAATAATTATCGCCCCATAACACTGATACCCATCATGTCAAAAATCTATGAGAAATGCATGTATCAAAAAATAGTTAACTACTGTGAGAAATTTAATATTATAAAAAAAGAGCAATTCGGCTTTCAGAAACATAAGTCCACATCCTTAGCCATATTTTCACTTTTGAAAGAAATATTAACAATAAACAGCTAACGTCAGGGCTATTCTTTGATCTGTCAAAGGCATTTGATTTGGTTACACATGAAATATTATTGCAAAAACTAGAGACTGTCGGTATTAGAGGACTGCCACTTCAGTGGATATCATCGTATTTATCTGACAGACAACAGAGAGTCACTGTCACTAAACTTAATGAAAGTTGGGACATGACGGAATTTTCGTCTGATTATATAAGTATAAAACGCGGCGTCCCCCAGGGTAGCATATTGGGCCCTATCTTATTTCTACTCTACATAAACGACATTGTTAATGTAACCAATCATAAATGCTTTCTTTTTGCCGATGACATTTCCATTATTGTGACTACTGACAAAAAAGATAAATCAATTACGAATCATGAAGCGGACATAAATAAAACAATAGACAATCTAATTAACTGGTTAAATAATAATAATTTATCTATTAATCTTGACAAATCAAAATATATACAATTTAATCAATCTTATAATAATACGTTTAGTTTTAAAATGAATATTCCGAAAATTAAACAAGTGGCACAAACTAAGTTTTTAGGAGTAGTAATTGACGAACATTTAGACTGGAAAGCTCAGGTTGATACTGTATGTAATAAAATAAATAAATTTGTCTATGCTTTGAGACAAATAAAAAAAGTCACTAATAAAAACGGCTGTGATGTCATATCGCGCATATGTTGAGTCCTCACTACGGTATGGACTAATGATGTGGGGAAATAGTACTGATCACCAAAGAGCATTTGTCGCCCAAAAGAAATGTTTACGAGCTCTATACGAGATTCCAACTGACGAATCATGTCAACCAATATTTATTAAAGAGCTTGGTTTGCTACCGTTGCCTTCATTATATGTATATGAAGCATGCATGTTCGTCCAAAAACACAAAAATCTATTTAAAACAGCAGAGGAAGTGAGCTCTCGAAGTCGGCGTGACCAACACAGACTTGTGCTGGACGTGCTGCCTCGATCAGCGAAATATAATAAAAACTCTCTGGCTATGTGTGTACGTCTCTATAATAAATTACCAAAAATGTTTAAAACATTAAATTGTAAATTATTTAAAATCAAATTATATAAATGGCTTAATAATAATAATTTTTATAGCATTAATGATTTTTTTAATACGAATTCATAATGTATCTTTAGTAAGTAAGTTTGCATGCTTTAGCATTAAGCAAAACATGTCCGATCTACTACTTTTCTTTGGAATAACACCTTGTATACCATGTTTTATGCAAATAAAAATATCTTATCTTATCTTATCTTATGGGCAAACAGGGTATTCCCAGGGGTGGTTAGGTGAAGCGGTGATTTTAGTTTGGTGGCAACCGGGTAAAAAATAATAGCAAAGGATCATCTTCCTAATGAGTGGAGATCAATACCTGGTAAAATGATTTTACTCTTGATGTTTTCTTCTTTCTTCATTCTAGAACTTGGATCTAACTTAAAGCACATTATAAAACATATGAAAACGGGTATTTATCTCGAATTTACCTTTAATTTAATCCCGACGTTTCGACCGGATTGCACCAGCCGTGGTCGCGGGGAGACTGAAGTATGGGAGGTACCGCGACAGCAAAGTGAAGGCGTTTATTCAACTACCCTCACTTGATTTTCATAAATGTTATTTAGGGCCGGTTCACACTAGGACAGCACACTACACAGTGCAAGCAGTGCAGTGTACTTAAAGCAATAAGGGCGTCCGCTAAAACACGCGTGGATGCACGCTCGCACGTCTGTATTGAAAAATAGTATGAGTTTTCCAAGGACATTTTGGAAGCGGCACCAGCTCCATACATGCACTCACGTGTATCGGACGGACACCGTAAGAGTGTTTTCGCACTACGTCCGATCCGAGTCCGACCCGTACCCGTGAAAATACACTACAATAAAATTGGATGACGGACCGGATCTAGTGCGTAAACTACCATAGTTCTACGATTGCCCCGGACCGGGATCGGACGTAATACTTATTATTTTGACTGTTTGTTATAAATTGATCATTGTTAGTGTTAAAAGCAGTACACTGCATTTAATTAGCAAAAAAAACATTTTGATTCCTTTTATTGTTTTTAGTTGGACTTCTACATCGACAACGACATGATCCACATTGCTGACACGAAGGTGGCTCATCGCTTCGGCGACTTCTTCATTCGCAAACTCCTCAAATTCGAAGAGCTGAACCGTAAACTGCACCATATTAAAATCTAAAGTGTCTCAATAAGTCAAATTTTGTAACAACATATATAAATAAAGTTACTGATATTTCTAATATGCATTTATTATACTATCCTCGGAGTATATGGTACATATTTTTTATTTCTTTTGAAAAATTTCTTTGGCTGTTGAATTTTGACAGTATCATGCTGAACTGTCTGTGGATAATTTTCCCTATACTGCTGCCAAGGATGCTCAGGTTTCAATGCTTCTTCTACATTTATCTCTTTTAACCAGTTGGTATAAAATTTGGCGAATATTTCGTAAGACTTCTTGAATACTTTTGAACCTTCCTCCTGAAAAAATAAATAAATATGGTTTAATTAAATTTTAACTAAACAACATGGAGCATGGATTTAGTGAGGGTTGCTTTGTAGTTTGGCAGATGATGTTGTATTTAAGTAAAACTGTGTAACATGGATTAATTAAAAAAAAAAACAATAATAGTACAAGAAACTAATAAGTATGTATATACCTTTTTAACAATATTGACACACTTTTCACTGAACTTTTCAAGATGTTTTAGGAATACATCATTCACTTTTATATTTTCATTTTTGACTATGTTCATAACATATAAGACATAGCCAAACTGACTATTTGCTGTACCCTGCCTCAGCAAAGTTCCCAGAATTTCTATGTTGACCCTGTAAAAGGATAACATAAGTATTAGTAAAGAAAATAATAGCTAAATTAATTTAAAATGCATTAAGAACCACACTATTAGTATGCCCAGTTTAGCTTCGGTGAGCCGTATTGATTCAAGACTCAAAGTGGTTTGCTAATAATATACAGGGTGTCGGCAACTCCACGTCAAAGCCCTTACGCAAAATACGCGCTTTGACGTGGAGGATACAATACAATATCTTTATTTTTCGTATTTCGGGCTCAATTTTGATGAAAACTAAAACTGCCATTGAATTTTTGAAAAATCAATATTCCTAGCCAGGAATCAAGTGTAGCTTCAGATTCCTAGTTTTACTCTACGAAACTGACGAAACCCTAAAATCTGGCGAACAATCGACATTATCACCTGATCACCTTGCCTTCCCCTTCAGGCAATAGTGACATGGTATTTCTTCAATCAAATAGAAAACTAAAGTATCAACTTTTCTGGTTTTAGAGCTCTAGGTTTGCAGCTTTATATTATAAAAGTACAGATACACCCTGTAGATACCAAAATCTAGCTAGCTTAGGTCTTACTTCAGTTGTTTCTGCTCCATTTCTTTGAGAAGTTTCTCTGCATCTTCTTTAGTTTTACACGACAATGCAAGAACTCCATATGTCATTATATTGACTTTTAATTTCAACTTCTTGGAGAAAGGAAACCTTTTTTTGCGAAATTCACTTTCTTTTTCAATCATATTTTGTACAGCCTGAAACAAAACAGAACTCATCAATCAGTGGGAGGTTGTTCATTCATGTTTTAAGTCATGCGGGTTGTGGCCAAACACAAGCCAATTAAAGTAGTGTAAATATGTTCTATGTTTAGGGTTTTGTTTTCCGCACTTAGAACCTAAAGTGAACCATTGTAAGTGAAGTTGGAGGTATCTATATATAGGATATATTTTTTGCAGTGTTAATACTTACAACGGCAGCATCATAATCTGTTCTCAAGCACCTTTTCTTTATTAACATATTGTAAAATTCTATATCAGCCCTGACTCCCAAAGATTTCATCTTTTTCAGTAACTTATCCTCAGCTTCTGTAGTGTTATCTAACAGTGGCAACATTTGAGTAAAAGTTTTAATATCTGGTTTTATAGAATACGCCTCCATTTCTTTTAAGAAGTCATCTTGCCCTCCTAATACTGCAAACTTATCCTGTAATGTACGGACCTCTTGCAATCCTGTCACTTGCTCCAGATTCAACACTTTAGATAATAAGTTTGGTACACTTCTATCATTAGTGACCACTTTATTCAATTTATTTATAAATTCTATTGAAGTATTATCTTTCTTTTCAATTACACTTAATTCACTGGAAGATGGATTTGGAGGCTGATTATCTATTTCAATAACAGGTTTTGTGGGTTCAGTTAATTGTTTAAATGGCTCAATTTTCAAACATTGATTCAAATGTGGACTTGTTTCAGTCAATTTCAATTGTTGTTTATTTTGTAACTGTATTTGAGCTTGTATAGTATCAATGAGATCTTCAATGTCTTGTTTACTGCCAAAGTTGCAATCTTTAACACATTTCAGCATTAAATTAAAAGTATAAATATTAGGCTTTTCCCTCATCTTTAACATTTTCCTCCAAACTATGAGTGCATGACGCAATCCACTCTCTTTGTCAGAAATGCAAGCATGTAGGAGGTTATTCAGAGAATGAACTCTTATTTTTATCTTTTTTGCTAACATTTCATCAACAATTTTAAAAGCTGTAGGTAAGTCACCACACCGTCCAAATGCTTTGATCATTGCATTGTAATTAGTTAAATTAGGTTCAAATCCTTTTTCAGTCATTAATTCCTTTAGATGCCGGGCTCGCTTCAACCCATCTGCTGGCCAAGGACTATTAGCACAAGCATGAAATAGGCAAGTGTAGGTGTCGCCAGTAGGGAACAGAGCTCGTCTTTTCATGTCATTAAACAATGAGAAAGCCTTTTTTGTATACCCAACATTAGCACAAGCTCCTATTAGTATATTATAAATATAGTTTTCGGGCTTCACTCTGTCTTCTTTTAACATTCTTACTTCTAATACGTCAATGGCTTCTTTCAGTCTCTTATAATTAAGCAATTGTTTTATGATATCGGCGTATTGTTTTATGGTTAGTTTCTGTGAATGTAATGGTTTATTTTGTATAAATTCCTGCTCTTGTTTATCTCCCTCATCTTCAAGTTCGTCCGACTGAGCGTTAACTGTTCTGGATAAAGTTCCGAAGGTATCTGGATCCTCTAAATAAACCAAATTATCTTCTGTTTTGTATTCCTTTGGCTTGTGAACTTTAATTTCTTCTGGCAAAGCAACAGAAGTTGTGATGAAATTATGGCGTATCACATTAGTAGCTCTGATTATTCTTAAGAGTTTTGTGCACCGAAAAGCCATCGTAATGTATGTTTTTATTTACAAAGTGTTGATTTTATCAAGCTAACATAACCTACGAATCAAATTACAACAATCAATATGATGATGACAGTGACACTGGTAGGCTCACAGATAATGAGATCGACAGTCCTTGCCAAGTTGCCATGGAACTAATAGTTACAATAACACAACCCTATCTATCTTTGCTAACGCGCAGTTGGGTATAAAGTAAAAACATAAATGTTTTATGGGAGTCCACGATAGCGAGACATTGCTGGCACTTAGTGAGTTAATTTCTTTTCAACTCTTCTCTAGTCACTGGGTAGATGGCGCTGATCTCGGTTGGTTACTACCACAGACGTATAAAGAGTAGCAGACCAAACATAAGCTAAAATTTGTGAAGTCATTACACACACATATGAAAAAATTGTCTAAACAGGGCCGGACTAAGGCCGGTATTAGTAAGTATTGTAGGACGTTAAAGTACCTACATATTTTCAAACTTTATCATTTGTAAGGAGGCGTTCATTAATTACGTGAGGCCAATTCGGTGATTTTTTAACCCCCCTAATTTGCTTGACCCCCTCACCCCCTCCTTAATCTCACGTGAGATTTATCAAAATTCGTAGCTAAGTGTAAATGCGTTAATCTGTGCTTGATTGCGTTGGATTTATTAAAAAAAACATTTTTTTCCAATGAATATTTATTATTAAATATGGTAGTGTAGGATTTACCCATATTTTGTTGGAGAAAAATGTTTACCTGATTAGTAACCTGGTTTTCACGCAATATTTCGCTGTTACTTTAGAGAAAAAAAATTACGTGATATTTGCCGAGAGAAAACACACTGCCCAATCTCACGAGCCCGAGATTGGGCTGATTGGGCAGTGTTCGGAATACCCAGTGCCATTTGCTGTTAACGACCTGAAATATTATAATATTAGTATAGATACTTGGGGGAGGCCTGTGTCCAGCAGTGGGCGTCTTTCGGCTGAGATGATGATGATAATAGATACGCCTACGGGAATGCAAAGTTTCAATGCATTCATTAATACTTTAACCCCAGATAAGGACCCAAAAATGAAACAAGTTTTATTGACTGCATTTCTTCTAAGGTTAAAAAAAAAACACGTTGTTTATATTATTTTTTATTTGGCAATGTGCGGAATGTATTTCCTCTAATCGCGCAATAACATTTTTCCAGAACGCTCTCATCCGTCATCGTCGCCTGATGCCCAAAAGTAGTCAAGTTACATGCATTAATTCATTCACAAAAATATTACCTTTTGCTACATTTTTTCGACATGGCTTGCTTGGATATTAATATTTTTAGACAATTTTCAAATTAATTTAACAGAGAACTTGTAAACATCGGATATCATGCATGCATGTCCAAAATACCCCCACCGCTAAATTGTGGTACTTCTTTGAGAACAGAAACAATTGTCCCGGCAGTAGTTCATTTTATTGGCAAGGTTTTTTGGAGGTTAATAACATTTTCCTTATCCTGTAAACAAAAGACAAACAAAATTATTATGAAGACCAGTTTAATATAAAACAATTTGTTACTATATGTAGTAGCATACTATTACATACATGCATAGCCAGAGGTAATTCGGTAAACAGTGTAGGAATTGATTGAGGACGTAGTCTTGTTTGAAAGACGCTGGCATCTATCAGTGTGCTTCAAAATGCTTCGAACAGAGTTCACCAGTAGGATTAGGTTGGACCTGCATGTTATCAATCCAGGCTTTCTTTAAATTTTCATCTTTTGAAAACCTGTAACAAAAATATTACTATTATTTTTATTTACAGCACCAAAATATCAAAGAAATATGAGTAGCTTATAATATGTGTGTGACCTATGCTTATTTCATATCAACATTGAATTGTGATATACTGATACATTGTAGGCGTTACATAATGTTATAAAAAATTAAGCCTGTTGGATTTTTCGACTTCGTAGTAATTAATAAGCATACGCACCTACAATAAATGCATTAACCCAATATGTAAACAATCATAATAATATTTATTAGATTTAGCATTTCGCAATATTATATCCGTCCCCGGTTAATTCCACAAGTACTTGAGCTGTCATTAATAGTAAATATAAGACAATTTTGTTTGTTTATTATTTTTGTACGGTTTATTCTAAGTAAGCGTGTGGGCAAATTGCATGGCAGTAATTGGGCTACGATAAAAACGATTAAACTTCATCGAAACGGTTGATTAATTTCGAAAAATCGACAAATTGTTTCAGTTTACAACAACGTAAATAAAAACTTACCGATAACAGCTTAATCCAGGTATTTTGTTAGAGCTATCACTGTCACACCGGTACGCACTGCACTTCACCATTTTATTTTACGTGTTTCAAGTCTTTAGTGGTACAAACAATTAATATTTTTTCACATAACGTGATTGACACCGTAGAGTGTTCTTATAGGTTATAAGCTTATCAATATGGCGGCTCAGAATAACAGGCTTCATGTCAAAATTTGTCTATGTGTGTGGCAGTGTGGGTACACGTAAAAGAACGAGACGCCATTATTAAGTTTTTGCTTGATAGAACAAGGATAAAGAATGATGGATATATTATAGGTATAACTAGGAATTTATGTTTGGTCTGCTACTCTTTATACGTCTGTGGTTACTACAAAGAACAGAATGTCACATAATTTCACTTGGATCTGGCCCCTTATTCACAACCATTCGACTCGCTTCCGAACCGAATCGAAAGTCTACGATATCGAAGATGTCCTTCAAACGCTATTCACAAATCCGAAACCGAATAATTTTGACAGTTCAATTCGATAAGAAGACTCGAATCTTTCCGACAGCTGTTTGCTATCGGGAGGCATATCGAACAAAATTTAAACGAAGAAATAAACCATATTTCCAGATTATTTCAGTAAAATAAAAATACCAAACTTTTTAAACACTGCCTGAAGTAAGTAAATGAAGTTTTATTATTGTCCGGTGTTGTTTGTGTTTTATTAGTTATTTTATTGACTATATTTCATTGATGTATCCGCATTTACTTAAATTCTGTGTGTTTACAAAAATGTGTTATTCGTTGTAGATTTTAGTTACTTATAAAGAATTGTATAACACTGATATCAAATACTTTTTCAGTCATTTTTTTTTAAGAAAAACGACAACTTTACTTAAAATAAAAACACCATTTCCGCTTTGCCAGTTTGACAGACGGCTGTTTACAAAGCTGGTTTATTCGAAATAAAGTTTATTTTAAAATTAATGTAATTTTATTTCAATTAAATCATTTTGTTTCGTTTGCTGTCTATTAAGGTACTAGTGGTGTGGTTCCTTATATAAATAGATCGAAATATTCAAATAAACCAATTTTATTTACTACTTTTCATTTTCTACCACGATCATCTATTTACTACCATTTTGTAGCGTTCCCCATAAACACAATCTCAATCGGATAGAAAAAAGCGCATCCGTTCGGATCTGTGAATAGCGTTTTGACAGTTCTTCGGTTCGGAAATGAGATAGTCGAATTCGGTACCTTACCGACACGGAAACGTATCGAATGGTTGTGAATAAGGGCCCTGGCCCCTTATTCACAACCATTCGATACGTTTCCGTGTCGGTAAGGAATCATATTCGACTATCTCATTTCCGAACCGAAGAACTGTCAAAACGCTATTCACAGATCCGAACGGATGCGCTTTTTTCTATCCGATTCAATTGTGTTTATGGGGAACGCTACAAAATGGTAGTAAATTGATGATCGTGGTAGAAAATGAAAAGTAGTAAATAAAATTGGTTTATTTGAATATTTCGTTCTGCTTATATAAGGAAATATACAGCTAGTAACTTTAATAGACAGCAAACGAAACAAAATGATTTAGTTGAAATAAAATAACATTAATTTTAAAATAAACTTTATTTCGAATAATACCAGCTTTGTAAACAGCCGTCTGTCAAACTGGCAAAGCGGAAACGGTGTTTTTTTTTTATAAGTCAAGTTTTCTTTTTCTTAGAAGGAAAATTTACTGAAAAAGTATTTGATATCAGCGGTATACAATTCTTGCTTGTGAAGTAAAATATAGAACGACTAACACATTTTTGTAAACATATTGAATTTATGTAAATGCGGATACATCAATGAAATACGGTCAATAAAACAACTAATAAAACACAAACAACACCGGACGATAATAAAACGTCATTAACTTACTTCAGGCAGTGTTTAAAAAGTTTAATATTTTTATTTTACTGAAATAAGCTGGAAATATGGTTTATTTCTTAGTTTAAATTTTCTTCGATATGACTCCCGATAGCAAACAGCTGTCGGAAAGATTCGAGTCTTCTTATCGAATTGAACTGTCAAAATTATTCGGTTTCGGATTTGTGAATAGCGTTTGAAGGACATCTTCGATATCTTAGACGTTCGATTCGGTTCGGAAGCGAGTCGAATGGTTGTGAATAAGGGGCCTGATCTAGTGGTTATATTCGGAAGCTTATGTATGTCACCGTAAAATTGTCAAACACGTTATACTACATATAACGTGTTTCTCTCTAGCGATATTGTAAACTCTCGAAATATTGTCAACTGAACATACGGAAGTATCGCTGCCCTCATAATCGGGACTTGGGGCACCCCCCCGTTAGGTTAGTAAGGTTCCTTTAAACCCTGCACTCGGAAATACACCCTGCACCCGCGAAGCGGGGCTCCGTCGACTACGCTTTCTAGGGGAATATAAAGTGTTTTAAGGTTAGGTCATATTTATCGGTATTTCTTAGGAATGGTACAATATCTTTTCATGAGAGTTGTATCACTGGGCAAGTGGGACCCCTCCTTCCCTCCACACCGTGTGAGTTGATTACCATCGCATGCATTTCACGAAAAATAATGCGTTTTATTGTAAGCAGTATGTTCGTTTGACAATATTTCGAGAGTTTACAATATCGCTAGAGAGATTACAATATAACGTGTTTGACAATTTTACGGTGACATGTTTAAAGAAGATGCGTGTGTGTGCTTATGCAAACAAAAGTGTCAGTCAACGAGCGTATGTGACGTGACGCAATGTTTTAAAAAACTCTCATTCCAGATATTTTAGTTCTATTTTTTCCCGGCTGCACAGAGAAGTTGGTTGAAGTGTAACTATTAGTACCATGCATGTTCCGAAATCTCCAAATACATAATCTGTCACGCAGCCCGTCGGCACCCGTCGGCTAACGGCTCCACAGAGTATATAATCACTACGTTTCTGTCACTGTCACTTGTCAAAGTCAAACATAACCCTAAATCACGCATGTCGTGTTGTGTTGTTGATTATTATTTTTTTGAAAACTAGTTTATTGTCCGTCCGTGTTATCATGTCAGCCAATGAAGCAGAAGACCAGATGGAGGCCAGTTCTTCAGAGAGTGAGGACGAAGTAATGGAAGGAGACGAGGAAAACGACGACCGCCCCAAGACTTACCTTCCTGGGCAGCCTTTGAAAGAAGACGAGCATTTAGTTTGCGACCAGTCTGCCTACGTGATGCTGCACCAAGCCCAGACTGGCGCCCCTTGTCTCAGCTTCGACATAGTTCCCGATAATCTTGGTAACGACAGAAATGAGTATCCAATGACGGCTTATTTAGTAGCCGGTACTCAAGCTTCTAGCGCTCAACTAAATAAGTAAGTGTAATGTAGTTAATTTGGGTAACGTAGTTTACACGCCAAAGGTGTCGGGCATGTCAGCTACTTTCGTACACATTCAGTTGACATGCCGCCTCTAAGCCCGGTACGAGGCTGTTGGCGAGTGTAGGTTCTACAAAAGTGGTAGTCTTACTTGGTAATCATCTCTGTCCGAGTTAGTTAAAATAGTCTTAGGTCAGTGGGTTGTCTTATTATAATCAATACATAAAATGTCTTCTGTGTTATAGTCTCCTAGTGATCAAAATGTCCAATCTGCATCAAACGTCAAAAGCAGAGGATGAGGAGGAATCTGATGAAGAGGAGGATGATGACGATGAGGAAGAGGATGAGGAGAAGAAGCCACAAATGACATTTTCCTTCATCAAGCACCAAGGCTGTGTTAATAGAATAAGAGTAAGTTATTACCCGAGTAGGAAGAGTACAAATACTATTGTACTAAACTTCAAGAAGCTACTTATGTAACTTGATGATAGTGCCTGTCTCTAAAACAATTGTTCATCATACTGTAGGTATTCAAATTTTACAGTGAGGTAGTAAATGCCAGGAAATTCACTTTAAAAAAAATACTCTACAATCCCACCTGAAAGAAAGTTGTCACCATCATCTGCCTTGCTTTTTCCGAATATGTTGTTGCAATTTTTACCAATCTAAGTAACTTTACATTGCATATATTTTACATTTCCCAAGAAAATGGAATCTTATAATATGTAGTTGGATGATTTATAAATCTTAAAATCAGATATACTGTTCATGTGCTGTTTTTTCATTTTGGACTACTTTTCACAGGCAACAAGCTTCAGAAATTCAGTTCTAGCTGCAAGTTGGTCTGAATTAGGCAGGGTGGACATTTGGAATATAACGCAGCAGCTACAAGCAGTGGATGACCCTACTTTGCTAGAACGCTATAATCTGGATACTGTGAAGAATCCTGTCAAGCCACTTTATTCCTTCAATGGACATCAGCAAGAAGGTTTTGGGATTGATTGGTGTCCTACAGAACTTGGTGTAAGTAAATAAAATTATTTCTTCATCTTTTTATTGTATTAGCTCAACGTTAATGCATACTGGTTACCTGCACTAAAACAAGGAACACTTATTGTTTTATCAAATCCACCTGCCTGATTTTTGTAACACCTCCCTTACATTATTTATATTTACAGGTTCTAGCAACAGGTGACTGCAGAAGAGATATTCACATTTGGAAACCAAACGAAGCTGGAACATGGGATGTAGACCAGCGCCCTCTTGTGGGTCACACTAATTCTGTTGAAGACATACAGTGGTCCCCTAATGAAAGGCATGTGTTAGCATGAAACATAAAACTTCAGTATTTAATTTAGAGAAATCAGCTTTAGTCTGGTAGAATATTACATTTTGATAAAAATTTAAACAGATGGGTCAAACAAAAAAAACAACATAATCGTATTTGTTATTTTGTGTGCAATAAGGAACAATTTATTATGAATGCTAATTTGTGTTTGTAATGTCTCTTAAATATATTTTTCTATTTGCAGGAATGTCTTAGCATCATGTTCTGTAGATAGATCAATTAGAATATGGGACACAAGAGCAGCTCCTCAGAAAGCTTGCATGCTTGCAGTAGAGGATGCTCATCAAAGTGATGTAAATGTTATATCATGGAATAGCAAAGAACCTTTTATTGCAAGTGGTAAGATAACAATATTTATTTTTGTATAGACCGAGAATTGCTGTGCTGTGGTGTCTCAAAAATCGAAGTACAAAAGGAAATTTTCGTAACCCGGTACAAGCTGTTGGAGAGTTAATGAGCTTTCCAAAACAGCAGGATCTAGATTTTCATTTTGGAAAATTGCCATCTTCTATTTCTTTCCTTTTTGCTCTGCTGCTATTTTGGGACAACAAGCCCTAGATGAAATTCAGGCCATAGCCCAAAAACGACAGGCCTATCTCGTTTTGGTAGAGTTCCTAAGACTACCTTCTTATTTTATCAGGACGAATGTAACAATAGTTTATCTTTCACTTGAAACATCCATTGTCTGTAACTTATCATTGGCATTTGACCAAGCTCATCACTCATTCATGTCACTATCCAAGTTTACCAAAAAATAAAAACCACACTATATGCTTACTAAAGCTGCTCTGAATCTGTACAAAGTAATTAAGTAATGGTATTAGAACATACGGAGAACCTATGTATGGTATGTCCTATATGTTCAGAATGGGAGTTCCACAAGGCTCAATACTTAGACCATTTCAGTTTATTTTCAAATAATGTTGATCTTCACAACTGCATGTGTAATTGCAGTCTGTTTTGTCATTCATTTTGAAGGTCAGGTCAGAAATATAACCTATGAAATGTATTATCTTGTAGCGAATTTTTCTAACAACTTATATTACATAATATATTCATTTCAGGTGGCGATGATGGGTTCCTCCACATTTGGGATTTAAGACAATTAGCGAACAAAACACCTGTAGGAACTTTCAAGCATCACACGGCACCTGTTACGTCAATAGAATGGCACTGGAGTGAGCCAAGCGTGCTAGCATCTGCTGGCGAAGACCACCAAGTTGCGCTTTGGGACTTAGCCGTCGAGCGAGACGATGATGATGTTGTTGATGAAGAATTGAACGTATGTTGTCATGAACTATTAAGATTAATAAATTCAATCTCTTTATTATCATATAATCTTATAGCCCAGCCCAGTACTAGTAAGCTATCTGCAAAACGGGTAACCTACGTCTTTTCTTGACTAGAATGTGCACTGGTGGGAGAGAGTATGTCATGCTCACTCAAATGTCTTGCCGATGGCGGCGAGTGAGTTGGATCATTTAGTCCCAAATGCTTGAATTGAATGGTGCTTATCTATGCGTCATGTCGTGAGCGGGCGCTCGGACGGATGGTCTCTTAGTTGCCACAGCTTATTTGTAATAATTTTATTTTTTAATTGTCATCTACACTAATATTATAAAGAGGAAAAATTTGTATTTTTGTGTGTATGTTTGTAATGAATAAACTCAAAAACTACTGTGCCGATTTCAAAAATTCTTTCACCATTGCAAAGCTACATTCACTCTGAGTAACATAGCCGACATTTTATCCCCGTACTCCCACGAAAACTACGCGGGTGAAACCGCGTGACGTCAATTAGCCCGTCCGTGGACACTTGACGAACACGTCTTGCTGCATCGTTCTCACGTAATTTACAATCTCATCATGGATGATGTAATGTAACCAAGGTTTTGTTACATAATTCTGATTTAAAAGAATGTCCATGGAGTTTCTTATTCATTCTTCTCATAGATCTACCCTTGGAATGGGCAAATACAGTACTGTCACAATTATTATGCCTTGTGACTGGAACTGTAATTTAATTTTTTTGTTTGTTTCGACATTTCAAAAGTTATTTAATTTATGGAAGTAATGATTAAATTTTATTGGTTTCTTTTTCAGAACCTTCCACCCCAGCTACTGTTCATCCATCAAGGGCAGAATGATATCAAGGAATTGCACTGGCACAAGCAAATGCCAGGAGTCATGGTGACAACTGCACACACAGGATTCAATATATTTAAATCTATTAGTGTATGAAATAAAAAAATAACATTCAATATAATCTTTATTTTAATATCTTGTAGATTACTCAGTAATAGACCAATAGTTTCATGATTGAGATTCGTGATATAAAAAACAAAATCAGGTATCAAATCTATCCTTTGTATGGACCATAGCTAAATTCACTAAATGCCTAATTGTTGGTCTGCCGTGCGGACAGTTCTGAAAATAAATACCGCATTATTGAAAATATATTGATTGATACTTACTACACAAGTTGAGTACAATAAAACTTACCCATGGTTTGTCTATTTCAGCCATGTGATCAACAAGCTTCCTCATATCGGCTTTACCCAGAGCTGTGCCTATCATCACTGATTTTCGACAAGCCCTTGATGCAAACATTGCCCTTACTCTACTTGGTCTACAATATTCTGAAGG
Organism: Xestia ashworthii; assembly: GCA_950022955.1. Lineage (NCBI taxonomy): Eukaryota > Metazoa > Arthropoda > Insecta > Lepidoptera > Noctuidae > Xestia > Xestia ashworthii. The sequence goes on from OX465564.1 coordinate 9,520,138, forward strand.
AGATTCCTGAAATGTAAAAACTGACTTGTTGGAATATTACCAAAATCACAGTACTCATCATTATGAACAACTTTTACTAAGGGACCAAACCCTTTTTTTCGGATGGGAAATCATCAAATAACTTCTCTAACTCTGGGCGGAGCGGGAGAGAGTGTCAAACTTTTAAAGGCGCTTTCAATTTAGAAGTTTTGTGTCGCACCGCGATGCGTCGCCGAAGTGTTGCGTTTGTCGTACTGCGTACGGATGTTCGTTTGTTTTCATACAAAGCGCGCGGTGCGGCAACAGTGTGGCGTCAATATGCGCTGCGATACCAGCGCCGCGCGGTTTCTGCACCGCGCGCTTTGTATGAAAACAAACCAACATCCGTACTGACTAAAACCCATCCATGTTCCTTCCTCGCCCTTTATGTTCCGGGGCCACGGTATCTCTATCTCTTTGAGAATGGGACCAAACCCTGAATCGCGAAAACTAAATCAGCAGTTCCATACATTTTGTCGAGTTAATGCGAACATAATATATAGGTAACAGCAGCTTTTTTTTCGCGATTCAGGGTTTGGTCCTATAGTAAAATTTGTTGTTCACAATGATGAGTACAATGACAGGTCGAAGTTTATGAATATCGTCCGGAAACATGTATAAAACAAGACATTTTAAGCATGAGGTTCCTGTGTGCGGGAGGTTCCCAGGGCGGGCAAAGTATAATTGAATTTTCCATGGAGTCTAGATTTGTGACCGGTTGATGGCCACAAATTGGTTGGTTTGGGTTGGTTGGTTGCTTCCTATTACATGGGACTTAAACATAACTGGCGAAATGTGGGTGTATTACGAGGTACACCTGCCAAACTGTTCGGGGGTTACAGGCGTGATGTTATCAGGGTAAGCAGTCTTGTTTTAAGCACATTTACTTACCCTCAACATAAACAAGAGCTCTTCTATATCCTCCTTCCCAAAGATCCAATTTTTTGACATAGGTAATGTTAATAATTTAACTCTCTTTGTAGGTAAAGCTGCTTCATTGATTTCAAACGTAAATCCATTCTTTTTAAACACATCTACATTGTCCATCAAAATTTGTTCATTTACTCCTGTTAGTTCAAGTGATTGTGGACTGAAATTAATTATTTTAACAAGATAAAAATAACATTTTAACCTGATTAAAAAGTCTCAATGGGGCTGTCAAATTAACTTACATGACCAATTTTTGACTAGTTAGTTCTGTAGTTTTCTGTAATGTTTCGAAATTGTAAATCTCATCCGTAGCATGTTGATCTATTATAAAAAGATCATCTTCCAATTTAGTTATTATAAAACCTAAATTAAACTGTCCTATGACTTCCATCGTTTTAAAGGAATCCTTAGATATTTCTTTACTTAATTCCTCTTCACATTTTTTGTTAAATACGGGATTAATTTCGCTTTTAAATTTAATCTTCGTGGGAGCAGATTTTTTTTTGTCATTCTTATACATACTTGCCAATGCTTTAACATGTTCCAGTGATGTTTTTAAAGTTACTGTTTTCCTATTATTTTTCCCCAAATCTTCCTTGTCTGTTTCAATTTTCTGCTTTTTAGGTGTTTTTTCTTTGAGTTCACTTGAAGTATTTGCTTTTGTCTTTAAGGTTTTTGTTTTACAGTATATTGTATGGGACTTCTCTATTATGACATCATTAATATCTCTTATTTGCGTATTAGGTACGTTTTCAGCAAAGTCTAAATACATAACATTGCGTTTATCATCTACTAGAGATGGACTTATAGGACAATCATTTGTGATTTTAGTCTCATCACTTTCTCCAGAGTCTAATTGCTGATTTTTATCATCATTACTATCTTCCACTACTTCTTCATCATCAGATTTAAGAATATGAAATGACCTATTTTTCTGGTCTTCTATTTCTTTGTCTGGTGCTAAGTTTTCTTCTTTTATAAGCACTTCAGTTCTCCTTGTTTTAGAAGAGATAAAATCTAACATTGTTGTTGATTTTCGTTTAAGTTCAATATTTTTAGGTTCTTTATCAATTATAGAGTCACAATCCGAAACTTGTTTTGTTTTATTTTGAAATTGTTTCAGAAACGAATTAAAAACTCTTGGTTGATCCAAATCTGGTTTGACATCATTTGCTTCTATAATGTTGGAATTTTGAGTTGATTCTATCCTCAAAGTCCTAGGTATATTTTCAAACAGTTTGAGTAAAGAATTTTTCAGTATGTCTAGTAAAATTTTTTCTTTGGTTAGAAATATTTTCCTTTTATCTGGAGTGACATTTACATCAACCGCTGTTCTTTCCATATCAACATTCAGGAACACAAAAGGGTATTGATGTGAATTGTACTGCCTGTATATTTCGTTGATGATTTTAGTTATCTTGGTTGGTTCACAAGGTCTGGAATTTATATAGAAAAACTGTCTATCAGTACTGGAACGTCCACTACCATGAGCACATGAGGATATGAAACCTGTAAACTCAATTGGTTTTGTGACATTTTTATACCCTTGAGATTTCTGTGATCCACTAATATCACACACATATGATTTTTCTGTATCATTAGAGTCTTCAGATAAATCTATTTCAACATCTTCTATGTCAACACTTTCATCTATTTCCTTAGCTTCTCCTGACAAACCTTTGAATATATTATCTTTTATGTTTGTAACATATTCTGGCTTGATTTCGAGTAATGTTTTTAGTTGCTTCACCCCAAAAACACTGGCAATATTGTCTTTATAGGATGTTCCATGTGTTGCTACTACTAATGACTTTGAGTTTGAGCTTGTTTGATTGCTGCAAGTTATTCTGGAATAGATTTGTTCATATTTAAATATTGTCTAGCTAGTTCACTTGCCTAAAATATTGTGTTTTGAAACTTACTTAACTCCAACTGAAATCAAACAATATGCATACAGCAACTGAGTCATTTTATTGAATTCCCTTTTAGCATTTTTATGAAATTCCTTTTGTCTCACAGGTAATGATGAAAAGAGGTTTGTTAAACTGACTGTTGTACCAACTTGTCTTGAACATGGTGTTTGTTTTGTTATATTCCCCTTGTGGTCATATTCTAATTTCGTTGCTAGAAAAAATATTTTGCTCATTGAAAAGGCAAAGAATGAAAGTAGGTACTCAAGAAGAAGAACATCTTTCGTACACCAGTGGGTCTATGAAAGATGTCATAGCTTGAAAGGAAGGATAACTTAAGGGGCCGGCGGAGGATGCGTATTTCATACAAACGTAATACCAAAATTATTTGTAAATCAAACATATTCTTATGGTAGTCTGTATTTATTTCGATTGAATTACAGAATATCTATGTCCCCAAATATGTTTTTTGAGAGAATAGTGATGCAAAGACGAGATATGAGGAATTTAAATTTTCTATAGAAAACTTATTTTTCATATAACTCTTAAAATCAGTGTCCAATCAAAATATATATTTGGGAACCTAGATATTCTGTAATTCAATCGAAATAAGTACACACTACCTTAGGAATATGTTTAATTTACAAATTATCTTGGTATTACGTTTGTATGAAATACGCATGCTCTGCAGGCGTCTTAAACTGACAGGTAAATGATTCCCAGAATTGAAGTTGACATGCTGTACCGACCACAAATAAATTGAGATGTGAGCAAGAGAATTATGAGACCGCCGCAGAACCAAAAGCAAAATATATCTGTAAATTTCATTACATTACATACCATATTCATAATCTTTGTGTCTCGTAGTGACTGTGAGATTAGCTAATAAACATAATGAACTTAGTGCTTCTCCTCTGAACCCAAAACTTGATACCCCAAGTAGATCTGAGTAATCAGTTAGCTTCGAAGTGTGGTGTTTTAAAGCTGTAAAGAGAAAAATGCTTTATTTATTAGCAATAATGATAAGTATACTAAATTCATGATACCTGTATTGTGAAAGAGACACGAATGCTAAAATGGTTACCAATATTCAGTACATCATTCTGATCTCTGATGTTTCCCACATAGACATTTTACAGGGGTAATTTAAAGTAATCAGCTGTTCCATACATTTTGATTGTGAGCAGTTTTCTAGAAAACAGTTTTTTTTAATACCATTTGAAAAATTTCTATTTGGCCTCCCCGGTTTCAGAATGACATATGGTTTTTAGCATTGGTGTCCCCTTCCACCCTATAAGTGTAAGTAATGTAAGCACTGTGTGGATATTCAGCAAGTTTTCTTTACAGATGTTTTAACCATGATTAAGGCATTACCCTCTATTTTATTATGGGGATTTTGGTTTCCGCAGTTAGTTCCTAGTGGAACATTGTGTGTGAGATATTACCCTCATCATACAAATAAATAAGAACATCCTGCAATCATAACTCATAAGAAATGTACAACGTCTTACTCAATGCAGCAAAGTTATCTTCAGTGACACCAGTACCATTGTCTGATACTTCAATCAAGTCAATGCCGTAATTTTTCAATCTTATATCAATATTTGTTGCGCCGGCGTCTAAGGCGTTTTCTACCAGCTCTTTCACAGCAACTGCTAGACTCACAACAACCTAAAAATTACATTTATTTCTAATTATTCTCTAGAATTTGAACATAGGGTTGTGGACGTGTGATACCGACTCAATAATTAAAAAATAGAATAGTCAATTCTATTAGCGTACCTGTCCAGAACATATTTTATGAACTGTATCCTTAGCTATAGGTTTTATGTTCTCATTGCCTTGATTTGTTTTTGTGTCCATGATCTGAGATGATCTGTTTAAAGTATAAAAAACTAAGTTATAGTCCTGCTACTAAAACTGTATATTTCTTATTTTGTTATCATTCTTCGCAATACATTGTACACTAATTAATTATACACTTTTTTTTGTGTAAAATACACCCAAAGAGTTAAAATATAGTATAATTTAATGTCTTTGATTGAATACACCTATCTTTATCAAGTTTTGGCGCTTGTTATGTATGACGTGACGTTGACATTGACAGTGACACTTGACTTGACTGACATTTGGGTGCATTCCGAGGCCGCGTTCCGAGATAGGCTGTAAACGCTATGAGCGTCCATTAACCCGTTCCGAGTTACCTTGAGCGCGATCACAAGCGCGATATCGATGTTCCTTGAGTCGTCATAGATGACGTCATTCACAGCGTAAAATATTGCTGTGAGCGATGTGAGTGATTATATCGTATCTCGGAATGCACCCATGATATAATCACTCACAGCGCTCACAGCAATATTTTGCGTTCCGTTTTAGTTTTCACGATTATGTCAGCTAAGATCTGTCATTAGGTCATTTGACAGCGCTCACGGTGATATTTCTTTAGGGCATGGTCGGTGTCGTCGCAAGATGGCGCGTGTCATGACGTCATCTATGACGACTCAAGGAACATCGAAAACGCGCTTATGATCGCGCTCAGGGTATCTCGAAACGGGTTTATGGACGCTCATAGCAATTACAGTCTATCTCGGAACGCACTGTTAATTCCATGGGCTCAACTTTGACAACACCTGTCACGAGACTGTCATGTCATTGTCATTGTCATTGTCATGTCACCACGCAACGCAATGACGGCAATGACTTAGGGTATATGTTCTGTGGCAATGACGCAAAGCGAAAATTTATCTTGAGTCGCTGTTTATTTTAGTGGTGAAAAAAACGGCAGCTAAATAGCAACTGTTACGGATCAATATTCGGAAAAACTTCTTAAATCACACGAAAATTTGAATATCACAACAAAATGTCTCTTAATACGGCTCATGCCGATCATGGAGTGTTAATACATGCGAGAGAATGGTGAGTCATCTTTTGTGTACGAGTGACGACTGCGTAAATCGCCATAGAATCATATAGAATCTTCTACACTCTTGTTACTTAATGATAAATGTATTGATTTCTGTGGTTGAAATTGCCTTTAGCCTATTTATATTAGTCGATAAAACCTTAATTTTCATAGTCTTACAATCTGTGTAAGAAGACTCCACGAACGTAAATTTATTCTGATTATCATTGCCCTTTTCCTATTCGATCTCATTTTGTTGTAGGTCTGTAGGATAGTTATGAAAAAAAATTCTAGAACAACATTACCCTACCTTAATAATTCTCGAGAATGAATTTATCATAGTATCTTTACAGAGGCAAAAAAAACTTTTTTACAAAACAACTGTATTTAATGATACAGAGCCTACAAAATGAAAGTTGTACAATAGCAATTTATTTTAATTTATTGTGATTATGTTGCATTTTAATGAGGTGACAACTGAGTTAATTACTAGTTCCTTACCCCTCACTTTATTTGTTTACAAATGAATTTTGAAATGGTGTTTAATAAAATGTCATAAGTCTGTACAATATTTTGTTCTCATGGATTGAATAATTAGTTAAATATCCTTGTTTTTGTATGTTTTCATATTTTAATTATTTTTCTTTAATGAACAGAAAAACAATCTAACGAAATGTATATTGTTCACATTTATTTGAAGGACGTTGAAGTTGCCTCTGGTATAACTTGTTTTTTTTTCACTCCCACCATATTAGATTAATTGTTGCATCATAATCAACATCAATACAGGATTCCTCATTAGTCCTAATGCCACACTTGTTACCTCATCACAAGACATATCCTATGAAACATATCATATCAGATGTAGAGAAATCTTATAAGCCAATTAGAATAGCCTTGACCAGTCTTTGATTGGTAATTAAAAAAGGTGACCTACACATGATTTCTTCTAAAGTTAAGTAAAAAATTTAAAAAAGATTGCGTAACAAATTATTGTGGAATTAATTACCTAGAAACATCCTCAATCTTAAGATCAATTTTATTGATTTGGAAATAAAGATTTTATAAAAAAAGATGATGATGTAATATTGAATCGGTTTATACCATCTCTTCCTACCAATTTGTACGCCATGATATGCGGCTGAACATGTTAGAACTTTTCTGTATAACATTATTGTCTTGCATGCAATGTATCATGTACACCATGTTTAAACAAATAAATTTTTACTTACTTACCTACTTACTCACACCATGTATATTGTGACTAATCACCAAAGCCCGGAATAGGTAGATTGATTTTATATACTTGTCTCACGAACTGTCATAGAAATCATAACATGGATAAGCCTTTTTCCCAGGATTTCGTTTCAGTACTTACGGGATTAAATTAAATATTTTGAATGTATGGATTCTTAAACCACTACATATATGGAAAGCTAATAAAACATTTAAATTGATTTTTATAAATATAAATACTAACTAATATTATAAAAAGGAAAGGTTTGTACTTTTGTAATGGATAAAGACTAAAAGTAAACTAACTAAAATCAGTCCAAGATTTTAAAAATTCTTTCACCTTTGTTGGAAAGGTACATTATCCCCATGTATTTATTATGTGTGTACCACGGGCGAAGCCGTGCCGCACTGCTGGTTTTAAGTGTAGTAATTTTTTGTTGTATGTCAGCTATGAGCTGCTTGTAGTTGTGCCTGAAAAAATGTATATTTCACCGTAAAATTGTCAAATACGTTATATTACAATATAACGTGTATCTCTCTAGCGATATTGTAAAGTCTCGAATTATTGTCAACTGAACATACGGAAGTATCTCTTGCCCCCATAAACGGGACTTGGGGCACCCCCCCGTTAGGTTAGTTAGGTTCCTTTAAACTCTGCACTCGGAAATAGGGGCCCCGCGAAGCGGGGCTCCGTTGACTACGCTTTTTAGGGGAATATGAAGTGTTTTAAGGTTAGGTTATATTAATCGATATTTCTCAGGAATGGTACAGTATCTTTTCATGAGAGTGGTACCACTGGGCAAGGAAGACCCCTCCTTCTCTCCACACCGCGTGAGTTGACTACCATCGCATGCATTTCACGAAAAATAATGCGTTTTATAATATTGTAAGCAGTATGTTCATTTGACAATAATTCGAGACTTTACAATATCGCTAGTGATATTACATTATAACGTATTTGACAATTTTACGGTGACATATATAAAATAAAAGACTATCTATTTCTTAATTTTTTGAAATGCACGCGGGCAAAGCCGCGGGCAGGAGTGAGTGCTTAGTGCTTGTCTTCATCATACATGTTCGTAACAATTTTGAAATTCCAGAAAAATCTTTTTAAAATTCCGGAATCCCGGAGGCATGTCCATATTCATATATATGTTTCAGGTTATTGACCCCAAATCAATCTACCTATTCCGGGCTTTGCTAATCACAATGACTGAGTAAATACAATTAGGAACTAAGTATGGCAGACATTAGAAAGGCAATTTTACATTTTGTAATTAACCTACAATGCTAATGTAACCTTTTTTTCCAGCATAATATTGTTTTCGGACAATGTCACAGTTGATTTCATTGGAAATGACACCCCTGAGTTCAAAGGTACCAAACAAGGGCGTATGTATTTAACTACTCATCGCATGATTTTCAATTCAAAGAGCCCTGCGGAAGCACTGAGGTCCTTCAGTTTTCCTTTCATTACTTTGCAAGATGTAAGTGTTTTTTGTTTATACAAATGATGCTACTTTTCGTTTATTTGTTGTCCATTGAAAATAAAGGGAAGCATTCTGTTCCAATTTAGTGAAATAAAAATAATTATATTGTTCAAGTGGTACAGACATTCACTATTTTTTCCACTGTTGTATTAGCTATAAATAATTCAATATTTATTCTGAAAACGTATACAAGCTAGCCGCTTAAACTTTGTTTTTTTTTACCAGGTGGCTGTAGAACAGCCTATGTTTTCTGCAAATTACATCAAAGGAAATATTCATGCACAACCCAACGGTAACTTCATTGGTGAAGTGAAATTCAAAATAGTATTCAAATCTGGAGGTGCCATTGAGTTTGGCCAAGCTATGTTGAAAGCTGCACATCTTGGTATGTACTTTTTATTAAAATTGTAAAAAGATAGTGTTTTCCTAGATATACTATGTTAAATATGTTCAGAAAACATAATGCTGTTGCCATCTCCCTCTTTCTGATGCAGGTTGTTTATTTTTCATAACAAAGTGATAAGCTATCGTTACATTAAACAAAACATTGTTCCTGTTTGATTAACTATGGTCATCAGAGCATAAAGTGGCATGTTTCCACATTGACTCATTATCACATTTACTGATTAATAATTATGGTTAACAAAGCTATAAACTCCGATACTGATGGTGTTGTTGCCCAAACTGCTGAGTCATCTGGGTTTTAAACCCATGCACTGTGAAGGGTTCCAAAGACGGCTTATATGCGCTAATCTCAGGAACTACTGGGCTGAAATTTAAATATTTTTGTGTTGGATAGTCGATTTGTCGAGGAAAGTTATAATATATATATCACCGTAAAATTGTCAAACACGTTATATTGTAATCTCTCTAGCGATATTGTAAACTCTCGAAATATTGTCAAACGAACATACTGCTTACAATAAAACGCATTATTTTTCGTGAAATGCATGCGATGGTAGTCAACTCACGCGGTGTGGAGGGAAGGAGGGGTCCCCCTTGCCCAGTGGTACCACTCTCATGAAAAGATAATGTACCTACCATTCCTGAGAAATACCGATTAATATAACCTAACCTTAAAACACTTTATATTTCCCTAAAAAGCGTAGTCGACGGAGCCCCGCTTCGCGGGGCCTCTCTTTCCGAGTGCAGGGTTTAAAGGAACCTAACTAACCTAACGGGGGGGGTGCCCCAAGTTCCGATTATGGGGGCAGAAATACTTCCGTATGTTCAGTTGACAATATTTCGAGAGTTTACAATATCGCTAGAGAGAAACACGTTATATTGTAATATAACGTGTTTGACAATTTTACGGTGACATATATAACACCACGCGACGACCAATAGGAGCGGAGCATAAATGAAAAATTTTACAGAAACGGGGACAATTTATTCCTTTTGTGAGCTTTTTTGACGCAGACAAAGTTGCGTGGGTCAGCTAGTATTCCATAGTTCTCTTTAACGCGATAGAACAAGTTTTGTTAAACTCACACTAGCCCACTGTTCTAAGAGTTGTATACTTGCACGTGTTTATGAACCGTTTGACTCGCAGCAACCCGCCATGCGGTGCCGGACGCGCCGCCACCGCCGTACTCCCCGCCGACCGGGCCGTGGTACGCTGCGCCCCCGCCGGCGTACGCGCCGCCTCCACAGGGATACTACGGATGGGTGCCTCCCTACACAGTTAGTTTCACTTGTTTTATTATAAAATGGAACAGCCAACAAACACTAATCCACGTAGGTATGTAATATGCAGATATTACTGATACCTCTGAAGTTTTGTGCAGTTGAAAATCATCTATAAGTTCATTCTCTTAAGGTTTTGTCATTTCAATTTAAGTCGTTACTTAGAGAATTATATTGATGTATTCGATCATCAACATAAAACATACTCATGTGCTAATTGAAAAAATGTAAGAAAATTTGAATTTCGGAGAGCCACATTAAGGGGCCTGCGGAGCATGCGTTTTTCATACAAACGTAATACCAAAATAATATGAAAATCAAACATATTCTTAAGGTAGTGTGTATTTATTTCGATTGGATTACAGAATATCTATGTTCCCAAACAAATATTTTGAAAGGACAATGATATCATTGTCCTTTCAAAATATGTGTTTAATGTTCCCAAACAAATATTTTGAAAGGAACTTACTCTTAACGCTTTCGTCTTACCTTATTATAAAAGATGTTAATCCTAATACTTTGTGTAAATTATATTTTCAGGCCTTCCCTGATCAGCCACCACCAAATTCAGTATTCGTGTCCAACAACCCCCCGCCGTACCCCGGCGTATCGGGCAGGTCGTACCCGCCGGGCACGGGCTACTCCGGCATCAGTTCGCAGGAGAGCCCCTCCCCCACAGGTGCGGGATTCGTGAACGGCCCCTCCGCTCCGCCTGGCTACCCTGGAGCCCCGGCTGGCATGTCCTCCAATGGTGAGGCTCAATCTATTCTAAATTCCAAATTCTGCTGTGTAAAGAACTGTTAATTTTTGGTTTAATCGTGTTTACTGTACAGCTTTCGAGAATATTGATATGAATTAAATGAATGATCAGGCCGAGGCTCCACTGTGAGTAGTAGGATTTTGCAAATATATTCGTAATCTTGTAATATGATGAGTATAGTCATGCCTATTAGTTTCTCTTGATGCTTTAAATTAGTTTAATTAGTTAAGTGAGCGTCTATAGAACGACTAGAGTATATTTGTTTGAGAACATGCTTGAATTCAGAATCTTAAACATTTAATTTGCACTGCCAAATGAGTATTTGGCAGCGCAAACTGTTGGGTAACTAAGTATCTAATTTAGCGTGTGTAAAGAACGAAATACGCATAATATCTCAACACACATGAACAAACAAATCTGTTAGTCCAGCGGTCGGCAACCTGCGGCCCGCGGGCCACGTGCGGCCCGCGGACGTCTTACTTGCGGCCCGTGAATGTTTTGTAAATAATTTATACTTAATATTAAAATGAATGAACGAATCGCGATCTACCTTACAGTATAGTATAGACTAACAGTATAGTATACACAGCCATTAAGGTGTCACTAGTCGACATTTTTTCCATAAAAAATTTCGGGATGGCATTACTCCACTGTTTGACACTGTACATCCAAAGTTAAACATGACATCGTTTTGTCTCATTATTAATTTTGTCTGTGTGGAAACAGAATAGTAAAATAAAAAGCCATTAAAAAGTTAAGAGCTACCAAAGATTCGTTTTTATTGCCAATTTTACCGCAACTTTGGGTGTAAATTAGAATAAAAGAAGTGTCAAATTTCCAAAACAAAGTCGTTACCGACAAAGCACAATTATCGAAGAATTCAATAAATTGTGTTTGATTTATGCAGTGGTTTTTTCAGAAAACTTGATTTTGCAAAGGCATTTTTGTTTTTTTTTCGGTTTTTCGCTTTTCTATGAGATATGACCAATTATGTGTAGGTATATTGGGCTTCTAGTATATAACAAGTGCGGCCCGCCTTTAGTTCATTTTGCCACCTTGTGGCCCTTGCCTGCCAAAAGGTTGCCGACCGCTGTTAGTCGATTAATTAAGCGCAATGTTTGTGGTCTTTTTTTTAATGATCTTTGGGATACGCGTCAATCGGAAAATCGCGTTGTGATACCATATGAAGTTTATTCATTATAGTTTCATGATTTTTGTTATTATCATAATAACTAGCAGTCCTCGGCCTTCGCACGGGGCACGTAGAGCATTATAATATTATGCCTACGTGTTTCATCTGTCGTAGGGTCTGATCTGCTTGCGTCAAATATGTGGATTAGATAGATTACTAATTAGCACTTCAAACTCTGGCTCACATTCAAGAAGACCTAGAATATCTCGTGAAATTAGGCTGCAAAGTATTTCGAAACCTTATAAGACCACTCATGACTGAACTAAAAAGTTGATACTTACCAGACAGCGGTAAATGAACTGATGCGTGTGTTGCTTAAATATTTGGTAATAATGTAATATTCTGAATTGAAGGTTAGTTTAGTTAGAGTATATGTGTATTTGTTGCTGCAGTAGTATCACTATCATTTACAGATGCTAAAGCTGCGGAAGCCGCACAAAGCGCCTATTACGACCCTAACAGGCCTCAGACAGCATACGTGCCTCCACCATACGACGTAAGTACACAAGTCAACATAAATTCACTAGGATATAGGAACAGTAAAAAAATAATTGGGCTCCCATTGACATTTTATTATCTAAGGCGTGTTGCACACATTTGCCACGTGACCGTCGGCAGAGGTAATTTCAGGTGGGATGGGTGGGGTTCTGCCCTTACGAAGCCAGTTTGTGTTTTTTCTCCAGCGTGCATATGGGGGGGGGGGGGGGTCACACGATCAAGAGTCGAGACGCGGAGCCTATCAGGGTGCCGAGTCAGGTCGACCCGGACATGTGTGTAGCGCGTCTGACCTAAGACTATAATGAATAGTGAACATTTTTTTTTATGAATACCTATTCAATTTCTATTTTGCAGGATCAACCACCGACCTATCAGGAGTCACTTTCAAAGAAAGAAAATTAATGCATTGTCCACATTTCCAAATGCCCCCGAAATCCTCTTGTTTGAAGGGTCGAGACGAGTTCTACGTCCAAGTGGAGTATTCATAGTGACGAAACAGTCATCAATAGAATTTACAATTATCAATAGATGTTTTTGGGCGTGAAACTAAATGTCTCAAATATATTTTTATTTGGAATGTTCTTTTCAATTCTGAAAAATCTTACCAAAGTCGTGTAGCTGCGTAACACGTACTGTCTACTCATGTATACCTTCGCCAAATTTCAAATTATTTCTTTTGTCAAGGTAAAACAGTTATAACAGTCCTAGTGTAAATGTATGAAAGTCTCGACAGTACCTACGTAGTCTGTGGCAGAAGGATATTATGTGCATTTTTTGGATTTGTATTTCTTTTTCTTATTCAAAACAAGTTTTAGTGCTTATATAATGGGTGGTATTAATAGGTCGAGCCATTGTCAAACACATTCCATTCATTCATAGCGGGAACATGTAACCTTTTAAAATTGTTAACATATTGAAGAGAGTCTTTTTAGTGATCCGTAATCACCAAATTATTTTCCTTGGCTTTGGCGACGACTTAACAGGTTTTAACACCATCTTCACAGCATATTAATTGTAAAATATAAATTAGAAAAATATAATTTAGCAAAATGGGCCCATTTACACTGGTCGTATTTAATCAAAACTGTAGTGGAGCCAAAGACTGTGAACGTAGTATTTCTGAGGTAACAAATATTATAAACAAAAGGCTTGGCACGAATGGGCCCATAATACTTAATGCTATTATAAAAGATCACAAAAATACATTAAAGTTGATAAAATTTTATTTATAAATATTAAAATATTAATGTGATATTTTCTTGATAAAGTAAATTAAATCTATTAATCTATATTTATATTCACTTTCACTGTCTGTAGAAGTGACCGTCAAAATGAAGGCACCCTTACATTTTCAACCCCTAAATATAAAAGTTGAAAACTACTTGCTACCTTTTCAATTATTCGAGATACCTCAATTTTATTGGTACCACAGATTTATACAACAAAATTATTGGCCCATGGCTCAAAAATCTTATAAAATCAAATCAAACGAAACTATTAATTTCACGAGTCCGGTAAAATGATTGAATAGTCAATTTGGAGGTACCAACGATTTCGTTGTATACATATTTAGGTACACACTTGCGTAGCTAAAATGATTGCAAAGGTAAAATTACAGTATTACATTTAATGCCTGCGAGTTGGATTTCCAACTCTTCATTTTGACGGCTACGATAAGAAACTAATCAAAGTGTATTTGATCAACTACAGAGTTATTTTTTATGTTAAATATTGTAGTGTTACGACTGTATATTCATAAGCTGTTTATTTCTTAGTTCCGTACAAAATTCAATGTACACAAAATTATAAGCTTAATAAAGGCTTAGCTTGTTAATTCAAGGGTTTTATTTGATGGTGTTCATTAGATGTCAATGTATCGTTAAATTCGCACTGGTGCGCTTTCAACTTGCGTAGGTGCATGTGTCATACGCATTATGTGTTGTCGTGTGCACTAACACACCACATTTTGAGTTATGCGCTCGTAAGGGTCATTTCACACCGAGACGCGACACGACGCGGTGCTGCGCGCACATTTTTAGGAGAGCGACTCAAAATATAACTCAATTTTCTACACGAAAAGAAAATTTTGTGAGAATTCAGAATACGTTGTACCATTCAGCGCTGCCCCTCGAGACGCCGCGCGGCGCAGCGGGAAATCACTGGCTTTTTCCAGTACCGCAGTAGCGTCGCGTTTCGGTGTAAACTGACGCTAAATGTACGGTTACGAAAGATTTGATTGGTAGTTATCGCCAAAAGATATATATATGTCGGATTGTCAGGATGCAGGGCCTTATCACACTAGCGAGTGGAAAGCTGGGGGCGATTGCGCAGCAAGCTCGCCGCGAGTTCGAAACGTGTGCGTGGCTAACACGCTGCGGGTGCACAGCGAGCTTGCCGCGAAGACGCCGCGGCTTGCAGTGTGCAATCCGCGTTTTGTACAATGATTCATTTTGTTTTTCTTTCGCCGCGTACACGTTGCGAACTCGTGTCGAGCTCGCTGCGCACTCGCCCCGCTTTCCACTCGCTCGCAACTCGCTAGTGTGTTATGGCTCTTATTCCGTTAAGCTTGTCAAGTACGTCAAGTGGGCAGAAGATGGGTTTCGTGAAATGAAAACACTCTAGGTGCGATACCTATGTATCGCACCTAGTGTGTTATTAAATTACTTCAAATTACAATTTAAAACAATGAATCGGGTACAGTCCGGGGACGTCATAACCCCGCTGCGATCAGACACTGCCCACTGGCGAGGACGTGGTCGCTGGTTAGTCTTAAAACATCACGACACTGACTGTA
Organism: Xestia ashworthii; assembly: GCA_950022955.1. Classification (NCBI taxonomy): domain Eukaryota; kingdom Metazoa; phylum Arthropoda; class Insecta; order Lepidoptera; family Noctuidae; genus Xestia; species Xestia ashworthii. Next base: position 9,535,557 of record OX465564.1, read on the forward strand.
GAATAGAAGCAAGCTGCGCTGTGGTTAGACTGGTAAATAGGTCGCGTGATGTGACTAGTGGCACGCTTGCGATTCAGTCCATACTAATAAACCAATCCGAGATACTTAATTATATTACCTAGGTCTTGTGATCGGCAACACTACTGCAAGTTGAGCATGAGGTTCTGGTTTTGGTTCTCGGAACGGGCAGTGTTTTTATGAGTATTCTCTAATACTTATATTTATGAATCTAAAGGAGCCTACGGACCAAAAGCCTATTGTTTGTAAGTTTTGGCATAACATTGATGAAAATTAAAAAGAAGTTATCTAAGTATGAACCTACCTTAATAAAATTATTCAAGTAAGTAGTGAAAAAAAAGGAAAAAAAAATTAAAAGTACCTACTTAGCATAAATAGCCGACTGCTGAAAAAAACAATTTTCAGCACACGACATCACATCGTCTGCCAACTACCGACGGAACCGTTACTACTGTTAGTAGATTCAACAGTCACTTGGCCAGTTTATAACTGTAGATTTTAAATACCCAGTAGGTACTTACTATTTTGTTAACAATAGTCTATGGTACAAACTGGGTTGTGAGGCTGAGAAGCAATCGCTACATGTAAAATACTGGTATTCAGCTCTGCTGCATGCGGTTAGACTGGAAGCCGAGCCCAACATAGTTGGGAAAAGGCCAGGCTTAGTGAAAAAGAAGTTTACAAGAAGGCAAGGAGTAGTAAAGTTCCCTGGTAAAAAAGTTGAGGTTTCATGTAGATTTGTATGAAAACTGACCTTTTTTTGCGACACAACCATGTGTAGAAAATAGACAGTCAAAAGAAGATTAAGAATAGCTTATGTCAATATTGAAAATAGAAGATCAAAAATGTAAAAAAATCCGGATTTCACGCAAAAATGGTTAAATTGACAAGATAAACTAAAACAAACCAAAATGAAACAATAACAGTAACCAAAACACGTTTAGACCTTAAATTATGGGTAAGTAATTACAATAATTTAGTATTTAGAATTTCCAACTTAAGTAGACACTAATACAGCTTTGTACAAAGAAGCCTGCAAATGTAGTTTGAGTTTATCCTTAAAAGGAGCCAGCCTCGTGTAAATATGACTGCCACTCTTATTAATTCGTATTTAAATGTAACAGACATGATGTGTCTCATACAAAAGTTCAAATGCAATGACAGAAAAATGTTTTATAATTTAATCCCAAGTGTATGAATATGTTAATGTTGCAATAAGAGTTTAACACTTCTTGAAATACTAAATTACATTCGCGGGACAGGCATTGAACTTTTGTACAAAGTTGTGCTTTGCTTTACGGTTGTGGTGAACAAAAGTAAATGTTTTGAAGTTTTATTATGGTGCGTCAGATAACATTGAAAATTTTAGTGCTCTCTTTTATTTAGTATATGATACGGTCAGTGTGATTAATTACACATTTATTATAATTACACATTTATATTATTTATTTTTATTGAAGTATTACCTATTGGTAATAATTCCTGCATAATCAAGGTAAAGGAGATGGACAAAACTTGCCCCAAGGGTACAAACATAAAAGTATTTTACAAATACTTAGTCATAATGAAAAAGTACCTACATGCAATGTTGTAAAATGATTAACGTACTGTTACATCCCCAGAATATAACAGTAGGTACTTACGTTAATTATTTTAACAGTGCACACTTAAATATAAACACCTCATTTAACTTTTGTTCACCTCTCCAAAAGGATTGACTCAATGAACATCTTTTTCTTTCAACTTTAGACTACCTAAAATTTTGAAGCCGGCGGACTAAATATCATCATGAGTGACAGACCAAGTAGCAGATATTGTGAGTATCACTCAGTCATTCACGTTACTTATACCAACGTAGTTTACTAATGCTGTGGTGGCACATTTCATGATATGTAATTTCGATTATTCGTACGCGGGTTTTATGTTTTACGATTTCAGTGTTTGATGGTTTGCTTCTAAGTCTGGTAGGTAAGTTGTATTTTATTATATTATTGTCTCTATTAAAATTCGTAGAATGAGTGGCAGTTTAATAAGTTTGTTGACGCTGGCTTCTATTGATAGATATTTTAAGGTGATTTATAATAAGTTGACATGATATTTTTATTGCAGAGTGAGAACTATAATCTGTATCAATGGCTCCGTCTATGCACCCACCTTGTGTGTTGGCTCCATCGTGCCAAACCAACCGTTGCCACCCACGCCCGCCAATATGCGAACATCCAGAAAGATGCCTCAGGAAAACTATTTCGAAGGGCACACGGCCATGCCCCAGTGCAGCATCTATTATGTCTACAAGAGCAAGGTCGGAATGCACAGATTGTGGAAAACCAAAAAAAAGAAGAGTACTCTCCGAACGAGACAGAAGGGCTCACGTTAAAAAGTTTTTAAGAAGAAAAAGACGTGAAGCAAAAATGAGGAGGGATGATCAGCTAAAGGGAACACACTCATATTTAAAGTATACGAGAAAAATGGGACAGTCAAAAAGAGATGAACAATGTTGTGCAGGACGTGGTCATCGAGGTCGACTGAAAAAGAGAGGATGCAGATGTGTTATATTGTAAAGCGTATTATGTTCAAAGCCTGGAAGAAAAATAATTACCATTTCAACTGAAATAATTATAATCTTTATTCAGTAATAACATTTACAAACTAAGTAATTGTTTGTTTTATTGCGCTATAGCTTTTATACCTACTATAGGTAAATGTCAACGTATTCCGAATGTTATGGATGTTGAGTGGAGTTGTGCATCACCTACCGACACAAATAGATCATTTCGGGTAAGATGAAATATATTATATTGAATACTTTAGTATCTGAACGTATTGAGCACAGGCTGGCTTCTATTGTAATGATTGCTTAATGTAGTTTATGTAGGTGAGGTGCCTACCATTATTACATTTAGATATGTAGCCATCAGGGTAACTTATTAATTGGGTCCATAATGTATCGAATTTATTTACAGTGCCTGCCTACATAGGGCTACCATTATGCTGTCGCTTATCTCAAACATTTGCAAAAAAGCGCTGCAATTGTCCCTTAACTGGATGTGGATAGTCATACACATACCCGGATCAGACGATGCATACAAGAAGACTCGAGCCATCTAGCGCTCTATCCTGTATCCATACGATAAAAGTCTGTTGGAAGAAACCGCGGAAAGAAATTTAAAACAGCTAAAGAATCTAGACTAGAACTCGCTATAATGTAGAAACTGCAACTCGGTATAATCTAGAAGCTGGAACTTTAAAAAGCTGGAATACAGTATAGTCTAGAAGCTGGAACACAGTATAATCAATAAGCTGGAACACAGTATAATCTAGAAGCTGGAACACAGTGTAATCTAGAAGCTGGAACACAGTATAATCTAGAAGCTGGAACACAGTATAATCTAGAAGCTGAAAGCAGGAACACAGTATAATCCAGAAGCTGGAACACAGTATAATCCAGAAATTGGAACACGGCGTAATCTAGAAGCTGCAACACGGTTTAATCTAGAAGCTGGAACACGTTATAATCTAGAAACTAGAACACAGTGTAATCTAGAAGTTGGAACACAGTATAATCTAGAAGCTGGAAGCAGGAACACAGTATAATCCAGAAGCTGGAACATAGTATAATCTAGAAGCGGGAAGCAGGAACACAGTAAAATCCAGAAACTGGAACACAGTATAATCCAGAAATTTGAACACAGTATAATCTAGAAGCTGGAAGCAGGAACACGGTATAATCCAGAAATTTGAACACGGTATAACCTCTCAAGCGCTCCGAACGCTAGACTGGGCGGGGAAAGAACGCTGCTAACGCTACAAGGTCAAGGGTTATTTCGTGTAATTTGACCCTTGTATATAAAAACACTTGACGATCGCAAACTACAAGACTTAGACCAAAATAAAATTTACTGTGAATAGCTGAATAGTTAAGGAATCTATTTAACCAAAAACCAAGAAATATAATATTAATTTAATACTCTAAAATAAATGTTGAGTTTGAAAAACAGTCACGTAACGGCTACTTCGCGATTAAAAATATTTTTTTTACGAAAAACTATTAATTCCTTATCAATAAAAAAAATCTAATTAGAAACTAGACTATATTCCCTTTCCAATAAGACCAAAATCTTATTAGATTCTAATTGGAATGTAGATCCTATTAGAATCCAAAGTTACTGGGGAACCTTTATCACCAGTAGCAGTTGGGCCGCTGGTACTTTTTAACACACATGTTTACGTAACTTTTTAACTCTACGAGTCCTCTTTTTGTTGTTTCTAAAATTCTAAAATGTACTCACCATACTCAATTATTGATATTTCTCGGATAATATACACGTTTTAATCACATAAAATTATATATTCAATGTTTACATACAGCACGTTAGGTATACATACCTATCACTTTTTCACAGGAAAATTACTGCAACTTTGAGATTCCGAAACTAAATTGCTTAGCCACTATATTGTAGCACGGTTCTTCACCTTCATTTTGATGTATAATACTATACTAAAATACGACTATTTCGATAAGAAAACAATTTAAATACGAAACGGCGCCGGCGCAACACGGAAAAAAATGGCCGGATTTGTTTACACTAAAGTTTTTTATTTTATTTTGACGTTTGTCGATGCATTTGGGCACAGATAATTATTATAGAGTTGGGAAATATTGTTGAGAATGTAGTGGAGACCATAAATGCATGGCCATAGTAAGTACAGTCGAGTTTTAATGCATTTTTTGAAGGCGGGTATTTGAAAATGCGACTGGTTAAAGGCTTTAACCAGCAGCGTGCAACTGGAAAATGAAGGTGGTTAAAGCCTTTAACTAGCAGCGTCTCAAAGGATAATCTAGAAGCTGGAACATAGTATAAACTAGAAGCTGGAAGCAGGAACACAGTATAATTCAGAAGCTGGAACATTGTATATTCCAGAAATTTGAACACAGTATAGTCTAGAAGCTGGAACACAGTATAATCTAGAAGCTGGAACACAGTATAATCTAGAAGCTGCAAACTGGAACACTATAATCTAGAAGCTGGAACACGGTATAATCTAGAAGCTGGAACATGGTATAATCTAGAAGCTGGAAGCAGGAACACAGTATAATCCAGAAGCTGGAACACGGTATAATCTAGAAGCTGGAACACAGTATAATCTAGAAGCTGAAAGCAGGAACACAGTATAATCTAGAACCTGGAACACAGTATAATCCAGAAATTGGAACACGGTATAATCTAGAAGCTGGGACACAGTATATTCCATTAATCGACCTACCTCAGCGTGTGAGAATCGCAATCAATCAATAGCAATTATTGATTGATTGCGATTCTCACACGACACCGCTCGTCCGCGCGGTCAAGCGGTGAAGTGCATTTCACGTTCTATTGAATTGTACAAAATTCGTTGGTCCCTAAAGGTTCTTTCTGCCGGTGGCAGTGCCGCAGGACCTGTCACCGGCAAGCACGCTAGCCGTTATCTTACCAGCAGGCGTAGCATGACCAATTTTATACAACTCGACATGACTTCTACAGTTCTACCCGAGCATAGGGCGACCCCTAGACTCGGAGTTTCTACGAAGACTGAAGTTTCGAAGAATATAAATTACTTCCATACCAACGGGGAAATAGCTAGATGATGTAGATATTCTACGAATGTCGATCGTCGATCGTCGTGTCACTTAGTGTTGGTTAAAACGGGCACTAGGCATTAAGTTAGATGTCACTTAGTGTTGGTGAAAACCGGCATTAGGCGTTGAGTTTGGTGACACTTACTGTTAGTGATAACGGACATTACGGCGATTACACGAGCTAAACGCGAGTTTTATAATTACTAAAAGTATATGATTCACTGCTATAAACAAGACCAGAAAAATATATGATATTCTTCAGGATATATGCTAGCATGATACTGTTTTGAAAACATAGGTAATACAATTAATTTGGCTCGATAAAAAGAAATAACGAACTTGCCGAAAAAAAATCTTTCAAACAATAAAAAACATACTAATATGCATACGATCATTCTGATTTTTTGGCAAATAATTCTACAAGCAATATATTAGCATGATACTGTTTTAGTTTTTTAATCCAATCAATAGTTTTTTTGTAAATCGATCGAAACCACTCATTTCGCGCTATTTGGCCCTCAGTGGCTGACGTAACAACCACTTTGTAGTGCAAGCTGATTAGAACTTTATTCTAACAGAATTTCAAACGAAGTTTGAACCACCACAAATAGAGTTGCTAATTTAGCTCGTCTAAGCGCCTTAATCATTGTGTGATAAAATCTTTGCCTTACACAGAGCATGAGAGCCCCGGTTGATGCTCATTTGATCTGAGGTTCCGTGTCGGATAATTTGGTGGTTTTATTCTAAGCCCTAACTAAGTAGTGTTTTTAGTGAACACGTTGGATATGTTATCTGAATTTCGGAAACCGCTCAAACGATTTTCATGAAATTGTATGCAACGGGGTTTTGGAGGCGATAAATCGATCTAGCTAAGTTTAGAAAAAAAAACCAAAGGTCGGTCATCCAGATATTCGTAATTAAAATCATCAATACAAACCAAGTATATGTAACCCCATTGAATGACTTCGTAGTATGGGCATGTGATGCGGAGGGAGGAATGTGGAAAACGTCGCGAGCGTAGTTTTGAGTATGAACGTGACAAAAGAAACGATGGATGGGCTGTGTTAAGAATGATATGGTAAGAAAAGAAGTGTCTGATGAGATGACGAAAAATAGAGGAGTATGGAAGAAGAAGACATGCTGCGCCGCCGACCCCAATGAATGAATGATGAATGACTTTTCATGGAATAGTTACTGAAGGGGCGAATTACGAGTATTATTCATAAGTATGAATCTGTATGATACTGATTGAGTTGGTTGCAAACAATATAATTAAATGCTATAGGATAATATCAATGTGAACGGGAACGTAGTACCTATCCCCTTGGTTTTGGTAACTGACGAATGCCAAAATATTCGGCATAAATAATACCAGTCTATTATTGTCCCACTGCTGGGCAAAGGCTTCTTCTCAAGAAGAGAAGGCGCGAGCATTGATTACCACGCTTACTAAAGACGGGTTTGCGATTGCAGCATAATATTAAGGTTTCCTCACGACGTTTTGCTTCAACCATGATTGTGACGCATGTTTTGGTAAACGTTGAGTTGTTGTGCTATACTTAAATAAAAGTACCTACTTATTTAGGTATTTGAATTGCAGTTTAATTTCCTTTTTCCAACCCATTGTTATAAAATAGGTCCATTTTTTATAACCCTAACTATTTTATTCTTTTGTCTGCTCCCACTCCTTCTATTTTCGCAAACCCGCGCGTCTGCCAGGTGCCGGCAGTCTCGACTCGACAGAGATAACGGTATAGTACATTTTGATACAAGTGGAGAAACTTTGTTATTGTAGTTCAAGGCGGTATTAACACACGAGCCGTAAGGCGAGGGTGTTTTTGAACAGAGAACTGCAATAACAAATGTCCACGTGTATCAAACGACGTTTTTCAATACACTTTTGAAGAAATAAAATAAAATACCTAATATGAATGTAGACATGGGCGCCGCCCCCAAATCAGGCGGCGGCGGCGGCGCGGCGGCGGGCGTGCTGTTGAATTTAGTCCGGCGGCGGCGTGGCGGAGTTTGAAGGAGGTGTTAAAAACTAAATTACAGAATATCACTAAAAATTCGCTTTATAAATCTTAAAACAAAAAAAAGGCTTTATTCCTCCATGCTCTCACCATAACCGAAGATGATTCATGTACTCGCCATTGACGTTGATGCAAAATCAAAATCAAAGCATTTATTTCAAGTAGGCCAGTTACAGGCACTTTTGAAATGTCGAAACAAAAATGAACATTTAAAGTAGCTACAGTCCCAGTCACAAGACATAAAAACTGTGAAAGTACTGTAGTTGCCCATTCCCTAGCGTAGATCTCTATGGAGAAGAACGGGCAAGAAACTCCATGGACACTCTTTTGAATCAAAATATTGTTACAAAATCTTGGTTACATCATTCATGTTGAGATGGTATATTATGTGAGAACAATGTAGCAAGATGTGCACGTTAAAAGTGTCCATAGCAAAACAAAAATAAAATACAACTCAAAAACAAAATAATTCAAATAAACCATGGCGACTAAGAGATGACCAGTCACAACTGACAGCGCCCGTTCACGAACATGACGCATGGATCAGCACCATTCAGCTCAACCATTTTGAAGGGAACTAAATGGTCCGACACACGCGCCACCATCAGCGAGACATTTGAGAGAGCATGACATACTATCAACCGCCAGGGCACATTCAAGTCAAGAACTGCCGTAGGTTTCCAGTGAATGATAGCTTACTAGTACATAGTACTCACACAATATAGGCTATGCGATTATATAATACTAACATTGAATCTATACAATGCAAAGATAAGTTTGTACAATCTTCAGCAGCTCCAACAATACCATTTAATGCTATCAATTTTTGCGCCCCTGTCCATGTGGAGCAGGACCAGCATTAAGCCAAGCATTTTTATCAGCGATATAATCGCTCAACTTGTAATATGCTTGTTTACATAGTGTGCGTTTAACGCATGTTTTAAATTTCGTCTCATTCAGTTCAAGAATACTTTGTGGAATTTTATTATAGCATCTCAAACAGTACCCCATGAAAGATGAGTCTACTTTAGCGAGTCTAAAGCCTGGCTGAACTAGTTGGTCCCTATTTCTAGTACTGTAATTGTGTCTGTCACCTCTTTTACCAAAAAGATGCAGATTTTTTCTGACGTACATTATGTTTTCATAGATGTATTGGCAATGAGCCGTCATGATGCCAATATCCTTAAATAGTTCCCTTAGAGAATCGCGCCTACGAAGATTATATATGGCTCTGATGGCTCTTTTCTGCAGAATAAATATAGACTCAACATCAGCAGCCCGTCCCCATAGCAAAATACCGTAAGACATTATACTATGGAAGTAACTAAAATAGACCAGTCTAGCGGTATCTACATCAGTGAATTGACGGATTTTTCTAATGGCATATGCTGCTGAACTTAAGCGCCCCGCAAGCGATGTTAAATGAGAACCCCATTGTAGCCTTGAATCAAGCGTAAGCCCCAGGAAAACAGTTTTATCTACGAATTCGAGTTTCTCTTTATTCAATATTATCTCACAATCACTACTTTTTACATTCGGTAATGAAAATCTTATGCATTTAGTTTTCTTTTCATTCAATACCAAATTGTTTGCTGTGAACCAATTTTGGACCTGAAGTAGGGCATTATTCACTTCATCTAGATTTTGGGCCCGTCTATTTATCTTAAAAATTAGGGAAGTGTCATCAGCAAATAGCACCATATTTTGTGGTTGGTTTTTCAATAAATAGGGTAGATCATTTATATAGACTAGAAAAAGGAAAGGACCCAATATTGAGCCTTGCGGAACCCCCATTTTTACTTTCAAACCCTGTGAATTGACACCATTTATTTGAACATGTTGTTTTCTATCACTCAAATAAGATTTTACCAGGCTAAGTGCAAGTTTACCTAGTCCGTAATGCTCCAGTTTCAAAAGTAATGTGTCGTGATTTACGCAGTCAAAAGCTTTGGAGAGGTCACAGAAAATTCCTATTGCGTCTTGGGACTCTTCCCACGCAGCAAAAACGTGCTTTAATAAGGTTACACCGGCGTCAGTTGTACAACGTCCCTTGGTGAAACCATACTGTTGATCATGTAAGATTCTGTTGGTGTTAAAATGATAGAGCATTTGATTAAGCATTACTTTTTCAAAATAATGCCTAGCCCTCTCCAGTCCAGAACCTTGAAGACATCCTCTAGTGCAGCGGTGAACAGTTTCGGAGATATGACGTCTCCCTGTCTTACACCTCTCTGCAGAAGTATAGGTTCCGAGGGTTGGTCCTGAAGTTGGACTGACATGGTGGCGTTTTTGTACAAACACTTCAACACGTCGATGTACCGATAGTCAATTTGGCAGCGTTAGAGAGATTGCAGTACAGTCCGGGTCTCGATCAAATCAAAGGCTTTCTCGTAGTCCACAAACGCTAAACAGAGAGGCAAGTTATACTCTTCGGTCTTCTGTTTAACCTGCTGAAGCGTAGGTATGTAAGTGGTCCACGGTGCTAAAGCCTTTTCGGGAACCGGCTTGTTCGGGTGGCTGGAAATCGTCATACCTGCGCGCCAGACGATTCGTGATGACTCTTGAAAACTTTTTTGCAAAAAAATAGAACCCACTTCAAAAAAGTGAAAAATAACTTTAGCTTCAGAAGTCCGTGACCATTGTTTGATTGATTTATTAAGTTTTTTTGTCACCGACTTCTGAAGCTAAAGTTATTTTTCACTTTTTTGAAGTCGGTTCTATTTTTTTGCAAAAAAAGTTTTTATTTTTCACTTTTTAGTGGTTCACTTGTGCTTACCCCTTCACAGCGTACCGGTGCGGTGGCGTGATGTTATGTTATGAACTGGTGTAAACAATAGACAGACAATAGATTTTGAGCAATCCCAGTCCATTTGCTATCATTTATTGAGGAGTTCCGTTCCATATCTCCGAAGTTCGTGATCAGATCATGACAATATTTCTATGGGACCAACTTGGAAGTATACCCTTTCAAACAAAAAAGAATTATTCCAAATCGGTTCAGGCGTCTTCGAGTAATCGGTGAACATACATAAAAAAAAAATACATACAGTCGAATAGAGAACCTCCTCCTTTTTGGAAGTCGGTTAAAAATAACTTGTAGACATGGCTTAGAAGTGATGGGCCTGTAATTCTTCAACCGGGCATTGTCGCCTTTCTTGAAGAAGAGTACCACCACACCCCTGCACCATGCCTGTGGCGTTTTCCCCTCGAGTATGACGAAATTAAACAGCTTCTGAAGGGCTTTAATTACCGGTTTTCCACCCGCCTTCAGGAGTTCGGTCGTAATTCTGTCATCACCCGGTGCCTTGTTGTTTTTTAGCTGTTTCAGAGCCATCCTAATCTCGTACAGTCTGTCTGACGTCCGGGATGTCTTCGGTATAGTGTCGGGTCAATCGAGCTCTTGGGTCATTTGCTAGATCGACAACGGGTTTCCTGGTTGACGTGTACAACTATCCATAAAAGCTCTCGATCTCCCCCAGTAGCTTTGTTTTGGCGGATAAGATCCTGCCATGCCATCGTCGGTCTTCAGTTTTGTGAGCTGGCTCTGCCCAATAGCCAGATCTCTTGAAAATACTTTGAAGCCTTTGTTCCGCTCGATCGCGTCTTTAATACGTTCGGTATTAAAGCGGCAGAGGTCACTCTACAAGGATTTAGAGATCCGTCTATTGAGCTGCCGGTATTACAACGCCTCGTTTGACGACTGCAGGATCATCTCACGCCGGTTCTTCATGAGCTTGAGAGAATACAGTGATCCGAGAACCTCTTATTCTCTGTATTCGTCCACTGAGTTTTCTAGGTACCTACTCGAAACTGTTCTGGAGTTCAAGCTGAATGCTCTCGGGGTTTTGGATTTGGATCTGTGCTGGCATACCCTCGAGTATGACGGAATCAAATAGCTTACATAGCTATAGTACCGAATTTCCACTCGCCTTCAGGAGATCGGCCATAATTCCGTCATCACCCGGTGGCTGTTTCAGAGCCATCGCCAACACACTTCGTCTAGTAGATCATCATCGATTCTATATCCAGCACCGACACTGTTCCCTCGAAAGTTTGCTTTAGGAATGATGAGGAACTATTGGTGTATTCGAAAATCATCCTGTTTTACAACTTCTCGCACATAAGATACAGAGAGTTTACTCACACCAGTATTTATTAAACTTGTCATTTCAATACTTAACATGGTAAAACCGGTGAAAAACTCAAACAAAATTACATAATTATACGAGCCGAACTCACGCCGAGCGGCAAATGGCGGCGGCGCGCCGCAACAACGCGGCGCGGCTACGCCCCGCGGCGCGTGGCGCCCATGTCTACATGAATGTCACGAGACTATGATTTAAATTTTATTTTTTTCCGCGCTTTGCTTTCGCCAGGTTCAAGGAGAGGCAAAGGTATGAAGCCGTTATACAGCCTAATATAAAAAATAAATTTTAATTTTTTTTTTTGAAGTTAGAACACAAATAAATGTTAATTTGTTTATAAAAGTAAATATTAGTTATTAATAATCATGTTTAACTACGATATTGAATTTAAAAACACAATTTGAATATTCAAAAAATGTTATGAAGAAAGACGTAGGTGCCTAGATCGCTTTTCCGAAATTAAAAAAAAAACATTCACCTCTGACTCTGAGGTGATGTTTTTTTTAAATTATGCAATGAACCAATTTGGACTAAGTATATGTATATCTGTGGCAATTTTGCTTTCTGCACATGACTGTGTGGAAAATACATGAAAAATGCACGCGTGTGAAATCCACTGCATTTTGAACCTAATCGTAGTGCGAAAAGAACCAGTTTTCGAGGAAGTGCATTGAAAAAATCGTTAACTTTCGGTTGCTAATTACTAACGAATATATTCGGTTGCAATAATGATGCTTGCGAATAATGAAAGTCTCTACATCCTAGACGCATTTCTCGTAATCATAATTATTGCAACAAACTTTATTCGTTAGTAATCAGTGCTCGAAAGTTAGCGATTTTGTCGTTATCTCTTTGAGACTGCCGGGCGCTGTATTGTGGGCACTTATCTAGTTAGTCCCACCACTTTTCATTCGTGGTCTTCCACGACCCCACCTCAATGTATCAGGGTACCAGTTTATGTGCCCACAGTTTCAGTCCCAACTTTAGGCGGTTCTGAATAGAACGAACACTTCGACAATTTCGACAAAAAAAAAATGTTTTTTCGAGTTATAATTTAGTCTGCGACATACCGAATTATAGCTTTAGTACCAAGTAAAAATTGTAGTGTCTTTCAGTAATTTCTCATTGAATTCACAGATTTTGTAAAATGGTACAATCAAGTGGAAAAACCATAAATTCTCACTTTGTGCTGCCCAATGTGTCTTCATAATCGACGTTCGTACACAATCTATGCCTACACAGTCCAGTGTCGAATATAGAAGCGATTTCACTTTCTTTGGGTAGCGTCTTCTTACTTTTCAGCGCCAAGACAACATTTCTTGGTTTGGCGGTTCAGGCGCGACTGGGTTTGCAAAATGTCATTGAGGTCTCAACTTCCTTTTGTTTCGGCAGGTTCAAGACAACTGGATCTTGAGGCCTTTACACTACGCCATTATCATCTAAGTCGGTCGGTAACGGCTCTAGGCTGTGTCCTAACTAAAACTACTGCCGTCGCGTGAACACTTTCCAACCCGAATACGCAATGGTTTTATTCAGTTCATCAGCAAACCCAAACGTGAATCTGAACGAAGCCCCGACAAAAGGCACTTCCCATAATTCTAATAAGTGAGTCACATATGAACGCGACCTAATGCTTTGGTTAGGACACAGATTTGGAAACAAGGGTTACTTTAAAGGTGCTCCCTCACCTGGAGTGTTCGCCTGCAACGTATCATTTCAGATTCAATTTTGAGCATTACTTTCCAATACTGCCTGCCTGTCCCCTAACCGACGAAGTGGTCGTTGCGCTGAGCGCGAAAATATTAACTTTACACATTGTTGTAATGCTCGGTTCTTCTCCCTCACTAATGTACTGCTCCAATCTGTACAGTTTAGGCGAACTTACATTACAGGCGAATGCTCCTAAGCACCTTATGTAAGAAAAGTAAATCGTTCGTACAACTAGTAAAGTTATTGTTTGTTCATTTTATTGACTGCTGGTGTGAAATGTTACAGCTGTGTATGCAGATGCAAAGGGTATAAAGCCGTGCGTCTCGGCGCCAACGTGCAGTGTTCACAGACATAGACCCCGACCGGCTCCCTGCCCGAGACCTGATGAATGTTACGCAAAATGTGTAAAAATGAAAAAAAAATGTCCCAGTGCTATGGAAACTGTCACTCGTGCAGGTATAACATGCTCATGTGCCAGAGTAAAATCTAGAGAATCCAGATTAACTGCACGCAGCGGCAAAAGTTACAAATATCACAAAAAAAGAATTCAAAAAGCTTCAAAAACGCGGTCAGTAATATCGCGTTGGGAAACCAAGAAAAGATGCTGCGAGATATTGTAAAATAATGACTTTGGTTTCTACAACTATCAATCAAATCTACGTATGTATACTTTTCTACTGCAGGTTTTTATAACTATTTTAATGGTAATAAATTTCACAATACGTCCAACAATAAATCATGTTTTTTTCTTCTCGTTGCTTGTTTTAATTGAACACACGGAAAATACAATCTAGCTTAACTCGACAGAAACCCATCAGCATAGCTATTCGCAAACGCTTCGATTCGAAAAGTCTATCCATTCGCTTTCGTAATGCCACTAAAAAGATGCAGGTTTCTCTCTGGTAAGTTACATAACGATATCAAAAAAAGATAAAACGAAAAAAAGAATTAGTTGAGGGCGACTGCTTTTGGGGTGGTCTTAGGGTTCGAATAAGGAGCCATGTTTCTTATTAATAAAACGAAAATTTACTAATAACAGTTAGCCAATGAACAGAATGTATAGTCTTTTTTCTTGGCGACCTGTACAATTTTGTAGGTTATTGCTTAAACATTACTGGTAAAAAGCCCGCCACACTAGGTATTCCCAAACCACTGTAACTCCTAGGCTGAAAGTCTACTGTCACTGTAACACTGTATGGCGAAAAGTGTACTACTAGGCCTGACCTCTGCCTAACCCCTCGTGGATTATAGTCGTAATGTTATTAGTGTTAAATACTTGTTTTTTCACCTTTTTTCCCTTCATTATAATTCTGTAACTTAATACGACGTCTTACAGTCGCGACCGAAATTGCAAAAAACCTAAGAAAATTTGAATTTCGCGGGCCACCCTGACGCTTTCACTTTCACAAAATCTGATTCCAACTTTTAGAATGTTTGGGAATGTTCATTAGATCCTAAGCACATTTTCAAAGAATTTTAATAAAGTGGCCTGGCTTTCATACCAGTCAATTGAATTGAAATTGTGTAGTACTGCCTTGCAAATTGCAAAAAACGTAAGAAAATTTTGAATTTCGAGGGCTACCTTGGAGCATCCCCCTTAATGGACTGCATGGTTGGGTTGCCAGCTCTAAAAACCACAACTGCATCTAGATCACAGATTAGATATTAGTAGCTAGCCACAGATACGACAGTGACTTTTCGGTAGAAAGTTTCCAATGAGAGGTTTTCATTTTGAGAAAAGAAAATAGTTTCCATGAACTCGATAGATGGCGTTGATCCGACTACGTTACTAGGTGCCAAAGCCAAAACGCTTGAAAAAACACACGCCTCATACGCTCGTTGACTGACACTCGTTTGCATAAGCTTCCGAAAATAATCATTAGGTCCAAGTGAAATTATGTGACGTTCTGTTCCTTGCAGTTACGTATCAGACCTACGCCATCTATCCAGCGACTAGGGCAAGTTGAAAAAGAAAATCCCTCATTGTTCCGTTTTGGCGCTGCTGTAGCCTTGTGCTTGACAGACACTGCCATATCAAAACCAAGATGGCGCACAGTGACCCTATAATGAAAATTAGTGGACATGGGCAACAAAGTTCCAATATCGATGTGATTTTTTATTTATATGACGTGTTATGATATTCCTGACAACTTTTACTCTTATAAATTTCTTCTCAAGTTGATAGTTTCTCTGAAAATAATTAGATTTTTTTTTATGGAGCGAATCACGTTTAATTTTTTTTTTCTTTGATTGTACGAATATGTTGGGTGTATGGCGTGAGTACATGATAGCTAGGGTCATTCTCTATGCACGAAAAAAAATCAGCGCCGGCCATCCGCGGCCGCGCCAGTAATCATTTGGTAAAAAAAAATATACCATTGCCATTTAAAATAAATTCAAAGAATACTTTTTATCTCATTTGGCTGTTTTGACCTTCTTTTTAGTTAAATATATAGTTTTAATAGCACATAGGTACTTACAACCAGTAATTCTGGTAGAGATTTGGTTATTATTGCATGTTATCGGTAGCACCTGCATTGTGATTGATGACATATTTGTTTGTGCACTCGGCTAAGCGCATAACAAACGAGTCACCGAAAATGCTTGTCTCCGATTGGCTGTTATTTTTTTAACTACCTGCACGTTATCTATTGTTGAATAAATATCGTAAAAGGTTTCAGTTAATACTAATTTTGTTAATGATAGGTGAAATAATTTAAATTTGTACGGGCAAGTCGTTGATATGATCTACATAATCAAGCGTATGTATATTAGAGTATAAGTTATCGTTCGTGTGATCAATATGAAACGGTGAAATAATTGTAGCCGTGGAAAGGGCTGTTGGTCATATTCCTAGCCCAGATGGGCTTTTGTGGGAATAATTTAGAGCCAGATCATATTATTTCTTGTTCCAGAAGTGGGACCGGCAAATTTTCGAACTCTGCTATGAGGCATTCTTCTTCCTCCATAATTTCACTCTCACAGGGAGGCTCAGTAGTCTGTAACATCTGAGTTGCTTCAGGCAACAACTCATTATGAACCTTTTTCTTTATTGTAGGCCTTATGTAGGATATGTGGGGATCACATATCCTAAAACGAATAAGCAACTTTAGAAGAAATTTTATAATAGTAAAAGTTGTCAGGAATATCATAACACGTCATATAAAAAAAAATCGCATCGGTGTTGGAACTTTGTTGCCTATGTCTACTAATTTTCATTAGGGGCCCACTGTGTGGCGGCACGGCGCCGGCGATGCTACGCCAGCGCCAAAACGGAACATTTGGAACTAAAGCTGTCACAGGCGCGATCTAGATGTGTTTGGTACCTTACTTACCCCACGGCTGCACGGCTGTGACAGCTTTAGTTCCAAAGGGTCCGTTTTGGCGCTGGCGTAGCATCGCCGGCGCCATGCGGCCATCTTGGTTTTGTTATGTCAGTGTCTGTCAGGCACATACATTATATACTCAAGTGTCATAATCAAATGACACTTGAGTTATTGAGTATATAATGCGCTCATTGTCAAAAATCAGAGAATTCTTGCCTCTGAGTGTATTTTCCTTAGTTTTCCTCGTATTTTACTGAGTTGAGATACACAATTTCCTCTGTAGTTTGAGACAATACTGATCCCACCAAAAACATTCTGTAAAAAGTCTCGACGGAGCTGCTTGTTTATCTCTAAAAAGTAATGAAATCTAGACAAAGTCGTGCCAAGGCTAAGGTTCCCTAATGCAATATCTTTATTATTTATAGTTAATGTTGTGTGACTTGGCCGTTGAACATTAATTTAGTTTTCGCGTAATGTTATATCTATTGTAACTACAAAATTGACTTGTAGGTACCCACTAACGTATAAAGAATGTTCAACGGCCAAGTCTAGTATACTTCTGCCAAAACCCCGATGGCTACAACAGCGCCAAAACGGACCCTTTGGAAACTCTACCAAAAAGTCACTGTCGTATCTGTAGCTAGCTACTAATATAGTAATCTGTGACTTACCCTACTGGTTTACGGTTATATTGAACCTCTTTGCAGTAAACTGAATAAACATAAGAAAATTCATCTACGAAATATTACGTTCACCTGCAACGAATTTGGCACACATGTGCGGATTGCGGCAATATGTACAGGTCGTAATAACAGCCTGTGTACAGTTTGGCAAAATGGAGTTTGGAAAAAATGAGGGCGATGTTAGCGACTTTGTGGCAACCCTGAGCAGTGACAAGCCAATGACATTGCCGAGTTTGACAGAAAACGAGGTATTGCCAGGTAGGAAATTATAGTTTCACCTGTCACTGCATAGACGTCAAGCTGTATTTTTATTTGTCCATGCATGGAAGTAACTATTACTAATCCAGGTCCCAGTTTTATTTTTTATTATGGGCGCAATTTGGTCAAATATACATAACAATGTAAATTGGGCACTAACACAAATAGTAATTTTATCATATTTATGTTAGTCTCTAAGGTATATAGCTATGGGCCAAAGCAGCCTGAGAAAAATTAAGATTGGCCCATAAGATTGGCTCCAGTTTTGCAAAACGGCGACAGCCTAGTCTGATAAAGTTAATTATGGTTCTTACAGCATTTGAGTGTCATGACGAGATAACGCTGTTGGTAAAATTGTGAATTCCGAATATGACCTTACGCCATAAGAATCATGCAGCACTATTTGTATCGCATGTAATTTTTTTTTTCAGAAATCACAGTGATCTCGTTAAGGTGAAAGCGTCAGGGTGGCTCGCGAAATTCGAATTTTCTTACGTTTTTTGCAATTTGTATGGCCGTGCTAAGTTTTATGTTGCTATACATAATTATATCGGTCGCTACTGTAAGACGTATTAATAAGTTATAGAATTAGAATCATCAAAATCATCAATACAACCCTCCGAGTTGAAGAAGGACTTTGACCGTGTAAAATTCGTTCATCGTACTTCAGCAAAATAATATGTTGTACATGCATCCTCGTTCTATAGCTATCATGTGTGTGCATCCAGGTGTTTTTTCACGATTTAATTTGGGACAGTTTTTTTGCGGACTATGCTTTCAGCTTCCGCAAGTTGAAGGACAAGCAAAGATATAAATACCGTCATACAGCCTGTATTTTGTAAAGAAATCAAGTTTTTTTATAGCCATTTCTTTTTCTTCCGTTTGGGTCAATATGGGCAACACATTTTCCTCGGGGAGCTCATGAGCTGGTCTGGTAACACTGCCATTCCGGGACGAGCGAGAGTGAACAGCTAAAAGCTAGTGAAGTGGTTAGAGTAGTTTTATTTTATTTATGAATGAAATGATCTACTGTACATAATATATTTTTTGACACACCTACACCACAGGCGTATTATTATAATAATATTGAAACCAAAACAAATGTGCTAATATCTAATAAGGTCTTATCTTCACAGCCGCTTTGCCCGGGTTATTGACGTTTATTATAAGCATCTACTTAGAATTTTAGCTTCCGAATACTGTTTGTGTACGCTATTTTGTGGGCGTGTGGTCTAAGAATGTAATGAGTAGTAGCTACCTAAAGAATTATAGAGTATTGTGAAAAAGTGAAATTGTGGCAATTTAGTAGTCTGTTATGTGTTACAAATCTGTATTGATGTGGCAAACCGGATTGCACCGAGTTGGAGAAAACGTGACGCTCATATAAGGTCAGTAACAATTTATAATTAAATAGGCATGTCGAACAATTAATTCACATATTCTTACAGTAAAAAGTATACATGATCAGATTTGAGATAACCTGTATCTGTCCATGAAAATGATCTAAGTAGATAATAAACTACTCTAATGTATTTTCAATTTTAGTGCTGACCCATTTGTGAAAATTGACACTAATCAGAAACCTTTAAAAAAATACCAAACATTAAAAAGTACCTACTAATTAAGAGGTATGCAGCACATTTAGAACATTGTCAGGGTAATCAGTACTTAAAGTTTGTGACATAGTTCAATATTTTTCTGTGAGATTCTTGTCACACACAAAATCATCTAAATAACAATAATTTTATGGCTATGCAGTTTATAATTTAGTGAAACTCAGTAATTATTTGGTATTTAAAGCTCGTGACATTTTATATTCAAGGTGTAAATGTACTAGGAACCTCTGCACTCAGTTTCCTACATATACCCCACCCATATTACTATTAGTGAATGTTTGACTATCAAACACCATACCCCAAACTGACCCGTTTTTTAAGAACTTTACTACGTTTACTACTAACCTTCTACTAACATTTACTACTACCTGGGAGCCTTTTATCTAATTTTTGTTCTATTAATTGTAATAATACCCATAAGTATTAAAACTGGTTGTATAGCTGAAGAAAAATAGATATTTACAAGCACATCTGCAGCTTACCTGCCCTAGACATTTTTTTAAATACTCCTGAAAGCAGAAAATACTTTTTACGAATTGATTCCTTTTTCTAGTAATTTGTCATTTTTATGAAAAACACTTTAACACACATTCTTTCTTAAAAAACGAACATTTTGGGGTATAGCCAAATCAGTCAAAAATGGTGCACAGTTGCACACTACAACCCCTTAACCGATCTAGGTTGACTTAACCAATAACCCTGTATAAGTACAGTGAATTTTTAAATTGGATGTGCGTAGTAAAACCCAGAACATAAAGCTACACCGTAATTACTCAAAGGAGTAATCAATTCAACAAATTTATCACTTTATAACTAGACTTACACTGTCACTTATCTTCTGTGATTTTCAAGTAAGTTAATGTGTACGTTTTTGTAATATTGTGCTATAAAATGCACTAGTTTTCCACAGGATCCTCAAATATGGTCCGGGATAGTTTTGACTGTTATTCGTACTTTTTCACTTGCCTATCAGAGGAGAGGTGCTGTTTTTTTGAGAATCTACAGAGTTATTCCTATTTCCGTATGAATGACTACTACATTTTTCGAGCTCACTTCAATTGCTTTTGCTTCACTATCTTATTTTTAAAGGCCCCATTTTCCAATTTTTGCATTGTGTGAGTTAAAGATTCACCCCTCTACATTTAATGCTGTAGGTGTTCATGTTTATCTAGGACTTTATGGCCCCTGCTAAAATAAAGACACCATAATTATTGTGATCCGTGGTCTAAGAAAGGTTGGGAACCACTGCTTTAAAGAAACACAATGAGTTTAAATGAAACGAAAAAGCATTTTTTTGTGATTTATGAATGACTAGCTTCTGCCAGCGGCTTCGCCCGCGTGAAGTTTGAAATTGTCCCATGGGATCTTATTACCGGGAAAAAAAGTATCCTATGTGTTCATCCAGGTTATAAACTATCTGTGTGCTAAATTTGATCCAAATCCGTTCAGTAGTTTTTGCGTGAAAGAGTAACTAACATCCATACATCCATCCATACTCACAAACTTTCACATTTACAAGATTAGTAGGAAGTAGGATTAGTAGGATGATGCCTGTCATATCCAGTATACATTTTTTGTATATGGTCACCTTTGTGTGATGAACCCTAGCCTAAACGCCGTAGTAGCCCGATAATTAAAATATTGTTACTTTTTTGCAATTTGCAGATCAGCGTCAGTTGATGACTTTTTCATGAAATTCTTATTGGATGGGTTTAAATGAATAATGAGAGTTGTATTGATGATTTTAATCAATATACATTTAAATTAAATAAAACACGAATATGCTACAAAACATAAGTGTAGTGTTTCAGCGTAAGTAATAATAGGCTTGTTAACTGAACAAATCTAAATAGTCTGTCACTCAGTTTATCAAAAAATGTTTGACCCATATTTTTTCTTTTGTCACATAAACCAAAATTGACGAAGATAGGACGCTTTTAAAATTCCCAATACGTCACTGTTTGGTAGATCATTCTTAGTGAGTTCTGCCGTCACTCCCGAGTTTTGATGCGTTTTGTCTTTGTCAATATTTGTTGATTTACAAAAACAAAAAATACGTGTCCATTATTTTCCAATACTCTAACTGACGGACTAAATAGATTTGCAATTTATTGATGGTGGAAACTAGCCTATTATGATCCATACACTATAGGTTAGTGCAATAATACTGGATGTAACAAGGCGCTGTTAGTTCAGTCACGTTCACCAATTTATGTAAACACTTTAAAACTTTTATAAGTGTTTTTCTGCTACTGTTCTGATTAAAATTTCATGTTGTTACGAACATAGTATTCTGGAGCTCATATGTTATGAAAAAGATTCTATCTCCAGGTTACAATCGTTATTGCTCGCGAAAATTGCTTTTAAATTTAGGAAAGTTTAAGGGTGTAAATGGTCGCAAATCATTGGCTATTATTTATTTCTTCAAACTTCGTAAAAAAGAATAAAAGAAATCAGTATTTTTATTGATGCTTGAGCCTAAATAATTATATACAATTTAATCAAACCAGTATCATCATTCTCCTGCCCTTATCCCAATCTATTTGGGGTCGGCGCAGCATGTCTTCTTCTTCCATACTGCTCTATTTTTCGTCATCTCATCAGTCACTTCTTTTCTTACCATATCCTTCTTAACACAGACCATCCATCGTTTCTTTGGTCTTCCTCTACTCAAATACCCATCCACATTCATACCCAAAACTTTTTTCACGACATTTTCCTCATTCCTCCGCATCACATGCCCATACCACGACAACCGAGTACCACACAACTTTTCAGTCACCGGCGCCACTTTCAGACTTCCTCTAATATACTCATTCCTCACTTTATCCATTCGCGTAACACCACACATCCCCCTTAGCATTCTCATCTCCGCGACATGCAGATGCCTTTCATTCATCCCTTTTGTGGCCCAACATTCTGATCCATACAACACAGCAGGTCTAATCATTGTTTTATAAATCTTCCCCTTAAGTTTTAGGGGGACGCGGGAGTCGCAGATCGTTCCCGTGACCTGCCGCCATTTCATCCATCCCGTGTTAATTCTGTGCTTTACACTACGATCTATTTCGCCATCGCTTTGCATGAGTGAACCAAGATACCGAAAGTCGGAGCAGACAGGAAGAGACGCGCCATCTAGCGCTATGGCTCCAGAGCTGGAGAGACCGCCAAAATCGCAAAACATGTATTCAGTTTTACTTCTGCTGATTTTCAAGCCAACGTTCTCCAGTTTCTGTTGCCATTTCTCCAGTCTGCTCTGGATCTCAGGTCCATTTTCACCGACAAGAACAATGTCATCGGCAAACAGCATGCACCAGGGTGCCTCTTCTTGGATGTCCGACGTCAAAGCGTCCATGATCAACAAGAAGAGGTAAGGACTTAAAGCCGACCCTTGATGCAAACCTACAGCCACACTGAACTCATCGGTGTTGCCAGCAGCTGAGCGGACGTAGGTACAAGATTGACTGTACATAGCACGAAGTAACTCTACATACTTCCCAGGTATACCTTTCTCTTTCAAGGCCCACCACAACACATCCCGAGGTACTCTATCATACGCTTTCTCCAGATCAATGAACACCATGTGCAAGTTTTTGTGTGCACGTCTGTACTTCTCGCACATTTGGCGGAGTGCAAAAGTGGCGTCCATTGTTCCTCGACCTGGCATAAACCCTAACTGATTTTTAGTGATCTTACTCTCCTCTCTTATCCTTTTCTCTATCACTTTCTCCCATACTTTCATACTATGTGACATGAGCTTTATCCCCCGATAGTTGTTACAGTCCTGAACGTCCCCTTTATTTTTGAAGATGGGCACAAGCGAGCTATTGCACCATTCTTGTGGGATCGTTCCTTCATACAACAACTTATTGAAGAATAAAGTCAGCCACATACATCCGTCTTCTTTTAAACACTTCCATACTTCCACTGGTATTTCATCGGGGCCCAAGGCCTTTCCATTTTTCATACTTTGAATTGCCTTCCTCACTTCATCCATGCTGATTTCCCTCACCAAACCCATGTTTACTTGTACCTCTTTAAGCACACCGCTCCATTCATTCTCTTCATTCATTAGCTTTTCAAAATAACCCTTCCATCTCTCTTTTATTTCATCATCTTTAGACAAAACTTTACCAGCGCCGTCTTTCATACACTTGATACGATTTATATCTCTCGTTCTCCTTTCTCTTGCTTTTGTAATTCGGTAGAGCTCCTTTTGGCCTCTAGGACTGTCCAGTGAGTCATATAACTTATCTTGGGCTTTAGCCCTGGAAACTGCTACCGCCTTTTTTGCCTTTCTCTTCCATTCCTTATAAATCTTCTTCTTTTCTTCTTTCAAACTGTCGTTCCCATTTGCTACACCCTGCCATTCTTTAAACGCAACCTTTTTCTCTTTTAGACTCTTTTGCACATCTTCATTCCACCACCATGTATCTTTATCTATCATACCTCTCCCTTTGGATTCTCCAAACACATCTTTTGCCACTCCTCTTATACAATCCGCCATCTCTTTCCAACATTCATTCACAGATTTTCCTTCCAAATCCAGCATATCCTTCATTTCGATCATCTTATCTACTACTTGACTCTTAAAAATACTTGCACATTCTTCTTTTTCTATCATACGCCACCTTGTTTTGGGTGGGAGCCGTTCTTTGTTTCTACTGGCCGAGACACTAACTTTCATCTCCATTATGACCAATCTATGTTGGGAGACTAAATCTTCGCCTGGCAGCACTTTACAGTTTTTGACGTTTTTAATACTGTCCCGTTTTACCAGGAAAAAGTCTATTTGCGTCGCGTGGTGGCCACTTTTATAAGTAATGAGGTGTTCGTCTCTTTTCTTAAACCACGTATTTGTTATTGCCAAGTCAAAAGCAGACGCAGCTTGGAGCAGTGCCTCGCCATCATTGTTACGGTCTCCGTACCCCCAACCGCCATGCACTCTCTCATACCCATCCTTCATTCTTCCTACATGCCCGTTAAAATCACCCCCCACACACACTTCCTCATTCTCTTGCACATCCAACATCACTCGATCAAAGTCTTCCCAAAACTTCTCTTTTACGCTATCCTCACTTCCTGACTGGGGTGCATACACACTAACTACATTTAGCACCAAACTATCTAGAATCACTTTTACAGCTATCACTCTATCGCTCACTCTTTTAACATCCACCACACATTCTTTCAATTCACTATCCAAAACTATACCCACACCATTTCGCTTCCCATCGCTGCCACAGTAATAGAACTTATATCCTTCTCCTATCTCCCTTGCCTTCCCACCCTTCCACTTAGTCTCTTGCAGACATGCTATTTTTATCCGTCGCCTTTTAAGAACATCTGCTAACTCTCTTCCTCTTCCAGTCATCGTACCTACATTCCAGCTCGCACACCTCATTCTTACATCTCTTACTCCCCGGGCTTGCGTCTTACGTCGCACCCACCCGGTCTGATGCGACAAAACCAGTAGTCATCAGATATGGATACGAAACCCAAGTTGCGTTAAAAAAAATCGAATTTGATACGAATTCTATACTCTAAAATAACTATCGAATATCGATATATTTCGATGAAAAAATATCGACGATAAATATCGATAATTGTAAGGAAAAATATCGATATTTCGATATTTTTTGCCCATGCCTAGCTGCGATTCCACCTCGAGTCTCCTCGTCGCAATGACAAACTTTCAATATAGGTAGTTTACCATAAAGTTTGTAATATATGCTATGTAAATACACACATTCGATATTTTCGTTATAATAACGTGACATAGTTTGTGTGCCAGTAGTATTACTTTCTCACAGTATCAACTGATAAAGTATCGTATCTGTGCTTATAATCTTCTAAGCAAACTTACTTAAGTAGGTGACAGTTAATAAAGGTACACTATGGCTATAAGAATATGTATCGATACGGTCCGATTTGTTCGTCGTTCGCGTGCTGTCGAGAGGGGTCGTGGCGTGTCCAAGTGGTAGGGTAGCGGTACGGAACTACGGACGCGGCGCCCTCCGCTCCACCCTCTATCAACGACCCTCGACGCGATTCACAACGACTACTCGTTAGCCAGAGCGACATCGCCGTGCTTTGATATCGGTAGATGACTGTCGCTAACTGTACGTGTAAAGTATCTGTGAATGTCCCAAATTGGTGAATGTTAGGATGCACCGATTATTTGTCGAATGGACAAAAATGGTTGATACTGTCGATGGTGTAAGTCCGAAATTGTTTCATTAATTTACTTGTATTTGGCATACACCAGTGAATCTTGGATTCAGCAGTAAACTCACACCAGTCACCACCGATCACCGATCACCTGATCTGAAGACTGGCGTGAGTATACACGCTACTAGACAGATTCTGTCTAGTTTTATCCCAACTATGTTGGAACTGTCTTCCAGTCTTAGGGTCAGCGCACACCAAGAGCAGAGCAGTTTTTGACACTACTGAAAAATGAATCATAAGACAACTCTACATGTTCCAATTTGCACGTACAAACTTGATGGTCGACCAAGCTCGAGTTTAAGTTTGGAGTTTGGACGTGTAATGGGGTAGACGACAAAAAAATTATAATAAGTCCGTCAGTTAAATTATCAACAAATATTTGACCCGTATTTTTTCTTTTCTTACATACTTAAACCAAATTTGATGAAGATACGACGCTTTTAAATTCTCAATACGTCACGCCTTGGTATGATTATTAGCGAGTTCTGACGTCACGAGCCCCCACTCCCGAGTTTTGATGCGTTTTATCTTTGTCAATATTCAATGATTTACAAATACAAAAAATTCGTGTCCATTATTTTCCAATACTCGCGTTTAATACGGAACATGTATTTAGGTAAGTAATAATATTTTGTTCGTCACCCAAAATAACCTAAATACCGTGCAGATGTTAACAGTTTACTCCAACAAAAAATGCAGATCAGATGGTAGTACTAGTACCTATCTTACTTTATAATAGGAAATAGGAGTTTTAAATAGGTCCAAATCTGCCTTTCTATAGGCCGAATAAGACACGCACCAATAAGTTTTATTTCAAAACAAACGGGTGTGCCTATGGTGTGTGTTTGCTGCTCAGTAGGTGGGGTGTACCTATGGGGTTTCGGGTTTCAACGTCAAGCCTATATACGAGTATTAGCAAACGCAAGCCAGTGACCCCTTTTCACGCTACTACCACCGACCCATTTATAAATAACTTTCTTAATACTGCATTTTATTTTGTGTCTTTAATTCTTGCTGCTTTTTTTGTCCGATCTATTTTAATAGTTGTTAATCTTATTAATTAAGTTTATAGCTTCACATAATTATGCAAAATCTATCAGATTGAAACGGTATTTTTAACCGACTTCAAAAAGGAGGAGGTTCTCAATTCGTCGGAACCCTTTTTTCATTTTTTTTTTATTTAACAATTTATATGCACACTACATACAGAAAAGAAGAAAGGAATAGAAAATAGGTACAAAGGTGATGCTTATTTCTAAAGAAATCTCTTCCAGCATACCTGCGAAAGGAGAGTAGATAAAAAGAGATGTAGACATAGTGTGTAAAAGATGAGAAAATAGAATACATACAAACTTAGAGCCAATTTTAATATAACAAGCGATAAACCTAAGAATATACTTACGTACATACAAGACAAAAATATATAACACAACTATAAACTACATTACCTATAATATATAATAAAAATAAATACCTATGCAACTATGGCGAATTGGACAGATAGTGTTCTTTTACTCTTCTTTTGAAGACTGCAATAGTTTGGCAGTCTCTAATATCAGGCGGAAAAATTCCACAACCGCACAGCGTGAACAGTAAAGGAGTAGGAATAGAAATCGGTAGAGTGGGGAGGGGATTTAAGGAGGTTCCTAAGATGCGACCGGCAAGGTGCATCAGAGGGACGGGAGTAGGAAAAGCGTTCCCGCAAATAGGATGGTGTTTTAGGGTTATGGAGGATGTTAAAAAGCAGACACAATATCCGAGAGTTCCTGCGAAGTCGGATTGGGAGCCACTTGAGTATCTTGCGAAAATTGGAGACATGGTCATACTTCCTAAGGTTAAAAACAAAACGAATACAGATATTTTTTTTTATAATTACTAAGTTTTACGCTGTAGTGCAAATCTACCATTCCCCATTACCCCCTTCAGGTATTATATATTATGCCATGGAATATGTTTATTATCATCTTAAGCCCACAACAGTACACTGCTGGACATAAGCCTCTTCAATCGCAAGCCATTCAAGTCGATTCTCGGCAAATTTCATCCAGTTGCTACCAGCCACCCTGCGAAGATCGTCACTCCATGGAGCCTGAGGGTGCCCCACCTTACGCTTGCCGATTTGTGGTTTCCACCCAAGAACACGTCTATCCCGACCCAGTGCCACATGTCTCACTATGTTGACAAATCTGGTTCTCTGTCGGATCACCTTATTCCGGAATGTGTTACCTAAGAAAAAATGTTTCTAAAAATTCTCCTCTCCAACAAATACAGTTGACCGCACGTTCGTGGTAACACTTATCTTGAACTGGTCTGGACTCTGGTGTAGAACGAAGTTCGAACGTCCTTATTGTACATATCTACAATGTACGTATTTAACGAACGCAATCTATGTAGGTATATCTTTAGTCTTTGTTTTGTCAACCCCTGTTTGTAAGAGACCAACATCCAGTAAACAGTCCGTTCTTTATTATTAAAAAAGTCCAAAGAATTGTTGTAGACAGATCATAATAAAAAGCTACGAGTACTTATGTTGATGAAAGTTGTATGCCGAACCCAACAACGGGATTGTTTTATTTTGGTAACAGCTTTTATTATTATGTTAGCCAAGAAAAATCATCATCGCTTGCGTGCAAAAAAATTGACCCACCCCGTGCTCTTCAATTTGGAACAAGGTAATTCAAAAAATTCGGGTAATAAAAAATAACTTAAAATACCGCGTGGTAGATGAAAAGGTAAGGTATCAATAACCTTATTGGAAATTGTAGCTTTAAATTGTTTTCTAACTTATCAGGCCTAAAACAAAGAACGGTTTCAAAAGGATAATTTTTTAATCGCCGATTGAAGAAGAATAAAAACATTTCATGCAAAAAAAACAACTAATAAACCGGTTTCAATAGCTCGCATTGCCATCCCTTGTCTTAATTGTGCTTTCATGAATACGGTTTTTCATCGACTTTATCAATTTTACGACGAATTCCTGAAGGCTACCGTCCCAAACCTCTTGGATAGCCTCTTTGGGTTCCTGCAGCATAAGTCCTAGCCCTGACGCTCCTCCATTATGTGTTCTATGGGATTAAGGTCAGGGCCCCTTGCTGGCAGGGGCCAACACGAGTTCGAAATTCCTGTTTTGGAGGGCCAAAACAGGAATTTCGAACTCGTGTAGATACTGGCGATCTGATGCTGCAATGAGTTCCTGCAGCATAAGTCCTAGCCCTGACGCTCCTCCCATATGTGTTCTATGGGATTAAGGTCAGGGCCCCTTGCTGGTCATTCCAAAATTGAAATTTCGAACTCGTGTAGATACTGGCAAAACCAGCGTATGGCATAACATGCTGTTGCAGCACATCCTGAATGTAGCGGTGGGCAGTCAAAGTGCCAAGATGAGGCCCGGTTACGAACTCAAGTTTGGTTTTTTTCATCCAAAAAGATACCGCTCCAAACTGTCCTTGAACCTCCTCCAAATGCTACTCTTTCCTCAATGCAAGCTTGCACAAATCGCTCTCCGTCTCTACGGGATACATTCTGTACACTTTCACATCATCATCATCATTTCAGCCGAAAGACGTCTACTGCTGGACATAGGCCTCCCCCAAGTGTCGCCACATTGACCGGCCCCTTGCGACTCGCATCCAACGTACTTCCACATACTATAAAATAATTACATTATTAATTATAATTTTTGAAACATCGTCAAACAGAAAATAAAGAGGTGGGCCGATGTTTTTGGACGAAAGTGTATGATCACATGCAACTTCACTGTTGGAGAAAACTCAAAAATTTATAGCAATGCACAATGGTTCTGATTCTGACTGAGCTATAGTTAGCTATCTGAATACCCACTTGACGCAAATTTAGTCGCGGGGATCTCGCTAGTTATTTCCACAGCTGCCCTGAAAACTATTCGATTTAATTTACACATGTATGTCTAAACTATAAAAAAGTTGCGGACACCAGCCCGTTATACAATACGTCAATACATATAGTATGTATTGAAAGAAAAACTTGACTTTTACACACAGTAAATTAGGATGCAGTACACAAATATAGAACAAGTTTACTTATATTGAATTTTAGAGGAATCCTCTTACATTGTTAAAGGTAAATAAATTCTCAATTTCACTGAGTAAGCAACAAACTACGAAGCAACAAATATTATATAAGTCCCCTTTACTGTCCTTTTCTAAACTGCGCGGTAAATGTAGTGCTTTGGGAACACTGCCCTAATTAGCAGGGGCCGCATAATTAGCCTGTCAGGGCAATTTTGTACTGTCAAAACGACATAAGTGCTAACAATGTTTTAGTATCCACTTCAGCCAGTCCGCCACTCGTAGAAACTGGAAGATCATCCAACTTGAAGGCTGATTAACTTAATCCTGATTAGCGTTTAAAAAATTGCACCTTTATCAAGCATTTTAGTATGTCAAAATAGAATCATTATTAATTGGTTTTAATAACGAGCAGATATTGGGTTGTAGAAGTCAGATAGGCACTCGTTCCACGTAAACAGCTGCATCCGGTTAGACTGGAAGCCGACCCCAACATAGTTGGGGAAAAGCTAGGTAGATGATGATGACTAACAAGCACATAATTATTGTGCAAGACGTTGTTCTGATCGACTTCATCACAATAGTTGTTTCTTCATGCGACAGAGCGATATACCTGAAACATGGAAGCCCGTTTTCTTCAACTTCATGTAGATGTACAAAGTGATGATGCAGAGGTACGTGGAGAGGAAGGGCAGCAGCTTCCCTAATTCCTTATATGGGGAAAGAGTACTACGATTGATTACAACATAATTGCAGACCACATTCATTTTAATCTTGATATTATTTTATTGGCATGTTAGAAGTACTATGAGAGGAATTTAGGAAAGTGTCTTTACTTTGTTATTTTGTATATTTTATTTTTATGTTATAACTCTTTTAGTTCTTAGTTATTGTGATTGATTTAGAAATACAACCGTTGAAATCAAATAAATGAATGTTAAGTACATAGTCATACTACATTTTCTGAACAGTTTGAATCTGTTTCCGGTTTTACCTTACCCTGATTGAATTGACATTGATTGGTGTTTGCAACAAAGTGGCCGCGACCTTGTCGTGACAGCAGGTGAGGTGTGGTCGGCCCACAGCTGCACAGCTTCAATGTGGCACTGGTAACCGAAGTCGCATGTTCCAGATGGAAGAGATTGCGCGGCGAGCGGGCGGCGCCACCCCGGCGTCGGGTGACAAGCGCTTCGTGGTGCTTGGATCGTCTAATACGCATCCATTTATCCGGTACGTAACATTTTGGACATCTCTATCGTTCAAACACTGTTAAGCTTTCACAGTTTAAAACTAAACTTTTAAAGAGTGTAAAAAAACCTCTTGACGAAACCGAAAGGTACTTGTTCTACACCATACCTGGGAACCTTCTAGTTACGAAGATATCGGGGATCTAAGTAACAACTTTTTGACAAGTTATTTTAAATACAGGTTTTTGTTGTAAGATTTTTACTTAAAACACCTCTACAACCCCCGTACTATTCAATCCATCCATCAGCACAATGTTTTGAGTGCGTTACATTGAGTTCTACCACAAAACATGACTTTTCACCCCAAAAAAAAGTTTCCCAGCAATATTTTTTGCGTAAAGTTACCTACAATGCTTGGTTGACGGTGTTGGCATCCCAACACAGATATAATTTTATGTCGGGCAACATTGAACATGTAGAAAGTTGTCTATGACAGTTTCCTTTTTTTTTCTCTAATACTCGATCTCGTACGGTGGCGACAGCAGCCACACTTGCAAACATAACCTTGTTGATCGCATATAATAAAAGAAATTAAAGTCCAATCAAGAGTGTTTTCAATCCAATTAATTCATCCTCAACTGAACTAGCCTAAAAGACAGGCACAAGAACAGACGGCTTCGTGAAGAGGTTGTTTACACCCTGTATTGTCACTTACGGGATATCTTCCGTGATTAGCTCAGAACAATGGATAATCACCATAGATCGGAATAGGTAGAGCTGTTTTATGTACTTGGCATAGGTTAGAATAATATGGATATTCCCCGAGTCCCGAGATTTGGTTTTTAAGTAGGTAGTAAAATCATAAAAAAAACTATTCTCGCCTTCGGGATTAATAAAAGATTACAAATAATATAATAATAAAATCCCGTATCAGTCGGAATCCCGTGGAATGTCCATTTTAACATCTATGTTTGTGGTCAATGAACTAGCTCTACCTATTCCGATCACTGATAATCACGGAAGATATCCCGTAACGTAAGTGACAATAGGTATAAGTTTATCTCTATATTTGTTTAATTTTTAAAATAATAATAAGTCAAATTGGAGTCCATGTGAACTTTATTATTATTTAAGGACTTGTAAAATACATGTTATATGCAATAAAGAATTGAATTGATATAACCAACACAATTAATAATTGAGAGGAATTACTAAATGCTATGTACAAAATTACAATGAAATTATAATAAGGATAACTAGGCCTGCGTACAATCTTGTTCAGTAAGTTCGACTGAAGATAATTCACCATGATAACCATCGGAATCGACGCAGTAGTACACATCTCCGATATTCTGGTTCGGCTGGTAGTTGCCGTTGGCGCGGCAGGTCTCTGTCACCGTCATGCCGCGAGCAGGGAAGTACACCATGGTGTCTCTCGCACAATCTGTTCAAATCATAACTCATTAAACAAGTAAAACGGGTTCCACACATTCCACACGCAGTCTATTGGACCACCATGGCAAATGACCCGATTTCGTAATTGTGTTATTCTAAATTCTAAGGTATCTACTCTATGTCCAAGATGCAGTTTGCACAGGCAAGAAAACATGGTCAAGGCCTCCATTTCAAGGTTTAGCCAACAATAAAATAGTTGTTCAATCGTTTCGGACTTATCGGCAAAAGTGTGGTTCACGGTCAATTAATTTCTCATAACTCTCGCCATGAAATGTGTTCATAGTTCGAAATATAGGTACGTCAGTTTGATTCGTAAAAGTCAGTAAGTTTCGTTCGTTGAATATTAGTAAAATCAAGTGATTCATAGTGATACATAATACACGTGAACTCGTAAAATGTTTCATTTATGGTAATACGAGGCTTGCCATAGTCACCATTAAATATCTCATAGCGTGTCTGCTTTCATTGAATTTGGAAATTGACATATTACTTACAAGTACTAGAGGACCGGATTGGTTGTCAGAATATGTTTCAGTGTTATTTTTTAAATTATTGTTATTTGCTGCGTTTGTAGATTAAATAATTAAATAACCTCCCTTGGCAGTAGCAATTGGTGATTGTGGAAGTCCAAAACGAATGCTACCTATACCTACTTTGTATGGTATACAGAAGCTGTTCGTAAACCTTTATTAATAAATAAATAGTCTCCGCATTCCAGCTGGTGAGGTAGGATGGGTGGAACCGTACATCGTATCGGGAACAGGGTCACGGCCGCGGCCGACAGTCGGTCGTGGTGGCACAATGCGAATGAACCATACTAACGGTACGCTGATGCCCTCCAGCCTATCTTGTTATATATGTGCTTAATGTGTTTTATGCAAATAGCATCAATAGATAAAAACTCACTACTGTCGTATAATGAAAGTCTGTAGTTGTATACCATAAGAATACATTTCAGTATGAAAGACTGACATCCTCTTTCTTGAAAAGGCTTTAACAGTAAGTACCTACATCCAGAAAGTACATTGACTCACTGATCACTAGTACAGTAGCAAATTATTAGGAAATATTTATGATTCGAAGCCGGATAAGCCCTCATTCCGCCTAAACACCACCCACACAATACAACTTTTAAAAATATCTTCAAACTTGAATGTTTTAACTTTTGTTAACCCGAATTCATAAGTTTCTCTCAGAACTCACTCAGAGGTAACTCATCCTATTTCTACAATTCTGTTTGACCTCGTTTAGTACCATATTTTTTTGATAGTTGAAAGAGGAAATTATCTACTTGAACTTTTAATCATATTCAATAACTTGATAGTTGAAGGGATACCAATTGCAGAGAAAAAGAGAGTATCAGAAAAAAAAATCCAGTGAGTTTTAAAAAACCAGACTAGTGCGAGTAGGGCGCGCGCCTCAGGGGTTCGTGAAAAAACTGCCCAACTGCGTCCTCGCACTTGGCAAAAAAAGCGGCCAAGTGCGAGTCGGACTCGCCCATGAAGGGTTCCGTAGCAGATTTAATGCAAGGTAAATTGCTGTTTACGATTTATGACGTATTAAAAAAAACTACTTACTAGATCTCGTTCAAAATTTTCGGTGGAAGTTTACATGGTAATGTGGTACCTACATCATATATTTTTTTTAGTTTTATCATTGACGACCTGATTGGCGTAATGGTAGTGACGCTGCCTTACGTTCTTAGGGTCCTGGGTTCGAATCCCGGTAGGAGCAAATGTTCGTGTGATGAGCACGGACATTTGTTTCCGAGTCATGGATGTTTATTATATGTATAATAAGTATGTATTTACAAACAAAAAAAAAGTATATATGTAGTATATCAACTATCTAGTGTCCACGACACAAGCTTTGCTTAGTGTGGCACTAGGTGGCGCTGTGTGTTAATGTCCAGCGATATTTATTTTATTTATTCTCGTATTTTAGAAGTTACAGGGGGGGGGGGGACATATTTTTCCACTTTGGAAGTGTCTCTCGCGCAAACTATTCAGTTTAGAAAAAAAAAACCGGCCAAGAGCGTGTCGGGCCACGCTCACTGTAGGGTTCCGTAGCTTCCCAGACCATTAAAAATACCAACATTTTTCGTCAGCAAAAATAACTTTGTTTTTCATAGTATTTGTATGAAAAACAAAGTTATCATTTGCGTTTTTTTGAAAAAGTGCTATATAACTCAAAAACTATTCAACTCATCAAGTTGAAAATAATTTTCCTAGAAAGTTCATATAAAGGTCTACTTCTGTGATTTTTTTCATATTTTTTAAACTTATGGTTCAAAAGTTAGAGGGGGGGGGACACATTGTTTTTGACTTTCGGAGCGATTATTTCCTAAAATATTAATATTATCAAAAAATGATTTTAGAAAACCCCTATTCATTTTTAAATACCTATCCAACAATATATCACACGTCAGGGTCAAAATTAAAAAAAAAATCGTTCCCCACTTTACGTCTGGGGGAGGTACCCTAGTAAAAATGTTTTTTTAAATTTTTATTTTTGCACTTTGTCGGCATGATTGATATACATATTGGTACCAAATTTCAGCTTTCTGGTGCTAACGGTCACTGAGATTATCCGCGGACAGACAGACAGACAGACATGGCGAAACTATAAGGGTTCCGTTTTTTGCCATTTGGCTACGGAACCCTAAAAATGATGTTACAAACCTCAATATCATTTTGAAAGACCTATCCATAGATACCACACACGTATGGGTTCGATGAAAAAAAAGTTTGAGTTTCAGTACTAAGTATGGGGAACCCCAAAAATGTATATTTTTTTTTTCTATTTTTGTGTGAAAATCTTAATGCGGTTCACAGAATACATCTACTTACCAAGTTTCAACAGCATAGCTCTTATAGTTTCGTAAAAAAGTAGCTGTGACATACGGACGGACAGACAGACAGACAGACATGACGAATCTATAAGGGTTCCTTTTTTGCCATTTGGCTACGGAACCCTAAAAATGGTCAGTAGCAATATTCCAATATCACAAACACCTTTGTTGCCGCCTTAATTAAAAATCCAAGTATAATAACTGAAACTAGTCGCTCAGGACCATAACGTGGCTCTCTATGGCTCGAAAATCTTTTAATTAATATTATGACTATTATGCCGTACTATAAATAAATAAATATCGCTGGATATTAACACACAGCGCCATCTAGTGCCACACTAAGCAAGGCTTGTGTCGTGGACACCAGATAGTTGATAAACTACATAATATTATATTATTATTTTTTTGTAAATACGTACTTAATAAGTATACATATAAACATCCATGACTCGGAAACAAATGCCCATACTCATCACACAAACATTTGCTCCTACCGGGATTCGAACCCAGGAGCCTAAGAACGTAAGGCAGTCTCACTACCACTACGCCATTCGGGTCGTCAAACTACTGACATACCAACTTAATTTTTGTGATTTCCATGAATACATTATTAAGTAAAAAGTGGGATACTTACTGCAATTCATTCCGCCCGAATCGTCCATTGTACTAACCGGTGCCTGCCAGGCGCCCAATATTTCTCCATCTCGACCAGTACAGTAAGCTCTAAAACAATTTAAAATGTTATTTCATATGGATGTAAAGACTTCTATACTGTTTGGCGGCTCGGCATAAGAAAAAATCTTTCTGGGAATTAACCCACCACACTTACTAATTTCTGCTTTACAAAGAAGTGCAAAATGTATCTTACATGCCGTTCCTTATTTGGAATGGTCCATAGCTGCCGTCGTAGTCGCAATATAAAAGAGAGCGACTAAGGAAAACGGTACCGTGTTCCCTATGCTCTTTTGCGATCAATCCGCTGGCTATTACTAAACTTTCGCATTTTCGTAAATATTGCTCTCCAACAACTGCAGAACTATCTGTAACATAAAATAGAAAACAAGCACTAAGAACTCTTTTCGTTTAGGGTTAGATTAACTTTATTTATTAAGTTAAGTTCATAACACTTGAGAACTTCCCGATATCTCTAATACTGTCCCGATTAAAAGTCACACTGGATAGCACAGTATAACAACAGAAATTAAGTATTGCTGTTCATTGACGTTAGGGCATACTTCAAAGCAGTTTTGCTTATTTTTGAAAATGAAATAGGTAGATGTTTCCTTAAAAAATGGCAACACAATTTAGAAGCTGACAAAGTGATACTTCCTCGAGGGCCCACTTCAACTATTCACTTTGGTGGTTTCCTTACAAACCTTTAAATTCCGACGATTCTGTTAAAATTGTCTAAGTACTTACTTACCTAATTAGGAAATTTTAGACACGTGTAAATTCCGAATAATTTTAGGAATTTGTATATGTTTCCAGCGGTCGATACAGAATAGTAGGGTGGCTGCCCTCTGTAGTAGATGACGTCACGTCGGACATGTGCCTTGTGCCGGTCGTACCCACCCACCTGTATTTACTAGCTTTATGCATAAATATTGCACTACGCGCAGAAGTAGATACTTTGGAAACTAGGTCACTCTTTTATCTCAATTTATTCGTCATCTCATTAGTCACCTCCTTTCTAGCCAAATTATCTTTCACACAGGACAATATAACTGATATTATTAAATAATATAAAATTATCAACGAGATGTTATACTTGGATGATTTGATCGCATTAAACTGTAATAATCATTATTTTATTTTATTTTATTTTATTTTATAGTTTTAGGAAAACTTACAGCTAAAAATTTACACACTATTAAGATTTAAAAAAAAGTAAGGCCAATTAAAAGTTTTCACCGATAGAAAAGAGCTTATAAACAAAAACAAAAATATTTACGAAGGCAGACAGTGTTTGTAAAGACTAACTAAGAAAAAAAGTGTTTCAAAAAGCGCGAATTGCATTCAATTAGTTGACATTATCAAAAAAGAAATTACAAAGAGTCCTTTTTAATTTTGAGATGCTAGTACTGAAAATGTCGATGTCGACGCCCTGGCCAATTGCATTATATGTATGACTAGCTCTTATTAAGTATGAGTTTCGTCTGTATTTTGTTCCTACCACAGGAGTATGCAATAGACGGGTATTGCGCCGAAAAGTAGAAGGAATCCGCAGTCCAATTTTGCTCAGCAGTTCGGGAAGCTCGGTTGAACCGTTGGCGATTCTAAATAAAAACGCCAAGTCAGCAATTCTTCTACGTTCAGAAAGAGGAAGTAGATGGAATCTTTTACAGCGAAGGAGATAAGTGGGAGAATAAGTTTTAGACCGGAATTGAATATACCTCAAGAATTTTCTTTGTATGCCTTCCAATCTGTTTATGTATAAGTTGTAATTGGGATTCCAAACTTGAGAGGCATACTCAAGGTGACTGCGAACAAAAGTACAGTAGAGAATTTTAATGGTTTTGATGTTCCTGAACTCGGACGAGACTCTCAAAATGAACCCTAGTGATTTTGATGCTTTATTAATGATTTGTTCCACGTGTTGATCAAATAATAATTTTGAATCAAATACTACACCCAGGTCTTTGACTGTGCTAACCCTAGCAAGGGATCTGTCTAAAAGTTTATAGTCAAATATGATAGGTACGGGCTTCCTAGTGAAGGAGCACACGTAACACTTGGAAACATTTAAATGTAGCTTGTTAGTCATGCAGTAGTACTGAAACCTGTCTAGGTCCTCCTGCAATGATAGAGCATCTGACAAGGTGGATATCTTAGACATAATTTTCATGTCATCCGCGTATAGAAGAATTTTAGAGTGAAGGAAGCAAGAATCAATATCATTGACGAATAAATTGAATAAGAGCGGCCCCAATAAAGATCCTTGGGGAACTCCAGATGGAATACGCATTGACCTTGATGAATACCCATTCAGCACAACAGTCTGGCACCTGTCCTCCACATATGACTTAAACCAACGGAAAAGATTACCCCTAATGCCCATCGATAGAAGTTTCCGCATGAGAACTTCGTGATCAATTCTGTCGAAACATTTGGCATAGTCCGTATAAATGACGTCGATTTGGGAACGATTAGACATAGCCTCTGACAAGAAGTCACTACAGAGAACGAGGTTTGTAGTAGTTGACCGACCACCCAAGAATCCATGCTGGTGTTCACTGAAACTGAGCCTGAGAGCAGAGTAAACTTGCCTGTACACAATTTTTTCTAATATTTTAGCAAAAACGCATAACTTGGATATCGGCCTGTAGTTGTCCACGCAGTTTCTCGGTCCCTTTTTATGAATAGGAGTAATATAAGCCGATTTCCATATAGCCGGCATAACCCCGGTATTCAGAGATCGCCTGAATAGTATTGTTAGAGGGACCGAGAGACTTGCAGCACAGTTAAATATGAAAACCGGCGGGAGCTTGTCCGGACCAGCAGATTTATTCAAGTCCAGGTGCCTTAGCAGTTTCATAACTTCGTCTTCACAAACCTCGATAGCGGCAATATCGTAAGGACTGTAATCAGTCCGCTCACTGATAAGATGATATTCCGCACTACTCTCAGAGCTGGTGGATTCACAAAAGTTTGACAGAAAGTACTCGCCAAAGAAGTCACAAATTTCTTCACCATCGCTAGACGAGCGGTCTCCAAACCACAGCACAGAAGGGTAGGAGTTGTTTTGTTTTTTTGATTTTATGTAGCTCCAGAAGGCTCGAGGGTTGTTACGAATAGCAGTTTCTACATTGGCCATGTAATCATCAAACATGGTTTTCTCCAAATCCTTTGCACGTTTCCGTAACAATACAAAAGATTGGTAGTCCGAATCGTTCCCATACTTTTTAAATTTAGCGTGGAATTTCGATTTTTCTTTAATAATTTTTACTAACGGAGTCTTGTACCAGAGGGGGTATTTCGACTGGGAAACAACTGTTTTCGTTGGAATGTAAGTTTTGTGTACTTTATATAAAACATCATAAAAGAATGCTACGGCGTCATCCAGTGACCTATGGCCCAACTCGAATTGCCAGTCAACAATGTTAAGATCATCTTTAATTGCTGCATAGTCAGCAGAGCGATACAAGTATTTAACATAGGGACGAGCTGGCAGACTATGCAGCTGAACAAAGTCCGCCGTGATACATAAAGCGTTGTGGTGCGGATCTTCAGGAACTAGGGGATCAATGCAGCAGGAGACAGATACTTCGGTGTTGGAAAACACCAAGTCCAGAATCTTATTATTTTTGTTAGGGTGACAGTTGTACTGCAACAGGTTACATGCGTTAATGTTGTCAAAGAAAGTGGATTGGACCACACCACTCAGGTTTGTGGGGTGGAGAGAATAACCATCACCTGCAGGGACCCAGGTTATATTGGATTGGTTAAAGTCACCCAGGACAATAAACTTGTCAACCGGGTGCTCCATTATAATATTTGTCAAATTATCAGAAAAGTTACCCAGCTGAGTTGTTAATGAGTTACCTAGGTTCTGAGAGCAAATATAAACAACGCATATATGCATTTTGTATGTTGTCCTGGGTCTTTTTTGTTGCAGGGTTAATGTGACCCATAGGTCTTCTGCCGATGACTGCCACTCGCCGCGCGCATGAGCCACAATCTGACGCCTAACGGCGATTAAAACCCCCCCACCCATAGTCTGACCTGTACTAGTATAATCCCGGTCCCGTCTCCATACCATATATCTGTCGTCAAATAATTCGGAATCGGAGATACCATCAGTTAGCCAAGACTCAGTCAAGCAGATAACATCAAAATCATTAGCACATATATTTCTGTAGAAAGCACCTGTTTATGCTCAACGCTTGCAATTATAACAAACACACCTTACGTGCTTTCAATGTATTTAAACAAGTGTATCTGGGTTCTTTGTCATACTGATTGTGTACAATTACCTTAGGTTAGGTCACTCAATATCTTGAGACCGTGAATCACTTAAATTGTGTGTATCCTGTGGTTGCAATACTCGACAAACGAATGATGTACTACAGTGGCGAAATTGTTATGAATTTATTATACTATACGTATTGCAATGCAAACGGCTTTATTTCTTATCATCATCAGTCTCGGATTATGAAGTGGTTTGAAGGGATCAGCAGAGTACCTTGAGTCTTGAAATTATTTGGATTCGATTCTACGTTCCTGCAATTGATTCCGATATACATGGGAACGTGTAACCTTCATTTCCACGAATATAATTATAGTTACTGAATTGTTTCATAAGTAAGAGCCCTAACTTCTAAAATTTCTCCAGTAAACAAAAACGTTCACCACTTGCTTGAGTCTCTTTCGCGTAAACAACGTTATCAAAGCATGCTTTTTACGTTTCCTTGATAAAATTAAATTACATACAACATGGCAGATGTTTCATGTCTTCTTCTGGAATAGGAGAAACGGTCGGCTGGCCAGTCCGGGGCTGGGCGCACCAGCACATTCCATCATTACATTGCAGGGGTTCGTAATCACCATTTGCAGTACAATGAATTGTCGCAACTCTGCCTTCCGCTTCTAATTCAGCTCTTCTGCGACTGCATGCTGAAGTCAGAGTAATGATAATGTAATAGATGATATTGTTACATTTAAAACCTCTTTATAAATTACATTTTTGATATTACCATGAAGGTTCAATTCATGTGATTTTCGTGACTTTTCGACTTTTGACCGTGTATTTGACAGCTATGGATTTTTTTAGCGTAAATTATGTTTGTTTTTGAGTGAAAGAAATTGAGAAAATTCAC
This sequence comes from Xestia ashworthii, assembly GCA_950022955.1. NCBI lineage: Eukaryota > Metazoa > Arthropoda > Insecta > Lepidoptera > Noctuidae > Xestia > Xestia ashworthii. Next base: position 9,576,549 of record OX465564.1, read on the forward strand.
TGTTTAATCTTAAATTTTGTGGCAATAAAACTCAACTAAATAATGACAATGATGAATGTTGGTGTTGTTGAAATTCCGGAAAAATGCAAGATCCCGCGTTAACCTTGAACAGTGTCATGTTATGATTTCATAATGTATCAAGTTCAGGTAACTTAATCAAGATAGCTTTATACTTAACACAGTGCGCACTCGGAACTGGCTATGGGCCGCTTTATTGGGCCTTTTAAAACTTACCACAAGTCATATCCTCCGCTTGGTCCCTCCACATTTGTCCAAAAATCCTATTTCCTTTTTCATCCGTACAAAAGCATCTACAATTAGTAAAAGAATATATTATCACACACATAGATCATACTTTAAGTAAAATTTAAACATAATTTGCTATCTTGATTTGGTTGGTAAAAATCACAGGAATTTATCAATAAAGTAAATTCAAATTCTTGGTATGCATTTTCATCGGAAGTCGCGGCTGATAAGCAACAAACTGTTGTCACTGATGTGCTCAATCTTAACTTACTGTATCGTATGATCAGCAATGAAATTCATCAAGATTAAACGGAAATATTTCATGCATGACGTTAGATTTTCTACAGATATGTATCAATAAATTATTTCATTATTTCCATAATATCGCAAAAAATCAGACTCAGTTTAAAAACAAAGTAGATAGATTCTATACGGTACTAAGTTCATCACTTTTTTTGGCTTAGACTGTTTGGTCCCATTCAGTGGCGTAGCTAGTCCTGGTAGGGCCCAGTATCAACTTTTTTTGGGGGCCCTTTGCCGCACTTAGGTTGATTGCGGCGCAGCCCGACAAGAGGAGAAAAAAATATCTTTTGCAAAGAAAATAGCATCCTGACAATTGGAGCTTTCTGGATTGTGATAAGTTATGTTTATCTTTCATCGTGAAGAAAATTTGAGGTTGTGACAATGTTTAATGTGATTTTTTTTCCTCATCAGGGGCCATTTTTTCCAATCTCGCAGCATTGTTTCTGAGAATTATTTGATAACACAATCTATATTAATACCTGCCAGTGAATAGATTGCCCTTGCATTGTACAGGTGCATATGTTCCATCAGGCAAGCAATTTGATGATGAGGGCTGGCAACCCTCGGTTTGGGCACCGCCTGCTGAAAAAACAAAATGCTTTCTAGAAGAATAGTTTTTTTTTTGTTTTGTTTTTAACTCTGGCTAACATAAATCATGAATGTTTTTACAGTCAGAGGTATTATTAATTACTTACTTTACTTATTACTTTGGGGTCATTTAATTTATGGTTACATTGTGTTAAAGTTGAAAGTGGTACTATTGATATTATTTTCATAAAATTTAAATTAACAATAATGTTTGTACATCTACATTCACTGTTCGTGTTATAATGACTAAATTATATGTTTCCGATCTTTCAATAATTTCAATTTCATGATGTCTTGTTTGTTTCGGATACCATGCATGGTATCCGATATAAGTACACTAATTCCAATTCTGCTGATGTAGATACGCTTCAGTGATGACTTGCAAATTGCTACTATTGGACCGGACGTAACGTTCGTTGTATAAAAGCGATTTTGCGTGCTATCGCTAATAACAATTTAATTATCAGCAAATAAGACAAACAGAACGAATAGACATGGATTTTATAAAGAATCGTATTAGTGAAACCAAGTCACTGACAAGGAGAGCCCTTTTTACATTGTCTTGTTACATTTTTGCAATTTTCTTTGAAAAAAGAAGTTTCTAAAGTAGTGTAACTGGCTTTACAGACAACCTTTATTGGTTCATTGATTTTCGGTACTTCCCCCATGTTTTTAAAAGTAGAATTAAATCCAACAATCCTATCTCGATTGTGTGACTGGCTGCAGGTGTTAGTAGTAGCTACAATATACCGTAGTAGTCTAAATTGGCTGTTCTGGACAAAGTGGTAAATTGTCAAATTTGGACAAAAGATGATGCCGTTTATCCGACGCCGACGTCTCGTATCATTTCTGTTCTATTTTTATGTTAAAACTAGCTGTTGCCCGCGACCTTCGTCCGCCTGAATTTATTGTAAAAATATTACTTCCCTATTTGAATCGGAGTTTGTTTACAATTTCAGACAGACAAAAATAAATGCAAAAATGTGTTTTTGTTACAAGTACCGTACCTATAAAGGTACTTTATACTTTTATAAATGCATTCAGTAAAAAACTGAAATTACAAACAGACAATTCAATTTTGTATGTATATTTGTATATGTCACCGTAAAATTGTCAAACACGTTATATTACAATAAAACCGGCCAAGTGCGAGTCAGACTCGCGCACCGAGGGTTCCTTACAAACCTGTAGGTATATAAGTAAAAGTTATGGTAATTTAAGATTTTCGGAATTTTTCCTATATGTGTACTTTATAACGTTGCTTCATGCCAAATTTCAAGATTCCAGGTCGTCTGGAAGTATCCTTTAGGTTTTGATTCCCTTGCGAGTAGTTGCGAGTTTCAAAATATGCGGCTTTAATTGCTGTATCTTTTGATTGCGTTGACGTAGAAGTTTGATTTTGTTACAGCTTAAAGATATTATAGACTTGAGTATTTGTTAAGAATTTCAATATAATACCACTACGCGTTCATGAGTAAAGGGGTAATAAGTTTAAAATTATTAAAAATATTTTTATTATATGATGTAACTAAAAATTTATGCTTTTCGCAATTTTTCCTTTATCTGTGTTATAAGACGTTGCTTCGTACCAAATTTCAAGATTCTGAGTTCACGGGAAGTACCCTGTAGGTTTTGATTCCCTTGCGAGTGTCGAAAATTTGCGGCATAAACGGGAGTATCTTTTGATCGCGTTGACTTAGAAGTTTGATTTTTTCACAGCTCCAAGAGACCATAGACTTGAGTATTTGATATGAATTTCAGCTTGATACCTCCACGCGTTCCTGAGAAAAAAGGTCTTGACAGACAGACAGACAGACGGACAACAAAGTGATCCTATAAGGGTTCCGTTTTTACCTTTTGAGGTACGGAACCCTAATAACGTGTTTCTCTCTAGCGATATTGTAAACTCTCGAAATATTGTCAACTGACGGAAGTATCTCTGCTAATCGGGACTTGGGGCACCCCCCCCGTTAGTTTTTAGGGGAACATAAAGTGTTTTAAGGTTAGGTTATATTAATCGATATTTCTCAGGAATGGTACAGTATCTTTTCACGAGAGTGGTACCACTGGTCAAGCGGGACCCCTACTTCCCCCCACACCGCGTGAGTTGACTACCATTGCATGCATTTCACGAAAAATAATGCGTTTTATTGTAAGCAATATGTTCGTTTGACAATAATTCGAGAGTTTATAAAATCGCTAGAGAGATTATAATATAACGTGTTTGACAATTTTACGGTGACATATGTATATGTATGTCACCGTAAAAAGGAGGGGTCCCCCTTGCCCAATGGTACCACTCTCATGAAAAGATAATGTACCATTCCTGAGAAATACCGATTAATATTATTATAACCTAACCACCCCTAAGAAGCGTAGTCGACGGAGCCCCGCTTCGTGGGTGCCCCAAGTCCCGATTATGGGGGCAGAGATACTTCCGTATGTTCAGTTGACAATAATTCGAGAGTTTACAATATCGCTAGAGAGTAACACTGTCAAACACGTTATATTACAATATAACGTGTTTGACAATTTTACGGTGACATATACATACATGGATTCGCCGTGCCCAATAACCAGCGGACCTATACCTACGCGGTATACGAATGATGTGACAATCAATGAAAAAAGTAATAAAATACAGTACTCGTGGCGAATTTGTTACACATTTAGAAATCTGTACAAATGATAATAATTAGTCGAACACCTGCAACCGGACATTTTGCACAAGGTAATAAGGCGTCCTTTCCCGGAGACTGCGGTCGGCTATCGCAATGAATAGATCGAATGACTTAACTTCCGACAGGTCAGTGTGAGTGAAATTTAATACAAACGATACGTTCTAACACTACTGTATATTTTTCATAATACCTAAGTGTTGCTTATTTACTATCTACATACGATTATTTTTTTGAAGACTTAGTTAACTTACTGTTGGAATCAATTCCGCATGCTGGACAACACCCAGATAGGACACCGTGAGCCAAGCCTGGTACTAAAACATTTGTTCCTGAACAATCTCCCGATACAATATCAGTTATACATGTTTGTGAGATTTGACACTGCGGACTCACACTCCCTAAACAGCCAAGAAATAAAACCGACAATTGGCAAATACGGAACATTATTATAATTTAACACATGCAATTATTTTATTAGTTTCGTCGGTGATTCTATTCAAGCGCAAACAATAAGTAACATTAATTACTGATTGAACAGTTATCTGTGGTATCATTTTATCACGGACATCTTATCGTTTATTATTTCAGGTACCTATATCAGTAGTGCGTATGAATCACACAGAGATACGCTCTGTTACAGTATCTCCACATTATTTCTTATATTTTCTGCGGTATGGTGATGTATTTGTTGTGGTAGACAGGTTGCTTGTTTTTTTTCTAAGACGCTGGTTAGTTTCTGAACTTTGTAGATAACGCGGAAGTAACCATAGGATTCTGTATACTTACTTGATTTAAGTAACTATAGGTAAGTATGCTCACACCGTGTTGCACGTTAACAATCTACAAAACATCAGATTTGACCGTTTAAATAAGAATACGCTGTTATCAGCACTATCGCTATCTCAAGTTAATTTAACGCTGAGAATAATCAAGCCAACCCGGCCCAGCCAACGTCGCGAGTCGCGCGGCGGTGCCCGTTCCGAGCGCTAACTACTTGCGCCAGATCTACGCGTTTTAGATCGCGCCAATATAATTCTACTTTTTCAGTTCCGTACAAGCGCGTTCTATTTATTTTTCACGGCATTTTAGCGGCGATCAAGAATAAATTCTGATTTATTTATTTATCTTACAGGTTGGATTAAAACGGGCATACCCGGCTAGTATGGAGGAGTGCAAGAAAAGGCATCCAGGCACTAAAGTTTCAAAGATTGCGAACATATTTCAAGGGATGCCTTCGAGGGAGGAAGACGAAGTTCGCGGTAGCGACGTGACAGGCGTCCGAACCGAAAGTCATTTGGCGAGATTCAACAATGCTCGTGCACTTTTTGAAAAATTGGGTGAAGAAAATCGTGGATTCCGTATTGAGAAGTCCCCTTCAGCAGCTGCTAGTTTTGCTGGCACCCGTGGGGTGACTCCACCGGCGCCGGCGCGGTCTCGGTCCAGTTCTGCAGGCTCCGTGAGCCCGCCCAGACGAATCGTGACGCCGACGCCGATACCGACACCTGCTGTCAATGGCGACCGGCTCGCCAATGGTGCAACGGTACCGCCGCCGAAACCTGTGAAGCCAAGTGTTTTGCCTAAACCTGAAAAACCAGACAGAAGGTTTAACAAGGAGCTCATAGAAAAACAGAGAAATTGGACTGCTCATTTTAATAAATCTCGTCAATCTCGTCATGATGAACATAAAGTGGACTCGAACAGATATTCTAGTGGTTATCACGACAGAAAGTCTCCGGAAGTTCCCGAAAGATATGTAGTTCCTTCACGTGTTTACTCTCCACCGCTTTCGCCTTTTGCCGGCGATTCTCAGGTGGAACGTCCTACGACTCTTCCTTCTTCATTAGTAAGTCGAGTGCCATCTAGCACAAAAACTCCGAGTCCTATAAAAAGTGTTACACCTGTGTCACCGAGACCTAATAATTCAGTGTCGCCAAGCCCGAGGGCCGAATCCTCAGTTTCTCCTCCCCCGCGAAGGGAACGTTTAAACTCACCAATCAAAAAAAAACCTGATTCGGCATCTCAATTTATACCCTCTACTGAGAAAAGTCAGCCTACCGTAAGATCGTCGATTTCCCCTCCAAGTGAAGATGAAGAAAATTCAAATAAAGATAATAATGATTTACTAACACATAAATCAACTGAACAGCCACAGCATACTAGTTCCATGTCGAACGTCATTGAAAGAATATCTCCTACCCCACCGTCACCAGCTACACCAACAAAGTTAGAGCCTGTTCCTCGAAGACAAAAATCGCCATCGCCTTCAGCAAGGTCACCGAAATCTCCAGTTTCCCCGTTGTACCACGACAAAGATAGTTTACCTTCGGCTGAACGCGAATCTTCAGTGTCACCAGTACCAAATAATCGAACGTATACACCGTCGTCAGATAATGTTCCAGAAGCTATATCTCCTGTTGAAGGATATTCTCCTAGTGTTACATCTCACGAGTCGCCTGTGTTGTCGCAGTCTGACGACAATAATACTAAAAATGTTTATGATCGCGTATCTCCAACTCCGCAAAGTCCAGTTACTTTGGACAATGGCTCAAGATCGTCAAAAAATTTTGATGAAGACGCTTATGAGTCTGTAGATTATAGTGGAGAGTGGGAAGAAAAGAGCAGGCGGCGTTCCTCGACGCCAGAGTCTCCTACGTGTCCAGTAAAGATAGAGGAAGCGTCGCGCTCCCCGCTAGTGTCGCCATTAGCGTCTCCTGTACATCGTATTGCGGACTCCTCGCCTCCTGCTTCGCTTCAAGCTTCACCCTCGCCTGGTATGTTATTTTCTTACCTTGTATGGCTAGTTATTGTGATAATTACAAAATTCTTTATACAATACGTGAAGTCAGTTATCTTTATTTTGTTGTACTTTATCTGTGTTTTATCTTCACTACAAGAAATATTATTGACGTATTTAGTAGACACGTACGTACTTCACATATAATAGAGTTTGAAGGCTGAAAAACCATGTTTATTATTTGTGCGTGATAAAATAATTTTCCAATGGACCTAGGAATGTATTTTTTTCTTATCTACTCATTTTCTTGTTCAAGTTCCATTATTCATGTAGATTCTAGGGGTTTTGCACTGCTTTGCTTTTATAATCCTCAACCTCATTACCTTATCTACTGATATCAGCATACTTACATGCCATCATAGTCTTTTCAGACTAATACTAGCGTTACTGTTCATATCTATATTAGAAGACCGCATGCTGTATGCTTTTGTTTATGCTGAAATTATGTGATAAAACCACCAGATTCTGTTGTTTCTGTATTGTAGGGATTAAATCCATAAGAAACAGAAAAGTGGGCGTCGATTGACGTACGTTTAGCGGTCTCGTGTTCAGTGGGTTCAATGTAATATTGAGGAAGTCAAGGTATTTGAGTCGTTGCGAGACTTGCGAGTCGATCCCGATTTAGATGCTCCGGCGCCGCCGCCACCTCCGTCGTCGCGACGCAGTAACCCGAGCGACGTCGCCCTGCGCGCTCCCCTTCATACGCTACACTATTATACACTTTACGGGACCGTTTTGACAATTGATTACTCTCCTCAACACTCTTTATTGTATCTGTATTGAGATACTGAGTAACTCTATTTACCTTATAAACAAGTGTGTGACAATCTTTCTCATTTTTGTGTGATCAAACAAGCAAAAGCTCCCAAGTAAAAACAGTGATATTTGTGCCTAGAATTTAAACAATCCTGTGTTCGTCGATATTTACGTACAAAGGCTGATTCAGTTCGCGATAAAGCGCAAAGTTCGAATAGTCCCTCAGTCTTTTATCAATTCTGTTGTTATAAGCTCCCATACTCTTTCTCGTATTGCTTTTAGTCGTTTCGTTCTGAACGGTGTGTGTTCGTTCCTTTCTTGAATATTACATTCATCGAGCCATGTTTCGGACTTAATAAAATATTTAATGTACAATATGATTATATGATCCTTTATTGAGATCTGAATCTTTTCCTTGTTCTCTTGTGATGTTGACCTTCATGTTGCAAACGTGAGCTGCCTACGTTTCCAAAAACGTTGTTGCCAACTTGCTTATCTGTGGCTGTGTTTGTTTACAAAGCGCGCTGGTACCGGCGGCGGCGGTGTTAAACGACATTGCTGTCGTACGTAAACTTTACCTGGTCTTCCTCGCGTGTGTTACATTAGCAACCAACGTTTAACAGAAAGTAACCATTGTAAAATACGGTGTTTTATTATTAGGAAATAAGCTTCTGTTTCTTCCTTCGGTTGAACAGTTTTTTTCGTTTCGCGTGTGACTTGATAGTACAAAATACGTCGTTTGGAAGTGAATGTCCACGTGAGAGTGGTCGGTGGCGGCACGGGACGCCGGCGACGATGGTGCGGTGATGCGGCGGGCGCCGCGCGTGCCCGTCGCATGCGCTCGCTCAACATGCGCCTCTGCGGCTGTTGCCTCGGTCAGTTGCTTTATTATTGTTTTGCTTTTGCTTAGAAACAACATTATTTGGGTCGCTTCTCAGTCACGGTTTATTGCTGGAGCTGAACGCGTTTCTCGCATTTTCATATGCTTCAGTAGACGAAAATATGAATAAGTCGCTGTCTCCAATCCTTTAGTTTTGAAATAAGAAATGAGTGGTCTATAGACTATGATTTATACGATTGGTAGGTACCATGTTTCATGTTGTTATCTCATGTTTTTATTGTGTTTACTAATTCGCAAGCAATACTGCTAAGCACGAAGTTTTGGGTTCGATTCCCAGGTCCGACAAAGTGGTATTGGGAATTTACATTACAGTACAATTACATTTATTAGAATGCTAAAAAATTGTCATCTGCGGGTACATTTCTGAACAAAAATGTAAACAGGTGTAAGTTTACATTTTCGTCAAATACTTTTTGGATAGATACATAATAGCTGAGGAATTGTTAATCAGATGATCTGAAAAATGTTTGTTTCTTCATACTGCTTTGTTATGACCGTCCCTTTTGCTTTTCTATGTATTTTAAAAATCCTAAATCGATCTTAGTTATGATATCTAGGAAACACCAGACTTAAAAACGATCTCTTTAATATTTTAAGTCAACAATATCTGGATGGCTCTCATGTGCATAGTGCTAAAACTTACAAAAGTATGAATAATAATCGAATAACGGTCCCTATTCAACTTTATACCTAGTTATGAAATTCAATCTTTATATTTATGTCCAGCATGCAGCAGCTACGTGTTCATAGAATATGTATATGTGAATTGTTTCGAAGCGAAGAGGGCTCTAGCTTCATGCATACTCGTGTTTAATATCCGCAGTATACAATTATCGTTCTTGGCACATTGCGTCCATTCAGCAAACTTTCGTGTGTGTTCCATTGATTCAATGGATGTCCGTAGGTCCGTACGGGCAATGAGCTTGACGTGTCTTTTCTTTATGCAGAGAGGGATACGAGTCAGTTGCACTTGCAGCGAAGTTTATTTACGATTGGATATTTAGTACTGGTATTTAGTAAGTACCCTTTAGTAAGTACTAACTGGGTTGTGGAGGTCAGATAGGCAGTCGCTCCATGTAAAATACTGGTATTCAGCTGCATTTGGTTAGACTGGCAGCCGACCTCAACATAGTTGGGAAAAGGCTAGGCAGATGATGATTTAGTACTGGTTACGTAGGTTTAGCTAGGTCTTATAATAATAGAAAATACATACCACAGAAAATTTACACTATCACACCTAACTATGAACCAGAATTAAGATGGAAGGTATAATTAGTTTAAGAAAAAATCGAAAATTGCCAACCGAAGTCAAATTAGAGGCGGGTGGAGTTCACTCGACCTTCTTGTTCAAACGAGGTTTTTGCAACGTAGCACCTGAACTCGTAGCAGATCTTGATGTTCAGGAGAATCTTTAATAGAAATCTCTTTAGTCAATGAACTTGAGAACATTTCCTTTCTGAACATGGGTTTTCAATGACCTAGCTATTCAAATATATGAGTGGTATCAAATCTACAATATAAATCACAGCAGCACCTACATTACTGAGGTCTACAACGTGAGCGTGGGCATCATCCACTCCACATCTTGACGCATTATTACTTGAAAATGATCATTACCTTTTTTGGAAGGCCGTCTTTATATTAACCACTTGTGGGTACCTTGACTTTACAAGGTTAAATTTTATTAGTTTTTGAAACTCCAATTCTATGCCAAGTTTTAGAATGTTTTGTTAGAAGCTAGGAATTATTATGTAGGATTATTTGTTAGCTTGTTATAATTTTCCATTATGATTCTTCTCGAGCAAAGGACGTCCATTATAATTTGCAGTTATTTTGCTTAACTTATTTCACTTTAATATTTTAATAAAATCGATTCAAAATTGAATCTGGATATATATGTTTCTAATGCTATCCGCATCTATTTATAGCTTCCCCTCTTTCTTTTGTCGCCACAATTTGTCTCCGACTCGAACCGTATCTAAAGTGCTCGCATTCTTGGGGTACAGAGATGCGAGAAACGAATAAACAACAAGTGGCATTAACTCCCAATTTCATATAGTTCCATATGAATATACGAGCCCATACATGTATGTGTAGTTGAGTTTTAATTATTAAAGTGGGCATGACTCGCTCTCGTTGTCTCGCGAGATCGCGTGACGGTTCTAACGGTTTACTGCAAATTCATGCGTTACAAGATTACTATAAATGTTGAATGGTCAGTCGTTATTGTTATCTATCATAAATAAGTTTCTGAGAATGTTATCTTCAGATCGGGAAACGAAAGTGTGGCCATGCTTGCAAACTGTAAACAAATACATTCCAAGAGATATTTTGTATTCAACGTGGTAGATAACTGATAATTATTAGTTTCGTATTATTTACCAGTTAATCTTTATTTGATAAACGTAAGCTTAAGTATGTAATTTATTTACTGCTTCGCATTCACTCAGTTCTTCAATTCTATACAAATGTTCTATGAATAATATTCGTTCCACGTATGCGAAACGTTCGAAAAAATCCGAATGTGTTCTTGCCGTCTGGAGTCGATGTCATTTGAGGGACGAACAAGGGCGTCGCATTTTATAAATGTCCGTATGGACGTACTTTAAATAACTGAAGTTGTTGCTTGAGTTTTCGTTAAAATAACACGTACCGATTTAATGTTTGTTTATGTTAGGCACCTGTATACTCGCCACCTGCCCGAGCTGCGGAAGTAGAGTAACTGCGGTAAAAATAGTTAGCTCATTAGCCTAAATTTACTCCGTACTCGCTCCCCGAAGAATATAGTTTAATGTTTTTCATTGAGGCGAAAATTTTGCTAAGGAATTTCTTGCAGCATGATTCAATAGTATTTGGTTAGAACCGGAGTATCGATCTGTTCGAATAAGGTCGAAATAAAAAAAATCCACTGTAAACTATAACTTGGTTTTACTTATACCTACTTTGGACCCTTAAATCTGAAATTGAGAGACGCAAATTACTCCACATTTACTAGGTACTGCCTGAGAGAGAATTCTCGGTGAGTACCCAGTGTCTGGCTACATTGCCCCCAATCTCACAGCTCTATCTGATATAGGTATCAGCTTTAATTGGGTTACCACTTTTCATGGTTAATATTCTTGTGATCTGACTAGATAAGATTTTCAAAGACTTAAACCATTTCACTGCCTTAGCATATGAAAATATCATCCTAACGAATCAATCTGATATCTTCAGCGGGCGGAGGTCGCAAGTCGTCCGAGGCGGAAGAAACCCCGCGGCGGAGTGGCTCACGGGCGTCCAGCGTGTCCGACGAGGGAGGGTTCAACGAGCCCTCGCCTGAGGTGGTGGCGCGGCTGCGGCCGGCCGAGTACCGCGAGCCGCCGCCCCCCGCGCCTCCGCTCACCACGGACATACGTGACGCTGAGCGAGCGCGCTCGGATCCTGATACGCTCTCCGTACTACAGCAGGTATGTAAACTACCCATCTGTTCCTTGACGAAAGGGTATTCGGTTCTCTTAGTTGCCAAGTGAAACTAGTTCACCATTTCCGCCTAGTTGCCACGGCTCTCTGTCACTCGCTGAAGTAGGTATTTGGATTTAGATGAGACTTGAATTTTTTAGGTGGCTCCATGTTAACCTGCAGCTGTTTCAAAGCAATTGTCAAGTTCACTATTAACAAGGCCATATTTTGAACCCTCAAACCCCATGTTCCAGGACTCCGGCGTGGTAGTGAGCGAGGCGAGCCAGGGCTCCATAGAGGTGCTCGACAAGTCGACCACTAGCCAATGGAGCGTGTCGGAGGGAGAGAACGCGTCGGGCGAGAGCGGGCGCGGCGGGGACGCGGGCGGGACGCGCTGGGACGGGGACGACGCCGACGCCAAGCAGCCCGACAGCATGACGCCCGATGAGGCCGAGATACTGCTCAGCTCCAGGTGACCATATTACACTACGATAACTTGTATTTAGTCACTAGCTGACCTGACAAACATTGCCCTGTTTTTTTTAAGTCGACAACAGCGCCACGTACCGAGTGAACCAGAGTATAAAAACACCGTTTAGCAGCATGTTTGTTTTGCAAGGCAGCTGGTTTTCTGGGGGTCTAAAATGGCCGCTTCAGCAGAACATTTATGAATCATGTTAAAAATTAAAAAAAATCTTAAAATGGACTTTATTCTTATGACTATAAAGTGCATTTTTAGAATTTAAAATTTTTAACGTGATTCATATTATGTTCTGCTAAAGCGGCCATTTTAGGCCCGCTGGTCCCATAGCGCTGCACACTTTGTGCAATTCTGCAAAAAGTGCTTACTCTTTACATCGCGATAAGCGCCACACCTACCTAGCAAACCCATACCAAAGTACAAAAAAAATCGTTTAGCAGCTTGTTTACCAAGGCAGCTGGATTTGTAGTCCTTTAGCACTGCACTCATTATAGTTTCGTGCAATACTGCAAAAAGGTGCTTACTCTTTACTTCGCGATAATTATATGGAACGTTGATTGCGAATGAAGCGTGTAACTTCCGATGCACAGCTTTCTTATATCGCTGCACTGTTGATGTCGTGCTAAAGTATAAATTTTTTTAAAATATTCTTGCTTCAAACTTTAGAGTTTGTAGTTTGAATAGACTGGTATTTGTTACAAGGCATAATTATTATCCTAGTCTTAGCGTGTAACTTTTTATATGACCAAAATAAATAATATTCAAAGTTCCGAAAGTTCATTCGAATTTAGTTTTATTAACTATACTTTATTGTAGCTAGTTACATATTATAGTGTCACATCAATTGTGTTTAATGACTTTATCTGAGGCACGTCCGCTATGCGGAACTAAGTAACTGTTTAATATTCGTCACACCTTTCTTCCTCGATGTAATCATGCTATTCATCAGTGTTTACTTTCTGGTTCATTTTAATTCTAATTGGAATACGCGTGATGTATCTGAAATTTCTGTCTTGAATGCATGATTCCACGCACGTGTTATGTCTATAACGACTTCGTGTTCTATATTTATTACTTTTCTTATTTATTTATCTCAAATGTTCTTAAAGACGCTATTCTATGTTTTCTTTTTTCAGGACTTGTTATTTGTAACGCTTAGTATTATTATTAAATGTCGTATTTTTATCATTTGCATGCTGCCTGTCCGCACAACGCTTCATTATTGCCTGATATTTGCAGTATTCTGGAGAAAAAACTTAGGTAAGCTCGGGGCATTTGTGCAACCGTCGTTTTCTTCTACGTATTATGTAGTATTTTGTAGAATGCTTTTTTTTAATGTGATCCTTTATTTCTTCATTCCATTTAAGTAGTCTTTTTCACTAGAAATATACAACAAAATTTAAATGTAGCGGCAAACCTAATTATAAACCACGGTTTATAATATTATACAGTACGCGACAGGGCAAGAGAGGTAATACACATTGTATCAAAGTAGGACGAGGATAGAAAGTTATATAACAAGTATATCTGGCAGTTAATAGAGTTGTGATAGGCTAAAAGTTTCAGCGAATTAAGGTTTATCCAGCTGGCTATCGCTATCACTATTCATACACATCCATTATGACAACATAAACAACAATTATGTTCCGCACTTAGCTTTTTCATGGCAAAGTCTGGTGAGAGTAAATCGGATTGGTTCTTTTTTTGTGTCACTTTTGCACTGTCACGTACCTATTTGTACACTGCAATCCCTGTATCGTGCTACTTATTACTGTAATGTTAGAGTGTAAGATTCGCGCAAGTTTGTGCGGACCGCACTGCAATGCAACGTTTTGCTAAATTTCTCCTATATAGCTCTTTCCCCTGGAGTTTCTTACCTATTGTTCTCTATATATACGCTTTGGAATGGGCAACTACAGTCCTTTTATTTTATATCTTTTTATAGCTTCGTTTTGACAATTATAGAGTGCCATTATCTGGTCAAATTTTATATCTTTTTATAGCTTCGTTTTGACAATTCTAGAGTGCCAGTAACTGGTCAAATTCATAAAAAAGCTTTGAGTTTCTTTTTGCGATGCGATGCGGTCCGATACGACTGTGATATGCGCTAGTCTTTAATGTTAGTGGAGATTTAGAGCTAGGTTACATGTACCAAGTAGTTAGCGGTAGTTGGAAGGTAACATTTGTGTTGTGTTGTAGGCAAGAAGCTCTGCTGTCGGACGAGCAGGCGCAGGAGATCGTCGCCATGTTGTCGCCGCACGCGCTGCCGCACGACAACGGCGTCTCGCTCAACGATAGCTACCAGTCCGTGCTCTCCTACGAGAGGTACGTGTTTTATCTAACTAGGAATAGCTGTTATTATTTTCCCAACCTACGTTTCATCTCGTGCTGAAACGAAATGATATGTGACAATAAGGCGACAAAACGTTATTTAGCCCCTCCGGGTGTAAATTGTAATTTTGCTTTGTAGTGCAATGGCAGGTCCACACGGTCCCAAACTGCAGAAAGAGAAGAGTGGTTAAGGATTTTTTTCATAGAGGTTGAGTGGGGCTCTAACAGCATAACACCCTTTGCTCTTGTAGTAGACATTGAATTGTGAAGGCTGATATACAGCTTAGTAAGCCACTCTAATAATACACATGTTATAATATTGCAGTATGCAGTCAGTGGATGAGAGCTACTCGTTCGTGTCGCTGGAGGCGGACGCGGGTATGGCGGGCGGCGACAGGCGCGGTCCCGCCGAGCCCGCCGAGCCCGCCGGTCCCGCCGGTCCCGCCGGTCCCGCCGACCTGGTGGTGGATCCCGCCGAGCCCGCAGAGTCCGCCTGCGTGTTCACGCACTACCCGCCGCACCAGCTGCGGGTACTCGGCGAGGAGAACGGGATACATTACTTCGAAGATGGACACTTCTACACTGAGGTTGGTCGACCGAAAATAGTTAAACCTCAGTTATTCTCTCTGTCTCCGTCTGTTCGCGACCGATTTTCATGCTGTTTTCACCAATGAATAGAGGGGTTCTCGAGGAAGGTTTTAGTATAAAATTTGTACGCGGGCAAAGCCACAAGCATCACCTAGTCTGCTAGTAAAGGTAACCCGAGACTTCTTTTACTACTCGCCATTGAACCGTTGAATGCGAAGGGCAACCAAAGCTTGGCAAAATATAATTGTATATGGTGCGGCTTAAGATTAAGAAGCTCCCTTGTTGATGTAGTGATGATGACTTTTTGAATCTTCCTTGTCTTGCTCTTGTTGCCGTCAGTCAAGACTATATATACCTTAGATGATGGTTTCTCATAACACTAATATCCAGCGTGGTCAACACTACACGTGTTAAGGACTAGTTTATTATTATCACAAGTAGATATGAATTTATCACTATCTTACTAACTAATATTAATGGATGACAACTTACTATCTTACAGGTTGCTGGACTTCCGCCTATTGCAGACGACGAAGATGACGATTATTACCCACCAGTATTTGTCAAGAAAAATACCAAAGTTAAATTCAGGTAAATAATTAAAGTTCCACGATATTTGCAAAACGAACGATCAGTTGTTAAGTAAGAAGTACAAGAACACAGTCCTTTTACAATGATTATTTAAACTCCGAAAGCAGCAACCCAACAACAACCATTAAAAAGAAACATTGTTGAAGAAATGAATTACACAGAGTAACACGCCTGCCTAGGTTCGAACTCATGGAACACAAAGGTTAATCAGGGGTATACGGGTAATTAGCCTATAATAACCGTTTCACACATATTCGTTCGTTATTTTTGCAGTACACACCCGATGCGCGTATTCTCGACGCACTCGGTGCGCGAGTACGACCGACGCAACGAGGACGTGGACCCGGTGGCCGCCAGCGCGGAGTACGAGCTGGAGAAGCGCGTCGAGAAGATGCACGTCTTCCCCGTCGACCTCGTCAAGGGGGCCGACGGACTTGGACTCTCTATTATCGGTAATTATTACATAAAGCAATTCAAATCTTGGGGTTGGAAGAGACAATAAATGATAAACAATGTTTATTCAGGAAGTAGGTTTTAAAAACACTTTTATGCGTCATTTTTTTAAAACTAGATGGGGCCTCTGAGAAGAAACAGCCGAAACAAACTCAGAGGTCTCTTTTGACGTTATAGAACGCCACATACATATTTTTTTTGCATAAATTGCGTTTAAAATTCGGGGAAAACTTTCAAAATATCATTCTTGCACATAATTCAAGGTAGGACGCCGCGAGTTTGTACCGTAATAAAGTATTAAAAAGTGTGTACAGAACCTTTTGTGCGCCAGTACGACTCGTTCTTAGCCGGTGTGTTTGAATCTCACTAAAAAGTACTGGGAAATCTACATAAATTGTCGGTTTTACAGGTATGGGTGTAGGCGCGGACGCAGGTCTAGAGAAGTTGGGCATCTTCGTGAAGACGATCACTGAGAGCGGTGCCGCCGCCCGCGACGGACGCATACAAGTCAACGATCAAATCATCGAAGTCGATGGCAAGAGTTTGGTGAGTGTGTCCTTTTTATTTGATAACTAGCACTTTTCCCGCGACTTCGTCCCGGAAAATTGTGATAACTCGGCTAATTTGCATGTTATCAATACAATTACTAGCTGACCCACGCAACTTCGTCTGCCTCACCTATGAGAGAAAAACGAAAGGAAAAACAATCCCCGTTTTTGCAACATTTTTCATTCCTGCTCCGCTCCCAATAGTCGTAGCGTGATGTTATATAGCCTAAAGCCTTCCTCGTTATATGGACTATCCAACACAAAAATATTTTTTCAATTTGAAACAGTAGTTCCTGAGATTAGCGCGTTCAACCAAACAAACAAACTCTTCTGCTTTATAATATTAGTATAGATTCTACTATGCATTTATTATTCTATTATTTTAGTAATAGGGGGCCTAGTATTTAACCTTAGACTTGGAGAATTTTACAAACTTGTGACTTTTTACGTAGGTGGGTGTGACACAAGCGTACGCAGCATCAGTGCTTCGAAATACTTCGGGTCCTGTGAAGTTCCTCATTGGACGTGAAAAGGACCCTGAGAATAGTGAAGTAGCGCATCTCATTAGGCAGTCACTTGCCGCCGATAAAGAGAGGGAAGAAAGGTAATTATTCTTTTTTTATATAAACCTGTTTGTTCCTTCCTCATACAGTTCCAATCTAAAGATCTAGATGTAAAAATATCTTAATGATATGAATACTGAATGAACGGAACGTACATATAGATGTACCTATAAGTATCTAATGTCCTGGTACATGTGTTCCGTAAGCGCGTAGCGGGCGTTACATGAGCGGTTCTGTTGAACTTTCCGCTTCAAACTTCGAATCCAAATTGCGGGCAACAGCTAATAAGTTTAAAATACTTTTTCATCTTCTAATAAATTCTATCAATGACATCCTCTAATAATATCTATTGAAACATTGGTATATTCGTTGCTAAAACCAACATTGTAATGTTTGTCCAGAGCGAATCGCGAACGTCAGAGACGGCAGCAGACAGAAGAGGAGGATACCAATCAGACGGCGCCCGCCGAACCTTCCGCGCCACAGACAAGGCACCCCGAGATCAACGAGCTAAGAGCGTTCCTGCAAGAGGTTTGTCATGATAGTCGTAAGATAGAGAAATAAGTAAATAAATAAATAATAATAATCATACGATCCAAAATATATAAACCATGTATTGTTTTTCATTAGAAAAAAAATTGATAACAATTCAATACTTGAACGGGCTTATTTTTGAATTTCAAAGTTAAGAACTTTAATAAATGTAGGTGGGTCAATGACCGCTATTGCGATCTTAACTGGTAGCATCCATAATTAATGTGTTCATTATGTGGTCAGTGTAAAAAGTGTTAACACGGTTTTACTATGAGTAAACATATATGTATAATGTAAGTTATTTCGTTATGTACAGTTGGTGGGTATGGAAGGCGGTGGCGGCAGCGCGGACGAGATCAGCTTGCGCGTGCGCGAGTTCTGTCAGCTGCGCGCGCCCGACGAACATCTGCGACAAGCTCTCGCCGCCGCCGCAGACACTGCGCAGCGCGCACAGCGGAAGTACGACAAGGTAAACTCCACTTTGTGCTTCAAACACTAGGGCCAGGGCAGGGGTTTTTATTATGAACCAAATATTGTGGGATGTCGCCAAACGATTGGTTGACTCTTGTGATCAGAGGCCTATTTCTTGGTCAAAGAACCAGCATTGCCATCACACCGTGGTAATGCTGCCAGCCTTCTGGGTACGTTCCCCGTCGACAGCGATGCGGCAGAATTTATAGCATGCCGTTCGGTTTTGGTGTGTAAATACACTTTAGGTATAGTTAGTAAATGTATAAATGTGTGTATTTTATCAACAAACATTTTGTGAATTCTAACTAAAACTTTAATTCAGTTTAGTTTGACAATTTAAAAGTGCGCGGAAGTGATATATTTAGAAATAGAGAAATGGTTTGAGTTTGAGCTAGTTTTTGTCCCCCCTCAGGCCCGGCGTGCACTGCGCGAGTGGCGGCGCACTCGTGCGCTGGTGCGCGCGCGCGAGGAGTGGTGGAGCGGCGCAGTGCGGGACGCGCACCGCGAGTACGGCGCCGCGCTCTCCGCGCTGCACGACCGCGTCGCGCGCCTCGAGGTGCTGCTGCTGGTGAGCGCACGCATGCTTGCACACACACGGATCTAACCTGAACGTGACCCCATACACTTCACTCTGGGAGAGAGATGAAACTATACGAAACGTGTAGCTCCGTGTCTTTCCCACATGGAAACACAATGCGCCGCCAATCACGACACACTTCAGTGTGTGAAAGAAAAGAGAGGCATTCGTACGTTACGCGTAGTGGTGGTTGTATCCCCCCCTTAGTGCTGACGTTCATCTAACTACTTCCACAATACCTATTTCTGCCATTTACTGAATTTGTTATATTCTTCAGTAACATCTTCCACGTTCATTTAGATCCATGTAACACGGACCTGGTTATTTACGATGACCCTAATAGGTGGACAATGGCGGTTAGCCAATAGTATTGTTCAGTTCCATATTTAATGTAAGAGTAAATAATTGGGTCCCTACTGTACAGTTTGCGACCGTTTATATGGCGTCATTTACGTTCGTGTGACAATTTCTTTCTAAGGCTGCGATTCCACCAGAGATGCCCGAGAATGTGCGAGTTTTGGGTATAATATTAATAATCACAGAGCTAGCTAGCTCAAACTGTAAAGACCTGCGCAGACTACAGACTATCCATGATGTACTTTTTAGTCTGTGAAAATAGAAACTAAGTAATATATGCAGGAGCGCCACGCCGCTCGCGCCGCATAAAAAGTGCGCCAAAAATAAGAACGTTTGCTTCAAACCGTGCTAACGTAGACGGCGTACACTTTTAGTATGCAATGTGCACTCGTTAGTGGGAAACGACGTAAGATGAAGATCATGTGCATCTGCGTAAAATCCTCATCCGCACAACAAGTCCGTCGTCAGCCCCTAAAAAAGATACGATATTGTTGGTCAGTTTCACACACATCCCTCGCTACGCGTCCACGCATATCTCTGGTGGAAACGCAGTCTTAAACTTTAGGTGCCATATCAACGCCCGGGAACTGTACCTATTTGCTAATATAAACCCCTGATTATAATAGGGTGGCCTAGGCTTCATTTTCTATTTGATCTTAATTACACATTAGTTTTTTTTTTTAACTTTTTACGTTTGTACAAAGAATGCTAGAACATCAACATTCCAGTGATCATCAGTTGATATACGTTTCATTCGGCCTCAAGCTGTCTGTGTCATAGTGAATCCAGCATAATATAAAACATATACAGGCTGTGGCTTAAATAGTGGTCCACCACATAATTTACTATAACATATTACAATTTTAACGATTTTTACCCAAGGGTTCCGAAAATATATTTTTTGTCTTTTTTTACGAAATTGCTACCTTTTATTTCATGTTTGGTTGTATTTTCATCAAAAACCATTATTTTTTCATTTTGTTTTCTATTAAGTACTCCTGAATACTAGACTACTATCGTGAAACAGTATGATTTTTTATTTAAATTTACAGCATTTTAAGAAACAAATACTCGTAGTTTATCTCTATTTCAACCCAATTTTTAACATAATTATGCAAATTCAGGACAGATTTTCGTAAAAAAAACCTTGGGTAAAAATGATTATTGTAATATGTTATAATAAATTATCTGGTACATCGAATCCTTAACGGTGGACCACTATTTACGCCACAACTTGTATAACACCATTAATTTGTGACAAACATGAAAAGTGGCCCACACGGATTTATGAACAGTGGTTGTTGCATAAGTTAATTTAAGATACCGAGCAATAAAGTCTTAGTTCCGACATTATAGTGTTAAAGTCTACCTTGTGCACACTTTTGGTGTGCTGAGTGTACACATTGTATAACCGGATTGCCCATATTTTTAAGTCTTCATAAAGAGCTCTGCCTCATTAAGGCGCCATGGCGACGTCGCCGGCTACGTATCCAAGAAGTTTATATTGAAATGCATGGAACCTAACTCACTTGGCGACGGTTTGGCAACGTCGCCAAGTTGGAAGCGTGGCCTCGAGCTACAGCTCCCTATGTGCTTCTGGATACTCTGGCGGCCTGGCGTTGGCGTTGCCACTATAATGTACACGTGTAAGCTGCACCTCGCTCACTCAGTCGCCAGTCAGCCGCCATTCAAAAAAAAACAAAATCAAAAGTTGATGTTGTAAATAATGAGTTTCGATACTGAAAAATGTATAATAGAAATTCAAAACCGTCCTTGCTTATGGGATAGTTCATCAAATGATTATTCCGATCGTAACTTAAAAATTAAAGGTTCGGATGAAATAGTGAACATAATTATACTACTTCGGCTTCGATCTGATATAAAAGGATGCACCCATAGTTTCTTTTCTTTTTCCATTTTTCTGCGACGTAGATAACAAAGAAGTGCGATTTCTTCGTCATCCATTTTTGACGACGTTAACGAACTGACTGTACGAGACGCCATGGCCACTCGTCTTGGCGACCTTCGGATGCCAGAAGTACCCAGGCCTGCGCCGCCGCGCCGCTAGCGACGTCGCCATGTCGTCTTAATGAGGCAGAGCTCTTACAATCAACTCATTGGCTTTTATGTCAACTTGATTCTTAGCGTTGTTCAGCTAAAGTAAATTCAGCAAATCACATACACATATAACACATTTTTGTATGCTTCCCGTTGCTTTTCTTAATAAGATTTTACTTACATTATTTTTCTCAAAACGTAACAATATTGTTTATACTATCAGGTATTCATTCATGATTGGTAAGCCCAGTTGGCAATATAGTACTGGTGCTGACTGCATAGTTTCCGTTTCAGATGCAGTACTTCTGCTCTGAAAGGCTTTTGTTGAAATATTCATCAAATTGGTTTTTCAGGAGACTCAAAAGAAGGCAGGTCTGCCAGTGATGTTGCCGCACGAACCTTCGGCACGTCGTGAAACGCCGCCATTACCCCGCCGCCCCGATCCAGATCCACTTTTGATCAATAGTTAGTAAACAATTAATTACTAGAGACCCGTCGCCGTCGCCGTCTCGAATATTCGGTTTTCCATACTAACGGGAATTGAAATGAAATTGTAACCTTTTCATTTTTGTTTTATATTCGCCTAATAATTTGTGATATAAACCTTGGGATCAAACCATTCCTTTAGTAGTCATAAACTGAACATGACTTCTTCGATATAGGATAAATAAGCACGCTTTTAAATGTTTCACGTAGCAACTTTATTACCTCATTACAGATCCGTGGAGTTCAGACAGCGATCTATCCGATCTATCACCAGTGGAGGACGAATACGCTAAAGTAGACAAGTCGCGGCGGAACGAGGCGCCCGACCTCGGTGACGTCACTGCACCCGTGGTTGAGGAAGTGAAGCCCGTGGTGACGTCACCGGGTGTCGCGCACGTGGCGCACACCCCGCCCGCCGCGCCCCCCGCCGCCGCGCCCCCTCCCACGCCCGTGGTCACCGCGGTCACCACAGCGCATATTGTTCATACGACTCATATGACACATACGACACAAAGCACTTTACAGTCGACGAATCATCAAATGGATACTATGTGAGTTTTGCTTAACCCTTTTTTTTTTTTTGGATGGGAAATCATCAAATGACTTCTCCCACTCTGGGCGGAGCGGGAGGGAGTGTCAGACTTTTACTGACTAAAACCCATCCATGTTCCTTCCTCGCCCTTTATGTTCCGGGGCCGCGGTATCTCTTTCGAACAGTCCCGCAACCCCGGCAGGCTTCGGCCCTTGCGGGCCCCTCTCTTATGCTGACATCTCTTTGAGTTTTGCTTAACCCTCATTTGGTTATTATGTTTTGTGTAACTCGGTAATCGGGTAAAAACTAAGGACCGACCGAAGGTTCGGTTTCGGCTAGTTTCGGCCAAAAAATCTAGTTTCGGCCACAGTTTCGGTTTCGGCCAATAATTGGCCGAACCTTCGGCCCCGCCGAAACTAGGTGTTCGTGAATTGTCAGCTTCATTCGGCTTCCTTTGAGTGATTGAACGTGATTGCCAGTTGTGTTTGCTAGCCAGCATGATCGTGATGATTTGAGGTTGTGGTTTTTCTCGAGCAAACATTATTAGGTAAATATTTGTTTTTACTTTTGATTAATGATGATGTATTTTTATGGCATTCATTATAGTCTTGTCCTACAGCGGAAAATAAATAGATTGCAAGTTGTAATAGAATAGAATTCATAAGATATTTTACTTGGCTCTGTTGAGTTATTCCCTAGAACTTGTACAATGTGAATTTATGTAGAAATTAATGTAACACTTATTAAGGACGCCTTCAAATTAGCCGCAGCCGCGCGGTGACACGCTGCTGCAGCGATGCTGTCGCGCTGCCGCTAGTGTTACCTACTATTAAAACGAAAAAAGATTTTGGAAATGGAAAACCTCATATTTGTCATTTGGAACCTCATATTGGAAAACAGTATACATCCTTCAAAATACTATTTCTTTTTGATTTTATTACCGGTATTGTCTGACTTCGAATCCCATATCGCTGAACGACTCTCAACCTCATCGATAAATTGTTCAACCTGATTTTCGTTCATGTTTAGACTTGAACAAAAACTACATGCGCATCGTCACGTTCAGTCGATCCACGAACTGACGCGCGGCTGCAGCGCTGCAGTCGTGCGTTTTTTAATTATATGTATTAACCAAGCAGCGAGGCGGCAGCGCTACAGCCGCGCGTCACTTTGCGGCAAATTTGAAGGCGCCCTAAAAGATGTGTGTTTGTTGTTTGTGATGTTTGATTCAAACATTACTTATTTGTTTGTAATTGTTGTTGGATTCAATTTTGTACCTGTATTCGAACTGCCCCGTAAATCCGATAGACAACTACCTCCGGTGATTTAACATACTATAAAAATTTAAATAAGTTTCGGTTTCGGCTGAAAATCCTGTTTCGGTCGGACACTAGTAAAAACTAGTAATCATAAAAGGTGTAAAAACACCCTTAAATCATTACGATCATTTTTTTTGTACTGAGGCATACCTCACATCCCAGCCGCCGCGGGTGACGCCCCGGGCGTCAGTGGTCACCGGGTGGCCCCCGGGCCGCTGTAGGCGCGGCCTGTGGACGGTGAGCAATGGGCTAGCTCGCCGCCCGATATGACGACAGGTCGTGTCGATGGCGCGTTCGTGTTCCACGCGCACCTCAAAGAGATGTCAACATAAGGAAGGGGTCCGCAAGGGCCGATGCCTGCCGGGGCTATGGGACTGTCCGAAAGAGATACCGCGGCCCTGGAACACAAAGGACTAAAATAAAACTGGTCGCATCTGCAGGTCTACCTCGTCCCTGGTGGGCGTGGGCAGTACGAGTCTGGGCTCCATGGAGCGCTCTGGACTGGGCGCGTCTCGTGAGCTGGACGCGGCGGTCCCGCGCGGCGCTCTGCTCGACACGTCGGCGCATCGCGCGCGCACGGACCTGGCGCGCCACCGCCACCACTCCAGCCACTCCCCGCACTCGCCGCATTCCCTCAGCAACGCTAGCTCGGTCAGTACTCACGTCTCACATGTGTATGAGCTGGACGCGGCGCTCTGCTCGACACGTCGGCGCACCGCGCGCGCACGGACCTGGCGCGCCACCGCCACCACTCCAGCCACTCCCCGCACTCGCCGCATTCCCTCAGCAACGCTAGCTCGGTCAGTACTCACGTCTCACATGTGTATGAGCTGGACGCGGCGCTCTGCTCGACACGTCGGCGCACCGCGCGCGCACGGACCTGGCGCGCCACCGCCACCACTCCAGCCACTCCCCGCACTCGCCGCATTCCCTCAGCAACGCTAGCTCGGTCAGTACTCACGTCTCACATGTGTATGAGCTGGACGCGGCGCTCTGCTCGACACGTCGGCGCACCGCGCGCGCACGGACCTGGCGCGCCACCGCCACCACTCCAGCCACTCCCCGCACTCGCCGCATTCCCTCAGCAACGCTAGCTCGGTCAGTACTCACGTCTCACATGTGTATGAGCTGGACGCGGCGCTCTGCTCGACACGTCGGCGCACCGCGCGCGCACGGACCTGGCGCGCCACCGCCACCACTCCAGCCACTCCCCGCACTCGCCGCATTCCCTCAGCAACGCTAGCTCGGTCAGTACTCACGTCTCACATGTGTATGAGCTGGACGCGGCGCTCTGCTCGACACGTCGGCGCACCGCGCGCGCACGGACCTGGCGCGCCACCGCCACCACTCCAGCCACTCCCCGCACTCGCCGCATTCCCTCAGCAACGCTAGCTCGGTCAGTACTCACGTCTCACATGTGTATGAGCTGGACGCGGCGCTCTGCTCGACACGTCGGCGCACCGCGCGCGCACGGACCTGGCGCGCCACCGCCACCACTCCAGCCACTCCCCGCACTCGCCGCATTCCCTCAGCAACGCTAGCTCGGTCAGTACTCACGTCTCACATGTGTATGAGCTGGACGCGGCGCTCTGCTCGACACGTCGGCGCACCGCGCGCGCACGGACCTGGCGCGCCACCGCCACCACTCCAGCCACTCCCCGCACTCGCCGCATTCCCTCAGCAACGCTAGCTCGGTCAGTACTCACGTCTCACATGTGTATGAGCTGGACGCGGCGCTCTGCTCGACACGTCGGCGCACCGCGCGCGCACGGACCTGGCGCGCCACCGCCACCACTCCAGCCACTCCCCGCACTCGCCGCATTCCCTCAGCAACGCTAGCTCGGTCAGTACTCACGTCTCACATGTGTATGAGCTGGACGCGGCGCTCTGCTCGACACGTCGGCGCACCGCGCGCGCACGGACCTGGCGCGCCACCGCCACCACTCCAGCCACTCCCCGCACTCGCCGCATTCCCTCAGCAACGCTAGCTCGGTCAGTACTCACGTCTCACATGTGTATGAGCTGGACGCGGCGCTCTGCTCGACACGTCGGCGCACCGCGCGCGCACGGACCTGGCGCGCCACCGCCACCACTCCAGCCACTCCCCGCACTCGCCGCATTCCCTCAGCAACGCTAGCTCGGTCAGTACTCACGTCTCACATGTGTATGAGCTGGACGCGGCGCTCTGCTCGACACGTCGGCGCACCGCGCGCGCACGGACCTGGCGCGCCACCGCCACCACTCCAGCCACTCCCCGCACTCGCCGCATTCCCTCAGCAACGCTAGCTCGGTCAGTACTCACGTCTCACATGTGTATGAGCTGGACGCGGCGCTCTGCTCGACACGTCGGCGCACCGCGCGCGCACGGACCTGGCGCGCCACCGCCACCACTCCAGCCACTCCCCGCACTCGCCGCATTCCCTCAGCAACGCTAGCTCGGTCAGTACTCACGTCTCACATGTGTATGAGCTGGACGCGGCGCTCTGCTCGACACGTCGGCGCACCGCGCGCGCACGGACCTGGCGCGCCACCGCCACCACTCCAGCCACTCCCCGCACTCGCCGCATTCCCTCAGCAACGCTAGCTCGGTCAGTACTCACGTCTCACATGTGTATGAGCTGGACGCGGCGCTCTGCTCGACACGTCGGCGCACCGCGCGCGCACGGACCTGGCGCGCCACCGCCACCACTCCAGCCACTCCCCGCACTCGCCGCATTCCCTCAGCAACGCTAGCTCGGTCAGTACTCACGTCTCACATGTGTATGAGCTGGACGCGGCGCTCTGCTCGACACGTCGGCGCACCGCGCGCGCACGGACCTGGCGCGCCACCGCCACCACTCCAGCCACTCCCCGCACTCGCCGCATTCCCTCAGCAACGCTAGCTCGGTCAGTACTCACGTCTCACATGTGTATGAGCTGGACGCGGCGCTCTGCTCGACACGTCGGCGCACCGCGCGCGCACGGACCTGGCGCGCCACCGCCACCACTCCAGCCACTCCCCGCACTCGCCGCATTCCCTCAGCAACGCTAGCTCGGTCAGTACTCACGTCTCACATGTGTATGAGCTGGACGCGGCGCTCTGCTCGACACGTCGGCGCACCGCGCGCGCACGGACCTGGCGCGCCACCGCCACCACTCCAGCCACTCCCCGCACTCGCCGCATTCCCTCAGCAACGCTAGCTCGGTCAGTACTCACGTCTCACATGTGTATGAGCTGGACGCGGCGCTCTGCTCGACACGTCGGCGCACCGCGCGCGCACGGACCTGGCGCGCCACCGCCACCACTCCAGCCACTCCCCGCACTCGCCGCATTCCCTCAGCAACGCTAGCTCGGTCAGTACTCACGTCTCACATGTGTATGAGCTGGACGCGGCGCTCTGCTCGACACGTCGGCGCACCGCGCGCGCACGGACCTGGCGCGCCACCGCCACCACTCCAGCCACTCCCCGCACTCGCCGCATTCCCTCAGCAACGCTAGCTCGGTCAGTACTCACGTCTCACATGTGTATGAGCTGGACGCGGCGCTCTGCTCGACACGTCGGCGCACCGCGCGCGCACGGACCTGGCGCGCCACCGCCACCACTCCAGCCACTCCCCGCACTCGCCGCATTCCCTCAGCAACGCTAGCTCGGTCAGTACTCACGTCTCACATGTGTATGAGCTGGACGCGGCGCTCTGCTCGACACGTCGGCGCACCGCGCGCGCACGGACCTGGCGCGCCACCGCCACCACTCCAGCCACTCCCCGCACTCGCCGCATTCCCTCAGCAACGCTAGCTCGGTCAGTACTCACGTCTCACATGTGTATGAGCTGGACGCGGCGCTCTGCTCGACACGTCGGCGCACCGCGCGCGCACGGACCTGGCGCGCCACCGCCACCACTCCAGCCACTCCCCGCACTCGCCGCATTCCCTCAGCAACGCTAGCTCGGTCAGTACTCACGTCTCACATGTGTATGAGCTGGACGCGGCGCTCTGCTCGACACGTCGGCGCACCGCGCGCGCACGGACCTGGCGCGCCACCGCCACCACTCCAGCCACTCCCCGCACTCGCCGCATTCCCTCAGCAACGCTAGCTCGGTCAGTACTCACGTCTCACATGTGTATGAGCTGGACGCGGCGCTCTGCTCGACACGTCACGCAACCAAAAAATAAAACTATACGCAATGGGCGGGACTTGGGGACAGGCTGTATCAGGTCACGTGTCACAACAGCTCGTCATTTACATAATATTTGGTTTACTTTAACTCAACACGGCCAAGGCAAATGGGGAAGGTCGGTCAAAATTCCTTGTAGATGGCGTACCCATAGCTTGGTCCCTATCCAACCAATGAAGTCAAGCTATCTTTAAAGTAACAAAACTGATTTTCATTATATTATTAGAAATTCTCAAACACACAACGTTTTATGAATTTCCATAATCATTCTTGATAATTGGATTTTTTGTGTTACAGTACGACGGTCTCGACGATTCATACAATGACTCTGCAGACGAGTCGCTGAGCGAGTCCACATCGGGGGGACCGCCACACGTTGGTGCTGTGAGTTTATTTATATATTTTTTTATTTTCTAGGATAAATTCAGGACTTTTGTTTAGATTGGGAACACCATGGTAAAAGCCCAAATCTGCGCAATTTTCTATCTAATCAGTCGAAAGTATTTACAAGCAAAGACCTCATTTTACCAGCATCGTGACACCCGTCAGAGTTGCGGCAGCTCCGTAGGCAGCGCGACTGATGACGCCGTGTACTCCCGAGACCTCAGGCATCACCCTCTGTCGGGTAAGACCACTCACGTAACGCTTCCTAATCATTGTGTACCGTGCAACGCTGACCATTGAGCGTACGTTTCAAAATAGAACCAGTGCATCCATCATTGGGCTATTTCGGAACGTATACCTAATGTTCATAATATTTGTGTTCGTAACCTTCACAAGTTCATAACAAACTCACCACAAGCGAAACTGTTCGTAATTATGTGATCGTGAATAATAACGTGTCCCGTTAACGTCATTCGCTTAAACCGACCCGAACGGAAGCCGTCGTCGGCGGAGAGTGCACGCATAGCGATAAGTACGTAGTCAGTATGATGCAACCCGGTGCGCTAGGTCCCAGTGCGTCGCTGGCGGAGCAGCTGAAGCTGGTGCTGGCCGAGCGCGAGCGGCGCCTGGCCGGGGGTGCAGGGGGTGCAGGGGGCGCAGGGGGAGCAGGGGGCGCGGGGGGCGCAGGGGGCACGGGGGGCGCGGGCCCGCTCGACGCCGTGCAGCTCACCAACGACCTCGTGGACGAGATCCGCCAGGCCGTCAGCGAGGCCAACGCACGAGGTTCGTACCCGCACTCCGACTCACTCTGATGCTATGCCGCTTCTCTTCTATTTTTCTTCTCTGTTCTTTAAGTTTGGAGATTCGTGTACAGTCTGTTTTGATGTTTTTTAAGAAATAAAAGTGTTCTGAGAAATTCGAGTACCTTTTTATTTATAAAGTTTTTCTGTTTTTTAATTAACGAGTAGTTTTTATACTCGAATCCTTCACTCGAAGAAATGTTTTCTCGCGCTAGGCTTAGACCTACATCTGAATTATAAAGAACAGATGGTTGCAGAGCGATCACAGAGTAAGGACCGAGTCTTCGAAGAATTGTTGTCTGTCTTTGTGGTTTTACTGATGTTGTATGTTTAGTTTTGTTGGTGTTGGATTCCATCTTGTATCTTGTGTTGGTGTTGGCTCGCTATTCTAAAATACGGTGTTGTTTGGTGGTGGTGTTTTAGTTTATTTTTAATTGTTTGGTATGTTACTTGGCCTTACAGTACAACTTGAAAGATAGATTTTTAGATAGATGTAATAAATTGTAGATGGATTTTTGTAGTTAAATTGTGTAACTTGTAATATTGTTAAGCCTAGAAGCATAATTGTGTACAGAATGAAGAACACACTCACAATATCCAAAATCCTAGGTCGACTTCGACTCAATTTACATTGCCAATTTACACGCCATGAAGAAGAGGATCCTAAGTCACAAGGGGTTTCAGTGAAAACCTATAGTAGGTTTTTTTCGGCTTCATCTGGTTTGCGTTTACAAATACAAGGCTGCAAAAAAAATGTCTACTTCATAAAAATCTTTTGACTTTTCTGTTTTTAAGTCAAAAGGAATGACATGAACTGCTGCTAGAAGCAGTGTTTCTCTTAAAAAGAAGGTGAGTACTAAAAAAGAAGCAAAAAAAACCCTCTAAACTTTACAGGGTTTTTTTTTGATGAATCCAATTTTTAGTTGCTTTAGAGTCTAAAGCAACTCAAAATTGGATTCATCAGAAAATATCCATCGCTAACTTGTCTATACCTCAATGGGTGACTACAATAAAATGACAACCATACTCAGGAAACAGAAAACCTTTCGTTATCACATAGCGAATTAGCGAGTGTGAGCTTCATCCTGTACCTATACTTCTAGGGAGGGCCGCCACGTACGTTTATTATAGTTGACGTTGGGTTATGGTTATAGTAAAGAAAGCTCCGGCGTGCGTAGTCGGCGGCGAGGTGCCGTGGCAGCCGCTGTCCAGCGCCGTGTCCGAGGCCAGTCTCACGCCGCCACCCGCCGCGCCGCATCCCGTCAACCACTGGACCAAGCAACAGGTACCACAACCTATTACGAAACCTCACATCCAACGACCATACAGCCTATAGACGCCTAATACACGATCTAACGCACGAAAACTATTCTGTCAACTCGCTGAGGTACGAGGTACGCGAGGGGGACGGGGTACTGCTTTCTGATTGGCCAATTCAAGGTCATTGCATTTCACTAGGGATGGGACAGTTTTAAATCAAACAAGAAAGTATCGATATTTTTTAACTGTAGGCATAATCAAATATGTTTTACATACTTTACTTGCATTAAATTACCTTCTTTATTCTAAGTACGCTTGAATCATGTAGGTAAAATATCTGAACTTATATGAACTTAGTAGGCGGCGACGGTTTTTCATAGGGATAAAACAATCTTCGGTAAAATGACGTGAACATATTAATAAATAAATAAATGTTGTAATTTTTAATTATTAAAAATATATTTTTTGCATAAATAAATAGTTAAGTATAGGTTTTATTTTTTGCTTTATCGACAACAGAGGCGGTCGTACGATTTGGAACATCACTAATTATGTTAACGTAACATCGAGGAAAAGAGATAGAGAAAAAAGTACTTTCAAAAGAAAGGGATGCAATCATAAAAGACATCAAGTATGACCAGTAGAAGATGAACTCCGATAAATATTGTCAGAAATTTAATCTAATTTAGATTATGGAGCTTTTAAATTACCGATGAAATGTGATACCGTCTTTCAGGAAACTTGAAGTCCGGCTTTCTTTATCACACCAAAGTATTATACACGGGGCCATATTATGTCTATTTTCTCGATTTTTTAAAGGAGTAATGCGGAAGTCTTTGCGGCTCACAGGAGTGGTCGAAACTAATTCGAACTCGGTGACGACGGCTATAAGATTTATACCCCTAATGTGTTGACAGACATCGGTCGCCCGTTATTAGGAGTCTAGAGGCTGTATGGTCGTTGCTCACATCACATTCATCCCCGAAGGGTCACCTGCCTAATTAACCCAATGTAATAGGAGACGAGCCTAATGTCAACAACCGGGCAAATCCAGACGCCAACGAGGCAGTTATTATACCTACATTTTTTTATGAAACAGGTATGGCAGTGGGTGTCCGGGCTGGGCGAGGGTCTGGAGCGTCACGCGGGCGCGTTCGCTGCGCGCGGTGTGGACGGCGCGCTGTTGCTGGCGCTGAGCTCGGCCGACCTCAAGCTGCTCGGGCTCGGCGGCGACGACCGACGACGTATGAAGCGCCGCCTCAAAGAGCTCCGCGCAGCTCACGAGAAGCACCTCAAAGCACTCAAGAAGGCTGAGAAGAAAGCCAAGAAGAAATAAACCCTATGAGAGATGTCACACGATGTGTTGTCGGTACGTTGCGACGCTAGGGCCGTGACGCTGCGTCGTTCTACTTATAAATATGAACGACATGCCATATGGTGCATTAAAAGGGGCATGAGAGACGAAGCGGATTGCTGCGGTGCGACGCCGAAGCAACAGTGCAGCGCAGTGTTACTTATAATACTGAAGATTTTTGAAAACGCTGCGACGTAGCAACGGCATCAATGCGTTGCGGCGACGCGACGCATCGGCAACGCCCGTGTGGCTTCACTCTGACACGCCCGTGGCATGCCATCACCAAAGAATGAGCCAGTTCACATGAACTATCCTTGTTTGCAATGCAACAAAGCAATTAGATATTTAATTTTGTATGGAGATGTGAAAATGATTGTGCACTAACATTTTGTAACAAACACTTCTTATTTACTATTTCTTTTAATATTCCGATGGAAAGGTAACGTTTCATGTGAACTGTCTCCTGTGTTTCTCGACTATATTGTTTATTTTCCGTGGCAACTATATGGCATCTATAATATATTATGAATATAAAAGTACCTATAGAGATATTGAACTAATTTCCCAGTATTTATAATATTTTGTATTATCTAGCATTTCAGACTGTCGTGTTCAGCTTTGTTTTTCTTGCCTTTTCTTTCTGTATGATGTGTGAAAGTTCGACAGCGTGTACATTGTACGATATGATTAGAAATACAGGTAATTACTTGGAACATGTTCATGTGACTGAAGTTCCACATGGTTTTGGTGGTGGGAATGAAGCTGTGTCTGATAGCATACAGAGTGCCATCTGACCCATAGCTTAGAAACTAGAGACGATAGTGCTGCTTCAAACGAAGAAACGAATATTATTAATCGAAAATTAGACATAAGTGAATGTGGAACAGGACAAGTAGAACTCTTTTATCTAGACTGTCTTATATGTAATCTATTCCCATGTATCCTTTGACAGGTATTTTGTTGGTTTCTTCATCGTTCCTACATTTTTGTATTAATTGTGTCAGTTTTTCTTGAGGTTCGAGATCACGTTGTGGACAGTAGAAAAATACTGGCTCAATCTAGTCATAAGATGAATTAGCTGTTCTAAAGTCATGAATTATAACAATTTTTTCATAGAAATTTTGAAGTATTTAAGATTAGATCATAACCTTTCTTGTATGTAATGATCACCAATTATAATAACGAGATAATTTATTTTTCATTTGTAGCCAATGCAATGCAAATTGATTTTGGTAATGTTTGGCATTTATTTATAATTATGAAATATAATGCACAAAATGTACTTAGTGATACGGTGACTGATTATATTCTACAATGTCGCCAACGTTTTAGTATATTTTAAATTGTATAGTGAAGTAACATTCATGCAACATATTGTGATCTCATGTCATGTAAGAGTACAGGATTTCTTCCCAGCCCATGTCATAGTATTTATTCAAAGTGTCTACCTACTATCATGTGAATTCTTATGAAATGCAATCTTCACAATTTATTAAACATTCCAGTAAATTACTATCTCTAACTATATAGTTGTTTCTGTGTGCGGTTTTGGTCCTTTAGATGAGCATTATAGTTTTTCTTAGGCGACATACATGTATGGTTTATCTAACAAGTAAGTGTTACTGTCTGTGTATTCATGAGCGTCATTTGGTTCCATGCCCTATCATGTAAATATAGTCTCAAGTCTATAATGTGGAGACTACCAGAGTGAGCTTGAAATCATACTGTGTGACTGGATGTATGTTACGCATTTAGAATATTTATTTCATTTAAGATTTAAGAATAAGTAGAGTCCATTGCCAAAATTGATCAGTACTTTTGTTTAATGTTGTTGTTTTTTTTTATTAATTTACAGTTTCCTTTACGTATTTAAATGTATTTATTTTGGGACCAAATTAATTTATTATGAACTTAATTATGTATTTTGGGTGTGTGTTCAAGAGAAAGATTTTTATTTATAATTTAATAAACAAACCAAAGTCTACATCACATTGTTTTTTACTGTGTTCTTTGTATCATGTCATGTACATTTTGTGAGAAGACAATGAAAATATAATCTGCAATGTAGATGTGAGTTTTCTTGCTGCTATTTATTCTTAATGCCTGTAGAATGCATGGAATCTTATATGTAGTTGGGAATTATAAATAAAAGAATATTGTCTAAAAAATAAAATACAAGTCATGACTTCTAAATATGTATTTAATTAGTAGGTGGTTTTGGGTTCTTGGGCTTTTTGTTGCGTTTTCGTTTCTTGAATTTCTTTGCTGGTGGTGGTTTGACTTCCCCATCCTTTCCATCATTATTGTCTTTGACATCATCACCATAGCTTATAGTTACAAAAGCTCCAGGTTTCCTTTTAGTTGATAGAGTGACTTCCTCTGCTTCATCTGAATCATCATTGTCTTCACTTGCTGCTTTCTCTTCAGTATTTTCTACTTCATCAGATTTATCTTCCTTTTTGATAAGATGGCTTTGTCTATTCAATGTGACACAAGTCACTCTACATGCAGCATTGCAGGAACAAAGTTCAACTAATTTTGAATCATCTACAGACCAAACTTTCAGTTCTCCTGTACTAGAAGCAGAATATAACATTTCGTCTTCATAATGCAGTGACTTGACCCTCTGTTTATGTGCCTTGTATGTCAGAGCTTGAGTATCAGATACGGTCAGTGTTATTACATTTCCATTGTCTAATCCTACAAATAACCTTTCATCAGTCAACCACTGCACTGATGTTGGTTTTGAGCTGCATGTGATTCGTTTTTCTACCCCTGCTTTACTTATTGTCCACACATCTACTGTTTGCTGAGAGACTAACGAAAATCTATCTCCTCCTGGAGAGAACTTGATTTCTGTTGGCAATAGTACACCCTTGCTTGCTAGGTTGATGGTGAAGGCTGGTCGACCTTTAACCAAGTTCCATGTTCTCAAGGTTTTGTCACCACCAACACTAAGAGCAAGTTTATCTGATGGATGTACAGCAATAGCAGTGACTGGCTGACCTGAAATAATTATTTGATGGTTAATAATTATTTGATGGTTAATAATTATTTGATGGTTAATAATCATTTGATGGCAAGTATGAAGTGTAGAAAACACTAAATGATTGAAACTGATGAGTTCAGGTTCATTGAACAATGTTTAGTTCTGTGTGAGTTAGTACATGCAAGTACTGCTTACCTCCATGGGCTTTCTTCCATATCTTTTCTATTTGCCAGTTGCCTGTTCTAGTTACAATAATAGAACCATCATCACTGCCTGTTAGAAGATGTGTGCCATTATTTGTGAATGCTACAGTATTTATTGTTCCATCGTGGTTCATAAGTACTGTGTGTTCTTTCCGTGTTTTCATGTCAATAACCACGACTTTGTCATCAGTACCACCAGATGCAAGGAACTTGCTTCCGATAGACATACAACGTACTGATGCGGTATGCGAGTGGGTAGCAAATGTCTGCTTCAATTTCATTACCTGAACACAAGAGGGAATATATTACTTGGGTGCACGGTAATGCCCAAACATACACAATGATAAAAAATATCCAAGAGACTTACCGCATCTTCTGTCCGTATAGAATAACCGAGTAAGAAGCCCTCGTAAGTGCCAACGATTAATTCGTCCATTGTTGTTGTGGAGTTTCCTCAATTAAAAACAATCAAAGCATGTGAAAACTAATTATTTTGATCAAATCCAATTATAACCTCCAAACGCACGACACGATATTTTGAAAACTGTCAAAGTCAATGTCAAACTAATAATGATTAATTAATGTCAAAAAAAGAGATGCTCCAACTGCTCCAAGGGTGCATTCCGTTTTAGTAATAATCACTCACTTTCCGTTTATTCCGTTTTAGTAATAAGCGCTCACATCAATATTTTGCGTTCTGATTTAGATTTCACGATTATGACAGCTAAGAGCTGTCATCAGGTCATTTGACAGCGCTCACGGCATTGAGGTAGGAAAAATTAGGAGATGGCACATTCTGCAATGAGAAGGATAGCTATACAAATATCTATCATATCGACGCACACTTGTGAAAAATCGTTTTATCTCTTTTTAACTTACCAAGAGTTGCTTATGGAAAAAGAGACGTCTAAATGTTTGTCAAGGACTAAATTCGGCAACACTTGTGTGACGTCAAAATCATGCATAAGCGTGACCAGTCGCCATATTAAGTGCCGAATGTACTCTGTGGTTTCGTGGTAGTTGTGCTGTCAAACAATTGCTTGTTCGAAATGTTTTTGTTGTTTTTAAGAAAAATACCTCTAGAAATAAGGTATTTTGATGTTCTGAATAGTGTGGTGCGAGAAAACACAAAAATCAGCCTAATTTGACTGCACAGGTTAGTTACTAATTTTCAGAATTCCAGTCGAATATTGTGGAATTTTGTGTAATCTAATGTTACAAGATGATATTTTTAAAGATTATTGAAACCTGTGTCATGTTTGTATGGCGTATAACTTATAACGCTAGTATTTTCTTGATTTCTTTAAACTTTAATCACTTGGTCCTTATCAGACAATTTGTATTCAAGGTTTAAATTCTCTATTTTAAAATGTAGTTTTTTTTCACAGAGAGCGTCTTATGTACTTTTAAAACCAAGTTTATTGTAATCGATAGTTTAGTAAATGTTAAATTTTAGATGGATTATATTTATAGTAATCTTCTTCTGTACCTACGAGTCTGTCTTTCCTATTTCTTTCCGACAGAAAGAATTCACTGTTGTCTTTTCGTTTGAAGGGAAAGAGCCAGTGTAAGAAGAGGCTAAAATGAAACATAAAATACTCAGAACTTCTAAAATTCTCACCTCAGCTGCTTTACCTATACGAGGGTAATAATATTAAAAACATCAAAAACTTCGACATCGATTTCAGCTGCGCATGTTGCTCGTAGAGGCAGCCCTACGAATGTCAGCCATTTTATGTGCCTAATTTTTGTAGGTATGCACGCTAATTTCGTAGGTATGGCAGGTCCTTATGTTTCTAAGTCAGTGGCTTGGCTCACGGTTATATTTATTTGGGGCATGGTCGGTGTAATCGCAAGATGGTGCATGTCATGACATCATCTATGACGATGCAAGGGACATCGATATTGCGCTCACGGCTATTCGAAACGGGTTAACGGGTTTATGGACGGATCGTTTACAGCCTAATACGGAACGCAGTCCAATAAGATAAGACCAGGACCACATTCATAATAAACAATTAGTGTTATGCGAAAATCGAACTGAGTTAAAGTTTTACGGTTACGTTACACAGGAAAAAAACCCGATTTGAACCCAAAATTAAAATGTTGAATAACTTATAATTTCATTTCCACTCTACACTATTGTATTAAAAGATTTCTCTTTTATTTAGTAAGACGGCTTTTATCACAACACTAGTTCGTTTTTATTCAACAATCGACAGAAAAAATTGACAGCGTCAAGAGAAAAACGAAAACCTCACTATTTCTATTTTTTGTGCAAGATATCGAATGGATAAATCTGTAATTAAGATTTAATTACTCAAGTTCTGTTTAATTCTTTAGCACGAACATATTATCATTCTGGTAAGTATGCGTGAACACGGTGTATGAGGCAGTGTTTTAGTGAACGTCTGGCGCTATCGATCTCCGTGGTTGGCATTATTTGCTAAACTGTTTGTTTGTTATCTCGAAGGATTCCCAAAAGAGGACATATTTAGACATCTACAAGATGGATTTGGCAGAGACGATGAAGAGTGTACTGGCTAAAAGCACTGGGACGTCGAGTGGCGCGGCTAGTACGTCAAGCTCGGCAACCCCGCACGGGGCAGAGGGCTATGTCACAGAGAAACTGTACATGCTGCTGCAGTTGTATCTACAGAACAAGGGCTGGAGCCCCAGCATAGAACTGCTTCAGTGTTTCAGTGATCTCAAAGAGTCATCCATGCTTCCCAGTGCTGCCTATTTGCAGTAAGTCAAACATTTCTCATATTTGTTGATACTGTCATTTCTTACAAGAGTCTGCTAAAATGTTGGGGTTCAAGAATATTTACAATAAAAGTACATACAAATAACTAAAATGACTAATGCATTTTTAAGAATAATGAAATGTATTTAACCACTGATTTCTTGCATTTTTATATACTTAATGTGAATTTTACATCAAGTTTACTCAAAAGCAATTCCATATTTATTTTCAGAATGATGGCATCCAGAGTAGGTTTAGATACACAAGGAAGACTGATTCTTCGTGAAAACGGCAAGATAATATTGCCATATGAACACTTTGCTAATGCTGTCATGTTAAAACACATGAATGGACCTCATGGACTCCATCTAGGATTAGAAGCAACAGTTAGAGCTGTAAGTAAATATTATGTAATAAAAGCTCAAGGACTCAAATGAGTTCCTATTAGATTATTCCATAAAAGTGTTATGTTTTAATGCTTTAGCACTCATTTATGCACTTAATTCACCAAGTTCTGTCTATCAATTAGTTGGCTTGCTATGCCAACTCTCATTATTTATTCAATTTAATATTGCATTGTTGCTTTAGTGGCTGCAAGTGCAACTGCTGAGCATGGGGTACTAAGTTTGATTCTCGGGTTGGGCAGTGTTATTGTCTTCTTTTATTAGAAAAATGTTAGAAGCAAGATGGAGTCTGTCCAATAGCTTACTGTTACATGGGATTTAACAAGCATGATGTTGTATTATTATATTAATGTCTTACTCTACTTTTAGGTTGTAGAGTCATACACAATAGGCAGGGAGCAGTTTGGAATGGAGAAGGAGTTCATAATAGAAGTGGTGCAGAACTGCCCCAACCCCGCTTGCCGTTATTATAAGAACCAGTTGGAGATGACACAGAAGTCAATACAACAGCATCTGTCTCAGCAGCCCACATACATACCTGGTAATTTCTATATTTACCTATAAAACTTTATGCACAGTTAAATTAACGATGATACAGAGGCAGACTTAATAAATTGGGTATTTTTGTCTAATTTTTTATCTTATATTGTGTTATTCTGATTTCATTGTTGTATTGTATTGTATAACGGGCTGATGTCCACAATTCTACGTCAGGGTGCGTATTTTGCGTACG
Source organism: Xestia ashworthii (assembly GCA_950022955.1). Lineage (NCBI taxonomy): Eukaryota > Metazoa > Arthropoda > Insecta > Lepidoptera > Noctuidae > Xestia > Xestia ashworthii. The sequence goes on from OX465564.1 coordinate 9,615,176, forward strand.
GGTGGGATTTCATTGTTAATGTTTCATCGTTTTTTTTTGTAAGCCAAAACTTCCGCGGTTCTTGTGTTTATTTTGTGTTAATGGAAAGAAAATAAAGAAATCAAGTACTTTTATAAGATACTGAAAGGTCTTTTCAAAGACTGTCAGACACTTCATAATCTCAAAATAAAAAGGATTTCAAAAAGGAAAGGAGGCCATTTTCTTTAAGAAGCACTTTCCTTATGAATATTTATTGCTAACTAAACTATGAATTATAAACTGTGATTATCCATATCCAAAATGTTTCAAAACAAGAAAACCTGAAAGGAAACTGGCAACTAAGAAAAAACATATTTCTAAAAAAATCATTATCATAAAGAGAAAATCATTGTGTGTGCATTCACATTCCAATTGGTTTCCATTAAGATCATTCATGTTTCTAACTGTATTATGAGCTATTATGACCTACTTGGGAAATCAATGGAATGATTCTACCAAACATGTACTTACACGAACTCATTTATAATGAATGAAAGATTATTTCTCAGTTTTGGTTAGCATAATAGATTTTGTTTCACTAGAAATTGTCCCACAGGAAGTTACTACCAGTATAAATACTATCGGTACTTTCATACAAGCCTTCAAGCTTGGCTTGAACTACTACTTGTTCATGATAATTAGGGTTTTTGTAATATAGAAAAACACGTGGCGACCCACTATTTAATGATAGTAATGTTTTCCCCATCAATTCGAAAACAAAAAATGAACGAGAAGGCGTCACACATTCTGTGAAAATTTCTTGTGTCTACCCGACCTATTAGGGGCCGTCTCCATTCAACGTATTTCTATACGAAAATATCGCCGCGATTCTCTCGCTCGTTGAGACGGCTCAAAAGATACAGCCCTGTGATACTGACAAAACCCAGAAAACTTCAATAATTTATTAATTTCAATAATTTATTAATTTCAATACTACTAGTACTGCTAGTACTAGAATTATGTTACGATTAACAGAATCGTGAAAAAGAAAAAAGAGCTTAGTGTGAATTAGTGTTTATTGTTTTAAAATATGTATTAGTTTATAGTTATTATTTTTATATATGTAGTTGTGTATATGGGCCATAGTTGCCTGCAATAAAGGATATATTATTATTATTATTATTATGTTGTATGGTCATTTGTCCTCGGTGTCAGATGCGGGCGCGTCAAACCTGCCCGACAGCCAGGCAGTGGAGCGTCTGTTACGCAGCACGGCTCTCGCACAAGACTACCAGCTTCCCCTCGCACCACACCTCGCCGCACTCAGTGAGTTGTTATGTAAAAATCGCTTCTCTTTATCCCTCACTTTCTTTTGAAATGGTCACACTTCTTATTATGAAATCTAATTTGAGCTGTAGATTTCGGTTTTCTCGCTTATTATTCACAAATACATTTTTATCAACTTAGACAAAGCAGTAATGGACAAAATAAGAGGAGCTCATGTGTTAACAAACATACCCAAAAGACTTACCAAATACAAAAAGTCAATCAATAATGCACGTTAAGAGTATAAGAACTCCAAAGCTTACATCTTAAATTCTAGCCAGCCTATCAGGTGAGAAGTCGGACCGTCGCAGCCAGGACAAGTTATCGCAGCACCAACAGATGTTGCTGCAGCATCAGAGCCGGTCTCTTGGCCACCAGTCCTCCATCGACAAGTACGCCCACTCGCAGCAGAGATCGTCCAGCTCCTCACAAGCCAGTCTGGAAACTAAGTCGAAGCATCATTACTCTGATGAGCATAAGCTCACTGACTTTTTGAGGTGAGTCATTATTTCTCCAGTTTTAGTTCATTATGTATAAGCACGTCTTGCAGTTTTAGTTCTGACATTTGTATTTTACCTGGTTTATTGGAAGATCATTCAGTCATCAGTGTCATCACTGTGCTTATTTACACCAAAATAATTCTCAAAATTTTTGGTTGGGTGAAAAATTGCATGTTTTTACGCTTCTAGTTTATTGGCAAGACTCTCCGTAAAACGAGCATATGGTAATCTCGCTTCTTTTTCTCAATTTCTAGGGCAAATCTGGAAAGCCTGGAATCTCTATCAGGCGGGACCGGAGCATCGACACACGGGGAGCGCGCGGGTGCGGGGAGTGCGGCCGGGGCGGCGGGTGCGGGGGGTGCGGGCTCTGCGGGCGGGCAGGAGCGCGTGGTGCGCGCCTTCGCCGAGCTGGCGCGCAACCTGCAGCGCATGCGCCCCTGCGTGCGCCCCGCCATGTGCAAGCCCTACGGCAAGCAGAGCGAGCAGCTGCAGAAGAGTTAGTACCTCATCATTATCTGCCGAGCCTTTTCCCAACTGTTGGGGTCGGCTACTAGTCTAACCGGATGCAGCTGAATGCCAGTATTTTACATGGAGCGACTACCTATCTGATGTCCACAACCTAGTTAGTACTGGGTAGTACGATACCACTTGGTAAGACTGGTTGTCAGACTTTTTGGGCCACTGACTACCGGTAACGACTGTTAACGTTGTACAAATGACAGCCGGGACCAACAACTTAACGTGCTTTCCGAGGCACGGAAGAGTCAGAGAAGAGAAGAGTTAGTACTTATCGCACTTTTTTCGTGAATTGAAGGATTAGACCGACGTAACCACTTTTTCTGGTGCAACAGTTCCAACTTACTCACAAGTAACTTATTACCTATAGCCAGCTAAGAATTCGTCTAATCATAATACATCTGTGTATGAGCCGATTTCGAACATTATTCTATGGATTTTCGATGGACTCAAATAATATCCAACTAGCTGAAATACTGTATGTGAATACTAATATATATTATGTCTGCTATTGTTATATTAGCAATCAAATTCTTATATATGTCACCGTAAAATTGTCAAATACGTTAGATTGTAATCTCTCTAGCGAGATTGTAAACTCTCGAAATATGGTCAAATGAACATACTGCTTACAATATATCGCATATTTTTCGGTAGATTGTAATCTATCGAAGCGAAACCGTAATATTGTGAAATGCTTGCGACGGAAGTATCTCTGCCCCCATAATCGGGCCTCGGGGCACCCCCACGTTAGGTTAGTTAGGTTCCTTTAAATAAACCCTGCAGACAGAAATGGGGGCCGGGGTCCGTCGACTAGGCTTTTTAGGGGAATATAAAGTGTTTTGAGGTTAGGTTATATTAATCAGTACTTCTCAGGAACGGTACAATATCTTTTCATGAGAGTGGTACTATGGGGTAAAGGGGACCCCTCCTTCCCTTCCCCTTCTCCACACCGCGCGAGTTGACTTCTATCGCATAGATTTCACAATATTACGTTTTCACTTCGATAGATTACAATTTTCCGAAAAATAATGCGTTATATATTACGCAGTATGTTCGTTTGACAATCTTTCGAGAGTTTACAATCTCGCTAGTTATCTTACAATATAACGGGTTTGACAATTTAACGGTGACATTTTATAGTTTTTACAAGTTTTGGAACAACAGACTCAATGAATGCATGACATTGTTTAAATTCCATTGCAACTAAAATACTCACTCAAACAAAACTAACATTAATGTTTATAGTTGAGTACTATAATCACTAATTTATGTAAGACTAGCATTTGCTCGTGGTTTCGCCCGCAATATTTGATTAATGCATATCGTTTAACAATGATGAATGAATGTGGACGAGTCTAAAAGAGTGTATAAAGAATTATAGATCGTTGCAGGTGGCACTCTGTGATTTCTGTCTAGAATATTAAACAATTATTTAGTCTATGTTAGTTACTTTGCTTCTCTCATATATTGAGTTGAAATGAGGATTTCTATTTGTAAACCTGAAAAGATTTATACCCATCAAAAAACTACCCTTACAAATTGCTCAGGTTCTGCTTTTTTAATTTCAGTTCTGTTGGATACCATCCAGTTGGTTCAGTCGTTGCGTAGCTATCTGCCGCCGCCACACATCCAGGTCACCTCGTGGAAGAACGATGATAAGCTCCGGTAAGAACATATTAATTCATTTCATTTTCAAATATCTTCATTTACCATGAAATAACAATAACAAAAATGCACTTACCCTAAGCTACAATTAACACACTAAGATTAAAACACTTTATTAGGCTAGCATTTCGCGTTTCAAAGCTTATAAAAGATATGTAGTTTAAACTGGTAATAACATAATATCAACACACGATATTATGGGTATTTAATAACAAAAGTGTAAATAATTTAGTTAATTATAATTTACTGCTTGCATGTAGGTAAGTCGAGAAGAATTTTATAATAGTTAACTAAACTTAACATGTTAATTAAACTTTATTAACTAAAGCCATTGATTGCCATGGATGACCCAATCGTTCTTAAGGCACAGTATAATTTTACTGAGAATTTACGCAAAATTGTAAGAAAATGCGATTTATGTTTGGAATGGGTTAATCAAAGTGTAACAAAATGATATGTAACTTTCGAAACTTGATAGACTTATTAATTGGGTTCAATATTTAATGACGACAAAACAAAACCTAAAGGATCTCCTAAATCCATCCATATTTTGAAGTAACAGCTGTTTGGGCAGGCTATTTTAATACCCTGCCCAAACAACAACTAGCACAAATATTTATCGGCACCCAGCCACCATGGCTGACATGTTTCGCTGCCTAATTAAAGGAGATCCGTCAAAATTGTCCCAAGCCCGGCGCAAAAGATATATATCTCTGATTTCAGAGTTATAATAGTAGAAATATATAGTATTGTAATGTATATGGTGGCCAAAATAGTTGTTTTGCCCGGAGAAGTTTAATAAGCATTGCAAAAATGACTGGGGTTTTTTTGTATGGGATTTACTCTTGTGTAACATCCAAATATTTTCCATTTGTTCCATTTTAAACGTCTACCCTGTTTATTCAGCTCCAACAACATGGAGGAACTCGAGAGCCGTAAGATAGTGAGCGGCAACTAGCCACCGGACACCAGCGCCGGCGACGACTAGCGCCCGGTGACGTCACCTCGTGCGACACGTGACACGCGACACGCGCCCGGACCCACCTGACGCGTAGTAGTTTACAGCAAACATTCACTAACTGAGTACTTACACACGTCACGGTTTCCACCGAAGCAGAGACGACCGAAGCGGAAAAGAGACGTGAGGGAGTCCAATCTGATTCTCGCAAGTGTGTTCGTCCAATCATATTAGTTGAATTCGACTTAGCGTTTCTCGTTCTCTCGTGAGTATGATGGAAGGTTGCACGTCTAGCAACGCTCCGCTCGTCTCATCTTTGGTGGTAACTGGTCTTAATAATAATAGTTGTGAACAGAAATAGACTATGCTTAAATATCTGCACAAAAAATAGGAAACCCACTATGGTTAAAAATGGCACACCAGTTAGAAATAGTCCATAGAGATGTATCTTAGCGCACACCTCAAACATTTGCCAAACCCAATATACATACTGAAATGAGGTGGGTAGCACACCCTATATGCTCGTAAATATGATGATAAGTTCGTGCTAAATTAGATGCTGTAAACTTCATCACTCAGGCCACATTATGACCCACTTGCATTACGAAACACTAAAATCATTTAGTGCTAAACTCTCTGTCTCATGAAGGAAATAATTATAAAACGGTATTTGAAATTCGTTATGTACTAAATGTTTTAAGTGGTTTATCGTGCAAGCGGGTCTTAATGTTATTGAAGTTCGTATTTAATCAAGATCTGCATATTTTATTCGTAAAAGTAATTCTCGATAAAAACTTGTCATTAGTTAGTGAGTAAGATTGAGATAGTTTTTTCCATTTAGTTTGGAATGTTGTACCTTGAAAGTGGAACCGTGTCGGACGCTGAGCTGTCGAGTTCTTTTATGTATTAGGAATATTGTTGACGCTGCACGAATCTGTGCTTGTACGCTTAATTACTCGAACATGGGGTGTGCGTACAATATGTAACGTCGCCACCTCGTGATCAGCACAAACTGGGTTTATATGTAGTTGATTATCATGCTGTCTTTGTTTTTGCGGTTTTATTGCTTTACTTGTTGGTGTTTGCAGAAGTTTCTTTTTTATATATTTTTCATATAATTTCATATTATCTGTTGTAAAAGTTCATACAATCATGTATGCTATTGCTTTCGTTGTTACTGAACGTATTTAATGGTTAAGGTTTTTCTTTCTACAGTAATTTCAAGATTCGTCCTTATTATTTTAAGTTTATTCTCAGTTATTATCGTAAGTGCATTATTTACACTGTGATAGAAGTGTAATAGGAGTAGGTCTGAGCGAAGTCTTGACATGAATGTTACTTAGGAACGTATGTAGTAGTGAGCGTCGCTGGTGCGAGCTGCGGGCGGGCAGCGTGTGACCGGTCGGCGAGTCACTCGACCACTCCGCAGACACACTTGCACGACGCTGTAAAGTCGCCGAGTATTATGCGCATATTAATATGTAATAAAGTTTTGATCGCCATGTCTTGTCTTGTGAATGATAGGGAGGTTAGTATCTTATTGAAGACTGCAAATTTTTCACGTCTAAGCTGATGTTGCCTGTGGATGTATAAGATTAGGAACAGTAAGTTATGATGAAGTGCATGCTGTACACTGGGATGACGTCGCCTCGTACAAAACGGAATTTTAATTGTAAGTTTAATAGGTATAAATTATTATTCGTAGTTAGGCCACTTTTTTATCCTACCTATTATATAATTGTGTTTATATTATCTCAGTGTACAGTAGAGTAAATAGAACGGTCGAAGGAGCTTAGCTGAAGTTGACTTTGATCGGAATGTATCACTGTTAGGAGTCACTATTTACTTCCATAACATCATCATGTGAAATAATGGACTACATAAGTTAATGATTAGTGCAATAATTAGGCAAAGCCTACTTTAAATTTAAAGTTTTGTATCTTAGTACTGTAATTCTAAATTATAAACATAACTTATCATAATCGCATCACAGCGGGGAGGGGGAGGGGGGTGAGGTTGTATTGTATAGCATAAGTACTTGTTCTGACAAGGTCTCGGTTCAATGGATTGTTGTATGCATCACAATTTATTTGATTATTGTCAAATAACATTAATTGTAAGCAGCTTTTTGTAGGTAAGTGCGTTGTACACTTGTGTTGTATTTCATATTCGTATTAGCTGTTTATATGGGAAAACTATAATCGACACACTAGTTCTGCATTACCTACGACTCTCGTTTCGATACATTATCCAAATATATAACGAGGCTACTACGTTTTCATCAACAACTAACAATACACTTAGTATTAATTAATTTGATATAACCGTCAAAATCTTACTCTTTGAAAAAGTATTATAAACTTCCAAAAGAATCTCTCTCTGTATTAGAATTATAAGCTTTCTAGTCAAAAATGGATTTCATATTGCATTTTTTTTTATTATTATGATCGGAACTCTTTCTTAAGGTATTGGAAATTGATAACTTTGAATGTGACTTATTTCGTTTAAACGTTCGCTCTGTCGTTCAGCGTGCAACCATAATATTGTAACACTGAAGATCTCACATCGTATCATTTGTTCTGGCGGCTTGCTCGCGAGCTCGCTGCAGTGACAGAGTCCCTTATGTATCTAATATCTCTCATTATATACTTTCTCTAAGTGATGGTTAATTCATACGTAATAACATAGTTTTTTGTATTGTATTGTAGTATTTACGGACGCGTTAAATTATTCATCATCATTATTTTATTTCTCATCTGAAAAAGCATTTATTATTATTTGGTAATACGTACCAGTAATCTTCAACAGCGAATAACGTTTGGCATCTGAATTCTGTGATAAATTTTTATTCAATCAAAATGTAATTTTGACATTATAATGCAATACCAATCGGAAAATTAGTTACTATTATACATATAGATTATGTTTCTAAATTTCTTTATCTTTAAGTATATAGTGTGTTTCACGGCTGATGGTTGCTTGTTTTTAGACTGATCCAATTTGATTATCACGACACATGGAGGTGTCTTTGACAAACCACTAGTATTACTATTATTTCGCCGATACAGAAGTCGATTCGGTTATAGCGATCATCAGCTGTATTTATTTTATATCAAAATTGGCCTTGCCATGTAATTTATTATTTGTATTTGAAGATTCTTTTGATGTAAAGGTGGTAATTTAGTAATGAAAAGCAGTGCTTAGAAATAAATAAATAATGAATAAATTGAATAATGTTGTTTTTTTATTTTTATTTTCTCCTTCAGTATACAGGTGAGATTTTTGGGTCCATATTGGCTCACCTAGTTTTTTACCCGAAATTGTCTCTTCCTAAAATTTTTCATCCTAAAGTTTCCATTCATACTATTTGTAGTGCTACCGGCGATGTTCATAACACACATGTTTCCCAAAATTGTAATTAATAATATCATAATGTAAATATATTTAAACTCATACTGTGTTTTCTCATGACGCTTTTATCCCTAAACATAATTACCATAATATTTTCACTCATAATCAGAAAGAATCATTTACCAAGTGTAATAAAATATATGTGGGTAGAAGATGATATTTATAGTTTTTTTTTGTTTTTGATTCAAGGTCGTTCCACTGATTTTTGTCTTAAATGAATGAATTCAGGTCAGAGTGTCGTCTTGGGGGCACTATGAAAAAAATAGTTAGAAAAATTTCGCGACCAATTTCGAGGTATTAGTTGGTCACAGTTCTAACCTAACCTAACCTATGGATCCCTTCCACATCGTTTTTACGACAAACGGTTACTCGGAGACAAAAAACACCAAGACACTTTTAGCCTTGTTAGGTGTTTTATGTTTTGTGAAAATAAAGTTACGCAAAATTATGTATATAATACAGATTATTATGAATAAAAAAAATCGAAACAAAAAAGATGACTGAATAATAGTGTAAAAGATGGTTAAGTTGAGAAAATATAGGAAAACAAATAAAAGTATAATAGATGTTTATTGCTACTGACATTATGAAGTTGAATGCTTCGGAATTATGAACATTAGAGACAGAGTAGCTGGGAATTGTGATTGTATTTAGGTGAACTTTGGCGCACCCGAGATTTTTAAAAGGAATTTTGGACAGCTATGCCCAAAGATCACGTGTACATGCTATTCTCAAAAACCACCCAACCGATTTTAAGAATGTGTATTTAAACTTTGTTCCAGCTTGAAAGATAGGATAATTTTGGACCCGTTCTAGGTGGTACCGTTGGCGACATCTAAACGTGTGGGCAAAGTGCTAGTAAGTATCAGCGCATAGAATCAAGTGTAATGGAAATGGTGACAATATTTCATCATCACCTGAGGATTTAAGCTGCGGGTGAGTGTTTGCGAGTTCCTAAATCATGTTCTACGCCATCTAGCCAATCCTTGACTTCTACCACCTGCTTTTCTATCAAGTAAACGTTTGTGTGCAAAAATGGTCGTCCATTCTTGCACACCAAATCTACTATCGGTACATCGAGGTGTTGCAAGTGTTTTTTCAAAAACACCATGTCAGTCCGACTTCAGGACCAACCCTCGGAACCTATATCCTTCTGCAGCGAGGTGTGAGACAGGAAGACGTCATACCTCCGAAAATTTTCACTGCTGCACTGGAGGATGTCTTCAAGGTTCTGGACTGGAGAGGGCTACCTAGGTATCAACGTCAATGGCGAGTACATCACTCACCTTCGGTTTGCCAACGATATAGTGGTCTCAGCCATAGCCGAGACCATGGAGGACCTCGCAATGCTCGATGAACTCAGTAGAGCTTCCGGAAGAGTGTCTTAAAATGATCATGGACAAAACCAAGGACATCTTGAATGCCCATGTCACACCCACTCCTATCTCGGAGATCGGAGAAGATCGGGGACACTACACTCGAAATTCTAATTATGAGTACCCGGGACAGGTCTTTAGGTAGGTCTAACTAACTTCGAGAGAGAGGTCAATCGTCGAATCCGACTCGGCCGGACAGCGTTCAGGAAGTTGCGCGGTATCTTCTCGTCCAACTTACCGCAGTGTCTCAAGACGAAAGTCCATGACCAGTGTGTGTTGCCTGTGTGTTGTGTTACACACGGAACCGAAACGTGGTCGGGTACAATAATGGGCCTCATCCGAAGGCTTGAAGTCACCCAAAGGGCTAGGTTCGGAGTTTCCTTGCGTGATCGAATCGAACGAAGACATCCGCAAGAGAACCAAGGTTTCCGTCGTAGCCCGAAGAATTGCCAAACTTCGAACAAAAATCCGCTGGATGCAATAAGTCACACGGGACCGGTCAATGTGGCGACACTTAGGGGAGGCCTATGTCCAGCGGTGGTTGTCTTTCGGCTGAAATGATGAACCTTCAAAAACCGTAGCTAAATCGGTCAAGTCTATGAGTTCGGAACGTTGTTTTTGTGTCCTTTTAATTGGTATTTTCTGATGTTGTCTCTTTCGCGTTCTACGCGCGGTCAATTGGGCACTGCGCGACAGCAGAACATTTTACAAATATCTACCTATTTTACAATTCTTTCTTTCTTTTTTATTTCTTCTTTCTTTACTTTCTCTGACCGTATGACTCTAGCACCTACTTAATGTTATAAATCGTTAACATAGACGACAAGCTGTTTAAAAATATCTTGTGCCATTATGCCTACCTTTTTTTCTGGAAGAAAAGAACCGTATAGTTTTACATAGATATTTTGGCGCTTGGCATGATTGGAACTTACCCATCTTGTTTTTAATATAAGTTTTTCAGTGTAATGGGGAAGACCGCAAAAAGATAAATTGTAGATAGCGCGACCATAGCTAGGTCTCAGTCTGACCAAAGAGGTCAAAGTTTTTGGAAATATAAAATTACATTACCAGATTTTCAACCACTGACGATGTTTGGAACCAGCCAAAATAACCACGCAGCACAATGAATCATCAATAACTTCAATTATAATTATTTTCTATAAGAACTGTTTGGAATAAGGATCAAATAAAATCAGTCAAAATACGATTTCAATTTTTATTTGAACAAACATTCATTACATCAATTTTATATGAAAGTAACAAATTAATATCAACTTACTTAGAAATTGAAACAGAACGGAATGATTGCCGACCGCACATAATTATGAGATGCTTAGAAAAGGTAATATAATAAATTATAATTAAGAATGATTAAAAGAGAAAACAGATAGGTACTGTAAGTTTCTGAATTGAGTATTTGAAGTTGAGAACCTGAACCTGGGTTGTGGAGGTCAGATAGGCAGTCACTCCATGTAAAATACTGGTATTCAGCTTCGTACATAAGGGAAAAGGCTAGGCAGATGAACTTGAGAACCTAACAAGCTAGCATTCACTTTTGAAGGTGGAAAAAACTAGTCACAGTATTTCTTCGCAGTCGAAGGTATACGTACCTCCTGAATTGAATATGTCACCGTAAAATTGTAAAACCCGTTAGATTGTAATGTGTCTATAGAAGTGAAACCGTAAAATAGTATAATGCATGCGACGGAAGTATCTCTGCCCCCATAATCGGGACTTGAAGCATTCCGACCTTATGTTAGCTAGGTTCCTTTAAGCCCTGCAGACCGACAACGCTTTTTAGGCGAATGTAAAGAGTTTTGAGGTTAGGTTACATTAATCGGTCTTTCTCAGGAATGGTGGATTATCTTTTCATGGGAGTGGTACCCGGGGGCAAGGGAGCCCCCTCTCCCTCCCTCAACAGCGCGCCAGGTGAGTTCCGTCGCATACATTTCACAATTTAACGGTTTCACTACGATAGATTATGATGCAATAGATTAAATTGCAAGCAGTATGTTCGGTTGACAATCTTTCGAAAGTTCACAATCTCACTAGATAGATTACATTCTAAAGGGTTTTAAAATTATACGGTCATCATCATCTTCCTAGCCTTTTCCTAACTATGTTGGGGTCGGCTTCCAGCCTAACCAGATGCAGCTGAATACCAGTATTTTACATGGAGCGAATGCCTATCGAAAAAAAAAAATTATAAAAAAAAAAAATTATAAGTACGGAAACATAAAGGGTGTAAAACGCATCTTCACGAAGCCGAAAGGCACTTGTTCTCCCCATCATTGCGATCATTTTTTTGTTCTCCACCATACCTGGGAACCTTCTAGTTACGGAGATACCTATGGTGGGTCAAAGTTACAACTTTTTGACAAGTTTTTTTTAAATAAAAGTTTTTTTTTGAAGATTTTGACTTTTAACACCTCCACGACCCCCGTACTATTCAATCCATCCATCAGCACAATGTTTTAAGTGCGTTACATTGAGTTCTACCACAAAACATGATTTATAACCTCAAAAAAAAGTTGTTTCCCAGCAATAATTTTTGCGACAGATTCTCATCGTCAAAATATTTCATTCAAAATAGATGAGGTATCTGTTTTCTTTGATAGTAACATACACACATGAGACACCATACATAGCTTGAACAATATATTCGTGGAATGTCCTATTATACACACGTTTGGCACAATCCTTAAGTACACAACACGATAAATACTTATTTTTGTTTTATAATATCGAGAGTATTAATATGTAATTACTTTAGTCTCACCAACTACGGGTAACATAGAGTACCTATACGAGTATTTTATTATTTATGTAGGTATTAAAGATTATTATAAATATAAGTACCGTAGAAAACGTACAAAACATCTAATTTCTCATACTTATTACTGTTAATACGTGGTGTACAGAATATACACATTTTTTAACACTGATATTGTAAGACATCTATCGATGTCAAGTATGTGCGTACAATAAATAGATTTACAGATAATATAATATTATAATCTTACAAAATACATAATTATTCTGTTCGATGATTTCACTACCGTTCGTTAAGTTTTCAAGAACTAAATAATGTATTAATTCTATAAAAATATTTACAGTGGGTTTAACAAAAAATAATTTGATATTTAACAACACAACATTAACATGATTAGGATAGCATATATAAAAAAAAAAAAACTATCAGCAGATTATAAAAAGACATTATATAAATACTTAAAGTACTCAAATTGACATCACAAAACCGATAAATGCGTTTGACCGTTTAAATAATGTAGAAATGATTAAGTATGTCAATAGAATACGCGCTACACTAGGAATGTAATTATGTAAGTAATCTTATGCACCCCATCGAGGAGGCGATAGTTAGGGGTTTGAAACCCTCCCCCACTCCCTTTATTAAGCCTATTTGTATTTTCAAGGACCTTATTTGGAACCTTGAGTGAGGCGGAACACCCCGGTATAAAAATGGTATCTAGCGTGATCTTCTGGAGGTTCAAAAGGTCGTCAATACCTCTCTCACTGCTTTCAATTATTTGTTAAGTTAAACCATTGCTAATACGCACAGGCAAACCAAAAACATCTTAACTAACCTCACTATGAATTATGAAATTCTTTGCTTGTATTGCGTAATCCCCTAACAGATAAACCCGTATGTGCAAGCGCATACAGTATACGGAACTGATTAATTAAATTTTACATTTAATGTAAGTACAAAAATTCTAATACCGTGATCAAGTTCCCGAAAGTCTGTTATTCGATAAAAAACCCTATAAATTTTAAATAGCACATCGTGTTATGTTTAAAATTTTCAGAAACGTATACTGCACAACAGCGGTTCGCATTCACATTCAAAAGGTTGTTTTTAAAACTTTTAATTAATGAAAAATGGTTATTTTATCATAGCCTCGTTGAGTATAATATTCGTTGTTTTAAGACTTAAGGTGTGGGGTCTACTGCGGTAGGTTTGAACACGTATACGGAGTCGTCAAGCCAGTAGTAAGCTTGTGAAAAGTCCCCTTCAGAGAAGTAGGGGGCGCGGGTCCACGACACGAGGTCGAAGCCGGCCTCCTCATGCATGAACTTGACGAAGGCTGCCAGCTGGTCCTCAAAGCACGAGCCCTCGATCGGCATACGCTCTTCTGGCTTGTGATCTGGTGTCACTGGAAGAGTAAAATCGGTATTTTGTAAACTGTTATATAAAATAACCAAACCAACATAAGTGATTTTAATATAAACAGACACCAACCAACTTATGTGATTTTAATATAAAAAACATCAAAGAACTGCCAACCTGAATAACTTCCTGCCTGGAAGGAGTCTATTTCCAGCAGAAACACCAACATAGCTATTCACAAACGCTTAAATTCGATTACAATTCGGTAAGTCTATCTGGCTCGTTTTCGTGATGCCAAAAAAAGATAAACAAACATACGACTTGCCCGAACATTGAAATAATTACAGTTTGGTGATTAAAAATCCTGGACTAAGTGGGCTTGATTTCGGATGCTGCTGGATCTTATTAGATAGGCCACCTTTGGCTAGGTACTACATTTTCGGTTATAAAATTAAATATCATTGTTTGGAGTGCAGGAAATGTTCTGTAAAATGCTAACACCATTACCTTATTTTTTTGGTCTTTGGTCTTACCTTCCACGTAAGGTTTATACGGCAGCACGAGCGCCAGCATGAGGATGCCGCCCGGCGCGAGAGCATCTCTGGCTTGCTTCAGCATCGTCTTCGGCTTGCTGCACCGATCCAGCAGGTTCAGCATGCATATGCAGTCGAATTGACGGTAGTGGTACCACGTCTCCGTGTCTAGCAGTCTGGAATTCAATGTGGATGATGTAATATATGTCTCTACATTGGTCGTTTTCATAGACTAGCATACGTCATCAAAACTTTAGCCCTAATCAAGGATGGGTGGTGGTCAAATATTTGGGCCGAGATAACAACGGCAAAATCAGTTTTTTTTTTTGCGGATTTTAACGCTTAACACATCAGGTGCAACAGACCGGACAGAGTCTGGATTAACTCCAAACCGACTCAAAAGGCTATGCATGCATCAGATGGATCAGCCCAGAAGACAGCCCTGTTATATGATCCTACGGGAAACGGCTAAACATTAAAAGCACTTTCTAAGTTTACCTTGGACATCACAGACGAAAAACATCTTGAGGTAACCTGGATGTAAATTAACCAATTCATCTCGAGCAAGCGTGGTGAGCCCTGCAGTGGGCAAAATATATCAATCAGCTAAAATAATAATCGGCTACTCACTTATATCCTTTTTCAGCCAGAGTTTTCCTCATGCTGGCCGATATTTCAGTGGCGTAGTTGTTCGGGTAGATGTGTGCGAAGCGGCGGCTGACCTCGCCATCGCCCGCGCCCACGTCCACGAGTGCGCCGGCGCCGATGCCGCGTCCTGTGACGCGGAGCAGCGCGCGCGCTTGTGCCTCGGACAGCACGAACATCGAGCCGCGACCCAGCCATCTGCAACAATGATAAAGATAGGTAGGTATGGATTTTTGAGAAATGAAAACAGTATAGGAAATTATCGTGTGGTAATCAGGATGGCCTTAGAAGCGAAAATTCGAACATGTATGGAATTTAAAAAGAAAAATAATTAAATCTTATTCTGACAGAGAGATTCGGTGGAAACGTGTTAGTATAGAAGTGCATTTTCTTTATTTCTTTCTCACTTCTGCATGTCCATTTGGGTATAGATCTGTTCTATTTTTTGTGAGATTTATGAACATACTTGAAACATATTCATTATATTCTTTTGTGAAATATTAGCAGGCAGGACTAACGTTCAACTAAGTAGTGGATCATCACGAAATGAATACGGGGTATGAGAAAATTGCTTCAAAGAACAGGGTGTGGTAACGTTTCACCGCCTGGAGTGAACATGCGATGCTATATTACAGCCACGATTCAATGGAACTATTAATTTTCTTATCTAACTTAATTGTCCAAATAACAAAGTTCGTTCGATGTTTGAACCTTCTAATTTAAACGTGGATAGCTTCCTTGAAAGCGATTTGTGAGCTAGGCGCTGAGCTAGGCAACAATAGCGCAATTATCTAGTACTAGCGTGGGTCGTGTGGTGGTGGCCGTCGGAAGGTGCAGCGAGTGCCGCAATTACCGGGATCAAGTACAAAGCGCGCTGCGGGCTAGGGCGAGTGCGCGATGGCGGTGCGGCGCGGCGGCCGGCGCTGCCCGCAAATTGTGCGCCCGCGGCTCCGCGACCCCGCGACGTCTTCATCGCGCCCCCGGCACCAACACAAGTGGATAATGAGTAGTAAATCCCGCTCTCATTAGCTGAGAGCGAGCGACGCTCCGATCGATACGAATTCGTCTGCGCCGGGTAAAGGGATAATCGGCGCTGGGCTCGAGCTCTGTTATTAGCCGTAGTACCATATATCACGTACGGCATTATCCGCGGCCTCCGGCGTCCGCGCCGCAATTACAGCGGCCCGAACGGCGCACACCGTTCAGTCACAATGCCCTATTAGGAAAGCCTTAGAGGTAGTGTTACCTAAGTCTGAAACTGGAGTACCCTGCCGAGATGATCGTCTCGAATGCATCTTCGGATAGCGAACAAGTAGAGAACACGTAGTTAAGTCGCGTTACACGACAGGTATAGTTTGATACATATGTATCGCGTCGGACACGGTGGAGCGTCGTCGCTGGTCGTGGCAGCTCGTTTGCGGAGGCGCGCGGTGCCGATTGATTGCTTTATTGTCTGGTCGGTGGCTGGCGCTGCGAGCGACGCGCAATACATGATACATGAAGCGGCCGCGCGCCCGCAACTAATGAGCACCGGCACCGCGTAATTGTCACCGGCCGCCGCGTAAACTCGCCAGATTCCACACTCGATGTGACAACACACGATTGAGTCAACACGCAAAAAGATCGCGGGAATATGACGGCGGTTGTTACTGTGTTGTCGGCGGAGAATCAACTGATTGATTTATTAGGACCATAACGAGGATAAGCACCGTTGTCGAGGTGACACTTTACCCATCTCGTTTGGAGTAATAACTTTCAAAATGGGTACTTTTCAGACTTTCTGACAACAAGAGTGCGACATATCGTGAACATAGTGAAGGTAGGTAGCCACGTACTCGAGGCGATGAAGTAATAGGTAACAGAAACCACACGGAAGAGCGCGGTCTGTCGAGTGGAGTTGAAAATTGTGCGGCGCGGGGTGACGTGTAAATCGAGTAGAGCAGTAGGTAGGTGGATAGGCGGGCGCGGGGTATCTATTTCAATAGAATGCGGTGGCTTGCAACAAGGAATCCGATGCGGTTATCGACGACGGAGGTGAGAGATGTGTCGCCGGCGGGGGCCGGGGCGCGGGCGGGGCTCGTATCGCGATTGCATCGGAGAGCAAACAAGCGGGCGCGACACCCCGCCGGGGGCGCTCAAATCATATTACCCCCGGCCTCACACCCGGGCCGCGCCAGCGCCACACACGTCATAAGAGTGTGCGTCGCTATGGCGACGGCCCGGGCCGTGCATGATATTAGTACGTGTGCGGCTCATCTCCGGCCGTTTAAACTTAACGCCCCGCCGCCCCGCGCGGGAAATTAAAACCGGCTCCGGACCGGAAGGAGCAATCGACCCTCGCGCTTCGCACGGACTGGGACACCACTCACACCGTTCGCCGCTGTCACACCGCACTCGCACACCTCGCATTGTTCTACATGCTTTACAACACGTTACATGCGGAGATGATGCTCTATCGTACATAGGTACCCTCCAGACACCTCTGAGTAGTCAAGATCTTCAAGAAATCCAGAAAGACTTATGTAAACCATTGTCTCAGCTATTAACTGAGTCTACAAAATTGCAAGGCTAGGTGTTCTGTGTTAGGTATCGTGTCATGGTTTTTGTAATAACTCATATTAACTAGGCATTGTTATACTGATTGATTACCTCTAAGCATGCAGGTTTCAGATTGCCAATATTTAAGAACCACGTGTTTCTGAAATACGTACAGATACATTAAGAAATATCTACGTATGAAGTAATAAAACTAACGATGCTTCGAACATTATATCCAAATTCATTTTCTATCTTCATTCTGAAACTAGCTAAAACAACATAGTCTTATACATCCATCGTAAGCATACACTAGATACACATTAAAATAGAGCGTAGCTAGGAGGCAGCCCTCCCTTATGTAGATACCTACACATTTGCTTTACTCAAAGACATTGTCGCTTTCAGGCACCTCATTAGAGCGCGTCCCATGTGAGCCTACACCCCCACACCCCACCGCTCCACACCCCACACACACACATGCACACACTCTCCAGCAATTCTTTCTCTCAGCTCGCAAACTTGGACGGATAATTACACTTAGATAAGACCCCGTCCTTGTTATGTGTTTTACGATAGCGCCGTTTTATGTGAAACGAATTATATTATGTAATGCGATAGAAATTAACTTGGGAAACCCTAGAACCTTGTAGATTTACAGTTTTTCAGTTGTTAAGACCCTTATAGACTGCGAATTCGGTACGGAATAGTAATGTCAGTGGAGTTTCATTGTCAGTAAATGATCATACCGCAGTCTGCTGTACGTTTATTGGGCAGTTACTGCTGGATAGGCCGGGGCACGCCACCAGAGCGCCCCTGGTTACAGCCTGACGGGCCAGCCAAATATACACATGATAATTTCAAAAGTTTCCGCCTGACATCAGGGCGCAATAAAAATCAACTTCTATGGCATACAATCGAACGTCACCCGAACGTTAGGCGGTGTCATAACCCCGAACAGCACTCAAGCTGCAATAAACTATAAAAAGTGGATAGTAAAATGTATAAACAATGAGAGCACGGCTAAAACGTTTTAGTGTTAAGAGTGGGCCCATAAACCGTTGACACGCACCCGTAAAATATTAACGATACCTACAAGAAAAATGACGACTATCAATGTAGGTACCGATTTTCGGTCGCGAGGACGCGCTACAAATAATGGCGGTACCGAATTTATACGCGGACCCGAATTGCCCCGATTGAATATTTTACCAGGCCACGAATGCGTCCGACGATATTTTTCTATTTCGACGCCCATTTTTACTATCAATTGCTTAGTTTCCCCCTTAATATTATTCGTGGCGGTGTCGTGTCTGATTCTGCTTTGAATATCACACGGGTTGTTGACAATATTAACGATCTATTAGGAGCCATAACCTTCGAATCTACATGACTATGAAATTATGTAAAATGAGTGCCTCTACGTAAGGTTATATTATTTTACACATTGCTTATTGTATTCCAAAACGTCTATTTGTGTTTTGTTTACTTGAAGATGTGAATGTTTGTGAGGCTGCTGAATGTTTATATCTTGAGCGTTTCGGAAACACAATAACCTTTAAAAGGTGTAAAGGCGTGGGCTCAATTCGAGTCCCAGTCAGGGTTTAAAATAACTCCTCGGAGGCGAATGGTTTATTGCTTATTGAGTAGCTCTGACGAAACGCGCCTCCGACGATAAAACATGGCGAGAGTGGAATCTCAGTCAATATCACAATATACGCGACGACATTGAAATTATCGCTCGGTGGGAGGCGATGCCGGCCGGCGAGGTGGACCTAACTAAAACAAAATAAGAATAGTTTGAAACAATGAGCATTGTCGCGATGTCTGTGCGTGTGCGGCGCGGCCGGCGCGGCTGCGCAGGCGCAGCGGGCGCGTGGCGCGCGGCGGGTGCGGGCGCGACGGCACCTCGTTAGCGGGACGCGCGCGATTGGCCGCCGCGCGGTGGGCGGGGCGCGCGACAAACTGCGCGCACGCAAATAGCGCACCCGCACACAAATTAAAACAATAAAATGAAAGTAATAAAACAAAGTGAACCCCGAAGAGTATCCACTATCGCGAGCCTTAATGGCCGAGCGGAGGCGGCCGCGGCGGCCTCCGCATTTATTGAGTGAGGTGCTTCGCCCCGAGACCTCAGACACAAGCCAAATTCAGTAAACGGACGTTTTAACACGCTAATATA
The DNA here is from genome assembly GCA_950022955.1 of Xestia ashworthii. NCBI lineage: Eukaryota > Metazoa > Arthropoda > Insecta > Lepidoptera > Noctuidae > Xestia > Xestia ashworthii. The sequence goes on from OX465564.1 coordinate 9,634,916, forward strand.
AATTTATTTTTATTTAACAGGTGAAAATTAAAGATCATAGAAGAAGCTGACAAAAATCGGAGTGGAAGAAGTAGAGTTAAGGCACCAGTGCTGCAGCCAAGGAAAATAGATTAGGTAAAACCTAATTACATAGGTAAGTACTATTAATTGCTATATTAAACTTACTATTGTAATAATTAAATTATTTTAAAAGAAATCGATATCCTTCTGAAGAAAGTATTGTGTAAAATCAATCTAAAAGCGATTTTACCATTAACATTTTCAGGTTGAAACATCAACGGTTAACAACCTAGCAATCACTTGCCCACTAAAGCAGAGATCGCCAACATTTTACTAGAGATTGCATTTTGCGTTGAACCATCAACTCCACAGGCTTTCAATGAGGAAATTCCTACTGCGCTCCGCTCCGGTAACGAATGTCGTCTCATTTACTAATGTGTCACATGCAGCCGGCGTTGTTTCAGGCAGGCGTGCGGGGGGGTGAGGCGAGGTGGCCGGGCTCGAGGGGGGGGGGCGGGGTGGCTGCCCGGGGGTGGGAGGGATGACCAATGGCGTCGCACCGAGCCGCACCGACGATGCACCGTTAATTACACTATCATGATCAAGTGTGTGTCTGATAGTGCGCCTGTATGTACCTACCTAGTGGGAAAAGTGTAGGTAATGTACCTACTTAGGTAGGTACAGTAATATGTACATATAACTATATAGGTAGGTACTCGTACAGGTATAGGTTGAGTGAGGAGTTAGGTGTGTAGGTACTGATAGAATAAAGAGTACAAGTTATGACTACTTAATCTTATGTACCTAAGTGTATCGACTACATTATGAAAATGTAGCATACTCAAACTTGGAACGATATCCTCCTAACTTTCAGTTGTGACCCAATTAATTAGTCGCGATATGATTTCTACAATCTGCTAAGACAAGACATAGAATTGTTACTTCTTTTGTAGAATTAAGATTGCTCCAAAACCATCCCTTCCAGATTACAACTTGTCCCTAACATCAAACTAATTACTTACTTACCTTCCTAACTGCGTTCCTACATTTCAATAACATTGGACATGTTCTTACAACATTTTACCGTATCGGTATTTTCGTAAAATAATATATCGGTCATCCACAAAAGGGCAACCCTGAAACCGCTCAACAACGTGTAGGGGTCTCGTTTCAAGTGTGAACAAGAGCGAGACGCTCGGACGAGAGCCTCCATAAAAGATACAGATAAACATGTGACGAGCGAACGTGATTATGAAAAGGCTCTTGATTACACTAGGCGTAGTTAGAGGCTCATTAGAACATGCTGGGGTCTCGGGGTGCACGAGATGGGCGAAGGGGGCGCTCATCTCGGCGGGTGCATCGCTGGCTGCGCGCGCAAACAAATTAAAACGTAAGACGCGCCCTAATCAATAGCCGACTCCGCCGCGAAGCCGAATTAACTCGCCCGAATGAAAAAAATGAACAAAATTATATTCGCGCGAGACCTCAACCCCCAGCGGCCGCCCGCCGCCCGGAGGAAATTGCTTTTCTTTCAGTGGGCGCGCACACACGCGGGGCGCGACGTGAGCGCGAGAGGGTTAGCACCGACACACACAATATTATAATTTACGTTTCCTCGTATATCGAGGTGTAAGTAGGTACTTTACCTGGGCGTCGCGCCTGCTCAGCCCTCGGCTCACGCTAAATCTGAGCTTTATACGTTCACTTGACGCGACGAGAGCAATATTAGTTTCGAGTCAACTCCTTCCCTACTACAATATTTATTAACGCTTCAACAACGTCATGCGCGACTTTTTTCATTTCCTTTTCGTTAAGCCTTGTTTGAATGGTATCGTACGAACATAAACTTTGTCTTTGAACTTATTTAAGAAGAATATCTAACAGGTTTTAGAGGACAGTTGTTTAGAATCTTATGAAATATTGATACCTACCTACTCAAGAATGCGCAAGATTCGAGAAGGTCTCGTGTTTCTGAATGTATATAAAGATTCAGTTATTTCAAAGGCGGTTACTTAGTAAGTAACTAATTTAAGCTTTAGACATCTTACCTACAAGTCTCTGGGGGTACCTACACTTCATCAACGCCTCCTAGCTCCCTACATAGCAACTTATAAGTGACATGGGTAAGTTTCAGTAGGTATGAGAGTCCGGTTTCATTAACGGGAACCGCTGCTGTAATCTGTGCGCCTTCCCGCCCAATTAACGCGTGGGCGATGAGACGTCCGCCCGCCCGCACGTCTCGCTGGCCAATGGCGGCCGCGCGGGGATTAATTAAGTAACTTCCCGTCTACCAGCACCCCCCCTCCCCCTCCCACTGCCACCTACCCCGTGCACCTCACCCCCCCGGAGTCTGCGGACACGCCCGGAAAACTAACCACCTAATGAGGGGAGATGACCTCATGTGACTGTGTGCTTTGTCTATTCAACGTATGTGCAAACTACGTTCATTTGTGTGCAGCAAGTGTTGCCTTTTGTGTATATGTTATGTAAGTGGTCAGCTGTGTTGTTACATTACCTACAGCTCGTCTCCGCCGCGGAAACTTTGTCATGTGTCGTGGCCACACAACTATACCAACACACAGCACATTGTACGCGCTGCCAACGTTAGAGTAATTGACATGCATTCATCCGCCACTTTCACAAAGTCTGTTCAATTTGAATAATATAACCTCTTTATATTTGTCGTGGGCAGCTATTGAAATAGCTCGTGTACGTCTATAAATCAAACATCCAGTTTTCGTTTGTGACTGTCCTAAAATTTTCTTTTATGTATGTAACTGAAAAAGTGTGACCAACATAAAAAAATACACCGTGAATCCATTTCATCTCACTATTAGTATTTGTCTCTCAGTATATCCGTATAAGTAGGATATGTTTCGCTGTTCCGCGTATATTATATATGTTAGATATAAACATGGACAGGGTGGACAGGGAGGTCAATTAAGCAAGAGGTCGTGCGTCGGAAGCTTCTATGACAGATGGGAGGGCGCACAGGGACATGTTTGCGTATCTCGTCTACATAGGCCGGGACTGTGATCGAATACGTTAAATATGTAGGGGGAATACCAAGTGACCACTTTTTGCTTGGTTATTATATCGGTAATCACATAAATTAGGTTAAGGTTGAGCTACCTTTAGAAGTTAAATAAGGAAAATAATACCCTTTGGTATTTAATAATGAATCAAGAGATTCTTCGTCTATTCACATTGATATGGCACGTAACAAGTCATAAGGAAATAGATAAGCCTGCCTACATCAGCATCATAATTTCAGTCAGATCATGCCAGATTAAATGAGATTATCTATTCAACTTTCTTTTTTTATGCTCTGCTCTACCTTAGTTGAAGAAAAGTCTCGAAAAGTTCAGAGTAAAATCAGAATCTAGCGATATCGTAATAATTATTTATTCATTGATCAATAAAGGATTGAATCGTTCCAATATTGGTGTATTTGCATATTTCGGCAGTATCTCTAAGTCAAGAAAAACTCAAGAATAGCAATAGGTACTTTACGTATGGTGTGGGTTCCACCGAACTCCTTAAGGAAAATGGGCAAGAAAACAAGGAAACGTAAGCGTCTGAACACATATTTGTTTTCACACTCACTTGTTTTTCTTTCACTGTTTCAATGGCACTCATAATGAGGTGTTTACTTTTGTATGATGCAAGATCATATAAATGTTGAAGAAAATGGTCCAGATCTATGATGACTTTTTGAGCAATATTGTCATCTCTTACTAGCTGATAAAATTATTGCTAAATTAAGAACTGCCTTTAAATCCCTTCCATATCTTATTTTTCTGCTACTTGAGGCCATGCAGCAACATTTAAGAACATTTTCAGTATTAGTCCAAATATCAAACCCAGTGTGCTTTTTCTGGTCTCGAAACTAAAAAATATAAACAATAAACACATTCGTAAGACCGCTCCGCCTCAACTATATTAGAAAATACGGTAGGCAAGGAAGAATGCCTCAATGCGCAATATACCACACAATACCACGCTTACGTTAAGTTAGTGTGTATGTACTTACAGTTGACGTAAGTACACATTTAAATATGTAGCCGACTTCATAAATAAGTTAACAGCAATAAAACTTTTATGGCCCATATTCTTTATCTTGTTTTGAATTTCATCATCTTGTCTGCAACGCGAGATTTAAGTGTTAAGCCGGCTTTTTGTAACCCCCCCAATGTTTTAGAGTCGGTTTTGCAATCTCCAGATTGGATCCAAATAACTTATCAGTCGGATTTTCTCCGTATGGTGATCAGAATCGATCTCGATACAGATTAAATGTGACGCGCTCTGGCGACAGACACTTTGCCAATACTCGCGAACCGTATTGCTATCGACTTTCATAAAAAAACGTCGCATTGTTTTCTTTGAAAATCTATTACTAGACTTCTAAGTACCCTGTGATTACAGTGTCGCTTATAACGTTATGTCACCTAAGTGTAGTTACGATTAATGTTCGAGAAGAGAGGAAAACGAGATTTTCTTAGAGCATGCACTACAGAAAATCTCGTTTGGCATAGAAAATAGGGTTAAAACTTGATCGCATGACAATATTAACTTTACGTAGGTAGTGACAGATTACCAGCTCTTATTGCTAGCACAACCCCTTTTTCCTAAAGCAATATTTTATGACTGAGGAGGTTTGTACTCCTTGGAGTCTGGACTATGAACTTTGTAACTATAATAAAGATCTTGTACAACATGTCATATGTGACTAGTAAATTGAAACTAATAAGCATGTGACCCCTTAAAACACAATGTGTAGTTGTTCATAATCGAAGGAAGCGAGGGTTGTGGGGGTGCCAAAATAACTAATAGTTTTCGCGGGGGCGTGTTAGCATTTTTCTTCTGGCGGTGACGGGCGGGGGAGGCAAGGGGCGCGCGGTGTGCCGGCACGGGGGGGGGGACGAGGCTGGAATAACTCTCTTTCAGGAATGGCTACGCGGATCATTTATACTTCATCGGCTTTGTTAATAACAGTGTTGTAAGCCCCCAACAATGAAACGAATGTTTGTTCTTTTCGAGAGCGAGACTTTGTACCTGCCACGGGCAGGTTGTAGCTCTATTTTCTTCTAAGAATCGAGATAATTATACTTACTTGGCTTCGTAATTCGATAAGCACAATATAATTTTCTTCTTGGACCATTAACAAACTTTTGAGAATAGCTGTTTTACGGTTTAGGTACTACTCAATTATCCTTTTGAAGCAGTCTAAAAGTAGGCCATATACTCGTAGCTTAGTTTCAGATTTGACTGCTGAGAGCAACAAAGCATTAAGCATCAACTTCCACATCAACGGAAACGTTCAAACCTACCCAACAATTTCAAACCGACCCAACAATTTCAAAATAAGTACTGTACAGTGTACAGTCAGCTACAAAGCTGTCATCACTCAAGTCCTCAGTGAGCTCGGTCGTGTGCCCCCGGGTCGTTCGGAGCTACTAAACCCTAAGCCCAATTCTTCCACCTACACCTGTTTTACGTCCCAATGAATCGCTGCATGCAAATAAACTTGCGTTATTGTTTCTTTGAAGGGTGCGTAAGTCGGTTTAGATCTTTATTTACTCAGTAGCTCTATATTAAGTTCCTGCGAAGGTGAAATAAAGATGAAATTTTCACTTCCACGAAAAGCCTTGGAGGTGCGCGGAAATCAGTGAAGTTGTATGATTTTTGACGGATTTCCTTTGGCAACAATAATGTTGATTTGGTTGGGGTAAGACCATATATTAAATAAATGTTTAGTATGTATTGTGTGCTGTTACATTAACGGCTATTTAAAACAATGTGGACAGACAGGGAGTGGCGGCGGCACTCCTTCACGTCGGGCGGTGATTAATTGCACGCCCCCCAGAACGCCCGGAAAATCACAACCCTTTTGCCTCGTCTTAATTACCACGCCTCGCTTCAGCGACGCGCCCCCATTGGCCGGCTAAACGTGCCGCTCTGTCGCCCCGGCGTTTAATTGGTCGCTGGTAATTAACGCTGTGTAATCACCAACCGCGTCGCGCGAGGGGCGACGCTCCTAATTTGAATTTTTAATTACTCTCGCTCGCAAGCCGTGGAAAGCCGTCCGATTGGTCGAACCGTTTCTTGTTTACACTCAGAAACAATGCCTATTGTCTTTGCGATGTTATCTAGCTTCACACTTTATTCTACTGGTTTGATTGTGGGTATTACATTGTATTTAAGTATGTCTCCTTTTGTTTAAGATTTAAATGACTCTGCACTGTATGAACCGGTCAGACGTTATTACGAACTTCAACGAATGTGCTTAACTGGTTCTTATTCAGCCCATGGAACAATCTCTCCGAACACCTATATCTATAGTTGAACGATTATGCTTCTCGGAATGTCTAATCGCAAGCCAAGTAGATATAATGCTTCGCTGAGTTATGAAAACGATCGTGGGGAGTGCATTCCCCGCATTCCCAGCAGCATTCGATCCCACGTATGGTCTGTGAGGAGAGAGGCGAGCGCATGCCGAATTAGCTCATTACTGAAACACCGCCTGCACCGGGAGCCGAGATTTATCCCGTCTGCAGTACCAATGAGACTATTAGCCGCCCGGCTTTCAGCGCCCACAATTCTAAACTATTTTTAGTCTTCGCCCATTTTTAATCTCCATTATCATCACGTGCAAAAGTTTTTGTGAGTCTATTAAGAGAGTGTCTGAAAGGTTCAGCTAAATGTCAACCGCAGAAAAAAACTATGAAGAGCTCAAATCTTGATATCTAAAATTTTACTTAGCACCATGAATCATTGCTACGCAGGCTTTGCGGATAGTATCTACGAGTATAATGGTGTCATGATACTTTCGTAATTGATGAGTTACGATCTATTCATTAGCCATTGCGAAGTGCTAAACAACATTTGCGAGGCGAGTACGTGTGCGTGCGCGCGGTTCCGATTAGAGAGGCGATAGACGGTAGCTAAGGAGGTGTTTATGCGTCCGCGCAGCAGCGCGAGTGACGTTGAGTGACGCGGCCGGCCGCGAGCCTCCCGCTTAATAAGGTAAATGAGATGCGGAGCCTGCGCGAGCGCACAGACCCGGCTTAAATTAGCGCCGACTCGCGACTCGCGCACTCGCCTAACAAACGCCTTGTTACCTAAGGGATTATTCCTAAACGAGCGGATTTTCTACCGAGATTTCGCGTTCAGGGATCGAATTTAGCGAATCCGTCGAGGAAACGTTCCCGTAACCGTCGAGTGCTGTGAACCCATTTGCACAAAAAACACAATCGGATACGGATCGTGTGCAATTGTGTGGAAACGCTTTAATGACGCTGTAAATATATTCATGTTTAAAATAGAACTATCCGAGGCATTTTACGCAAAAACGTTGCGATGTAGCAATAACATCATTACGAAGACAGGCATCTTCATCTGCATTAAAATAGTCCGCGGCGTACCTAACAAGAATATACATTATGAAGAACTAGACGAGTCGTTTTAATAGAAAAAAAAAGTGGTCAGCTATATTTTTTCCCCAATTAAAAACAGTTCGATGGTGTTTTTTAGTGCTTTTTATTAGTTTTTGGTCAGGCACGGTTTTTACCCGGGGCACGGGTCAAGCCAGCTGAGACAATGCGCGGCGTGGATGCGCGCGCGTCGTGCCAGGCGTTTGGTTCCGCGTGCCGGCCGACCATTCAGCGCTAATCGCTTCATTCACCGGCGAGCGAGCGCTTTTTCCCCGTGGCCGATCGGTCATGCATTCCGAACGCGGACACTGGACTGTACCCGATATCGGTTTGATGTGGCAAATTAGCGCGTGCGCAGCCTCCAGATGTCCCCAAGTATCTAACTTGGTGACCGAAGCGCTATTTCAAATATCGCAGGCAAATAAATACCTAACCTACCTGAAAAAAATGGTTTTCCCTTTCAATTTATAACGTAATACCTGCACCTTGTATTATTTAACCTGGGTACTCAAAGAGTATCGTATCGTGTATCACTCGTTCTAAAACAGCTCTCACCACACAATCACCTAAGGAACAGCCACCTTTTACACCTTGTTTTTGCCAAAGGAGGCTGAAAACACATGCTTTTAAAGTAAATCAACAACTCTATCATAGTGCACCGTACGTGGTTGGCAGTCGTGCCGTGGCTACAGCGGTGGTTGAGGTGAATTTCACGGATAGTTGACAGTGGCCTGCGCGTGAGCACGACATTGCGACACCCAGTCCGCGGATGTGATGAACGTTGGCTGAAAATAGATGAGAGTCTTTTTTTTTTTAGGAAAATCTTTTGAGAGATGCTTATACTTAGTTACAGGCATTATCACAAGTCCCTTTAGACTTGATCACGGACCACTCAAAGCTGTTGTATTTCTAATTTAGTCAGTATCCTAAGATGGTGTTTCCAAATTCTCAATTTCTTCCTGATGTGTCTAATGACTCTAATGAGTCATATTATCAGAGGCCGTATAAATGTGGAGCACATGTAGATGGTTCTACGGAATACTCTTGAACTGTTCCGTTTCTTTCAGGATATCAACTTAGTGCTCATATCCGAGCTTATCTTCGATCAACAGAGCTGGTACGCTATCTAATAATATAGAATACCACTAGAAGCTGTCATACTTTATTCTGCTGATCTTGAAGACCGGCCACATCGGGCAAATTGTTAGCGAGTTTTTTTCTCAATAGCAGCACATTCTACTTTTGTTCTTCAGCATAGTCTACTATTGTGTACGTTTTATGGCAATAGGCTAGCACCTTTTTTCAAAAGACAAAAAAAAACTGAAGTAGTGGTGAGTAGGTGTTCTCTTCTGCCGAACCGTTCAGGGTTTACAGGTAAATATCGTTTCAAAGTTCCCAATATCGCCTCATATCAACACTATAGTGCTTCAAATGATCAGGAAGCGCATATTTGCAGTACAATATCACATCAGGAGACGTTCTGCTGGAATCCGACGCAGGCCACTCATGCTGTTTGTTTACCATTAGGAATGTAGCGGGATGAGGGCATTCGGGCGTTTATGGTGCGAACTTTAATTTCAGGTAAACGACGAGTAGTCTTTTTGGAATAACAAAGACAGTCTGTAACTATCCAACCTCTTTTTGCTTGCTTAGGATTATCTTCAATAGATTTTGTACAGATCGGAAGTTCTATTCGTATCTTTTTCTTGATCATGAGTCTGAGTTGTCTTTACTTCGATTATTTAGCTCTTTTGGATTTCTATCCAACTTCTCTGTAGTTTTTGGCCTTTAGCTAAATATCCCTATATTTTTTATTTCTTTGGATTTGTTTATTGCCAGATTCAGTTTACCAACTGGTATAACACTGAGTGGTGAATCGAATCTTTCATTTCTCGTTTATAGGATTTTAAAAGATCGCTTTCGGTTTAGTTTTATGCATAGCAGTATACATATAAGAATATTATTTCATGACCCATCTACCCACGGCCAATTTAGTACGACCTGAATAAATATTCTGTTGACGTAGGTAGGGCGTTATTTTTAACCACACTTCGATAAATGGCAAAGTAGGCACGATATTCTTCCTTAAAATGAAAAACTACCTTTTATTGGTAAAAATCGTGGATAAATCTCATAATCTGTTGGATTAAAGCAAATCATCTGCCTAGCCTTTTCCGACAATGTAGGTGTCCTCTTCCAGTCTAACAGGATGCAGCTGAATACGTATTTTACAACTGACTAGCAGACCTCCACAACCCAGCTACTGGGTAAAACGATACCAAAAGAGAGACTACTTATCAGACTTTCGGGTTTCGCATATAGTGCATGGCATTAAAGCGCGCACCATATATCGTCAAACGAGGTTCGCTAGTAAGCCGCTAAGCTACCGTGAAATAAGAACCGGCCAACAATGAGTCACCGAGTTACGTATGACTCTTAAATAATCGCTTGTTTTTCACACAACACACACTAAAACACTTCTGTGAACGCTTTATGCTCATTTAATTTTGGGAGTCAGAACTGTAAATTAAATAGTAATTTGGTGCTCAGAACCCAATTTGAGTCGCGGACTTATGAGAATTTAGGATGCATTGGCTTAATTAAAAGTTCGTCAGCTATCTCTTCTTCGTTTCCTGCATGACCACATACTATGCATCTGCAAGATATGCGGTATATGCGGTGCTGGTTTCACAGTGACCGCTTGGTAAATGCCTCCGATAGCCTTCTTAATCGGGTCCGCCTATCATGCCGGTGCTTCAACAGCTTTACACGGCTCTAAATAAATGTGGCCTCATAATTACGAAGTGTGCATTGTGTGGCTTAATTGGAGTTTAGCTCATGCGGTAAGGACGATAGCTTCGATATGATTGATTTGGTGGGTCTATACCTCGACAATGCTAACGTAACGTAACGATACCTTTGTTAATATCTATATATTAACTTTATAAATAAATCGGGCATCCTACGTTTGCACATCAGTATGGCGGTAATTAAATCCTCGGAGGCGGTGCTCCATAAAGTTTTTCTAGGATCATAATCCCTGTAGGTGAGGCTTGGGGCTAGTGACGGGGTCACGCATCGGACGGACAGATACGTGTGCGCCGCCGCGTGATTAGTGTGCGCGCGCAGCAGCCGGCCTGTAACCCAAGCCGTGCGCATACGCAGCGCGCCGCGCCGCACCCGCGCCCGCGCCATAACATAATTAAAAATGATTTAAGGCATTCGCTCCGGCTGCTTTGTTTCGCGCATTATGTTTCACTTGTTCGCGTCGCAGTCGCACCTCCATTTTTAACGCGCCCGCTCTTAATTCTGTCACAGTTTTTATAACCCTTTTGTATTTATTAATTCCCTTTCGGCTCCGGTAGCTCTACGCTTCTCGGAAAACGATTTTGACGTGACATTTCTTTGGGTCGCGCCGTGTCCCTGTGTTAATGAAGCGTCCGATTTCGGCGCCGCCAAAAAACAATCATATTTTGTGTAATCAAAGCGAGGTCGCATTCTATTTCGAAAACCGTTAATTAGAACTTCTCGAAACTTTTTTGTCGTTGATTTTGTTACGGTCTGAACAATGGTGTGGATCGCATCATAATTTATTGTTTTCAGATACCATCAATTGTTATGTTTTCATCAAAGTGGTATGGAATTCGCTTTGCCTGTTTGCCGTAATAATATATATCTACGTTTGGGAGCGTTCACTAAAAGGTATAAAACGGTGGTAAAACTGGCAAACAATGGCGAGTCACGTCAGCGACAATACAGTTGCAGGGTTAAAAGTACATATTTAAAATGATTAAGTTCGACTTGTTGACGCGTCGCGGCTGGTTATCGAATTTCGGAAATCGAGCAACCGTGTCCTGGCCGCTACCAAATAATTTTCCATGGTTCATTCATTGTTGACTTTAGACCCGAGATTTCGTGTAATTACCAGGACGTATACCTACCAGTAATGCGTTGAAAGTAGCACGTTGTATAAAGAACATCTTATACTTAACAACAGCGAAAACAATAGGATTTCTTGAATGCTATTACCAGTAGAATGAGTCCAATCTGTTTTTCCAATGTTGTTAAGGTGGCTCGCAAGCAGCAATAACAAGTAAGTAGTGAGCGTAGTGTCGTGTTTGCGGTCGGCGCGGACACCATTGGCGGGCTGGGCGATCCATCATGACGACAATCTATCACCAAGTGAGCCCGGCAACAACCGACACGCATGTTTTACACATTATGTATACCTATAAACACATCTACATATACGCGCATGTGGGTGTCCATATTCTAACTTTAAGTGCGCAGTAGGTAGCCATAAAAACGTTCAGCGATATACGATCTATACGATCATAAACCAAAGCGACAGGTTTCTATGGTAATTTGACACTGAGTATTTTCTATGCTAGGCTTAGGATCCATCTAGTTTGGTTTCACACTAGATCTCAGAAGGAATGCAGTTTAAGAAGCCATAACTGGTTTCTAATTAACCACGACGCGGTATGAGCAAATGAATCACAAAAATGATCAGGTTGAATGTCATCGTCATGGTTTCACAGTGTTTTATTTTGTTCTGCGAATGCAACATAGTAGGTAGAGGTGGCTATCTCGTGGTCCATCTCTGTTAATTAGTTTTTTGTCGGCAGCGGCGGGGCGGGCCGGCCGACGCCATCAAATTACGATGAGTCGGCCTTTCGGCTACCGGCGCCGCGGCCAACAATAATTATACACTCGTTACTACCGTGCTGCGCCCGCGCACACCGTGCACACACACACCTCACCAATGCTCTCAATAAATTAAATCGGAGAAATTGTTTTGACAACAAATTAATAAACAGAATTCATTCGAATTCAATGTGGAGCTGTTTGTTCGTCCGTAATGTTGACACTGGCAGTAGGTATAGGTAGTTCCGTTGATGAGAATCTAACAAGATGAAGACTTTTTGTAGATAATTATCGGAGGATCATATTGAAGATTTCTAAACGCCCATATATTGTATGCGCATTGATAGGGAAGGGCGCACGCGCGAGTCGACCAGTGTCGACGATAAATTCCATCGATAAAATCGGCGGCGTCGACGGCGCGCCGGGTAATTTCTTAACGACAGCGTAACCCGGTGGCGACGCGTGCGCCTACATTTTATTTCTCTCGCATCAAGAAGCCGACTCCGAAATAATCGTTCACCACTCAACTTAGATGGTAATCAAGGCGACTATTAACGACCATCTTAATGTAACTTTTTGGGCAATGAGTTAGAAAGGTTCCGTCCGAGACGTGTGTCTTGTATGTTGAGTCATTTTCAATGATCACGATTGGGATAATTTGTCGTAAAAACCAATAAAAGTTCGCGTTCACCAGCATATACCGCGCTGCGTTTGTATAATAATTTATGGTCCTAGTGAGATGAATTAGTTTGCGCGGAGATGAGTGAGGTTGTTTTCTTCGTCGAAGTGGTCAGTTGTTGAGGCATTGTGTTTTTAATTGAATATAGGAAGAGGTGGCGAAGCGGCTACCGGCTACATTGTTGAAGCTATTCACACTGCTCGAGAGCGCTTTCTACTAATTACCGCCGTACGCCTCACCACGCAGGGCTGTCGCTTTATAATAAACAAGATTGAAGAGCGAAGTACATTCTAAAATAATAATTTCAGAAAGTAATCTTTAATAATGGTCAAAGCCCAAAACTAACAAAACTAATTAAATTGTATCAAATATAGATTTAACTCATTATAATTTAAAAAGCTTTAAGTAGGTACACTAGATTCATTATCGTCAAATATGAGTCGATTCTGATTGAACATTCCTTTCTGTCCGGAACTTGATTAGCGGAGATGGGTACAACCCTAAACGGCGTAGTTGCGCAGTAGGTACGTGCTGCTATGTTACATTATCGTTAATTAAAAACTTCGAGCCATCTCTAGATTAGTCAGAGTCACAAAAAGGGTTACGAGGGATCAGGCGAAACACCTTCGTGATTCGTCACGAATCAAATTTATTTTTATTTTCTTAGAAGCCTTTGTTGAAGTTAACCGAATTTGTTGTTCAATAAAAAGTGGCTAATTAAGAAATGTTCGAGCTGCTGTTAGAGATTTGTGGTCCTTTTGTTCTGGACTCTAAGTTATACGATTTGTTTAGGTCTACCGTTCGACTTTGTGTCGGATAAAGTTTATGTGGCAGCCTTTACAACGATTGATAGCCGGATTTATGTTACGATGGTGATTTGATAGCTGAATATGTATCGTAAGTTTAACATTCTTAAAGTTGGTTTCCATTAAACTAAGTATACTGACATGATTATTTTGGTCCATTTACTGCGAAATATGTCTTAAAAAGCATGAAATCTGCCTTACCTTAATTAACGAAGAAAATTAAAGAATTAAATTGCTATTATCATCCAAAACACACACTATCCTCTACATCTAGCTAACATGAACACAACGTAGATTGTACATAAAGCTGTACACAGACTCGCGATCGGCTATCAGGCTGGTGGTCGCGTCTCGTCGGCTGCTTAGCGCAACGATAATGGCCTCCATTACGCGTCATTCCCAGCATTCCTGCGTCGCGTATACACAATAACAACGTTGCGTATCGACGACAAAACGCCGCTGTCGTGAACCCGGCCTAAGGGTCAAATACTACAATGAATGCTGTGATATTTATAACAGTTACTTTCACCAGCAAGCTGTTGGAATTTGGGTAAGACTTTGTACATACAGTTTACTGGGCTATTAAGGTATGATTTACGTCCTAGGGCTGATAGATTTTGGTACTTACTATAGATAACGCAGAGGCTATGTCTTTTAACTGGGTAAGTACCTACCTATCTATTATGGTTCGATATTGTGATGATAATTTTGGCTAAATGTGTTTTTTTTTTACCTGGGATTATTACGAGTATAATGAGGTGTGTGACCTTAGCATCTTCTAAAAATGTTCGTTTTACAGATCGCTGAAATTGACGAGAGCACCTTCGTCTTTCATAGCATCTGGGATAACAGAATCTTTAGCTATTTCAATAGGAAAATACCTAATTATTGTTTTGGTTACTTAACTTTTAAGAATCATATAAGTACTTAAATGTTTTCAACAAACCCTACTTATCAATAAACACTCACTTTATGATTAATCACAGGAAATATGGATCCAGTTATGGCCGCGTCCGCGTATAAGTAAGTAGTCGGCTGATCGCAGCGGTTACATCTTTATTCAACGAGGCACCTAGGCCCGCGAGACTCTGGGGCGCGCAATGAGACTCGCGCATAATTGCGCAGCCGCCGTAATGTGCGGTGCCGCGGAATGTAGCACTTTCCATGTTAACGAGCGTGTACAGCGCCCCATCACGCATCCTACCTCCACACCTCGCCACAACGTCCGCCGATTTAGTCCTCATACAAGTAACACCTATTTGTGGTAATCCCCATCCTATTTTTATTACTAAATTTATAACCACCAAGTTTGATACTTCAGCTACTTAGTTCATAACGATGCGCCCAACCAATAAGGCAATCTACACAAATGAATAAACCACTGGATGTCTGGTACATCAACACCGAGACGTACGCTTTCATTACGTACGGAAATAAATCAAAATAATACCAACGTAAAAGATAGCGAATGGAAAATCATCCCTTCCCCCCGCGCCCGCCGCCGCGTGATTTATGCCTGTAATTTTCCGGGCGGTTACGTAAGTAACTCGCGATTTTTCTCTCTGCACACACGTAATTAGATAATTTTCATGAATTTCTCGGACCGACGAACCCGGAAGGCTTACTTTAATATATTATGTGAGCCTCTTAGTTTTTTTTTTCCTGAAGTAACACGTAGCAAAGATTAAGTACACAGGGCACGTTTTATGTTTACAGCGTTTCTTTTCATAGTGCAGTCGAAAAAGGTAAGTTACGCACAAGATTTCTGCTTACAACAACTTGGGCACACTTTGAAAGGTCTTTATTTATAATAAGAGGATTAATAAAGCATACAAGCTGTGAATTAATAAGGTGGCGGTGAGCGGTCGCGCGCTCCCCGGCCCGTAGCGCGTTCCCGTATTAATTTCTGTCACAGATTTAATTGCTCACCTCTGGCTTAAGCTTTTTAATAAATTCGAGGACAGACAACGAAACGCGACGCGACCAAAAAATACACGACCGGGGCGCGGTCGACCAAAAAAAGGACGGATTTTAATTTATAAAAGACAGGACAAACGATTAATAATTTATTTGTATCCTCGGTTTCTTGCGCGAGAGGGTCGAGCGTTAAAAACAACCGTTAAAACCGGCGACTTTGTATAGCTCGCGCTTAGCCCGAAATGCCAATTGCGGGTAGACACAAGTATACAGCGAGCCGGAATGTCGCTTTAAAAAACCTCGCAAATAAATAAATCGCGTCGCACGCACCAGCCGAACAAAAAAACATCCACCATATTCGATTCTTTAATGTGATCTTTAAAAAAATAGAAGTAAGCGGAGGCTGCCTCCGATTGAAAATGAATGAGGGCGAGCGCGATAGTGGAAATTAGCATTGAGGTAGGATTCAGGAGCGGCTTTTGTGCGATTATATCGAGGTGTATTCTTTGCGCTTTTTACGGCGGCGGCGAGCCCGGCGCGTCTTTTCAGTCCCTATTACGATCCTGTCGCCTTTTTGTTGCAGATAATTATTGTCACCCTACGATATCACATCGATATCTAGCTATATACTCCGGGACCGAGGACCTAAAGAAAACATGCCACATTCAATGCCGAACGTCCCATTCTCTAGCTTCGTCTACTGCACGAGCTTTATGATAAGTTCCAGAAGAAATCGCGTTCATTAATTAGATATGTTCTGTTGATATAAAGGAATGAGACTTCATTTCAAACAGCAAACAGTTCTTGCTTATTACAATAACATGATATGGTAATGGCAACAATGGTCGTGGTACGCAACTACGCACAAACTACGTAAACAAGCCGAAAGCCGCAACCGTAGATTAGATCAGTGGTGACGTTGGCGCGGTCAGTGCGATCCATAAATTAGCGATTACGCATATATCCAATAATAAAGGCAACAATGGGATTGAATGCAGATGAGCGGGGCGAGCGAGGCGGGAACGGAGCCCGCCGATCGACATTTGTATGCGCTATCTAAGCGCACAATTGGATGCCGGCGCGACTCTTCGCGCTAATGGTACACTATCGAGCGATCGCACACCGCCGCTTGAAAAGTGGAGACCGCCGCGGAATACGGACCACACGCCCGTTTAGTGGCCACAATAAATAAATAAACATTTCCAATGATCTGCGGGTGGAAAAACAATTGTTCTGTTGTTTTCCGCAATGGTTATATTGGACGTTACTGGGGGAAATTGGGTTAATAGGCAACTATCGTTATCAACTCTTTTCAAAAAGGTTATAACTGTTCATAGCCGATATTTCGAAAGGGTGTCATTGCCAACAACCCCATTCAGAGTTCCAAATCCCGCGTAAACAAAACGACTGTCTCATAAACAAAATACTTAACGTGCCTTCAACTAAATTGATTTCAATAAGACGATGCCAATAAATATTCCACACTTATAACGTGTTTCATTGACACCTTATTAATATCGGTTGAAACTTATAATCCAAACTTAATATGTAATACAATCGAATCAATTTACCTGCTACGTAAAATATGAGATTGTATAAAGAATCTCATTATGGTTTTAAAAAAAAAACAGGCAATTAAGAAGAAATGTCAAAAAACTGAATAATATTTAATGGTGTCCGAAAAATAATTATATGGCATTTTTGTATTATTAACTTGAACGATTTAAAAAGGTCGGGATAAGTAACGTGAGCAATAACAATCATTTTAATGTTTAATATTAAGCCTTTATGGTAAAATTTGCATACTGTGGTGATTCTTTAAGTTTATCGCGTTAATTCACAAATAATTATTGTGTAAATATGTTTCGTGGAATTTTCTCGCATAATATGATCAGATACGTGCTTTAGGAACCTGGTGTAAAACAAGGCTTAATTACAGTAAATAAAAATGATATACAGGAAATTTTTGTGATACCTTAAGCATAATGAGTAATATATTTAAAAAACTGTAAAGGAATTCACAATTTTTCGTAAATTTATGTAACCTGGCGGCAATTTCTCGACGAGACCTCGATTCGTATAACCGAATATGAAAACGTTATGAATATCGACGTGATATGCACTGTTCTAGAGGACTTGTGACCTCATTCTGAATTACTCGACATCCATTGACGTCTTCAGTTGACACAAATCTAATGCCACATCATTTATCAAAGTCGCTTAGGTTTGCAAGGAAATTACAGAAAGCCAACTGCCATATTTTTATATACTTAAGTATATAGAGCAGGGCATTTTATATCTTCTTTATCTTTACTAATGACGTGGTTTAATGTCAGGAATATTTTGATGATCATTGATCTTGATTTACGTACAGGGACACGAAAATCATTAATCATTACTAGCACTGTTTGGGACATGTGACCACTGGCACTAACAAACTTATGAATCTCCTTCTGAGCGTGTCAATGACAATTTAAATTGAGTCAGCCCAAAATTTGGCACTTTCAGTAGCGTCTATGACCTCCTGTGATGTGCAAGCAAAAGGACAGACAGGACACGATTTCAAGTGTGCCATCGTGTGTGGGGCAACACCACATATACATTCTAGGGTAGTGTCATCCACCTGAACAGATTTCCCTTGCTTCGGCTAACATGTTTTCGGAGTCTATTCAAAGATTTCCAGGATCTTGGTACCTAAGGATCAATAAGAAGTTACGGCTAGATGATAGAATCGACGGACTATTGTGCATACTCGACAGGGCCAGATCCGCTTTCAAAATGTGAAATTGAGTGTATTATCCAGTTGTTACGTGATCTTTTCTTGTTTATCGTGTGGTCCGTGATCAACCTAGTGTCAGAGGTTTTATGCAGGTCTAAAAAATTAGCGATGTAAAATCAGCAGTGTGAAAAAAAAAAAACGGCAAAATTTGTTGCTTTTTTGTTGCTAATTAGTTGCCAAAAAATTTTTTTTGTTGCTCCAGCCGATCGCAAAAAAATTGCAGTAACGCTAGTTTTTCATTATGATAGCGTGGAAATCACTCGATGTGGAATTATCGATCAAGCGAATAAGGGTTAATTTGTTGCTAATTTGTTGCTAAAAGATGCAAAAGAAAAAATAAAAAAAATCATAAAAATAAATTTTTGTTAAATATGCCAAAATAAATAAAGTCCACGCCAGCTTAACTCTCAAGTTTTTCGTAGAAAATGCTAAATAAAAATTTGTTGCTGCCCATACTGAAGCTACTCTGAGCACAGAGAGTCAGCAACAAAATAAAAACTGAAAGTCGGATTAGTTCGGAGATCGGTTTACGAAAAAGCCGGCCACGCCAGCTTAACTCTCGAATTTTCTGTGGAAAAACTATATTAAAAATTTGTTGCTGGTTAAATTGCAGCTAATCTGAGTACAAAGAGTCAGCAACAAAATAAAAACCGAAAGTCGGATTAGTTTTCAGATCGGCTTACGAAAAAACCGGATACGCAAGCTTAACTCTCGACTTTTCCGTAGTAAAACTATAGTAAAAATTTGTTGCTGTTCATATTGCAGCTAGTCTGAGTACAAAGAGACAGCAACAAATTAGAAACCGAAAGTCGGATTAGTTTGGAGATCGGTTAAAGAAGAAGCCGGCCACGCCAGCTTAACTCTCGATTTTTCTGTGGATAAAGTATATTAAAAATTTGTTGCTGGTTAAATTGCAGCTAATCTGAGTACAAAGAGTCAGCAACAAAATATAAACTGAAAGTCGGATTAATTTGGAGATCGGTTTACGAAAAAACCGGCTACGCCAGCTTCACTCGCCTTTTCCGTAGTAAAACCATAAAAAAATTGTTGCTGCTCGTACTGCAGCTAGTCTCGAGTACAAAGAGTCAGCAACAAAATAGAAACCGAAAGTCGTATTAGTTTTGGAGATCGATTTTCGAGAAAATCGGCTACGCCAGCTTCACTCTCGACTATTCCGTAGAAAAACTATGATATAAATTTGTTGCTGCTCATGCTGCAGCTAGTCTGAGTACAAAGAGTCAGCAACAAAATAGAAACCGAAAGTCGGATTAGTTTGGAGATCGGTTAAAGAAAAAAACCGGCCACGCCAGCTTAACTCTCGACTTTCTGTGGAGAAACTATATTAAAAACTTGTTGCTGGTTAAATTGCAGCTAGTCTAAGTACAAATAGTCAGCAACAAAATAAAAACTGAAATTCGGATAAATTTGGCGATCGGTTTTCGAAAAAATCGGCTACGCCAGCTTCACTCTCGACTATTCCGTAGAAAAACTATGATAAAAATTTGTTGCTGCTCATACTGCAGCTAGTCTGAGTACAAAGAGTCAGCAACAAAATAGAAACTGAAAGTCGGATTAGTTTGGAGATCGGTTTACGAAAAAACCGGCTACGCCAGCTTCACTCGACTTTTCCGTAGTAAAACCATAGCAAAAATTTGTTGCTGCTCGTACTGCAGCTAATCTGAGTACAAAGAGGCAGCAACAAAATAGAAACCGAAATTCGGATAAATTTGGAGATCGGTTTACGAAAAAGCCGGCCACGCCTGCTTAACTCTCGACTTTTCTGTGGAGAAACTACACACATCAAAAGTGTCTAGGGATCAAGCATTTTTATGCGGATTTCTTGAGATTGAGATGTGGCTTTGTAATAAATTTATGATTTAATAAATTTATATGGATCCTTTTTGATGCATTTCATAATTTGAAACAGGAACTGTCAATCAAATTCGAGTAAAAGATGAAAATCAGTTGTCAATATTTTCCCTATAAAAACATACAACGCATTGAAGACATTATTAGTTCTACTGTTTCCCTACTACTGATTAAAACCAACGTTATTATGGAGCGGCGACGTCATTTAAGCAGGGAAGAAATGCTCAGAGCCGTGGGAATGATAGAAGCTGGTTCCCGGCAACGTACTGTGGCTTTAGCTCTGAATACAAGTCAGAGTGTTATCAGTCGACTTTGGACACGTTACCGAAGCACTGGTACCGGCTGAGCGCCATGGAGGACGGTATCGCTGCACCACACGGAGACAAGACCGATACATTCAAATCTTACACTCGAAGAGCTCCAACAATAACCGCCATGATGTTAGCCGTGAGGCTTCATCACTCTTCAGGGAACTTAATTAGCGACCAAACAGTCAGAAACCGCTTGCATGAAGTGAACCTTCATTCCCGAAAACCGCTACGGGTACCACCTATTATATAGCAATGCACAATCGTAGGATTCGATATCAATGGGCTCTTGAACACAAAAATTGGGCAGAAGAACAATGGCGTTTCGTGTGCTTTTCTGATGAGTCTCGTTTTGGTATGAGACCGGATACAAGACGTATACGACACTGGAGAACCCCTGGACGCCAACAGCGATTAAAATCCTGCCAGGAAGTCCATCCTTATAGTGGTGGAACCATCATGGTATGGGCGGGTATTTGGATCGGTGGAAGAACTGAGTTGATTTGGATCAGAGGCAACCTCAACGCTCAAATTTATGCTGAGACGATTGTATCAGACGTCATCGTTCCTCTACAAGTGCAAATCGGTCCCTTATTTCAGTTAATGTGTGTGTGCGCGGTCGTGCATGATAATGCACGACCGCACACCGCAAGAGTTGTAAGACACCCTCGCCGCAGCTAACATCAATGTCCTGCCCTGGCCTGCTCAGTCGCCAGACTTGAACCCGATTGAGCATGCATGGGATATGCTACAGAGAAGAGCTCTGCCGAATATGGAGGGTATCCAGTCGCAAGAAGACCTTTTTTTGTTGTTGCAACGAACATGGGCGGCCATTCCACAGCGTGATTTGGATGAACTCATTTTGAGTATGCCAAACCGATGTTCTTGTGTTGTTAGTGTTCGCGGTAGAAACACGGATTATTAATTGTTTAAGTTACCCAATAAAATTTTAAAGAAAACTGTTATTTCAGTCTTTTTTTCGAACTTTAATGTTAGTGGTTCAAATGTCAAAAATCCCTTTATTAGGAAAATGGCAAATTTCTTTATTAATGCAAAGGTGACTTGGTTTATCGTTACTGTGACAAACGAAAACACTTTATTTGATGAATCCTTAAAGAAAATTTTAATTAATATCAATCAGGAGAAAAGTTATTGCAAAAATATATGTTGATCCCTAGACACTTTTGATGTGTGTATATTAAAAAAATATGGCTGGTTAAACTGCAGCTAATGATAAAACTGAGTACATAGAGTCAGCAACAAAATAAAAACCGAAAGTCGGATTAGTTTTGTTAGAGTCACTCAACAGCTTTCTGAATCTCAGAGTTGGTTTTCTGTAACCGGCCTGTACCTTTTAGAAAAGCTTGGAAACTAAGCCCCACTTTCAAATCGTCAACACATACCTTAAAGTGTCTGTCTTTTTAATGTGAAAAGTAGTGTAAACAAAGTGCATTCATGACAATGTATACTTACTGTTTTGTGGGAGAAAACGTTAAATGCTCAACATGCTTTTTGTAGGTACGTTTCAAAAATGTCTTCTAATACCCCCATTTATTCATAATTTCCGGTTGTTCTTGTTCTCCACTCTTGGTGTTTTCATTCACCGCGGGCGGCGGGCTGTCATCAGTGTCAACTGTCACTGTCATAACAAAAGTCATCTTTTTCCTGCCCTGATACTTAGCCTTTTATGCAAATTTATAATTTTTTTTGTACTTTATTAGTAAGATCTAAATTCATAATACTTAATTAGGATCTAGCCTAAAAGACTAATAAGCACTTTTGCACTTTTACACAAGTCCGTAGCACTTACTTTATTGACAGTAGTGATGCAACGAATGGATACAAAAACCAGACCATCCGGGTTTTTTAATGGTGTTAATCGTCATTCATTATTTCATTTAGATTCAGCCCGCGCTGTAATGATGCCGTTAAAAAAATGCGATTTATATCGCGGATCCAAATAAATCACGATACTAACCCTATAAAATATAATAAAATAACCATAAACAAGCATATTCTGAAGCAACGTCAAAAATAATTTTGACGTTGCTTTGTTTATTAGAGCCCCAAAGTTGGGTGCCGTACGTCCAAATTGGCATCAGATTAATTATGCTTGTACTCGTATAGGGTTATTTTATTATGTATCAATGATAGACAAGAGTTCCTTCCGAGTAACCAATACTTACTCATAGATCATCGCTAATCGAGTTCCTGTCATTTCTCTTTGACATAAGCTATGGGCGAGCTCGTGTTCCACGCGCGCCTCAAAGAGATGTCACCACATTGAAAGGGCCCGCAAGGGCCGAAGCCTGCCGGGGTTGCGGGACTGTTCGAAAGAGATACCGTGGCCCCGGAACATAAAGGGCGAGGAAGGAACGTGAATGGGTTTTAGTTAGTATTAGCTTAAGGTACTTGCATACCATTTAGATGTGATAGTCCAAGTGTTTGTTTATAAAATCAATGTGAATTGATTTTGACTCTTTCAGTTTGATCTTCCATTTTTGTGTCCAGTCATAAACTTTGTTCCCAGCTAGTTGAACTTTTTCTAGTACTTCTCTGTGGCTTGATCCAGTAGCCATAATTGCAGTATCATCTGCAAAGGTCGCAATGGTGCGGTTTTCCAGTTCTGGGATGTCACATGTGTATAACAAGTACAAAATTGGGCCTAGCACACTTCCTTGAGGTACACCAGCTTTTATAGCTTTTAGCTCGGAATATGCGTCCTCCTGCCATATTCTAAACATTCTGTTAGTTGTATACGACTCTAGGATATCTGCAAATTCTGGTAGCATGCGTCTGAGCTTAAATATTAGACCCTTATGGCAAACTTTGGCAAAAGCTTGCTCGACATCTAAAAGCACGATGGAGCAGACTTCCTTGTTTTCAAGCCAAATTGATGATTTGGAATAAGTTCTCTATCTTCTATTATTGGTTTTAACCGTTTCAATAAGAGTTTTAAATAGTTTTGATAACAGAGAACTAGGTATATTCATACATATAATAAAGAAGGAGATAATTAATATGGCGTGGAGTTCAAAATGTATAGAAAACTGGTGAAGCAACAGTTGCCGTGGTTCCCCCTCCATAACGCTATTAATATTGCACACACAGTTCTGTCAAAACAATACTACGACCAAGTGCACACACGCGCCATCGTTAACTCTGTCATTTAAATATAAACCTTATTCTTTAACCACAGCGTACTTTTCCGTATAATTTACTCACACGAAAACAATTATCATTGTGTGTTGTCGGGAGACGAGGGCAGATATGACACAGTGCTTGACTAAATCGAAGAGTTTTCGATAAATATATCGATAATTTTTTATAATGGTTTTGGAAATAAAGTAAATGAAAACAATATGAAACCTATAAAACATTCTTCAATTAATAAAAATATTTTAAAAACAATTACAAATCAAATAACACAGTTACACGTAGTTCAAAAACAAAATCAAAGCATTTATTTCAGTTAGGACTACAGGCACTATTGTTGTCAAAGACAAAAAAAAAATTACCATAGACCATCGTCCCTCCAACCATCGTCCTTCCATGGATTACAAGACTTAACAAGTTGAAGAAAAATCTGAAATAGTAATATAACAATTCGCAGTGTACTTTCTTGTCGATAGACTTTGTCAAACCTCCACGAGCACATCACTAGCTCACGCTCAAATACGGCGGACCAGAGCAGCGGACGCACCATGCGACATAACGGCTTAATGATGTTTCGTTATGTTCGCTGTACATTGCTTGTTCAGTCACTCAGTGACAGACTGAGGTGGTTGTAAAAGAGCAATGTATTTAATGCAAACATAATACAGTCAAAGTAATACAAAAAAACTTAAATAAAGTAGTACAAGTCAGATATATTTTAGGGATTATGGTTTTTCGTGATTTTTATGACAAATATTGTAAAATACTTGTACCTACTTACCTGTGCTGTGGTAACTGATGCAATGACTTCTAAAGTTTTTGTCTTCCCTTCTATTTTTGCACTGATTCAGATATTTCTAATAAGCACATTGAGTTGATTGCTATATTGGAAGCTTTGTCCTATATACTGTCAATTAATGGCGATGATTTTGTGATTCTGACAGACTCCAAAAGCTCGCTGCAACACTTGGCTCGGCACACTTCTCACATGCGAGGTATTCCGACAGCCTACGCGTTATATGAATTGATCTTAAAACTTCAAGCTAATTCCAAAACGGTGCGCCTCCAATGGATTCCGTCACATATTCAATTTGAAGAAAATGATATTGTTGATTTACTCGCCAAACAAGCGTGTGTTGACGGAGTCCCTACGAATATTACTCCGCTATATTCAGACTATTTTGTAAAGGCAAAAAAAAGTGTTTAGATTTTTGGCAAGAGTATTTTGATGGAAGATCAAAAGAAAAGGGGATCTGCTACCGAACTATCCAGCCAGAGATCTCTCGGTCTCCGTGGTTTGATTGTGATCTGAACAGGAAATTAATTACTATAGCTTTAAGAATTCGTTCCGGCCATATTCCTTCGAATAAGTTCTATCATTTAATGAAGAAAGTTTTGTCTCCAAATTGTGATGACTGTGGAGTAATTGATGATGTTTTTCGTATCCTGATGGAGTGTGTCCGGAACGAAAATAGTAGACCTAATATGTGTTTGGACGATATAAAACGAATGCTATTGGCATTTGTAATTCCATCCTTGCTTTTTCAGTGTCCGAGAAAGCAAAAGAATTATATGAACTAGTAATAAGTGGATCGTAAGTTAGTGCTAAGTAGATCGTAAGTAATTTGCTTTTCTGTACTGGGCGATGTGGTCGCTAAGCGACAAAGCCCTTTAATCAAATAAAAAAAACTATTTTTGCACGAAACCACCGAACAAGACGGCATAGGTTTTTAATATTTCTGTCGGTCTAACGGGTGTAAAACACCTCTTCACGAGGCCGAAAGGCATTTGTTCTCCCCATCATTTCGATCATGTTTTTGTTCTACACCATACCTGGGAACCTTCTAGTTACGGAGATATTGGGGGTCAAAGTTACAAGTTTTTGACAAGATTTTTTTAAATAAAAGTTTTTTTTTGTAAGATTTTAACTTTTAGCACCTCCACGACCCCCATACTATTCAATCCATCCATCAGCACAATGTGTTAAGTGCGTTACATTGAGTTCTACCACAAAACATGATTTATAACCTCAAAAAAAAAGTTGTTTCCCAGCAATAATTTTTGCGTAAAGTTTCTTAGTTTGATGTACAGAATGCTTGGTTAACGGCTTTGTGATGAGGTGGTTTACACCCAGTATATGACGATGCTTCATGGGGTGGTTTCCCAGGCTTTGCAATCACAATGACTTCAGCAACCTTCCATGACATTTGGCATTAATTAAAGTTGCCAGCCTAACAAAATTACCGCAATTCAGGAGCATTTAGCTAAGTTATAATACACTAGCTGACCCACGCAACTTGGTCTGCGTCATATAAAAGAGAAAAAACCCACAAAAGGAAAATAAGTAGGTATTCCCCGTTTTTGCAAAAAATTTCATTTATGCTCCGCTCCTGTAGGTTGTAGCGTGAAATGGACTATCCAACACCAAAAGATATTTTCAGTTTTAATCAGTAGTTCCTGAGATTAGCGCGTTGAACAAACAAACAAACTCTTCAACTTTATAACATTAATCAATATATATCAGTATAATATTGTCACCGTAAAATAGGCTTGTTAACTGAAAAAATCTAATTAGTCCGTCACTTAGATTATCAAAAAATATTTGACCCGTATTTTTTCTTTTGTCACATAAACCAAAATTGACGAAGATACGACGCTTTTAAAATTCCCAATACGTCACTGTTCGGTATCATTCTTAGTGAGTACCTACTGACGTCACGAGCCCCCACTCCCGAGTTTTGATGCGTTTTATCTTTGTCAATATTCGTTGATTTACAAAAACAAAAAATACGTGTCCATTATTTTCTAATACTCTAACTGACGGACTAAATAGATTTACAAGTTATTGATGGTGGAAACAAGCCTATTGTCAAACACGTTATATTGTATTCTCTCTAGCGATATTGCAAACTCTCGAAATATTGTCAAACGAACATACTGCTTACAATAAAACGCATTATTTTTCGTGAAATGCATGCGATGGTAGTCAACTCACGCGGTGTGGAGGGAAGGAGGGGTCCCCCTTGCCCAATGGTACCACTCTCATGAAAAGATACTCTACCATTTCTGAGAAATACCGATTAATATAACCTAACCTTAAAACACTTTATATTCCCCTAAAAAGCGTAGTCGACGGAGCCCCGCTTAGTGTGCCCCTATTATTGATCTCCAAACTAATCCGACTTTCGGTTTCTATTTTGTTGCTGACTCTTTGTACTCAGACTAGCTGCAGTATGAGCAGCAACAAATTTATATCATAGTTTTTCTACGGAATAGTCGAGAGTGAAGCTGGCGTAGCCGATTTTCTCGAAAATCGATCTCCAAACTAATACGACTTTCGGTTTCTATTTTGTTGCTGACTCTTTGTACTCGAGACTAGCTGCAGTACGAGCAGCAACAATTTTTTACTATGGTTTTACTACGGAAAAGGCGAGTGAAGCTGGCGTAGCCGGTTTTTTCGTAAACCGATCTCCAAATTAATCCGACTTTCAGTTTATATTTTGTTGCTGACTCTTTGTACTCAGATTAGCTGCAATTTAACCAGCAACAAATTTTTAATATACTTTATCCACAGAAAAATCGAGAGTTAAGCTGGCGTGGCCGGCTTCTTCTTTAACCGATCTCCAAACTAATCCGACTTTCGGTTTCTAATTTGTTGCTGTCTCTTTGTACTCAGACTAGCTGCAATATGAACAGCAACAAATTTTTACTATAGTTTTACTACGGAAAAGTCGAGAGTTAAGCTGGCGTATCCGGTTTTTTCGTAAGCCGATCTGAAAACTAATCCGACTTTCGGTTTTTATTTTGTTGCTGACTCTTTGTACTCAGATTAGCTGCAATTTAACCAGCAACAAATTTTTAATATAGTTTTTCCACAGAAAATTCGAGAGTTAAGCTGGCGTGGCCGGCTTTTTCGTAAACCGATCTCCGAACTAATCCGACTTTCAGTTTTTATTTTGTTGCTGACTCTCTGTGCTCAGAGTAGCTTCAGTATGGGCAGCAACAAATTTTTATTTAGCATTTTCTACGAAAAACTTGAGAGTTAAGCTGGCGTGGACTTTATTTATTTTGGCATATTTAACAAAAATTTATTTTTATGATTTTTTTTATTTTTTTCTTTTGCATCTTTTAGCAACAAATTAGCAACAAATTAACCCTTATTCGCTTGATCGATAATTCCACATCGAGTGATTTCCACGCTATCATAATGAAAAACTAGCGTTACTGCAATTTTTTTGCGATCGGCTGGAGCAACAAAAAAAATTTTTTGGCAACTAATTAGCAACAAAAAAGCAACAAATTTTGCCGTTTTTTTTTTTTCACACTGCTGATTTTACATCGCTAATTTTTTAGACCTGTTTTATGCCGCCAATGGGCACTTGACTTGACTTTTAGTGATAACTTATAGGAGACAAAATTCGGGGGACTTTTACCTTACCTTATCTTTTCTTTTAAAAAAAAGTAGGATTAAAGAAATTATTGTTCAAACTTTTTAGAACTCAAGTTTTTCTAAATTTGGAAACCTAGGTATAACTTGTCCTTCTCAATGGAAAAGGCCCAGATGACACACAAATTCGCCTTAATAAACGCCAATACGTTTAATTTATCCACACATTAGCATAGACGTCTTCAATATATGTCCGAGTTCGAATATTACCATTTGCCAATTGATTTGCCGAATTTATTGTTCGGTGTCAATGAGCTCCTCTGCTTGCTGATTGAAATGCGTTTGTATGACTTTAATTCTTCGTACCCAATAATTACCGAGTTCAATATGTTGAACGAAAGATAGATAGACAAATCACAAAACTTTGTTCAAATTAAATCATGCTATGGTACCTACTGGTATTTTGAGGTTGAGTTAAGTACATTGTAATATCTGGCTGAAACTGCTCCTCATTTTGTCTCAACTTAAGTTAGATTTTATGCTGGGAAAATAAGATCTTCTTTCTTTCTCAAATTTAAAACGATTTTAAAAGCTTTATTATAGTAATTGGTACTTCTACCCAATGCTTTCCTGACTTTTTTCGTTAAAAAAGAACATCAACTTAGGCTTGCATTTGTGTGCGTAGATACGTAAATTAAATTAGGCTTTCTACGTAATAAATTGTCACTAGATCACTATTGGATGTCAGAATTTATCTATAATTTAAGGGTAGATTATGGTAACCCTACTAACCCTGGACATGGCTTCTATAGAAAAAGATTTCTCTGGGGCATCTAAGTATATTTCTTTACAAGATTTTTTTTAAATGCATTGAGTAGTTTCTAAGATTATCTAGAGAATTCAGAACTACTTTTAAAACTAGTAATAAGTTAGCTATAAGTGATATGGCTTTTCTGTTCTTGCATTTCAGTTCTGTATGAAAACTTCCATCGAGTAAGGATTATTTATGGAAACTCAGTTTAACACTGGAAATTTTAATCCACTGCTAGCCTTTCTAGATATGCCTAAGTTCATAGTAGAATAAGAAGTATTTATTTCAAGATCTCACCTGACTTTGCATCACTTGCTAAATCATAGTGATCTTAATTCTCGTTACGTTAAGGTTGCTGTCACTGAATTAGTAAGTCAAACTAATAGTGATTATTACTTTCGTTAATGTAGTTTGCTGCTGTCAGTAGAACGATTGGGGAAGGACTGCTCAAGGGATTCCGTACCAAAGACGCAACCAGGACGTCTATTCTATAAGCAATTGTCCGTAGCATTCGCCGAAGTTTCGGGAGTATCCACTACGTATCATTTACTAACGGTAATTAGGAGATCGAACCAAAAATGACTGACAACGCGATTGGACAATTGTCACTCTCTATGTGCTTGCAAAACTGTTGAATTCGAAAATGATGAGAAGAAGGATTCATAGTGAAGTTTCAAACTATACTTTCGGACGGCCCATATCTTTGTTGACGGACTTAACAACCCTAGATTAGTCAGTAGTCTTAATCAAATCAAATGATTATCTAAGCAAGGAGGATACGTACAATGTAAAACAATTGAAATTCATTGAAAATAGATTCATTTACGACGGAAAAGTGGATAGGGCGGCGCTCAGTGAGTCCTCTGTCCTGACTAATAGCACTATGATTAATATCCCGGATATACTGGATAAGGGGGAAGCCATCGCGACGAGGAACTTTCACAAAAAATATTATCATTTTATAATGAAATATGGTTTAGCATGTGTAAATAGTAAGTAGGGGGCAACATTGACTTATGAGGAAATTGGTTTTTGGTTGAAAATTTTCGTTGGTGTCGTGGAAGGCGACTTAGGGATTAGGTTGGTGGGATGATGGAATGTCAGGTGTATCAGTATCATTCTTGTGCTGATAACATCAATATGTTTGGCAAACGTGATTTCGCCAATGATAGACAAATTTTGAATTGTCTATTTGCCTTTAGTATTGACAAAGGCATGAATCTTTGCAATCAAAAGTTTTACTTCTGCGATTGAAGTTTGGGCCAACAAAATTATAAATATGTCGTGCCGACGACACTATGAGAACAAGTATCAAAGGTCTTCCTCTTCCAAAGTAAAGGCTTGAGCAAATCAAAACTTATTCTTGTTTAAAATCCACTAGGTTCCTCTTAGACTAAGAGACATTAATATTTTTGACATGAAGATAAGGTTTAAAATCAAACAAGAATATCGTGTGAGTACATTCACGTTTGCTCATGAGTCTAAACACACGCACATAATTATAACACACAACGAAAATTAACAAAAAACATAAAAGCACCAAATGATGACTGGGATAAATGCAACAGGATAATGGAAGGCACCAAAAAGAGAGGGCACTAACTCATACGCAGCCAGGTACAAGTAATTATAAGAGAACTTAATTATTTCGCTCCTTTTGTATTATTTTTTAATCAAGCGTTATTATAAGCATTTGTGCTGTCAGAATCTGATTACTGATGAATCTTGGAAATGAAACAATTTACTGGTGGAAAATAAATGTACGAACTTTGAAGGATATCTCATTGGTTGTTTAAAGTAACAAGAATGTGTTATTGCTGTTTAATTGCTTACTATTGAAAGTATTTTTTCTAAGTGTTCTTGGTATTTCCCACTGCTGGGTAAAGGCTTCCCCGATTAATTTATTTAGATTCCATTGATTTTCACTATTTAGCCGTAGTAATTGCCTAAATTGTTGAGCAGACAATTTTATCAAACACAAAGAAGCAGTTTATGTAGGATTTTTTTTTAATCACTCGGTTTTTGATGGAAAGTGTGTTTCGCGATTGGGGTGCAGGTGCTTGGTCACAATTTTGTCAATGTGGTCCTTTGGATCCGCTGATGCGATCCCAAGGACCACATTCTCCTTTCCACAGATCATGAGCCAAATTCCCGGACTACCGAAATATTTGTTTCTCGATAGTTCTGCCTCCCAATACTCGGTTTGGTCCACGCGTAGTAAGTGATAAATAAAACGTAATTGAGAGACGGAAGCAACCAATGAGTAAATCTCGTCCGTCAATTTATTTAAATTATTTATTAGTGGTCCGCTATAGACACCCGACGATCAGCGGACGGACGCCCCTACAGATGCAATTATGGCGGATGGATACTGTTATCGATATCCATTGATGTACTCTTATTTTAAGAGACTAGCTTCTGTCTGCGACTCCGTCTACGTGGTATTCAACTACCTGCATATCCTATGGCATTGTGCATTACTTAGTCTAGCTTTCTTATCAATTAAGGATTTTTTTAAATCGAAGTTCTAGTTTCGGAGATTACTTTTTACAACCCAAATGAACTTTACCGGTTTAATTAACCACAAATAGAGATTTAATAATGTTAGGATTTAGATTTGTAAACCGTTGACAAGATCCAAAGTCGAATCGAAATGGTGGATCTTTAATGACGCCAAGAAAGAGCAACCAACCAAGGTGTTGATGAGGCCTTTATAATAATGAAAAGCACAAAACCTAGTGAAGGCCCCTAGAATCCGCTGGATGTGAGAAGCATAGGATCCGTCGACTTCGTGACGCTTGGCTTTCGTCCAGCAGTGGACGCTTTTTGGCTGATATGATGATGATGTAAGTACACGATGGCTATAATGCTGACATGTAACAACAGCCTTGTACAAAGTGATCGAAACACAGAACCATTAGGTCAAAAGCAACAAAAGACTAAATCACATCCCGAATTAGTTAATTTGTGCAGGCACAACACAATGGATGAGGAAATAACACATACACCCACATCTACGTATGTATGTACCGGGAGATTGTAATTGGCGTAATTGGACGAATCTGGACGCACTTAATAATGCCCCATTGTCATCATTCAAATGGCAATTCATCGTTTGTAAAAGATATGATTCATTACTTTTAAATTAAAAAGTTTGACGTAGTTGTTAAGAGCAGAGTGTACGAAGATCTTGTTGGTGAGCTGAAAGTAAATGGTATTGAAGGACAATGATGAGGATGTCTTTCCCTGAAGATTCGTTTGATATACGACTATAGAAATGATCTTATTATATCCATTCTAGCATTCCTAGCATGTCGCCTGAAGGCTAGCTTCTCCGGTAAACGTTAAAGTGTTATCGTAGCTGAACTAAGTGAATACTCATATCAGAGATAAAATTATGGTATTTAGTATTTTGAAGATGGCTTAGGAAAGAAGGAAAATGGACAGTTTTGGTAGTTTACCATAGACAGATTGTTGATGAATGTAAAATATAGATCAATTTAATGTCCCATACGGACATTTGATTAAAATATCCCTTTTTTGTGATAAGCTCGACTAATTTTGCCATATTATTGTAATATATTATTATGAGAAAATACGATACACGCGAGTCATATTGTTAAGTCTGATCCCCGTAAAACCTGCTAGTGATTAGTATTCAAAATCATAATAATATGTAGACATCTATTTGATATCTTTATTTGCCTCGGGATTCATATCGAAGTCATATCTTTAGAACGAGTTAGAATTTCTAGTATTTTCTTTTCAGCTATTGTGGAGTTTTCTTCACAATTTATTTTAGAAAGGTATATTACATGTATTTTCATAATAATTCCGAGGCTTTTAGAACGTGCTTCATATTTTCATGAGACTAACAAAGACAAAGTGACAGTGGTCTGCACTGTTAAGAAGAATAAAAATGTTAGGTTAGGTTAACCTTATCTCTAAAATTTTCAAAACAAAAGATTAACTTACCTTAATGTGTCATTGGGCTGGTGCAGTATACTGAATTTGAGACATAGCTACATTCCACTGGTTTTCAAGATATTTGATTAGTCTTGAAAATTAAGTTGCAAAATCATAAATACCATCATACAGCCGAGAGACATTGACTGCTGTCATCCAAAATATGTTGGTCCTAGTTAGAACCTGGTACCTTAAGGTGAAAGCGTCGGGGAAGCCCGCAAAATTGAAATTTTCTTATGTTTTTTACAATTTGCAAGCCAGTGGTAGACTGTATGAAGCTGAAGATATCGTTCGCGACTGTAAGACGTATGTCGTTACAGAATTATGATCATCGAAATCATCAATACAACCCTTTAAGTTCATAAGTCGAGGAACGATTTTTTCATGGTCAAAGTCGTTCCTAGACTTTTGTGACCTTGGAGGGTTGTATTGATGATTTCGATGATCATAATTCTGTAACTACATACGTCTTACAGTCGCGAACTATATTTTCATCAACATACGAGTACAACCTAGCACTGGCCTGCAAATCGCAAAAAAAAAACGTAAGGAAATTTGAATTTCGCGGGATGCCATGACGCTTCGCCCTTAAGCCAAAATTTTTCAAGGGTGGTAAACCCAACGGTTTTTTTCCAAACGCTGGCGCTGTCTTTATGATGTCATATTTCTGGGATCTTTTTAATAGCCAAACGACTTTCTTCTTCCTTTACTGACTGCCTCGTTGATCCAGTGGTCACAATTGCGACTGCTGAGTATTAGATCCTGGGTTCTATTGCCGGGTCGGACAAATTGTTATTGGGATTTTCCATTAGGATTTTTTCAGTAGCAGCCACGGATTCTGCTTTTGTACCCGGTTGTGGACAATAGGCTCGCCTCACAAGGGACTTTAACATAACTGGCGAAATGTGGCTAGGTACACCTCTACCTATCTCTTCTGGGACTTCTTATTATTGGGACACAGGCCTCCTTTCTACCAGATCGTGCCGAATTTTAGCACGCGCGGGTCAAGCGGTTCTTGTGTTCGATTTTTGGTTCCAGGACATACCGGTCTCTTCATGATGATTTAGGGACGTCTAAGGGTCTTTTGGACAGAAAAAATAGAACTAAACTTACCCATTAATATCTGTGACGGACCAGAAGTGTCTCAGCACAGCCTTGGCCAGCAGGTACCAGATCTGCGTCCAGACCCACGAAGACTTATCGATGGAGGCCGAAAGAAACTCCTTGGTCTCTTCATCGGGGTATAGCTGAACAAACTTCTTGATCAGCTCCGGACACAACCGCTCCTTGTTCACGCGATACCACTGCAACAAAATCAAGTATCAAGTACATACGTACATTTCTAAACTTTGAATGTCGACATAGGTCTTAGAATTATTTTACTTCTATCTCTTCAGATAAAGTTAGGACTACTTATCTATTTTTGGTTGATTACGTAATTTAATTAACACTTCAATCACAAAGTACAGAGGCGGACTTAATGCCCATAGGCATTTTTTACAAGTCAACCTATCAATTATCTGTTTTAATAACTTCAATTGACGGTAGTATGATGACTATAGGCTATCAGCAATTCAGCACCCGAAAATGCAAAGGTGTCAACGGCAAGTGCGGATTTTCTTCTAATATTTCGTAAACACACATTGTTGGTACTAAGAAATCGTGGTCTTTACTAATCTCTCTAGTCTAACTTATATTTGCAATCGACAAATTATCCCCACGTCTAAAAAGTTGCATAATTTCCTTATAAAGCACCTAACGTAGATCTAGATGAGACATCTCAAGTAAGGCATGCTGCGTCTACAGCGTTACATATTAGTAATGACATGATTAAAGGCAAATCGCAATTTCTTCTTCTCGACCATTATACAAATTGATGTTTAACAACCCATTGCAGCAGTTCTTAATGAAAGCATACAAAAAAGAGTAATCGAGTGCAAATAAGAGAGCGTAGTATGAAAGGAGCGTGCATCTCGTCACCCGTTGTGTGTTTCAGTGGCGAAGGGTGAAAAAAGAGTCAGGGTAAGCCGAGAAAAAAAAATAGAATGATTATTTTTTACTTGACTTTTTGATGTTTGTTTTGACCTCATTTTCATTATCAGCGACCCCAAAAACCACGAAAACGACACCCATGAAGAAAAAACTGAAAATTTTCATCGGCGCCATCTTGGATTTTCATTTTGACCTCATTTTCATTATCAGCGACCCCAAAAACCACGAAAACGACACCCATGAAGAGAAAACCGAAATTTTTCGTCGGCGCCATCTTTGATTTTCATTTTGACCTCTTTTTTATTATCAGCAACCCCAAAAACCACGAAAACGACACCCATGAAGAAAAAACTGAAATTTTTCATCGGCGCCATCTTGGATTTTCATTTTGACCTCATTTTCATTATCAGCGACCCCAAAAACCACGAAAACGACACCCATGAAGAGAAAACCGAAATTTTTCGTCGGCGCCATCTTTGATTTTCATTTTGACCTCTTTTTTATTATCAGCGACCCCAAAAACCACGAAAACGACACCCATGAAGAAAAAACTGAAATTTTTCATCGGCGCCATCTTGGATTTTCATTTTGACCTCATTTTCATTATCAGCGACCCCAAAAACCACGAAAACGACACCCATGAAGAGAAAACCGAAATTTTTCGTCGGCGCCATCTTTGATTTTCATTTTGACCTCTTTTTTATTATCAGCGCCCCAAAAACCACGAAAACGACACCCATGAAGAAAAAACTGAATTTTTTCATCGGCGCCATCTTGGATTTTCATTTTGACCTCATTTTCATTATCAGCGACCCCAAAAACCTCGAAAACGACACCCATGAAAAAAAAACCGAAATTTATCGTCGGCGAGTCGGCGACATCTTGGATTTTCATTTTGACCTCATTTTCATTATCAGCGACCTCAAATACCACGAAAACAACACCCATGAAGAAACAACCAAAAAATGCCATTTTGTATTTTCATTTTGACCTATTTTTCATTATCAGCAACCCCAAAAATAATGAAATTGGCATGGTAAAAAAAAAAACAAAAAAAAAATAGAATAAAATGCAGAGGTACCATAGGAAAACAATAAAAGTGAACAACAAAATAAACATCCAAATAAATAACCAAATACGAAATCCACCATTACTAATGCTATCTCGTTCTTCCCCTATTGTACTTTCTTTTTCTGCCCCTGTCGTAACTCGATAAAATTCGGCTGCACAAAATAATGTCATTCATCAAGCATAAATGTATCCGATTCTTTACGAAATTCAACGAGCGATAACGATTTCTGTCCATCTCGCTCACGCGCACGCATTTTCTATTACTTTCTCTATGAATAACTCGGTTTGCTTCGGCTTACCAAGAGCCCTAATATGGCGGGCTGGCTAGTGACGTCATGACGTTTATTTTGCTTAGAAATTATACTGCCAAAAAGCCGATAGCGCCTGCGGGTTATTTTATAGCAAAATGTTATTGAAGGGTAATTTTTTTTTGATTAAATGCGAGTAGGCGTTTGGTGATGCTTGTAAGAAGTAGTGATTATGCAATTTTTCAATTACGGTAGGTAGAGAGTGGTTGTATTCTAAACTTCTGAAGGTAAGCCGGTGGGAATCGAGTTGTTAGGAGCCTGCGCCACTGGTGTGTTTAAGTCAGCCGCTGCGGCCCTACAAAGGGCAACGCGGCGGCTGTTAATTTCACGCTGCCTCGAATTAACATTTCTTTACGCCACAGAATAATGACGAATTAAAAAACTTCTCGCCTCTACATGTAGCCGTAATGATGGCGAGCGGCGAGCGCCGAGCGAGACGGACGATGCGAACTCATCAGCCCAACTTAATTAATGCCAGATCTGTCTTTGTATTAAAATCGAACGGCGGCCGTATAAAAAATTGGGAAGGTGGTACGGGCTGCATATCAAACAGGGTTCTCCGTAGTGTTTAATTAGTGTGTGTAATTAAGGTGTGTATAATTAATGTACGATAGCAATTATCTTGTGTTTTTTCATTCTAATTGGGTTTCATAATTACACGATGCTGTTGCGAATCATAAAAAAAAACAACAAAGGAACATCGTAAACACAAATATGTGAACTTTTGAAGTATCAGGATCCTGTTAATAATTGTCAAAAACACAAGAGTCAACGTCAGTCAAGTGACAAATGGGAACATAAGTGACAGAATACAGCTTCAGAAAGCAACACACGGAACTCCAAATTGTCTAAAACCGGTAGTTGAAACAATCGTCACGGCAAATCGAAACGTCAGGCCGGGAGCTCGTATTCAATTTTATAGTGAGTTCGAGTCGGAGCGGCGATAAATGATGGCCGCCTTTACTTTGTGTAATACAATCAATGTTTTATACTATTATTCATCCGATTAGACACCGTTTTTTCGTTCGGCTACTAGTATTTCTAGAGCTGTTTTTTGTGCAGCAGGATCTTTAAATATTTGAGCTCAGCAGGAGGAACTCGAGGTATTTTTCGTCAAGGCAGATTAGTGGTTTATAATTACAGAAATAAATAAAAATATTGTAATCAAACATCGGTAAAACAAATCGTCAACAGAGTATAAGCAATAAAAGTATCAGCAGATGTTACAGCAGTAATCAGTCATGAAACTGTTGCAGAGTTCGACAGATTTATTATATATATATATATTTATATTTATGTTTTATGTATGTATTTATGTATCTATTCTTATATTTTATTTTAGTTTTAAATATTTTCGTACCTATTTGTTTTCTGTTATTGCACCTACTGTGTATTGTCTCTGCATCACCCTAAGGTAGACTGGTAGAAAATGCCCAAGGCATTAAGTCCGCCTTTGTACAGTTTTTACTTGTGCATAAAGTTTTAATAAATAAATAAATAAATAAAATTTATTAGAAAACCATATGGTTTAGAAAAAGTCAAATGACAGCATAACCATCATATCTAAACATTTTTACGAGGAACGGCAAAAAGTATCGTAAAAACGGAGGGAAATAAATATTTAGTACCGAATACTGATAGCGAATCACGTTGGTGATTATGCAATGCGCCGTCTTTACATTTAAAATAGCCTGCATCGGAACTACGGCATTCGACGAGGTAAATTCTCCAGACGGAATACAAATCGTGGAAAATTCTGAATCCTGAATTCTGAAGGATCATCAATGATATACAATGTGCCGTAATATCTCATGGAATTCAGATTAAATTGTTAATAGATAACAGTTGGTCTTTCTGATATCAAAATTACGCAGTTTCCGTGTTGTTTCGAAAATGATGGAAAATTATAGACCGGTTGCTGTCTCGTGGACGATGAAACAATCGGTTGAGAAGAAATGTGTTTGGTTTGATAAAGGCTCTGTTAACCCTGAAGCTGAGCTAAAGTATGAATCATGCATGCTTTGACTGCATGTCATAACACTTTTTATACGAGACTTTATTTCCGTTTCAGTAAATTAATAAAAAAGGATTACTTACGATTTTTAAAAACACGAGAAGATACTTCCGTGTTTTTCCATACATAGACAAGAGGGACCCGTCTGATTATATTATTTATGAGACTCTATGTTTAGGATTCATTTTCAGCTCGTGTAAGTTAGATTTGCATGAATAACAATTACCTCATTTTAAAAATCTACCTGTTGAGGAAGACAAATCGTGAATGATGTATTCAATCCGACGACTTATCGAGGCCGGGTCCATTTCTTATTTATTTTACTGTCTATGTGGGTTACCGATTTTCGCGGAATGGTCAACAGGTCAGATGATAATAAAATGTTTTATTTTATATCCCTTTTCTGTGTTTCACACTTGTCATTCGACCAGTCATAGCCTTCAATGCGATCATTATACTCGGCTGACTCGTTAGCGCGCAGGTCAGCGGAGGCGCATCCATGGAACGAATGGAGGGATCCAGCTCCTTTATCCGCAGGTCGTTCGCCTCCAGCTAATGAATCAAAGCCCTTAGTGTGAGCATATTGTCAATACGAAGCGAAATATTAACGCTGAACGCGCTCAGCTCGCACAATGCCAGATTAATTCCCATCTAAATGTGCGAATAAATGGCGGAGCAGCGGCCATTTAAAAGCAGCCGCTTCGGCCGGTGACGTTTTGTTTGACTTCTACACATCAATTCTTCGATAGATGAATGGTGAATGGATTTCTTTGTAAAGCGCAATCATACAATTTGTCGCGACATGTGCAGTTGATAAAATTTCCACATTTACCGCTGCTTAAGTACATAAGCAATAAGCTTGGATTTATAACCGTTATATAGGTTTATAAGGGCAGAATTTATGAGTGTCGGGAATCATTCAATGTATTTTCAGGAGCCTTAAAATAGATGTGTTCGTGTGACGGGCGAAGAACCAGGGTGTGTTGGAGCAAGTATAAAACATTGTACGTTTGCGAGCTAAGTGGCGCATGGGATCCCGGTGGATTTACCAGTAAGCGGCTCGGAAGCTTGTTTGCCGGGCGCTCCATTAAAATGGGATCAGGCGGGATGCAGATCGCTTGGACGTACTGCAAGCGGACGCATGAGCTGCCGCCTCCGGGATATACGACGTACAATATTGATTATACGGAACGTAGCGTATGTGTTCACATGATGAACGTACTTGAGACGTAATGCAGGTAGTCTTAGATTTATGTAAGTTGTCCACCTGCTCTAAACATTTATATAATTCTGGTTTAAATATCAAATGTTTTAGGGATGTGTTGCCTTAGTCATTGCAGCTAAAAGCGAGCCAACAGAATTAAAATTGAAAGTAATGGAAAAAATGAGGTAGAGGGAGATGAGTATAGTGTCAAGAAGATCCATTTTGATTACCAGCTAGCAACCTGTGTTACGACGAAATCATGACAAGTAAAAAAATAAGTCATGTTAACAAAATTGAATATAATCACGGGTACTGTAACATTGTTCTACCGCATTGATTTTTATGAAAGTAATAAACAGGATTTATGTCTAAGACCTACAGCAAACAGACATTGGGTAGTGAATAAACTATAGTAATACCCTAAGGCTCAGATGCATAAGAGCGATACTCTCAATTAAAACCCTATGCATGACTTATTGCGGCGAAACAATTGATTTCGATTAACACTCGACAAAGCTACTAAACAATAAAGCATTCTATCCGATACGCATATATTTTAGTAGATTTATGTGTTCACGTGCTCAAAGACTAGTGCGCAGAATTGAAAAACAATAGAAGAATCTTAAAGTATAATAAATTCATGGTATATGAATTACTTTAACACAAGTAAGTGCCTTCACTGGATTTAGGTGTCATTTAAGCGTATAAGGATAAACATAAGTTTTCATTTACCGCGCACAAAAGTATCCGGATCGAAGGACCAGTTTCGGTTATTACTTACAACAAGGATAACATGTTAAGGCACCGCATCAAAATGTTCGGAAGTTTCTTTTAAGTGCACTTTTATTTCAATGCCCCAGCTGCTTCATTGATCTTTGTTCTATGGCATCACGAGCAAGCCCGGGGGCCATCGTTGCGTAATTGTTTTAAACTCGTCTTTTAATTGTTCTATCGGGGGTTGGGATTTATGGGCCGACGTGATCTCCAGTCGTAATGCCATTCACATTCATTTGCGCTATTATTTCCGCGTAGCCGGACCATGGGAATGCACCGTCTACAAATTTAATCAACTAACAATTCATTGGGACGTTTTGTCAGGCTATAAAATGGCCATTAGGAATCTATTTGGTTATTTTTTTCTATTGAGATTTATAATTAACTATACCTCTTTTGGGTTTATGATCCATGATATGAAAAGTTTCTATACACGTAATTTCAGTTTAAAGTTTTTCATTTGCGAAGCCTACCACATTAAAGGACTGAAAAAAAATGTGGAGTTGCATGAGACACAGCGTCATCTGCAGCGTGGGCACGCGTTCAAGAGATTTACGAGTGTATTTAAACTGGTTTTACATTAAGCACCAACTTGGCCGATTTGATCGTAAAATCAGCCGTTATGTTTCGAGACAATATCGTGTCTGGTTACCCCACCCAAGCGGTTGACTGTTAAATTAACTTCAGGTTAACTATGGGTCACTTCTTTGACGAAGCCTATTGATTGAATCGTGGTAGGTACGACTTTTCGTACATACATACGTACAAACTGTACATTTTGTTTTCATGATCACTGTGTTCCAGACTTCGAGTCGAACAAACAATTCCGTAGGTTACAATAAAGTTGTTTGAAGCCGAAGGTTGTTAAAATAACTAGTGTTTATTTAAGGTGTTGGAATGGAAATTACTTGTCGGTAAAGAGAGCAATTAAGCGCGCTCACGCCCGGCCGTTTGTTCGGACGCGATCGCCGATGGCTCCACCCATTGTCCGCTGAAATTAACAGTGGCCGTAAAAAATACGTTTAACAAAAGAGTGAAGTCAGTGTTACAAATAATTTAAAAGATTTTTAGATCTCCTCTTATTATTGAAGACAGATGAGACAGATTGAGGAAAAGCTCGATACTCCGATACTCAGTTGTCAATTACAATCCATTTCTTGTTTCAGATAAAAAATAAAACCACCACTTAACTCATGTTTAGGTAGAAAACTATACATCCGTAACTAAGTTTTCGTTTGGAATAAAATTGTTAAGTTTAGCCGCTCCCGTTTTAAAGTGACTAGCTTTTATGTAGTCGACCTTGATGTCGGCTGCGATCCGACACCTACGGGCCCCACATATACGTCATTTCTTATTCATTGATTTACTGAAGTTATATACGACTGTATTTCATACGAACACGTCATATTTTTCCATGATATTTTCTATTTTCTATTGGCTCACCACGTACCTTACGTGGTGAGCAAAGAAAATCTTCAGTATATGTTTTTGTTTTGAAGTTCTAAGTCTGTTTTGGGTTGGTGGTGGTCGTCGATAAAATGTATGGAGTTTATGATGTAAACCTTGTATTAATAATTATATTCCACCTGTCTTTTTCCTGGGACCTGGACTCCAAACAGGATAAGTCGATGTTTTAACAGGATACCTACTATTGTTTTAAGAAACAGCCTGCTCGTTCTGCCGAATGTCCCAAATTTTAGATAAACAAATCCAACCTGAC
This sequence comes from Xestia ashworthii, assembly GCA_950022955.1. Taxonomy (NCBI): domain Eukaryota; kingdom Metazoa; phylum Arthropoda; class Insecta; order Lepidoptera; family Noctuidae; genus Xestia; species Xestia ashworthii. The sequence continues at coordinate 9,676,757 of OX465564.1, forward strand.
TGAAAATCTGAACAAAAAGTCCATCATTTTGCAGTGTCAATATCTTGATGGACTTGCATCTAAAGCTAACTCCTCACTTCCCAAGTCTGAAGAGTCATGAATTCGTGGGATGATGTTTTTAAAGGATAATGTCCAGACACAACTAGATGAGAGGCTCAAAGCAGTATCATTTGTTTGGGATGTGACAATATCCTTCCGTCAGAAGCCAATCGAACTGCCGTTGATTGAATTGATTGAAAAAGAAATGTAGAGGGGGTGTCGAGGCCGGTGCCTGGTCCACCGGTATTTTTATAGCCTGTACACGTCTCACGACGCGAGGGCGACACATTCTCGACGAGGCGACGTTTTTGCTACGCCAACTTTCATTAGACACCGCGCGCCGCGGGACCGAGGCGTTTCCTTTTAATAAATGAGTTATGCGTTTATATTCAAGATGGCTGCCCGGTTTATACCACTAGGGTGTCAAGAATGTTACGATGGCCGCGAGCTTTTTGACTTATACAGTTGCATTGTTTAAAAATTATTGTTATCATTATTTTATTTGGATACCGGTGGGTATTTATGACTGCGGTAGTGGTTTTCTTTTGAAGACCGATATCAGAGAGAATCCGTATAGAGATATAAGAAAGCAATCCAACAAACCCTTCAGTTGGTAGCAAGTTGATGCGTAGCTGTCAGTGTAGAATTCATCAAAAATGTGCGCAGGTATTTCCACATTCGGTTGGCACGTACAATCTTTTTGTTAGCTGTAAATGTCCTCAAACTCCGCAAGGCCCGCAGTTGTCAACTTTTCGTGTATTTATTTACTCATTCATACATTTCTTGTATGTCTGTCCCTTTGTTTATTGCTTTTCAGTGCGTCTGCAGACTCCGCTTGTAACTTTACTTCGAAAACGTCTGTATCATAAAACTAAAATCCATGAGTCAATTTAAAAGAGGTAAGTATAACATTTCCTTCTGAATTTTAAGAAGCTCTAAGTATTTAAACACCTATCAACAGGGAGACGTTCCACAGACTGGTTTATTTTTTAATCGAGATTTATATTCGGACTCTCTTAGGAAATAAAATAATCACGGCGGCGTCGATTTGCATACAATGGTAAAATAATTTTACGCGCGTTTCGCAGCGCTTAATTCTACTTTTTATTTGGCCTTCCGCGCCCTATCTACGAATCAAACGGCCTGCTCGCGCGCGCCCATTTAAGTGTTAACATTTTTGAGAAGTCTTTCGAATACTTTTATGAATTGTATAAATCTAACAGCGAGTCGTCTACATATACCAGCGGGCATCGTCATTATAAACTTTTTTTAACATTAAGCTGGGCAGTTAAGTTGAAGCTATGCTAGTGTTATAAAATATACATTAACATAACTGGGAAATAAGTTGGCTTCACTAAAAGTGATGGTGCTATCGGCTATGAGCGGTGCAGGCGAACGAGATGCGTCCGCGGCAGACTGCGTGGCGAGGTCGTGGCTCGAGCGTCCGTGGACACCGACACGGACAGTCGTCTTGGCGCCGCCGTCTACCACACACATAACAATCTGACTGCTTTCAAACAGTGACTTCAAATCGAGTAATTATGTTCACCACAATATAACTGCGAAAAATAGCACAAAAATAATTTTCTAGCAGATAAAATTTACATTCAGAGCAAATATCGGCCGTCATAAATTCAGCACAAAAGTGCGAGCGACGGTCGACTAGCAACAAAAGGGCATGACTTTTCCCGCAAAAAAAGATGATCCTTAATCTGATTAAATCTCCATCGCGGCGGACGTCGGACCGTGAAAGATTAATGAATATTTGTGCGAGGATTCCCGGAGCTGGGCTGGCACGTACTGCTGTCATAATCATATTAGCTGCGACCGGAGCCCGGAGACCGGAGACCGGAGGCCGGCTTGGCACGCACGCACCCACCACGCACTCATACTTTGCTACTTACCGAAGTACTCTTACTCTAAACTTTGGGGTCACTTGTGTCACTTGTGATAAATAATTAGTCCCGTCTTGTTTTAGCAAGAAGGCTTTCAAAAAACACGGTCAACGAGATCCTGTCTTTGGGAAGCCTAGTTTTTTGGTGCATTTAAACCAAAATTTAAGCACGTATTTTGTTTTCGTCCCGAAGGACCAATGTTACTAACGAGATTGTAGCAGATGTTAAATGGAGTTTCACCTCAAAAGACATTAAACGATACGACTGATTGAATCTCAGAATTTTTCTTAATCTAAACATCAAGATATTCAAAACAATCACACCGTAATTGCCAATTACAACTGGCAAATGGAAACAGAGATACAAGTAAGATTTATGACAACATTATTTTCTAAGCAAAATAAATTCGCTCAATAAAATCACAAACAGGACTAGATGCGAAGATACGAGTATATCTAGATAATTTAATATTTCGTGTTATTGTAAGTTAGTAATAGGATCTTATTAAGAGCGCTGAGTACCTAAAACTCATTATATTTTTTAATACGTCTACACATAAAGTAGCGAGTACAAACATGGCTTAGCGAGCGATACGCAACGCGTTAATGTAAGTGTTTTCACAATATGAATTATACATTGAATTGTGTCCAGGCGGACTCTTTATCTCATACCCAACGGGGCATCGAACACATTATGCCATCGGACTGCGCTAGATTTTTATTACATCTGCCCTAGAAAAACTTTAAACCACTAATACAGGCTTTCCATGACATCTAACCACATACAAGTTGCGATATCGAAAATCACAATTGAAATTAACGCATTTCGAGTGAGCTCAATAAACACACTCGTAAAAGAATCAATTGTAAGACCCAAAAGAAATTAAACGTGAGAATGTATTGTTTCATACAAGCGTGAACAAAACGAAAATCGTTGTTTGCGTTAACCAGCTCTCAGGTCGTTTTCGACCTGCTTTCGTGAACATAAATCGCATTAAATAAAAGCATTATTTATGACGTCCATACTTCGCATTGAAAAAGTTGACTTTGAGTTTGAATATTCAAATGGGTCTCCTTGGCAATAAAGCTGAACTTATTATTTTAGGGTCGACGAATATTTTGTAATTATCTGGAAACGCACTGACTAAACTTCCAATAGTTAAGCCAATATTCTCATTGAATTTGTTATTTTTAAATTGCGCGTCGTTGTCGTGGAGGCATCGTTTTGAGTAAATTGATTCATTATTTTAAAGCATTACCTTCTCTTTTAAAGAAATAACGTTGACCAGTTTTTTACTGTACGAAAAGAGTTATATTGGGCGCGTTTATACTTTACGATATACGCTCAGTACAACCCAATTGAGTGAAACTGTCGAGAAAAAATCGCAGATGGGCACTATATTTAACATGATGTCGATTAAAATGTTGACATCAATGAGCTTCAAGTTTCACAATGGCCCTACACTCGGAACATAAATGGAGTTGGGCACGTTAAGGGCGTCGGAGTGTTGGATTGGTAATTAATTATTAGTTATGGCTTGTGGCGGCTATAAAGGCAAGCTCATCAATGATTCAGGCGAGCAAACAAAGCGAGCGTGCACCGCGGGCATTATCCGCCATAAGACATCATAAACGGAGCACCATCATCTGGGCTTATAAAAAATTCATGCTCATCTCACATTTCGGCGCCCCTCTTAATTTCGCGTGAGCCTCTTCTTGGTTCGTGTAAAAACTTCGGGTGTCTTTTTATGACTTTTACTGCGGTATAATTGGGGTGGGGCGAGCGCTCGCGTCCCCGAGGTGACATAAATACTACCCCCTAACTCCTCGCTTCCAACTACCCCCGAGTTAATCTCATGTAAGGCTATACGCCACGGAAGCAGATCGCATTAAAACGTCTTGCCAACTACAGGTTAAATTACTTGAAATCTATACTGCTGCGGTACTGCAAGAAATCTTCTCTGTGGAACTTTTAGTACGTACTTAATGAACTGGTTTTGGTGCAAAAATATAAACGTCAAATATAAAAAGACTTATGGAAATTATCTTGTAAATACGCAGATAGACTTAAATGTAATGGGGCATCAGAGATGGGTGCGTCGCTAATGCATTTTGCATGTCTTTCCTAACCTTTCGAGAGTTGTATCGTATAGTTCTCGGTGCTCTCAAAGCTCTATAACATATCCTAAATAATGTTATGAACAAGAGGTAGACATAAAACGTTAATGTTTAAGACAGTATGCGGGCTCATTTAATTTATTTATACTTTCTTTGAGCATCAAACAAAATGATAGTGTCTGCGAGGTAGTAAATGCGATTTCAATTTTATAGAGGCAGCGGAGTGGTGTGCGACTGTGCGAGGTGGCGGGACCGCGGGACGCGACGCGGCCTGTACTCGCGTGCATGTGTGTATTTATTTGCAAATTCCGAATAGCTTTCAATATGTAGAGACGCGCTGACTCCCGCCTGTCGATCCACTCCAATATCGCACTCCTTGTGCGACGTCACGAAGGCGACGCCATTATTCGATGCGACGATTGACTCACACGGGAGCACCGCCTTCTCAGGACGCCGCATGATAGATGAGACCCAAAAAACATATCCGTAATTGAGATTTCTATTACAGAAATTGAAAGCGATCAGTTTTTTTCATGTTTGTATACATAACGTGAGTGGCGTCGGCGACAGCGAGCTATCGCGTTTCGGAAGTGTTCGCGGACGTCAATTTGTATATTGTCATTATTAGACTTGGCGCGGAAAGTTTGGGTGCGTTCATCCATCATGGTGTGACGTGCGACCGGTCCGATATCGCGCCTAATACGTATTGATTTCCCACTTAGCGTTTTTCTTGGGAATCGCGGCGCTCCACCCTTCCGCCGTCCGGAGGCCTAACGAGCTGTTTGTCCTCTACTTGCGGCAACTAGGGCGGTTGTCGCTCCACACTTTGGCGTCGTCGTCTAAATTACTTCTCTGTAGGTAGTTCTGATTGAAGACAAGACAACGCCAAAATCCAGTTGGTATGATCTCAGTCATATCTTAGTTCACTTGTGGGTTTGTAGCAGGGCCTTATGAGCGATGTTATTTTTCTGGTGAGTTTTACTGAACAACAGCTCCTCTTAAATCATTCATGTCATTTTATTAACAAAAGTATTGAATGTCGTTAAAGTATTGTGTCGGCAAATCAACATTTGCCAAAACGACTTTTTTCTCCGGTATGATGTTGTGTTTAGTGTGACAGTGCACGCAAATAATGTTCTATTCTGATGTACATGTCGGTAACGAAGAAGCTCGTATGAGATATGATGTAAGCAAGTGAAATATTTGTGTAGGTACATTTGCCTAAATGCTGTAGAAAAAGATTTCGTCACCAAGGTCCCCGGTGGGGGTGGAGGGGGGAGGCGAGAACAATGGTTTCGGTTCTCACACGTGTGGAGGATTATTTGCATTCGGAAATAAAGAGAGGAATGATAAAAGAAAGGCGCGAGCGAGGTCCCACCGCCTCAGGGTGGGGTGTGGGAAATAGGAGACAGGGGGAAGGGGTGCGGGGTGGCCCCGTGGAGGGGGTGGGGGCTCGTTACGCGAACAATGGAGAAATAATGTACAGATTGCAGTGAGCGATGCGCCCAGCGCGACTCAGGTGTCTTAGCTCTGTGTGTGGACATCACGCCTCCTGTGCTTCTCGGAGCGGGCTTTATCTATGTTTGTAATGCATAAGCACTACGGCAGTAAATAAGTATTTATATACTAGAGAAGCATCTTAAGTGGTGCTTCAAATAAAAAAATCCCTCCGGCAAGCCGCAGGAGGAGGTAGATTTCGAAGAAGGTGCTGGAGCGTCCGACTATTGAAAATTTGTATAAAGAGTTGTACTTATGTGTACAATCTACAAAAAAAAATATGATTTCAAAATCGTTGTCCTGTAATGGAAAGTTTACCCTTTTTAAATTCTCTCATAAGAGTTTAGCATGGAAACGCCCTCAAATGTTTAGTTATAATTTTTTATTTCGAAAAGTATAAGTTTTATCGCTAAACTTTGAAGGTAACAATTGTAAAGTAAACAATTTGCTTTCAAAAAAAAATATTTGCGACGTTCAAAATGTTTACTGTTTCGGAGATATGATTTTTTTTCGCAAAAAATTTGGAATATTCAACCCCCTCCCCAATTTAGGGGTTGCATCAAAAAAGTTTTAATTTAAAGATGTCCGTATTCGTACTCAAAATGATAAAAATGAGAAACGGTTCAAAAATTTTCCATAGGAAAAAAGTTATGGCCAAAAAACTGATTTTAGAAAAACCGCCCCCCCGCCGCCCCCCATGGACGAATTCCGCCCATTCACGAACTTAGCCTAAGTTTTGACCGTTTCGATTTTTTGGCCAAGTTTGAAAGCAATCGGTTCATAATTGCGACCTGTAGAGTGTGGCTAAATTTGGCTTGTCACCCATATACATACGTATTCATATATATCCCCGTAGGTGAGAGACCAATAGGTAGATTTTTTTTTTTTCAAAAAAAGGAAATCTACCTAAAATGCATATTTTCTTAAACTTTCCCATTATTCTGACGCAAGTTTCGCTACATTACACTGAATAAAAGTCTACCCATCGCGTACGTAGCGGGCACGTGTTATGAGATTCCATGGTGATAAAGAACAATTACAGAAAATTAAATAGACCAAAATTAAGTATGCTGTTAACAGGCGATTTACACTGATTTAAATAAATGTTGGTAACAACTCTATTTGGAAGTCATAAAGCACAATATCAACATAACGATGTCCAAGCGTGTAGTGATTTTTTAATGGCAGCAGCAATCCGGGCTACAGGGCAAGGCGGGCAGGCGGGCAAGGCGGGCACGCGGGCTAGTCGGGCAAGGCGAGGCCGTTTAATATAGGACGTGTTCATAGGAAGCGCAAGCAATCACAACACAATCACCCCATCCTCGCATGACACCGAAAACGTCCTCGTTCATATAAGTATAAATTAATCCATTTAGAGCGAGCGACCGGCACCGACGTCGACCGACGATTAACGGAAGCTTCTACTTAACTAATTTATCCTCGGGTGGTTTTAACAGAATGGATAGCAGTGATTACGGCCGATGGCGACGATCTCGTGTGACGCTCGGCTCGACTCGGTGCGCCGGAGATGCGCGTACGCACACATGGGTGGACCGCAATCAAAAGTTATTCGTTACAATTGTTGGACGCATAACGCGATTTAACAATGATTAGGATCGATCACATGACACTGTGTACTGGTCTTGCTTGACCGATGTATTCCCAGCACAGTTTTAGAACTCATTAATCTATTGATGAATGTCTCGAAGATCTTCACCATAAAAAAATTAACAAGCGAAACAATGGCGATAGTTTTAGCTCAATAGTCGTCAATCTTCGCTGAATAAATCAACGAATCTTATCCTGAAAACTCGATTTCAGATATTAAATAAACCGACCGTAATAATTCCATGAATTTCAGGGGGACATTATTATTCTGATTCGGCTTTACTATAGTCAAATGTTTGTAATCCAGCAAGCCCGCGACATTTTAATAACATTGATCAAATAGAACAAAAGTATGTGGACCGAGCACTCGACAGAGATGAAAGTTAAAAGGGTCGCGCGGGGGTTGTAGGGGAGTGTGGTGTAAGGGGGGGAGGAGCGGGTTGAATGTCTTATTCCCTCCACAATTCAGAGGTATTTCGTGTTCTTCATACGCAAATATATCCTCGTTACGGAGGTACACGTGAGCCTCCGATTGCGTGCGTCTAGTATGGAAACCCCTGGCGAGTAAGTGCGACGGTGAACCGTGGGAATTGTCCCTGCCAGAAAATTGGATTCAGTAATCAAACGGCGAATTGGACAAACGTACGTCGTTATCGTCCGAGGCTCGGTGACACAATAGCAAAACTTATTAAAAGAAAGTAGGATTCTAGATTTTACCCAAATATTTAGATAAGACGGGATTTCGGGACAGAGAAAGTAACATTAGATATAGCATACATCATATTATTGGAACGAAGGTTGAGATCGATTCACCGCGTTGATTGTTACGATGTTTTTGAAAGCTGAACTGAGGAAATTCAGGTTTCAGTACCTACACACCTTCGTTCAAAATTGTACTAAAATGGTGCTTTTCTCTCAAAGCTCTAAAGCGTACAATTAATTAATTAGCCTAGTGCCATCAGAATCATGCTTCTAGCCATTCGGGCGATGTCTTACCAACAGTGTTTATTTCTATCAGAGACTTCAGTTCATAATACTGAATCGGTTAATGCGACAATGAATCATATTAGGAATCAATTTCGCAATCAATCATCATACAAATACTTTTACAAAAAAAGTTACTGTCAATTGCAAATTGCAAAATAAATAAATAAATAAATATCGCTGGACATTACACACAGCGCTAAGCAAGGCTTGTGTCGTGGGCACCAGACAGTTGATATACTACATATATACTTTTTGTTTGTAAATACATACTTATTTAGTATACATATAAACATCCATGACTTGGAAACAAATTATGTCCATGCTCATCACACAAACATTTGCTCCTACCGGGATTCGAACCCGGGACCCTAAGAACGTAAGGCAGCCTCACTACCGTTGCGCCATTCGGGAATAAAAACCGCAATTATAATTTTTTTTTAATTTAGGAAGTCAATCTAGTGTCTGATGTCAACGATGGACATAGAAATCGTTACTGTAGTCGGTCCACAAGGGCTCAAATGGAGCCAAAATATGCCAACAGTAAAAGTTCGGATTTTGAATTTTATTAACCTGTGGATTTTACTGAGGTCGGGTTTTATGGTGTTCTATCTATCGCCTCTTTGTAAAGGCTTTAAAAGAGTATTCTTAGCTAAAGCTACGGGGGTACATTAGATGTTGATTGTTGAAATATACTTCGAGAATAGGGTAGACGACAAAAAAATCTATTTAGTCCGTCAGTTAGATTATAAAAAATGTTTGACCCGATTTTTTTCTTCTGTTAAGTAAAACAATATTGACGAAGATACGACGCTTTTAAAATTCTCAATACGTCATCCTTTGGTATAATTTTTAGTGAGTTCTGACGTCACGAGCAATATTCAATGATTTACAAAAATAAAAAAATACGTGTCCATTATTTTCCGGACTAAGTAGATTTGCATTTTTTTGCGTCATGCTTATTATACCCAGACACAATTCAAATAGGACAGGTTAATCAGCACGGATTCGCATTTGTCCTTACTATCCTTTTCTGTCGCTCAGAAATGACATTTGCAAGAGCAGTGGTTCCCTACCTTTCATGGAGTAGGAACCACTTTGATGTCTTTATTGTAAGCAGGGGCCATAAGGTCCTAGATAAATATGGACACCAACAGGATTATATCTTGGGGGTGAATCTTTAACTCCTAGTCCTAAAAGCTCTAATCAGGAAGTAGCTCAGGAATTTGTTAATCTCTTTACCGATACCGTTAAAAACTACGGAGGCTCTAAATTCCTCTTCTAGAGTCTCAAGTATTGTATTGTACAACGGGCTGGTGTCCACAACTCCACGTCAAAGCGCGTATTTTTCGTATGGGCTATAATCCACCACGCGGGCCCAGTGCGGTTTGGTAGATGTCACATGTCTTCGAATTTTTGGTTCTAGGACATGCCGGTTCCCTCACGATGTTTGCCTTCACCGTTTTGAGAGCAGTGGTGATGAAATAAATTACACATAGTAATGCGCCAAAGCGAATGCATCTGGATGCCAGGCTGAATTTAAATTTAAGCACCCGACCCGATGATAGTTATCCGGCAAATAAAAATCAAACTGACCGAAGATCTATGGGGAATGTCTATCAAAGTTTGTACTTCCATACTTGAGACTATAGCTCCATACTTAGCTGTAATTTTTAATTTGTAAGTAGACCAAGGAGTTTTCTCTGATTTAATGAACTACAGTTAAGTCATTTCCAGCGATATTTATTTATTGAAATTAAATGCCTCATCATTTTAACACCAACAGAATCTTACACGATCAACAGTATGGTTTCACCAAGGGACGTTGTAGTTTGTAGTACAACTGACGCCGGCGTAAACTTATTAAAGCACATATTCACGGCGTGGGAAGAGTCCCAAGACGCTGTAGGAATATTTTGTGCCCTCTCCAAAGCATTTGATTGTGTAAATCACGACATTTTACTTTTGAACTTGGGCATTATGGACTAGGTAAACTTGCACTTAGTTTGGTAAAATCTTATTCAAGCGAAAGACAACAATATTATGTTCAAATAAATGGTGTTAATTCACAGGGTTTGCAAGTAAAAATGGGGGTTCCGCAAGGTTCAATATTGGGTCCTTTCTTCTTTTTAGTATATATAAATGATCTACCCTATTTACTGAAAAACCAAACTCAAAATATGGTATTATTTGCCGATGATACTTCCCTAATTTTTAAGATAAATAGACGAGTCCAAAAAAGATTTGCTTTACCGAATGTTAAAAGTAGCCATTTTGATATAGTATTGAATAAAGAGAAACTTGAATTCGTAGATAAAACGGTTGATTCAATGCTGCAATGGGGTTCTCATTTAACATCTCTGGCGGGCGGCTTAGTTCAGCGGCATATGCTAGATTCGTTTATTTTAGTTACATTCATAGTATAATGTCTTATGGCATTTTGTTATGGGGACGGGCTGCAGGCATTGAGTCTATATTCATTCTGCAAAAAAGAGCGCGTAGGCGCGATTCTCTAAGGGAACTGTTTAAGGAAATTAACACCATGACTGTACATTGTCAATACATCTACGAAAACATAATGTACGTAAGAAAAATCTACCTTTTTGGTAAAAGAGGTGACAGACACAATTACAGTACTAAAAATAGGGACCAATAGTTCAGCCAGGCTTCAGACTCGCTAAAGTAGACTCGTCTTTCATGGGGTACCTACTGTTTGAAACGGGCCCTATCAGAATACCAGCGCTGTGACGTTTTTTAATGTTACAGCACCATGCTGAGATAGGAGCCTTTTGGCCTCGTACGTGACGAGTTTCGTTTCTTTTAATTTTTATATTTATTATCTGTTTAATTTTTATTAGTAAGTTTTAAATACTGATAATTTTGATGTGTTTTGTCCTGTGCGGGCTAATAAATGCTTTTTCTTTCTTCTTTTAAACGCTATAATAAAATTCCACAAAGCATTCTTGAACTAAATGAAACAAAATTTAAAGCATGCATTAAACGCACACTATCTAAGCAAGCATATTACAAATTGGATGATTATATCGCTGATAAAAATGCTTGGCTCAATACCAGTCCTGCTCCACAAGGACAGGGGCGCATAAATGGATAGCACTAATTGTATTGTTGGAGCTGCTGAAGATTGTACAATTATCTTTTTATTGTATTATTATACATATAACCTCATATCCCAATTTGTGTGAGTGCTATGTGCTAGAATGCTTTCATTCGCTGGAAACCTACGTATTTTTTTTACTTGAATGTGCCCTGGCGGTTAAGAGTATGTCATGCCCACTCAAATGTCCCGCTGATGGTGGCGCGTGTGTCGGGTCATTTAGTTCCCTTCAAAATGGTTGAGTTGAATGGTGCTGATACATACGTCATGTTCATGAACCGGCGCTGTCGGTTGGGACTGGTCAGCTCTTGGTTGCCACGTCTTTTTTTTTTTAATTGTTTGTAACAACATTATGATTTAAAAGAGTGTTCATGGAATTTCTTGCCCGTTCTTCTCCATAGAGATCTACGCTAGGGAATAGGCAACTACAGGGTGACCAGTCAGATCACCAAACATTAATTCACAAACTTTTACTTGACAAGCAACGATTAGAAAACACATTATTTGTCATTTCATCAGTATACAACAACAAGTTTAACAAATAATTCACTTCGCAAAATAATTATCACATAAACTTTTATTTAATAACGTATTATTTGACAAACAATTCATTATTTTTTCGTATTATCTCATAAAACAACGTTTGAAATAAAGACGTTACACAAATTGATTGTGCCATTTAAAAAAAAAAGAAAATAAATGAATTTGGTTTCCTCTATGCACAAATTTTGTGACAGAAATGAATCGCTGCAGAACCGACTCCACGTAGTCTTTTCTGCCCTACCCCTAGAGTGTAATTTAAGCCCGCGTAGGCGCGGAGGGGCGAGGCGGGCCGCGAGCTGAGGAGCAGGTGGCTTTAACACTCGCCGCCGCGGCTGAGGCTGGCCGGCTTCAGCCGGCCAGCAAGCCGAAGCTGCGGTGGTGAGCGTTAAAACCTTCTGCGACGATAAGCTCGCGTGTGACCGCCGGAGCCCCGCAGCACCGGAGCCGTGACAGAAACCATGCCTGCTGCATGTTGCATGCTGCATGTTTGCATACTGCATGCTTGCTGCTTGTTGGTTGCATGCATGCTGCATGCTTGCTGCATGCTTGCTGCATGGTTGCTGCGTGCTTGCTGCATGGTTGCTGGCGTTGCTGCTCGTTTGCTGCATGCTTGCTGCTCGCTTGCTGCATGCTTTCTAAATGCCTGCTGCTTGCTTGCTGCTTTCTTGCTGCTTGCTTGCTGCATGCATGGAGTATGCCTGTTTGCATGTTATGAAAAACTATGCATTTCCTTATTTTTTTCTTAAAAAAGAGTAATACAAAAAATACTAGCCTGTAAATTATTTTGTTGAAACGTGATTTGTCCAAACGTATCAAAGTAAAAAATGAAAAATTTATAAATTAATAAATATCATTTGATGCATTTGATAAAAGAAGTATTTGCCAAATAAATGTTTGTAAAACGAATATTTTAAAATAAAACATTTGCGGAACAAGTTGTTTGCGAAATAAATAGTATACGAAACGTTGGTTGTAAAATGAAAATTTGTCAATGGACTTTTGGTAAAACATTAGTGAACCCAACTACAGTTTTTATGTCTTGTGACTGTGACTGTAGCTAGATTTAAATTTCATCTTTGTTTCGACATCTCAAAAGTGCCTGTAACTGGCCTACTTGAAATAAATGCTTTAGTTTTTGACTCACACACACAATGCTTAAATGTGATGAAAACTTTCAGAATCAAGATAGTGAAGCTTACAAGAGCGATCGAAGTGAGCTCAAAACATTTTGCAATTCCTCATCCAGAAATAGGAATAAGTAAGTAGATTTTTGCTTAATGCTCATGAATCTCGCAAGAGTGAATAAGAGCGACTGTCGCAACCCCGGGCAGGGAAAGCCACTATAGTGGCGATAAGTCCGCTCTTTGAGGAGTAGCTTGAGAGGCGCCACGGCGTCCTCACCTACCGCCTGACGCAGGTCCTCACCGGACACGGAGTTTCGGGAGGTTCCTGCATCGAATCGGGCGGGAGGAAAGGCCCGGGTGTTTCTACTGCGAGGATCCACCGGAGGACACGGTGGAGCACACGGTGGAGGTCTGCCCTGCGTGGACGGAGCGCCGCCGTGTCCTCGTAGCGGCGATGAATGGGAAACCGTCACCTCCTTCTGCGAAGCAGTTATGCTAGCGAAGGAGGTGGCGGAACGCGAGAGGGAGAGAGCCTCTCGCCACAGCCGCCGCGGGAGACGCACCGGGCGTCGGGGGTCACGTGGTGGCCCCCGGTCACCGTAGGCGCGGCCTGTGGACGGTGAGCTATGAGCTAGCTCGCCATCCGTCCGTCTTATGACGACAGGCCGTGTCGACGGTGCGTTCGTGTTCCACACGCGCCTCAGAGATGCCAGCACAGAGAAGGGGCGCAGCCACGGAAAAAAAAGAGCGAGGAAGGAACATGGACGGGTTTTAGTCAGTAAAGGGGAGGGTCTGTATTTATGCTTTCGCGGTTGCACAACGACATGCTTTGCTTATGCTTTGCTTGGTAGTATAGATGCAGGCCTACCCTACTGCCTCCATCAGAGGCAGTAGGGTGGCGGGGTCTTGAGGGGGAGCGCTACGGTCGTGTAGATCCTCAAGGCAGGTCTGGGGGATTCACCTTCACGAGGTTGCCACCCTGTTCTTGGTCTAATTCCATAAGAAATAGACGTAACGAAAACCCCCAGGCGCTTTTTCGCACCTTCCCGAAAGCCACAATCCCAGGCCTAGGGAAATCCCTCACCCCATCTCCATGATCCTACACCCAGACCCTCCCTCCCTTCTCCCTTTTATCCTTTCGGTCCATGAGGACGGGTAACCTCGATTCCAAAAAAGCCCACCAAACCCAACATGTCGCAGAAAAGCAAAAATAATATTCCCCAGGTGGGTCCCGGTAATGCCGGGGAATCCCACACCGACTCGTCGGTCTGCCTCCACCGTAATCTGGGGGGGGGCACTCTTCTGCCTAAGGCGGTTTTACCGCCAGCACCGGCTGCGGCTCACGCGCCAACTAAAACACACACGGACACGACCACGGCTGCGATTTGTGCGCCCACTGACTCGACGACGACTGCGACACCTTCCACGATGGCCTGGCAACAGAGTATCGTTCGGAACAGTGTCACAAACAATCCCGACAATGACGCCGACAACCCGCGAATATCCAGCCTTAGCAGCGAACTCCGCACGCTGGCACTCCAGCGTGAGAAGATCGAGGCAAGGCTGAGGGACATAGACTCTCTCGGGACGGGAAAGGAAGCGGAGCCTGGTGGTTCCGGTTTCATCTCTGTGGACGAGGTCCGCAAGCTGAAGACTAAGCGCGGAAAACTCCGAAACAGAGAAAGAGAGCTCAACAAACGTTTGCGCAAAGCCCGCGAAGGCAATAGTCTACGCGATGCGCAAACGGGAGGTTGTAAAGGAGTACGCGACCGACTACAGGCACGCGAAGGGGAAACCCAGAGCAAGCAGCAGTCGGACGCGGAAACGAGCGGGCAGGGAACAGTACGCGAAGGGGAAACCCTACGCGAGAAGTCACTGCCCGCACCGGGACCATCCGGAGGAAGCAACCAGAACCGCAATGAGACGACTGGCGACCGACACCGGACTAGAAAACGAGGAAAGCGGGCTGGGTTCCTAAACCGGGCATCCCTGGAACAAAGAGCCAAGCCGGGCCCCACAGAACCGCAACCAGGGCCAAGTGGCCAGGGAGCGGCGAAGCGGGAGCGTCCGGACGATACGGCCTCGCCAAGCACGCTCCAGGGGGACGCCAAGCGTTTCAGAACCCAGGCTGCTCAAGGGGAGCAGAGAACCTATGCGCGGGCCACGAAGGATATTCCTGCGCGACTCGCCGTAGCAATCTGCTTCCCGCCTCCATCACGTGACATGACACCTGTCGAGGGCGAGGTCGTAAAGACCAAGCTCGAAGACCTGATAGTGGACACGTGTTGTACGGACCCCACCAAAGTCCCGGCCTTCCGCGGCTACCCAAGGGTAGTGGATGGCACGGTGCACATATGGTGCGAGGACGAAAACGCGCTGACTTGGCTAACTCTGAACGTACCCAAGATACGACTGCCGGACACTGACGTGACACTGACTATAATGAGACAGTCCGACGTACCGACCCCATTACGCGCGGCGCTCTTCGTACCCAGGTATAATGGGGACATAGCGCTGCTCCAGAAGATTTTGACATGCCAGAACCCCTGGTACGCTGTCGGTAGGTGGTCCCTATATAGGGCGACTTCGGTCGGTGGAGATAACCATGGGACTTATTTGACCCTGGGTATCCCACCGGACGAAGCCGAAAAGGTCTTGGGTAGGGAGCGACGAATATCGTACCTTCTTGGGTCGATATACGTTCGCTTCATCCCCAAAACCAACCCCTCCGACACACAGACTGACACTCAGACCGACACCGACACGGAACGGACGAAACCGGCACCGACGGACATTGACCCGACCATGACCGAACTGGAGGAGGAGATGGCCAGAACGGCGATGGCTGATGCCGACGCGGTGAGGACTGCAGCCTCACCATCAGGGTGGACGGAGCGGCTGCTCTCGTCGTCACCGGTACCGAGTGTAGACCAGCACGGGCTGGAAGGGGGGGGTGTATCATCCGATGGATCCCTCTCCTCCTAATTCCACCCCACTACCGCCCACATCCCGTCCTTTAAAAATTATCCAGACCAATCTCCAGCACAGCCAGATGGCTACCGCCTGCCTGCGCAGGGCACTGGAGACGGAACCCTGTACCATTGCACTCATCCAAGAACCGTGGATCCGCAAAAATAGAATATGTGGCCTTGGTAACATTGGAGGTAAGCTAATCCTCGATACACAAGGCACAGAAAAGCCTCGAACCTGCGCCTATATACCCAAAGATGTACCCACCACCACACTCACGCAATTATGTTCCAGAGATCTAACAGCAGTCAGGATAAAAACCGACGGTGATGCACCTGATATCGTCCTAGCCTCGGTATACATGCCTGGCGAGGATGAGGACTGCCCACCAAAGGAGATGGCCGACCTGGTAAGGTATTGTGAAGATGCCAACCTGGACCTGGTCATCTGCACGGACTCAAACGCCCATCACCCACTTTGGGGCTGCAACAAAGCCAACACTAGAGGTGAGGTACTATGCACATACTTGTTCTCCACTAACCTTAACATCGCTAACCACGGCTCGGAACCCACTTGGGTTACATCTCGCGGACAAACAATTATCGATCTCACGCTGGCTTCGGAAAGCGCGGCAAAACTTATATCTGACTGGCACGTCTCCAACGAGCCTTCCTGCTCCGACCACAGAAGAATCCGATTCTCACTAGTGGCTAGTATAAAAAAACCCGAACCCAGACGCAACCCACGCCGTACCAACGTACCCGGCTACAAACGACTACTGGCCTCCCTGCTAACGCAGCACCAAGCGCCCCAAACTCTAACAGACCCTAAACAACTTGAAGACACTGTAACAAAACTCTCGGAATTCATAATCGAAGCCTACCACGCCTGCTGCAAACTAAAAGACCAAAACACCAAGACAAAGGGCAACTCCTGGTGGAACTCGGAACTTAGTAAGCTCAGGCAAACCATGCGCAAACAATTTAACAAAGCCAAGAACTCCAGACTACCAGAAGACTGGGATTCATACAAGAAAACACAATACACCTTCAAAAGACAAGTCAGGTACGCCAGCAGGGCGGCCTGGCGAAGGTTCTGCGAAGAGATTGAACCGAACAACGAGGCCGCACGCGTGAGAAAGATCCTATCTACCGATCAGGATCGCGCCCTCGGGTCGCTGAAAACCCCAAACAACACATATACCAAATCGGACCACGAGACAAGTAAGGTTCTCCTGGAAACCCACTTTCCAGACTGCGACCTCTCCGAGGACAGAACCTGGGCAACTGAGCCAACGCACACACCAAACGACCAAGACTGGGCCAGAGCCCGCACTATAGTAACAGCAGAAAGAATAAAATGGGCAATAAAGACTTTCAAACCATATAAATCCGCAGGCTTAGACGGAATCTTCCCCGCCCTCCTACAATGGGGAGTAGACGTCTTAACGCCATGGCTGACCGTCATCTATCAAGCCTGCATAGCACAGAAATATATACCACTTGCATGGCGAGAGGTGAAAGTCATTTTCATCCCTAAACCAGGCAAATCAGATTACACACAACCCAAGGCGTACAGGCCAATAAGCCTAACATCTTTCTTACTGAAAACCCTCGAGAGACTCTGCGATCGACACATTCGGGACGGACCTCTTAGGGAAAGACCACTTCACAAACAACAACACGCTTACTCCACAGGAAAATCAACAGAATCCGCGCTGCATAGTGTGATCTCCAGGATCGAAAGTGCAGTGGAACATAAATGCTCGTCACTGGCCGTCTTCATCGACATAGAAGGCGCCTTTGACAAAACCATCTTCCATAGCATCAACGCAGCCCTCGAGAAACATGGGGTGGACCCAACCCTGCGAGGCTGGATCACAAATATGCTCCGACTGAGAGCCGTTCAAGTTACGGTGAACGACACCACTAGAGCCATAGTGGCGAAGGGCTGCCCCCAAGGTGGAGTCCTCTCGCCACTACTGTGGAACCTCGTAGTAGATAGCCTCATCAACCGCCTCAATAGCAGAGGCTACTACACGGTGGGCTACGCCGACGACCTGACTATAATAATAAACGGCACACATGAAAACACATTATGCAACCTTATGCGCCAGGCCCTAAGGATAGTAGAAGACTGGTGCAAGGAACACAAACTAGCAGTGAACCCCACCAAAACCGAACTCGTCCTCTTCACAAAGAAAAGGAAGCTGGCAACGTTGCAACTACCAAGCTTCTTTGGGACAACTCTAAGCCTATCGACTGAAACCAAATACCTGGGTATCTATTTGGACAAACAGCTCAACTGGGCAAAACACACGGATTACATCGTCACAAAAGCCAGTATATCTCTCTGGCAATGCAAGAGACTCCTCGGGAGAAACTGGGGCCTAAGCCCCAAAATCACCTACTGGCTATACACCACAGTTATCCGACCAATTATCACATACGGGTCTTTAGTATGGTGGCCCAGGACCAACCTAAGTACGACCCAAAAGGACCTTGAGAAACTACAAAGATTTGCCTGCGTGGCAATCACCGGCAGCTTGAGAACATCACCAACTGCTGCCCTACAGGTGATGCTGGGGCTACCACCCCTACACCTCGTCGTAAGAGAGGAGGCGGCCGTAGCGATTTTCAGACTCGAGTTAGCCGGCACCCTAAGGAACGACTCAAGAATAAAACATACACGCATCAAAGAAGATGCAATCAAAGAACAACCGATGATGGCATCCCCTATCGACAGAACTCTGAAGACTCACTGCTTCAAAAAACACTACAACATAGAGCTCATAGAGGAGTTGTGCGACTACTCAGGCACAAGAGAGCTAAGAATCTATACTGATGGATCAAAAACCAACGATGGGACAGGCGCCGGGGTGTTCTCCGACGACCTCAACATTAAAATATCAAAATCTCTTGGAAGGTTCAACTCTGTCTACCAAGCGGAGTGTGTGGGCATTATCCAAGCAGCACACGCTATAGAGGCCAGGGAGGTTACGGATACCAACATTCGTATACTCTCCGACAGTGCCTCGGTCCTTCAATCCCTAAAGAGTAACCAGATCACGTCGAGACTAATACTAGAATGCCACAAGGCCCTAGAACAAATCACGGTGTTGAATCACAACACGGTAACGCTGCAATGGATTAGAGGACACAGTGGATCACTCGGCAATGATGCGGCTGACGAACTTGCCAGAAGAGGATCCAGTACAATACCATACGGACCCGAACCCATTGTGCCCATTCCCTTCAAGCAGCTGAGGAACTGGTTAAAGGATCACACCCGATTACAAGCAGGGAAATGGTGGGCCTCGGCACCAGGTTGTAGGCAGTCCAAGGAAGCTATGCCATCCTTGGATCCAAAGCTGACCAGGCGCCTTCTGCGCCTGGACAGAGATAGCCTGCGTCTGGTGGCGGGGACCATCACTGGACACTGCTCGTTGAACAAACACTTCCACACTCTAGGTATCACTGACAGTCCCCTGTGCAGAGCGTGCCTGGAGGCGGAGGAGACGGTAGCGCATGTGCTCCTGGAGTGCACAGGCGTTACCAAGATTCGCGAAGAGACCCTGGGAACACCAGGATCACTTGCAGATGTCCTGAGGAGACCGGGAAGTTTAATCTGCTTCTGGAGGGAGGTGGGCTGGTTGGAGTAATCGGCCACCATGGCTCACGCACAATGGTCCACTTCAAGGACTAAGTGCGGAAACCTAAACCCCCATGATGATGATGATGATGATTAGTCAGTAAACGTCTGAAACTCCCTCCCGCTCAGCCCAGAGTGGTAGAAGTTATTTGATGATTTCCCATCCGTAAAAAAAAGGGGAAAATGGAAGAAACAAATGTGTTGCGGCGAGCCCAAGTAAGAATGGACACCGACATAATGGAAGCCATTCCATTTCTCGTAGGAGTAACCTAATAAGCTTTACTCATGAAGCGCCGATTGTTGGGTAATTGCCATTCAGTTGAGTGGCTACCTGGTGAAAACGATGAGTAGCAGCTGAATGCGCAAAACCTTTTCAACATAGAAATTGAAGGACAAAGTTTAAACACAATTCATGGTTAATCATTGAACAAATTGTTAAATTAATTATTAGCACAAATAAAATCAAAGAATTTTTAAAATCGAATATTGTGTTTGATAAAAAAATTCAACCTACCAGGGCACACAGGTGTTAAATAGCAAAGCCTATGACTTTCGGAGAGAATATTCTGTAGCTTCCCATTAGTGAAATAATTTTCAAAAAACGAATCCATAGTTCCGAAGATTTAGGCCCTAATAATCATCAAAAAATGTGGGTTTACTTTTTTGCAGAGATTAAGTTCATTCTACAAATTTAAAAAATTTGCTACTGAAGGTGATAAATCTGTGTCTCTGTTCCAGTTCTCTGTCATAGGTAATTTAGATTGCCATCGATAAACTAAGAAATAGGGCTAAGAGGTTTAGGGTAAACAAAGACTAAATATGAAGCTTTTTTTTTTTTTTTTTTTGCTTTAAATTAGTTGTAAAATTTTAAAATTGTAAAGTAAGTAATGGAAACTGGGTGTACTGTAAGGTACACCTCGGCTTAACTCATCAGGGATTACTGGCGTGATGTTATTGTTTAATGGTATGTTAAGACTCTTTACTTGGAAAAAGGTTTTTCTGCGGCCAGCTGTTAACAAGCTGAAATATGTTCCAAAATTCGTTTTTTTTTCTCTCAAGGATATCACAAAATCCGGCAGCATTTTACAATCTAGGAAGCTAGAAAAATAGCATTAAAGTATTAAACAAAATTTTCGACTAAATACTTTGTTTTCGAGAATGTACAGATTGGTAAAATCTTAGACAGTGTATGGAAATCAAGTGACTAGTACCTATAAATTGACTAAACATTATTTATATTTATTTATTTAAATCGAGTTTGTTTCAATTATATCTTAGTCTAGTACTTATTGGTTCCATGACTATTTTACAGGTTGAGAAGTTTGGTCATAGACTTACAAATTAAATGAAAGACAAGTAATAAGTTAAAAAATCAGTCAAGACAGTTTCGCAATTGGAATGAATATTAACACACACATAAAATCACCAGGAAAGGAAAGTTTCTATTGCGTTTTGTTTCAAACAGATCATTAAAACCAATTTATTTCTCCGGTTGTCACAGAAAATATCCAATAAGTCATAGTTTCTTTGAACTTAAACAAATTTGTTTCATTTTTACCATTTGACTATGGAACCCTAAAAAGCGACAATTCTTACTTTTACTATTTTCCACTTTACTGGATTCCTTGATAGACTTGTTACTATGACTCACTATGACTTGTTATTATGTCCTCTCTCGAAATGAGAGTACTTTTATTGAGTTAACACTTGGGCCCAGGCCAGTATGGAGCCGTACTTTTCTCCTTTAAGGGTCCAGAAGGTTAAAGTATTTCTTCTATAAATGTGTCTGTTTTAAGTTATTACCAGTGTGCATAATTAAAATGATTGAGTAATGACTAAGTTTTGAAACAAGGTCAAAATAAATCAAATGAATTTATAAATCTTCAATGTATTGTATTGTAAAGACTAGACTAGACTAGTTCCTAAAGAATTGTTACATAAAAAGTATTAGCTGTTATTGCCGAGTCTTAAATGCTAAGGAAATTGATCTTTTTATAGTGCATACTTCTCTACGCAAGATTCATACACACACAAAACATAATTATCCTGCATGGCGCGGGATATGTTTTGTGTGTTGGTCCTAATAAATTAATAAAGTTTCCCCACTAGGAATAATCATGGCCAGTTTTTAATATTTAATTTTGTAATAGCTTCCTATTCTTACTATGTATTAAACACACATAGTATCCTCTTTAGCATGATTCCTAGTATATGTCAAGCTAATATTAACTTACCTCATTCTGATCAAGTTCCTGCAGGTATCTATCATTGTGCTGCTTCTCATACATGGCCCGGGCAAGAGCGCTCCGGGGCCGATAGAACCCATTGTGTCCTGAACAACTCGTCATTTTGTATACGTCACTGCCACGAGCCTCTACAGCAGCTTCCAAGAACCTCGGGTCTAATTTAATGTTCCCATCTCTTGGAGGGCCTTCTTGACAGTCCTTCATATAATAACAGAACAGGTGAGATCTATATACGGCTACAGCTGACGAAATCTGCCATATAAGGACTGCATAACATAATAGTCTAAGACTATAGAGCATTTAGGGTCGTCTGCATTGTTTTCTTTACATGTGTATTGTAGATCAATCAGTGACACTGATTTATCTGAAATAACCTCACTTATCTCTTGTTTCTATGGCATGCGTTACGGTACAATCAAATAAGGTATTGTAGTTCAACTTTTTAGATGGCACTTTTTGTACAAATTCGTATAAAAAATCTATAAAACCGTCCAAAACAACATTTAGTTTTTGCTCATAATGTCAGATTTAATTCTGTCATTTGGCGATAGGGGGCTGTGTTTTGTTTACGAAGCTGGCTAACGTTCCAAATTTTGTGATTGTTTTTTTAAATATTCTGCAGATTTAAAGCAAAATATTACATATGTGGACTTAGAGTAAAACTAATAGAATATTTGTGTGTATTTATATGAGTTTAGGTGCAACTAAATCCAGTGGAGTTTGTAGTTTGAACGTTAGTCTGGCTTCGTAAACGAACTCCTAAGTAGCGAACTTGGAAAAAAATACAATGTTAATTTAATTTGGTAAATAATTAAATAATACCTACAGCATTGTTGTATAGTTAGTTTTTCATTGTTATTTTTAGAGTATTTAATTTCAGAAGTCAAATTTCTGAAGGTACAATCATGAAACTGAAACATGGACTTTTGAAAACTTGCGAAGATAAGATCATAACAAAAAAAACAATTCTAAAGTTTAGTCGAAAGTACTAACCGAATTAGCTTTAGCTTCAACCGAAGCTCTTGCGACAATTTCTCGAAACACCAAATGCATCATCTTGGTTGCACTGTTACAGTTATCCAATTGTTCGATACTTCGATAGAAACAACTTGACCACGTTAACTGTTCTGTTGGGTCACTGATGCTAAGTTCTTCGTTATAATAGTACGAATTTATCACCCAAGTATTTAAATAACAACACTTCCTGGTTTGTGGTGAAAGGCAAGTATTTTAAATTATTATTTGAGGTAGATTAATGCTGAATTCAGAATCTTAGTTCGGCCTTGGCCGTGACCGACCGTTCACTGTCCCGGCTCCGCTTGACCACCTCCGATAGAGTTTGGGAAGCCGTTAGAAGAACTTATTTTTATTGTAGAAAGGTTTACCTACCTACTTCGATTGTATCTGTGACACTTGTTTGCCAACGCATTGTTAGCTGTTGCAATTAGTTGTGTATTGTGTCTCAGTATTCGAGGTAAAGTTAAAATGGAGTTAGAAAACTAATCAAGTGTCTAAGTCTGAAAAAAATGGCATAGCTGTATGGTGGACATAGGTAGGTACCTACGGACTAAAATCATTAAAAATAATCTGGAATTAGATTGGATATTAAAACAACTAAGAGTTATCTGTCGATAGGTACCAAAATTGAATTATTTAGGGACGGTCAGCTAACAAAGTCGATTATCAAACAAAAATGTCATACATTCAACAGAAAATTATGCTGCTAGTCATTAAGGCGACAACAGGAGCTAAACGCGAGTTTTATAATGCCTGAAAGTATTTATACTTATGATTCACTGCAATTAACAAAACCATAAAAATATGTTATATTCTGTAGGATAATGCTAATAAGATAGTGTTTTGAAAAAATAAAACTTACAATTAATTTTACTCGATAAAAAATCACGAACTTATCTCTAAAAAAAACTTTTTTGCAAAAAAATAGAACCGACTTCAAAAAAGTGAAAAATAACTTGCGGGAGGGAGTGTCAGACTCTTACTGACTAAAACCCATCCATGTTCCTTCCTCGCCCTTTATGTTCCGGGGCCGCGGTATCTCTTTCGAACAGTCCCGCAACCCCGGCAGGCTTCGGCCCTTGCGGGCCCCTCTCTTCTGCTGACATCTCTTTGAGGCGCGCGTGGAACACGAACGCGCCATCGACACGGCCTGTCGTCACTAGACGGACGGACGGCTAGCTAGCCCATAGCTAACCGTCCACAGGCCCGCATCTACGGTGGCCGGTAGCCACCACGTGGCCCCCGACGCCCGGTGCGTCTCCCGCGGCGGCCGGGAAGAGAGGCTCTCTCCCTCTCTCGTTCCGCCACCTCCTTCGCTAGCATGAGGAGGTGACGGCTTCCCATTCCGTCTCGCTCCGGACCATGGATTGAACCAGGGCCGGACGCGAGAGGTCGCCGCCGCCGATCGCCGCTACGAGGACACGGCCGCCCACGCAGGGCAGACCTCCACCGTGTGCTCCACCGTGTCCTCCGGTCGATCCTCGCAGTGGAGAAACCCGGGCGTTTCCTCCCGCCCGATTCGGTGCAGGTACCTCCCGAAACATCCGTGTCCGGTGAGGACCTGCGTCAGGCGGAAGGTGAGGACGCCGTGGCGCCTCTCTATCCACTCCTCAAAGAGGGGACTTACCGCCACTATCGTGGCGTGCCCCGCCAATACCACCTGGGTTTGATATTATGTATTATATTTGGGGATCAACATAAGTACAGAATTGGTATAAATAAATGGTAGAAAAAATAATTAAGCGATAAGAAGCATCCATTAAATGATCACTCAGACTTTTGACTGCGAATTTGCCCAATACAAGGAACCAATTTTTTTTACACAAATTTCACCCTGGCCACTAGACTCTCGTTGAGGCTAGTGGCCTCTATTGGCTAGAGGATAAGTAAGTACCATAAACTTAGCTAAACTAAAACCACGCGGTTACACAGTGATAAGAACGTAGTAACAGTGCAACTTCACGTTTATTATGATAATTCCTTTTCAATAAAAATCTCTATGAAATGGTATATTAGAAAAAAAAAATAACTCACACTATCTCGAATTTCAGGCACTTTGAGCTGTTGTAAACCAGGCATTATAACAAAAAAAAACTGTTCTAATTCTTAATTCAAAAATTGACGTAGATTCGATTATTACGATCGCCTTGAAGTGAGCGTATAGATAAAGGCTGTTGATAGTAATGCCTATGCCAACCTAAGACTTATCTAAATTCAGAATTATAAAATTTTGATAACAATGGCGGTGCACGATAATTTCGTGTGATAAGTAGCTGAATGTAAGTATTTAGATTTTCTTTTTCATGGCTAAATAATAGCAGCCGTTCGGGAAGACTTGCCTAGGAAGGACCTCCGCGTGGCTGGGTAACCCACTACATGCCAAGAGTCTTCCGTACCTCGGACAGCACGTTAAGCCTTTGGTTCCGGCTGTCAATTGTAGATCTTTGACAGGTAGTCAGTGGAACAAAGACTGATAACCAGTCTGATCATGGCATGCTTTGCTGATCTGGTAAGTAGATAATAATAACTGATGTGGCCGATCTCATAAGCCCGCCCTATTTAAACGGATGACCGCCACGTAGTTTAATTTTACATCCACCACAACGCTTGTTCGGTGGATTCTTCATAAGAGCACTCTGTAGGATTTTCGACCATTAACTCAACGCCTAGAGTTTAAATTCCAACAGTTTACTGGCTAACGTTGCTGGTTGGGGCAAGGTTGTGTTTTTGAAAATATGTACATAATCAACCTAGAACGTTCCCACTGCTGGGAAACTGGAAAGCCCGAAATAAACTATAAGCAACATATCCCTGAAGCGAACAGAATAGTACTTACCAATTAATAAACACATCTATGTGACATGTTTCTAGAACAAATCGTGACTTTTCTTGCTATAGTTACGTCAGCTTAAGATTAATCTGTTATACTATACTGTACATACCGCAGTAATTAGAAAATATTACAGGTCTCTAGCTCTCTAGGTTTAATTAGCTAATTATAAAAGTCCATAAAAAGCAAAAGCCGGCAATGTTATGTTTATGTCAGCGTAACATTGTAAAAACCGTTAGATTATAATATAACTAGCGAGATTGTAAACGCAGGAAATATTGTCAACTGAATATACTGCTTACAATATGACGCATAATTTTTCGGTACATTGTAATCTGTCGAAGTGAAACCGTACAATAAAATACAATAAAATAACATAGGTATTGTGAAATTTTGGCATCGGAACTCAACTCGCCTGGTGTGGAGGGGGGTAGAGAAGAAGGGGTCCCTCTTGCCCCATGGTATCACTCCCATGAAAAGATAATGCACCTTTCCTGAGAAAAACCGATTAATGTAACCTAACCTCAAATACTTTATATTGGCATGTAATTAACGATGCACCAGATTTAACAAAATGGAACGGCAAAAAAATCACTTTTGATTGCTAAAATTAGTAAATGATCACCAAAAATTGATCCCCATTTTATCATGAAATTAGAACCAAAAAGACGAACACCCAAAAAAGCCCCAGTACCGGCGCAAAAGAAACTTATCTCATCCTTTAGAGTATTTTAGGTACTCGTAAAAGATTTTTTGATAGGTGTGATTGCCGCTGGGAGTGGCAAACATTGAAAAAAATTGCATTGCAATTTTTTTTAGGAGTAAATTGAAAACTACAGGATGTTGAACAAATCAGTTTAAAAATGGGTAAGAATTTTTGTACATCACATTTATATTGAAAATATACGGATATTCTTACATATTTAATAAAAATATGTGTAAAAAGAAGTGCTATGAAAAACTATTTTCTTGTTTTGACACAGTGATTCAGGAATAAAAATAATAAAGAACAAAACAAGATTATTTTAATAACCATTTATTTTTATAAATCATACAATATTGTAATTAGTTACCTATTTGAAAAAAAAAACAAACACGAAGTTGCGCGCATGTAATCAGTATTTTGTACTATCTTGGTTGGGCCCGCCATAACATGGCTGAAATGGAGCATTCTGCGGCCTTCTTAGACGAAGTATTATTATATATAGAACTGTAATATAGTATATTCAATTGAGTGTTGTAAGTTCATGCACCTTTTAAAGAAATAAATGGTTAATATTATAATTATCTTGCCTCATTCCTGAATAACTATGTCAGAACAAGTAGTTTTTCACAGCACTTTTTTTACACATATGTTTATTAAATATGTAAAAATATCCGTATATTTTCAATATAAATGTGATGTACAAAAATTCTTACCCATTGTTAAACTGATTTGTTCAACATCCTGAAGTTTTCAATTTACTCCTAAAAAAAATTGCAATGCAATTTTTTTCAATGTTTGCCACTCCCTGCGGCAATCACACCTATCAAAAAATCTTTTACTTAAAATACTCTAAAGGATGAGATAAGTCTTGTTTCTTTTGCGCCGGGACTGGGGTAATTTTCTATGGAACCTGGGTGTTCTCCTTTATTTTTTTAGTTAATGACCACCAGGAATTGAACTGATATGCTCTTGCATCCGAGTCGAGGGAGAACTGGTCGACGGAGCCCCGCTTCGCGGGGCTCCTACTTCTGAATGGTTTAAAAAAAAATAACCACGAAGGGTATGGCGGGGTCTATTCGCTCGCTTCGCTCGCTCATTCGACCCCGCCATACCCTTCTAACCTAATCTATCCGTGTCGGGGTGCCCCAAGTCGGCCTAGGCAAAACTAGTTTGTCATCAAACACCTCATTATAATTTGGTGCTCAATTTACTAAATTTGGTGATCAATTGATATTTTAGGTGATAGATGTTAGTGGTCACAAAGTAATTTTTGGTGGTCATTATATTTTCCCCCTTAATATTCGCCTGAAAAGCATAGTCGACGGACTGGTCTGGCCTGGACTGGCCTGGCCTAGGGCAGAGATACTTCCGTCGCATGCATTTCACAATATTACGATTTCACTTCGATAGATTGTAATCTACAGAAATATAATGCGTTAAATTGTAAGCAGTATGTTCGTTTGACAATCTTTCGAGAGTTTACAATCTCGCTAGATAGATTACAATCTAACGTGTTTTACAATTTTACGGTGACATTTATAATCCATAGTTTACTGTTTATATTAATAAATCTTGGTTGTAATAAGGTCAATTAAAGTTTACCAATAACTTACGAGTATGAGCGAAAGCAGCAATAATAGTTGCACTTTAGCTGGATTCGTTTTGTAATAACAATCTGGTGATTTTTTTATTCGGGTGAGAAGAATTCTCCACATTCTCCTGTCTGTAAACTTTTGTTCAATATGGATTCTCAATCACGCGCGGATTGCCCGAAGCAATGCGCGGCGTTGTGAGCGGGCGCATCGACTCAGGCGCACGCGGGACATTTAAAATAATTACAAGCCATCGGAGAAACGTAACAGCCAGTGTTTTGAGACCATTACTTATTTTTTAATTCAAAAAAATATTTTTAAAAGCACACACTTAGTGCTGTTTGGTGCAATGCGGGCAATAAATGAGACTATTACAAGATTTGGTGTAATTTTGTTGCACCAAATTTATATTATTATTGGAGCATTTTCGGTGAAATAATTGCAAGGCGAGGATGTGCAGTATGGGTGTCTTAAAGGTCGAAACCTTCTATTAGAAAGGTTTGGGAAATTAGCCTGTTTTAAATAAGGTTTTATACAAATGAGCTCCGAAAAAAGAAATACGTGGAGGAATATGAAATTGAAAAAATACCTTTAAGTATGTCTACCTATTTACCTCCACCGTGCACGATGGGCAAGCTATGCAAACGAATTTAGAAAAAGTTAGTACTTTAAGTAATTACAAGTGCCTGTTGTCAAATAATTCAGCATGGTAAAACTTAAGCTCATCTTAATCTAAAGAAAACGAGGCATAAGCGTCTGCGTGACCAATACCAAGCAATAATATCTTCGTTTATTTAAACCAATCATTTGTTCGTTTAAAAAGCAAGGTGATCTGAAACAAAACCAAATGGTCGGTTTAATTTAAATCTGTGCACGTAGTTTTTGCACCCCCAACCGCATTCTCACAGAGCGGCTGAGACTTGATGCACTTCACTTCTGATTGGATCATTACCGAGTTCATCATACCCCGTGCGATCCTCGGGCCTAGACAGAGACAGATGTAGCCCCACCACCAACCGAAGAAAGAGACGACACAACCCACCGAGCACATCGCTCAGAAATTATTTCATATCATGATTATTGGAACTTTATTGCACTTCGTAACTAACAATTGACATTAGGAAATGCAATTTCATATTGATTTCGTAATATCGTCTCTCGTTTATTTTTATCAATGCGGCAAATCTTTCTATGATTTGCGGCTAACCATCGTTGGGCATGTTGGTTGTTTTCTTGTGGCTTCACGTTCCGAGAAAATGTCATTAAAAGCTCTATAGGGGATTAAGTCGGTTTAAATTTTCACGTAGCCCGGCAGGAAATCGGTTTAGCCGTAACAAAGGGTGGGAAGATACCGAGAAATTATCTTTCGTCGGAATACAAACCGCTAAACGTGCAATTACAGCGTTACAGATGGAGCATTAAGTTATCAAAAAATAATAATGTTTCACACCGGCCGGAAGGTGACGCGGGTATCACGTCCGCACACCACAATCACTCGCTGGTCACTGATTTTGATTTCTGAACGAAAATACTCATCATTCATCAGCTCATCACGTTTCTAATAAAATTCGTCAGTGAAGGCATCTGTTGTCTTGTGTAACCGCATTTATTGCCGTTAATGGTCCCTTTCTTAATGTTAATTTATGTCAGAGCAACCGTCACTACAGTAACTCGATTCGGTTACTCGTGCGTATCTACGGTGAATAGATATCGTGCAAATATTCGTGACAATTTACAAAATAATTTTCTCCAAGCTGAAAGTAGAAGGTGAATAAATACCTAGCTATTTACCTGTAATTATTTTCCGCAACGTTTAATTTTCAAGTATTACTAAGTATGCTATTTTACCAATAGATTGTAGAGTTTCCTCATCTGAGTCCAAATTAATTTCGAAATAGCTGATTCAATTTCTTAATGTCCTGCAAAAGACTGTGATAACTTTCTGCTTATCGATTATAACCTTATCGATTAGCAGAATTCATTACAAAGTACGTAATCGATAATGAATCGATTACCCCTAGTATCTCACCGCAGCATTAGGTTCATAGACCGCGGGCATTACCATCGAGATGGAAATGAATTAAACATAATTCGAATAATCGAGGCTCGGCCAATACAATAAAACAAAGGGAAAAAGTACGTCTGCGGCCTGCCTTAGCGAGGGAACGAAGGATTTCAATTTGGAACGTGATGAGGCGAGTTTTCATTTACGTACAGTGATTCGATGATGTCGGTAATGACGTCGACGCACTCATGCGATGCTCAACTGAGCCAGAGTCCCACTGAACATAGTTGCGTTCATCGAATATTTACGCAGATTATTTTATCATCATTATTCATTCAGCGACGACAACACCGATCAACTCAGCAGAAGCACAGAAAAAGCGTACAACACTACATCTATATCTGCTTTCACATTCATAGTAAGTACTTAAGTGGCTGATTAACGAAGTCGACCAAGCAAAAAGATCACGTCCTATAACTTGCGCAAACGCGCAGTAAATCTCTCACGTTATAAATTTACAACACATTTATTTATTTCACAGTACAAATTACAAGGAAAATAATAATGAGCTGAAGTCATATCTCATTACTTAAGATGAAGCTCAACGGCTGTGGACAGGCTGAGGAGCTTTGGATGCCATCTATGACTTATTTAAAAAGGCTTTCATTAACGTGCACTTGCAGGAACTGCAACTTTGTTCTACAGCAAATAAAGCTTAGATTGGGAAGTTTGCAGAATCGCTTATAATGTTTTTTAAGTTAAGCACAACCAACACGTGCCAGGCATTCGTTAGGCAGTTCCATAATTAAAAAATAAAATTGACGCTCTCCCGACGATGTGCTGAAAAGTTGCAAAAGAAATGTTCGGGCGATGCGCAGACGCATGTTTTGTCTCACACATAGTTTATTACGAAGAAGCGACAAAGAGCAATGTTTTAATAATTCATATATTCACACATTCCGCGGCGTGAGTAATGTTTTTCTAGTGCTGGACATTGTATGGCAACATAATAAATTAAGTAAAGACATAACTTGCGATCTATAGAGATACATCGCCGTTCCTTTTACAAAGCGTCTGAAATGTGCAAGCGCGCTTTCGACACGTTTAAATCACAAAAACAAATTGCACGCGTTCCTGCGCATGCGTCGACGTCACGTGTTGTTGACCTGCGGATAATTAAAGCGCCCACTTGTAATTACTCGTGTGTGTGGTTGAAATGCAAATGTTGTCGCCCCAAGTATCTTCAACGTGTAATGTATGCGAATCGGGAACAGATAAGCGCATGAGATTTACACCTCGCCGTGTCATGACTTGAAACTTTACCGTTCGATGACCGACACTGTTTTAGGGGTTATTTATTGTTGTTGTATTTTAAGGTACCGTGTGTGATTAAGACATTCTCGGAAACAAATAAGGTAAAAATATTGCACTGATAGGTATGCTAATTTGTGAAAATTCTTGCTGTGCCATTATACTTATAAAATATGACTCCCAAACAAATAATAATGAAGAACTTGTAAACATCAGGTGCCAGCGTGGCTGGGAGCTTCAATCAGCACTTTTGGCAAAACGACAAGTTATGTTCATTGAGGTATTGGCTAAAGAAGCCAAGAGATTACCTACTGCGACCCATCTCCATCTGCGACCCATCTCTATCTGCTATCCATAGCTATTTCATGAAAAATCATTCAACGGGGTCAATTGATGGTTTTAATGATTACAATTCTGAAGCTACGTTATGTGTTACGGACGCGAATCATATTTTCATTAACTTACAACCTGTCACCGATCTGCAAATTGAAAAAAAAATCGTAGAAAAAAATTAATTTACAGGGCTACCCTGGCGCTGTGCTCAGTTGATCACCAACACTTTTTTTTTATTAGCCTGAGCTGTCCCACTCCTGGACAAGAGCCTCCCCTCATTCCTTCCACTTTTCTCGCTGTTGCGCCTCTTCTCGCCAATTCCATCTTCTCTTCGGTTTGCCACGACCCCGTCTAACTGTCTCAGGGCTCCAGTTTTGTGATATGCGGGCCCACAGCTTTGCCGACATCTGGCAGACATGGACTGCCCAGTCCCATTTCAGTTTTGCGGCTTTTTGAACTACGTCAATTTGAGTTCTGGAGCGCAGTGTGGTGTTCCTTGTGTTCCAACACTTTTATTTTTCATAAATCAATGCCAGCCGATTTCTATAGCGTGCTGAAATAACCACGCAAATTCATATTCTTTGCGATCCGTAGGCGTGCTGCGGTCATATCATGTCTTGAAAAATCAACTGCTTTTAACGTTTAGTGATAGGAATACCATTATTTGCAGTCCATTTATTCTTAAAAAATATTGTGAGTGACAGCTGAATTTCAGTGATACCAAATTAACGGTCAAAGAGGTGCAAATTGCTTGCTTTCGGAAAAACAATTTTAAAAACTCAAACTGGTTTCGTAAACGTAAGCGGTTTTTGTCTAACATTTTCTTTCGTGTTGGGCATGTCTACTATAAAATGTTCGTGTAGTCGATTGTCATTATCCTGAAAACTAGCATTTGTGAGAGTTGCTATAACATAGAGATCTCTACAATAATAAATTAAACCCAAAACATAGAGGAAGAAAAACCTCAAGAAGATCGCCCCTAATAGTGAAAATCAGAGCAAACAAACAAAACACGATTAGAAATATCTTTTTTCCATAACACAAACAAACAAACAATATCTTTCTCGTTCCGCGAAGAAAGCAGAGGGAACCGTCAACAACAAAAGCCAACAAATCCTGTTTGTCCTGTGGGAAGCGTCCGTGATTTAATACAAATTATTATTAGACGACATAAATAACATCGTACAGGGGGTGAGGCGCCCAGAAGCTCCTTAATAAGTAATAAAGGGGTCATCGTTCATACCCAGAGAGCGGAATTAACCTGGACAACATATGGCGAAGTAACGGCCAGCATGGCTTAGGGCAGCTTGGTTAAGGGTGTTTTTCGACACTTTCTAAGTGTTAATTATAGGGTTTAATTATTTAAAGGCTGTTTGATGAGCCGTCTTTAGTGTAGGGCGGGAAAATTATCGTGTCGTGGATTGTCCAATTAAGGAACTTAGTTCGTTTATTATTTCAATTCGATGGCATTTCCAAAATTCTAGGCTGTAAACATTTTTATTTGTTAGCGTTTGGGTTATGAATTTACTGATCCTCGGTAAAAAACTCGGTCGGTCGAAAACTTATATCAGTCTATCATTAAACATCAGTAATTGTGGGTATTTCACGAAAGATGACTAAAAAGAGGACTAATGAATACCTCATAAGGTCACACTATCTATACAACTGAATTAAACAAAGCTAGGACCTGCATTTAAAAATACGCATTTAAAAAATAAATCCTGCCATTCATCTAATCCTTGGATTTCATGATCTTAGCTTTCAGTTTCCCGAAAGTTATTTGTCAAAAAAGATAATATGCTTTGGCACTCTGTTAGTGGCACCCAGATACATTTGACCGCAGCGTCTAGCAGCAATGTCGCTGTATATGAAAGTGTTTTCATCGATTTTCCTTAAGAACACGTAGTGTCACTAGTGTCACTGCGGTTTGCTGTTGCAATCGTCTTTGGAACTGCACCTTTAAGTTTTCATGCTAAATAAACGCATTTTCTTTCTTTCTTTTCTCTATCATTTTCTCCGCTTTCCAACAAAGAACAAAGCCGTAACGTGCAGCATCCTTGTAAACTTGATAGGATTATAAGAGCTTCGCGAGATGTATGTCGTTATTGTGGTTTCGTACTCACATACGTAGCTGTTAACGTCTTTACCGGGAACTCGGGATATGAGATGATATGAGTGCTGCTATCACTACGGCTTGTGTTGTTTTACTGAAATTATGGAATGTGGGATTTGATTTTAGTAGATATTTTTCTACTGTTTTAGCGATGTAAGAATGATACAAGGTGGCGATTTAGTCCTGCAATAGTGCGTAATTCTATTAATTATACTAACGACCTTTTTCTTTCAAAGCCATATTTGATTTATGAAAAAAGGTAGCTACAAAACATGCATCGAAATTGACTGTTTTTTTCAAGTTTAGTCAGTTAGTTAGTAGTTTTAAATGTTAAGTACCTGTGACGGGTAGAATTACCGTCATCACTACTGCTGAACTATATCGCCACAGTGTATAGATAATCTGCAAAACAATAATAGATCACATATAGCACAGCATTATCAGCCTGTAATGTTTTCTCTACTGGGACTCTACCTCCTCTCTATGAGAGGGAATAGGCTAATCCACCACGCGGGCCCGGTGTGGATTGTTAGATGTCACATGTCTCCACACGATGTTTGCCTTCACCGTTTTGAGAGCAGGTCACAATGTTATGAGCTAATTGAACTAGATCCAAAATAGACTTGGACATTGTTCACCAAGTAAAATATAATGGAATTATCTTATAAAAAAGAATTATTGAGAGATTAGTTAACTGGAGCAGACTTATTATGAAGAGGTGGAACTAGGTCAGTAACCCACTTAGCTATTTTGCAATTAAGTACTCGTACCTATTACAATGAAGGCTGGTTTTCAAAAGCAGTGTAGATTTCGCTAGTTATAATGAACATGACTGCTATAATAAATGAAGTGTAACAACTTAATAGAGTTATCGACGCCCACCCTTGCAACCCACGCTTAACCTACAACCATTTTATAATATTCCTAGGCAAAGATAATCACTTGGCTTTATAGAACACCTTGTTAACTTATTTAAAACTAGCGACCGGCGGTTTTACTAACGTGAAGATTTTTCAGGATCTGAGGATTTTCCGCTCTTGCACGCCGCGCTGCGCCGTGAGACCCCGCGAGACGCATCCTAAAACCGTTGGCAGCACGACGCCTCACTGCGCCGGCGCAGCGTGAAATCACTGGCCTGTTTCGGTACCGAACATTTTAATAGAGTGACTCAAAATATACTTAACTTTATTTACTACACGAATTCATTGTAAGAATTCAGTGCCGTCGCGCTGCACTGTGCGGTGTAGAGCCACGCAGCGACGTGAACTAAAAAGTCGCGTCGCGTTGCGTCTCGGTGTGAACTGACCCTAAAAGTCAAAGTTAAGGTAAAGGTTGATGGCAATAGGCTTGTCCCTATTACATGGGACTTAAACATAACTGGCGAAATGTGGGTACAGTTAGGTACACCTTTTTTTTTTTTTTTTTTTTTTAGGATGGGAAATCATCAAATGACTTCTCCCACTCTGGGCGGAGCGGGAGGGAGTGTCAGACTCTTACTGACTAAAACCCATCCATGTTCCTTCCTCGCCCTTTACGTTCCGGGGCCGCGGTATCTCTTTCGAACAGTCCCGCAACCCCGGCAGGCTTCGGCCCTTGCGGGCCCCACTCTTTATGCTGACATCTCTTTGAGGCGCGCGTGGAACACGAACGCGCCGTCGACACGGCCTGTCGTCGTTAGACGGACGGACGGCTAGCTAGCCCATAGCTAACCGTCCACAGGCCCGCATCTACGGTGGCCGGTAGCCACCACGTAGCCCGGTGCGTCTCCCGCGGCGGCCGGGAAGAGAGGATCTCTCCCTCTCTCGTTCCGCCACCTCCTTCGCTAGCATGACTGCTTCGCAGAAGGAGGTGACGGGTTCCCATTCCGTCTCGCTCCGGACCATGGATTGAACCAGGGCCGGACGCGAGAGGTCGCCGCCGCCGATCGCCGCTACGAGGACACGGCGGTGCTCCGCCCACGCAGGGCAGACCTCCACCGTGTGCTCCACCGTGTCCTCCGGTCGATCCTCGCAGTGGAGACACCCGGGCGTTTCCTCCCGCCCGATTCGGTGCAGGTACCTCCCGAAACATCCGTGTCCGGTGAGGACCTGCGTCAGGCGGAAGGTGAGGACGCCGTGGCGCCTCTCCAGCCACTCCTCAAAGAGGGGACTTACCGCCACTATCGTGGCGTGCCCTCAGTTAGGTACACCTGCTTAACCCTTCGGAGATTAAGTACAGGCGTGATGTTATGTTACGTAATAACTAAAATTACCAAAGGGTGTAAAAAACCTCTTAACGAAGCAGAAAGACTCTTGTTCTCCCCGTCGTTGCTGTAATTTTTTTGTTCTACACCATACCTGGGAACCTTCTGGTTACGGAGATATATGGGGGTCAAACTTCCAACTTTTTGACAAGTTTTTTTTAAAATACAAGTTTTTATTGTAGGAGTTTCACTTTAAACACCTCCACGACCCCGTACATCCATCAGCACAAAGTTTTGAGTGCGTTGCATTGAGTACTACAACTAAACATGATTTTTCAGACCAAAAAAAAGTCGTTCCCCAGTAATAATTTTTTCATTACTCATACTCGGAAAGTAGGTCTGAAGTTGCCTGAGGAGCGGGCTGAAAGTAATACTTTTCAGCCCTAGGGAGAATCACTTTAAACTGACAGCTGTCACATTATTAAAAAAAAATCTAGTTCTATTTTCACATTTCTATTGAACCATGTTCCGACTTCTATACAGCCTGTAAATTACAGCGCGATGTAAAATTGAAATAACATAAAATTCAGTATTAATTACAGAATATAATTATTTTAAATAACTTAGTTATAATCTAGTTACAAATATTTCTTTAAAATAACAAAAATTTGGGCAAAATATTTACAATTTTTTCAGTGACTGTAGTGAAAATAAAGGCTGAATAGCCGGCCACAGAAAAAAAAAACAAAATAGGCGGTAAAGCGTGTTTTTGTTTTTATTTTCCTTGTATTTTTATTTTACTCGTAATGAAAAGCACAGTGTTTACCTCGGGTTAAAGACTTCTTTAGTCCCTCGAGCTATTAGCGCCCGCGCTACGCTTGGGCGCCAAACCCCGTCTCGGGACTAAATAAGTTACTTTCACCCCTTGGATAACAATGTACTATTGCGTTAAGTTACTTAGTTTGCAGATTGCTTGGTTGACGTATTCGTGACGAGTCTGTTTACATATGCCACTCCTCCAGTTCAGTCTTCTTATCTAAACTAAACTTAAACGCGTTTTATAATTACCCTTGGATTAACCTGTGTGTGTTTATGGTAAGAATAGGAAAACGATAAATTTCTAGATGTGTGAATGGGTGACCATTACATACCGAGATTCCTCTGTGCCTCGGAAAGCACGTTTGTCCCAAGGCTGTCATTTGTACATCTTTGACAGTCGTTACAGATAGTCAGCTGGCTCGAAAGTCTCATAACCAGTCCTATCAAGGGTATGATATTACCCAGTACTAACTTTGTCGGGGAGGTCAGATAGGCAGTCGCTCAATGTAAAATACTAGTCAACGTTCTTTTTACCGGAATTGAAAATCACAGTTACTTTTTAGTATGAGGTGAGGTTTATTGACATTTGTAAGCACATATTGCTCTGTGAAGAAAGTAACTGGAAAAGATCAATAATACACAAAATGTTTGTTATTCATCCAAATTAATTATTTTATCACCTTCAAAGTATGCTCCTTCAGAAACGATACTCTTACGCCAACGAATAATCCAATCATCAAAACATTTTTTAAACGCTGTTCCGGAATTGAGTTCAGTTCTCGCCGCGAATTCTTTTTTTTCGGTTTCGGTTCAGTTGGAAGGCGCCACTCTGAAGCTTGTTGACTAGTTTGCATGTCAAACCCGTAAACCCACGTCTCGTCACCAGTAACAATGCGTTTCATGAATGTTGGGTCGGAATTGACTCGTTCTAGCATGTCCTCAGCGACTCTCATGCGATTGAGTTTTTGGAGTTTTTGGAATGTCTTTTGGGACTAGCCGAGCGGTAACATGTTTCATACCCAAATGATTAGTTAAAATGGTACGGATCGACTCGTGAGATACCAAAACTCCTTCTCTCAAAGGGGATTTTCAGTCACTATTTCCTTCACTTTTGTGATGTTAACTTCAGTTGCAGACGGTGATGGCCTACCAGAGCGAGGCAGATCTTCCATCAAATCTCGACCGCTTTTGAACGCTTTGTACCACTCACAAGAACGTGTTTTTGATAAAGTCGATTCTGTAACATTTTCAGTGACTCCGAACACGAAATTCCATTGGCGATGCAAAATTTAAGACAAACTCTTTGTTCGATGTTTTTGTCCATAATGAAATTCGCTATACATACTAGATATGGTATAACTAAAAACAGCACTGTATTTAATATAAATAACTGATGCAACTGAAACTCCGCGCCAAAAAGGAAAACAGTTGTGCCAATCTAACAACAATAATAAAAGAAACAAATATTTGAATTTGAAACCATAAACAAATCATCCATTCCCGATACTTTTTTGACTGAATATAAGATCCTTAAATGGATCTTAATGTGTAGTTGATAAAACCTTCAAAGGAGCGTGGCCTCCCGTGGTCTACTCACCTTGTATCTAAGCCTCAAAATCAGTATCTATTTAGGATTCACAAACATAACTTCATAAATATTTTCATTTTCCTTTGAGGTTTACACATTATCTACAATAAAACCTACCCAGCACTTTACCACATTGTAAGTTCAGTTCATTTGACCTTGATATAATTTCCCTTATTCAGAGAAACGAGGTAATATTGTTTTGTGTAAGCACTTCATACGTCGCTTTATTAGCAAGGTGCGTGACGAGAATATCCACGCGCGATCACATGTTTGTGGGGTTGGTAGTACAGTCAGCGACAAACATATGGGATTATTTGACTTCATTACAACCTGGGTCTAGTCTGTTTTTGTAACTGGCTGTCAGTTTCACCTCCTATTTTATTCTGTTTCATTTAGTCAAAGTAAGTCTTTCATAGTTCATAAATAAATGAATTAAAGCTTTCTGCAAAAAACACCAGTTTTTGCAGAATGCTTTAATTTTCTGGTAACCTAATCTCAATGGACACATAACACGACACCTGCAGGTTCCTACAATGTGACAAGAATTTATATTTTTTGTTTTTACTTGTTTGCACTCCAATCAAGTTTTATGTTATGATAGTCTCTAATACCTATGCATTTTTCTAATAAATTAAAAGTCATTACTTTTCATTACTCATACTCGGAAAGTAGGTCTGAAGTTGCCTGAGGAGCGGGCTGAAAGTAATACTTTTCAGCCCTCGGGAAAATCGCTTTCAACTGACAGCTGTCACATTATTAAAAAAAAATCTTGTTCTATTTTCACATTTCTATTGAACCATGTTCCGACTTCTATACAGCCTGTAAATTACAGCGCGATGTAAAATTTAAATAACATAAAATTCAGTATTAATTAAAGAATATATATTTTTTTAATAACTTATTTATAATTTAGTTACAATTATTTCTTTAAAATAACAAAGATTTGGGCAAAATATTTACTATTTTT
The DNA here is from genome assembly GCA_950022955.1 of Xestia ashworthii. Taxonomy (NCBI): domain Eukaryota; kingdom Metazoa; phylum Arthropoda; class Insecta; order Lepidoptera; family Noctuidae; genus Xestia; species Xestia ashworthii. Next base: position 9,716,009 of record OX465564.1, read on the forward strand.
TCAGTGACGACAGTGAAAATAAAGGCTGAATAGCCGGCCACAGAAAAAAAAACAAAATATGTGGGAAAGCTGCAATCCGATCTTCTTTTTTTTTTTTGAGTGGTTTCGTGTTTTTGTTTTTATTTTCCTTGTATTCGTAATGAAAAGCACAGTGTTTACCTCGGGTTAAAGACTTACTTAGTCCCTCGAGCTATTAGCACCCGCGCTATGCTTGGGCGCCAAACTCCGCCTCGGGACTAAATAAGTTACTTTCACCCCTAGGATAACAATGTACTATTTCATATTTGAGAAAACGGCAACAAAACTAGAGCAATTGATAGTTTTGATTGGCTTAATGAAAGAAACATAACTTAACATCACGCCTGTTATACTTGAAGCGTTAGGTAGAAGTGCCTAACCTAATAATACACCCTCATGAAAGAAAGGGATCGTTATACTTACACTTGGAATGTCTTGAATTGCTGATTTTCAGCCAAATCTAAAACACAGGAGGTTTGATTATAATTTTAGTGTTTAACGTAAATTAAAGATATAAATGTAAATGTAGATGTAAATTGAAGAAAAATATAATTTTTTCGAAGAATCTGTTTTTCCCTATAACTTTGGCGCTGACTGTACAAGAAATGATTATTTATTTGATTCAATTAACCCTTCATTGAATGATATGTTATTCTACCGTTTTCCTTCTGTTTTGGAGTCAACTTTTCTTGGAAAGGCTATGCTATAGTGAGAAATAGAATATTTTCTTTCTTAATGTAATTATTGAGTGATTCTAGAAGGAATACCTAATACTCGTTGCTGGGATGGTTGTTATTTACAATTTAGATGACTTCTCATTCTCTGCCTAGCCTTTTCCCAACTGTTGGGGTCGGCTTCCAGTCTAACCGGATGCAGCTGAATACCAGTATTTGACATAATACCACCACCACCACCAGTAATTTAGATGACTAATAACATAAATAATAGGCTAGTTTCCACCATCAATAAATTGCAAAACTAATTAGTCCGTCAGTTAGAGTATTGGAAAATAATGGATACGTATTTTTTTGTTTTTGTAAATCACTGAGTACTGACAAAAATAAAACGCATCAAAACTCGGGAGTGGGGGCTCGTGACGTCACAACAACGCACTAAAAACTATAGCACGGCGTGACGTATTGCGAATTTTAAAATAGTCGTATCTTCGTCAATGTTGGTTTATGTAACAAAAGAAAAAATACGGGTCAAATATTTTTTTATAATTTAACTGACGGACTAATTAGATTTTTTTAGGACACAAGCCTATTATGTTGTTCGTATAAACAAGCTACAACTTGTGAACAAGTGACGACCCGAATGGCGCAGCGGTAATGAGGCTGCCTTATGTTCTTAGGGTCTCCTGGGTTCGAATCCCGGTAGGAGCAAAATGTTTGTGAGTATGGACATATGTTTCCGAGTCATGGATGTTTATATGTATAATTAGTATGTATTTACAAACAAAAAGTATATAAATATGTTGTATAGGTATCAACTATCTGGTGACCACGACACAAGTGTTGCTTAGTGTGGTTCTAGATGGTGCTGTGTGTAATGTCCAGTGATATTTATATTTACTTTCTTTATTAGACATACACAAATTGACCCTGGGTCAATATACTTAACAATAAATGGCCCTGACGCTATTTTAAACATGTATATTTCGTAAAAACTAATTCCTTGTGGTGTTTACCTACATTTTCTGACATAAACATTTAAGTGATTCCAAGCTTTGGGAGTCCAGTGTTAATAAGTCGCCCAGTTATTGGGATTGCCTCGTTGGTACGGGGGTCGCAACCGTGACCGCTGACGTTGAGGTCCTGATTTGTTCGATCCCCGATTGCAAAATGTTGTTGAGTTTTTCTATAAGGAATTCCTTAGTAGCAGCCAAGGGGTCTGGAGGTTAGAGGTATTTAATCCTTACAATTTTCCCTATCGATTGATGTCAAAAAAGTGCAGGATGTCATTTTTGAGAATTTTACTCGGGTCGATTCCCTAGTGTGGCAAGCGAATTTTCGAAAATCTGTGATGAAGATTTGTTCCTTTTTAAAAATAAAGAAATATTCCTATAAGTAAAGTTTGCTATCTCCAGTATTTCGAGTATTTTCCCTCCAGGTAGCATTGAAAAATTTCACCATGTATATTACGAAAATTAAAAGTAGTCGGACCATAATTATTCAGTAATTACCATCTCACATGACATACAGGTTGGTGATCGCAGTACCCCAGACAACATTTAGTTTACTGGTATTCCTCATCATAGTAATAACAGTATGTAAATCTAAATATATTCTGCACACTCAATAACATGATATCACAGTAACATTTAACATTTAAAGGGACCTCAGCAAAATAAACAGAACGATTTTGTATTTTCATGTCGACGATTTCAATAAGTTTTCAATAAGAAAATACTGTAACATAACATTAGCAGAAGGCCACAGTCATCAGTGCGTAATATCCCACGTGAAATTTGTAATATTAAAATCCACTATTACGACGATATGAAATTCAACTTGTATTAAGCCCTCTTCGAAATAATTTTGATAGCTTCAAAGCCTGAAAGGGTTGCCGGCCACTGGGGCTCGCAAAGCGGTGTAATTCCGTAAAGCTCGGCGCACACAAGCCCCACTAATCGGCAGAGTGCTGCCCTCTAAATATCGCTTTTACACGTCCATCGAACCATAAATAATAACTCTATGAAAACATAAATGTTCCCTTTTTTCTAACGTTTTCCGAGTTTCGTATTTTTTTTTTATAGAGTCAAAAGCTTGAACAGACCACTTTCGCATTATGGAATTGCCAAAACTCCATTTGCGTTCTATATCCAAACATTGTACCTTGGAAGTGGGTCGGAGGACTTTGAATTCAATTGCTTGAACAGTTAGAGCTATTTCTCTTTATAGGTTTTGTGAGGTTAGGTCGTCTGGTCGCAGTATATCGGTAGCTAGCGTAGAAATGAGATATTTTGGCAGTATTACGCAAATTGGATAGCTTTCAACACTCAACGGAGTAGGTTCCGAACTTTCGCCGGGAAAATTAAATTAAAAATATCATAAGACGTAAATATGTATGGGGATCGTAATGATGTTGCTCCTGCACTCAGCCCGCAGACGTTTCGGATTTAGATTAAATAAGTTTTATTTGAATAACTTTCTGCAAATATTCGAGATAGGCATTTTATTATATCTAATCCTAGTAAAAAGTTTATTTCATTTTGAATTCGAAATAGTTCGCAGGTTTTATTACCTTTTTCGTCTGACAATGCGTGTGTTTTTAATCGAGTGACAAGAATTCAATGATTTAATCGATTCTTAACATGGGACAGGTTTCTATTAAAAATCGCAACCCAATGATCTTTTATAACAATACCTGATAAAACTAAAATATCAAACATATGTATGGAAGAAGAAGACCCAAAATAAATTAGGATAGGCGAATGATAATGATGATGATGATCGAACGAAAAAAAACGTGATCGACTGATTTTCGTAAATAGAAACACGACAATTATAAGTGGATGGATTTTAGGACTATTCATTGAAGTGTGGATAAACAAAATTAACTTAATTCCTATAGATTAATCTATGAATAAAGGACCATTTCCTGTCAACATGATCAATATGTATGTACTTATGTATATAAATATCGGATTTTATAGGTATGTATAATATATATCTAAGCTGTATATATTACGTATATTTTATTGTATGAATGTAGTTTTCTTTTTTTTTAAGTTTAATTTAGAATGTAATGTAAATGCACATACGTAAGTATATCCTCTTTTGCAAAATCTCGGTTTCAAAATAGAAAACCCAACTCTGGGTTAAGCTCGCCTTTGTACATAACCTATATTATTGCAATTAATATGTATATATTTGTTGTTATTTTTGTGTGCAATAAAGAATAAGATTAAGAATGAAATTAAGTTATTATTACTATCAGCCATTTGTGTCTCACTGCAGGGCAAAGGCCTCCCTTCCCTCCTTCCACTTATCCCTATCTATGCTGTTAAACACCAATCCTTGTGGAAGGAGTCGAGTTCGTCCCGCCATCTCCTTCTGGGCCTGCCGCGTTGTTAAATTAAGTTAATGACTGAAATTCAATTATGTTTAAACCTACTAAAGTAATTGTCATTAAAAAATACTGCGTGATACCATTATACGTATCAAACTGAACGTAGGCACAGCAATTATTAATTAATTTAATTATAGCTACGTAAATACATATATGAAGTAGGTACCTATACGATGGGTCCCTCCCTAATCCTGTCGATGATCGTCGATGGGCCACTTTAGGAGATTAATTATAATTATGATAACGATCCCATTTCCATAGCTAATACTAAGGTTTGGGTACCGCCTTCCAAATAGAGGTATCAACGTCTATTCTCATTATGTCGAATTAATTTATTTATGGAACTTTGTGTTTTCTTTGCTATTAATTTTACGTAAATTGCGAAACTGTTTATCGAATTATCCTTATAAAAAAAGTGGACTTTATGCTTCTTTTCAGGAGGCATTTTGGTCTTTAATAGGAAATGTCACTTTTTCTTTGGAAAATTTTCATCAAATATCCAAAACTCAACTACGCGAAATTCACTCGCTGATGCAGTCATAAGATCGTCAAGTGCGCAGGCGTCAGCACATGCAGCGGAAGGTGGACCATTGTCTGTGGATATGTCACCGTAAAATTGTAAAACACGTTAGATTGTAAAATAACTAGAGAGATTGTAAACTCTCGAAATATTGTCAAACGAACGTACTGCTTACAATAAAACGCATTATTTTTCGTGAAATGCATGCGATGGTAGTCAACTCACGCGGTGTGGAGGGATGGTCCCGGCTGTCATTTGTAGATCTTTGACAATCGTTACAGGTAGTCAGTGGCCCAAAAAAGTTTGACAACCAGTCTTACCAAGTGGTATCGTATTACCCAGTACTAACTGGGTTGTGAAGGTCAGATAGCCAGTCGCTCAATGTAAAATACTGCTATTCAGCTGCATCCGGTTAGACAGGAAGCCGACCCCAACATAGTTGGGAAAAGGCTAGGCAGATGACTAATTATAAAATCTCAAACTGTTGCAGTTCGTTGAACAAAAAAAATCACTAACTTTATCCTGCAAAATAATTTCTAGACAAACTCGATTTTGTAAGGACTAATGTAAAGCATGGATAGCAAACATTTCACTGTGGTTTTGGGTGTCTAAACCACAATTAAACTGATTGTAGAACAGCGCGCAGTACCGCTTGAACCTCAATTATACAGTCTGAATACATTATACAGGGTGCCTTAGATAATTGCAGGCTTGGTTTCAGCTGAAACCTGAAGTGGTCGTTGAATAAATTCGTGAGCTTGAGCTTAATTATTGTAACTCTGGCGACGCCGATACCGGTTAGTTTCCTTATTGTTTGAATGAAAGAATATTATGTATTTTTTGATAAAAAAAAGATGAATCAGACAATAAAATAATAATGTCAATGACTCATATATCAATGGTTTGTTTCTAATCCCCTGTTCATGATTGCCAGCAAACAAAAAAGTCTGAAATTATACCCAAAAAAACGCCATCGGTAATTTTTGATAATTATGTATAACCGGTCCAAAACGCGATCAAACTACTTGAGTGTGGGATGTAGACACATACCTACGTATATAATTGTTTCTTATTAAAATCATCGTTAATCTTTTTTCGGAGCAGATTCCGGCAAGGTACCATCGCATTATGTTTAAGAATCGACAGCTATAATTTCTGTTCAATCAAGATTTAATTGTTTTAATGAGGCTACATGCGTGAATGGCCGGCCCAATTATTGTTTATTTTTAATCGCCTCGAGTGGTTTTTATGTTCGCAAGGAGGCACGCATGGCGGCCTTCGGCGATCATTTTCATTATTTTAATAATGTAAACTTCCAATAATAATTTACAGTGATTTGGGGTTAAACACGTTAAGATATATTTATGGTTTACAAGAGAGCTTTGAAACATAGTCAGCTGTGTAATTTGATCCTCGAGTTACGATTTCAGTCTTGTTTTCTTTCTTTCTTGCAGTACGATTGAGGTGTACAAAAAATGAGCGACACTTTGACGGTTTTAACAAATTCAAAAGATCGTTTGAACGGGATGCAGTAATTACTATGGCTCAAATGACACTATTATGCAGATTAAGATGGTTGATCTTCAATGTATAGGTACTACAAAAATGGTGCCATAGCACCGTTATGAAAAAAAAAACACATGATTTCCTATCGTTAATCAGCATCTTTCTGAGTTGAATAAGTCACCTTTATAAAACGCTTAATAAGTCATAAAATGAATCTTCAGTGAACCAGTTGCTAGAACATCTTTAACCTCCTTGCTGAAAAAAAAGGCTTCCTAAAAGTCATTCATAATCAGATGTAATTAAAGATTTCAGTGATGATTGTAATGACGGTGCGTCCCCTTACTCCTCATCCTTTCACTCCTTTGGTTCCCGCTGCTACTGACGAATCGAGCATTTCAACAGCCCTGGGGCTAACAGCAGGACAGGTTGACGAAAAATGTAATCACAAGTTGGTTTAGAACTATCTGAATAAACAAATGAATACCGTATTTTGTTTAGTTGTCGAAATAGGGAAGTTGCGTGATGGGACGTAGACGTAGCCTGGTACATACGCACTGAGAAAAAATTGAGAAGTTATGGTATTTTTTTCATTGAGATGTCTTTGAAACAAACAAAGGTGTAGGTCGGTTCTATAGCACACAATCACAAATCGAGAAACAATTGACACTGCTGATCAATTTCTTTTGTCATCTGGTATACAATACCTCCAACAATATGAGAGTGAGTGGAGAAACTGTGGTGTGTTTCGAAGGCGTCTCCGCTGTGATTACCGCAATGACTGAAAACAGTAAGTTTTTCTAAATGACTGACACTTCCAATTTTGAACTGCAAATTTTCGATTACCAACTTAATTACTAACACTCAAGATCTAAGTTGTACAGTACCTCTCTGTATCTAATCTGGAACCTGACGTGGTGTGGACGTGAGGTGTGGGGGAGAACTGAGTCTCTAACTAACAAGTTAATCCAGCCGCGGGCGCATATGAAGTTTATATCACGCTTTGCATTATGCTTCATTATCTCAACCATTTTTGCTTTGTTATGCTGTTGCAGGGGTGTGCTTTGTGACATTTTGTTTTAGTGAACTAGCTTCGAAATTTGAAAAAAAGAAACGGTCAGTCTTCTTTTTTGTATCGCCGGGCAGGACTGTTTTTTTTTTAATTTTGTGGATTTAAAACTTCACTTCTTCCATGGCGTCAATAGGTGCCAGTGCAGATGTCATTTAGACAGCTGTCACTTGTGGAATGGTCAGTTAAAAAGAACATCTTTGGAAAAATGTGTTTTCTTCGTCATTTGTTCCGTTTACCGCGGACGAGAGCTTTTCAGATTTCTAGGCCAACTTTAAAAATTAATCGTTTTGGTTACTTTTGCGTTTTTCCATCAATAGTTCCTCAGTCAGCAGTCACGAAGTCTGGATTTGTGCCCGGTTGATGGCAATAGGTTCACCCCCTGTTACATTGGACTTAAAACTGGCGAAATATAAGACTATTACTTACATCTCTGACCAACCCTTCGGGATTATAGGAGTGAAGTTATGTAATGTCTCAAAAACATTACAAACTTTCCATTCTCGTAATCGAAGTTACGTTGTCGAGATTAAAAAAAAACATTTCATAATCTGTAAAGTGTATTTACTATTTAGGTACTCCAAATTATTAGATTCATTTTGCACGTACTTAGTAGTTGATTAGTTTCAAAACATTTAGAAAACAACACACAAGCAATATCAGCTTGCTAGATGCTAAACTTTCATCCATTGTCTTTAAGTTAGAAAGCTCCAATCCAATTGTTTTAACTGTTTATAATTCTGCTCAAGTGTGAGGTCCCGAGGAAGTGGGTTATTAAGCAGTCGTGGGCTCTTGTGATGGGTGCGCCATTACTTAGGGAGCCTGTCATTTACGCGCGATCGTGATCTCTAGAACAACTCGTTACCCACACGTGGGTCTGATTGGTGCTGACTTGGAGCAAGCTGGTGGATTTATAGCTTGACGTGCCAGCACGCATGTTGTATGAGGAAATAGGCTAGAAAGTATAAGAGCAAAAATTCGAAATTTGCAATTTATCTTAATTTTAATCCCATTTTCAAGACTGCTGCATGTAGTTTAGATGATTTACTTTCCTCGTGCTAATACTTCACAATACGAGAGGCCCATGGTCGGCATAAAACCTCTGACCCGGTTAGACACTAACCATACGAAAAGAAAGAAAGACCGAAATGTTACTTTGAAAAAGATCACGAAATTGGACCAAGATTGACTTGATTTCTAGTGTGGTGTGAGCTAGATGAACTAGCTGATCTCACAATAGCTATTGGACCAACAATTATCATCATGGCATGCGGACAATGGCATGGTAAAGACGACGTAGGAGGTCGCTACAATTAACTGTAACTAACTCTACTAAAACACTGCTTTCAGGATTCGCCAGCCCTACACTGTTGTTGCAGGTGAGACAGTGCGTCGCCTGCGGCGGTCCACCGCGTCGCTGCGCCAGCGCACCCCCCCACCACACCGCCCGCGCACCGCGCCCGCACCCCCGCGCCTCCCGCCATAGATCGATCACTCAACCAACCGTCAATTAACTTATTGCCGGACAATCTGCTCACTAATCATCGTTTTTAGCTGTTGTTGCGATTTTCGTGATATTAGAAAATTATATTCGAAAGGAATTGCTTTATTTTGTTTTTTGTAAGATGAGCTGTTGGATTTATGTGTGGTCTACTCAGCTATGGTATTAATCCTATTATTTCTTGAGATTTTACATGCAAAAAACAACGATAAAGCACACAGAAATTTTTGAAGTATTTTTGTCAGGAAATGTTTTTCTCTTCCATTCCATTACACTGTGACAGAATCGTGTGCTCCGACAATCATCCAAAAATCGTAAACCTACTTATTTCAAATTCCAAATAAAATTATGACGACTAAAAATGGAAACTAACAACAGCCCACAACGAGACAATTCTAAGTCATTTAACAAAACAACAACATTAAGAACAAAATTGGCCATTTTACTAAAAGCGGACAAACCTCAATTACGTGCAATTGTAATAGTGACGTTGTAGAAATGTATAAGAAGTGGCGCCATTACGAAGAGTTAATCTTGATGACGGAACACATTACTGTCGTAATGAGAGGAGCGTGAACCTCGCAGTCTACAATTTACTGACTCCTAAAGGCGTTTGGGAGTGGGCACTAAGCCCTATGTCCATCGGCTCCTCCTTTGCATGAATTTTAGACAGAGTTTCTAGTCTTGGGGAACAGGGAATAATGTTTGACGGATTTGTAAAGCGTTATAATTGCATTTGTAGAAAAAGTGGCATATTCAATTGCCCAACTCCTAAAGGCATTTGGAAGTGGGCACTAAACCTTAAGACAACTGTAGAATGTTGCATGAGATATTGCAAATTGGGAATAGTGGGGATAATCTTGGAATTAGGTGAATTATATTTTTTGCGAACGTAGAGCTAGTGAAGTTTCAGCACGACGACTGATATTTTCAGGCTGTAATGAAAATTTTGGGCATAGGTATACCCTAAGTCCCATCATAGGGTGATCTCAGATGGGGTGCTATATTTTTCATACCTAATGAAGTAGGTTTTTTTTCTGCATGGTGCATCTTTTTGGGCATTGGTAGTTTTAATGATCTTCTGGTGATTGAAGGTTCAATTTAAGTAACATCATTTCAAAAGAAAAATGATTTAATAACCCCTAGAATTACTCTATTCTGACTTCCTGAAACTTTCAAACCATTTAAGGGACACGACTGAAAATTGTTTGTACGAAAGGAATTGAAAATACATAAAATATTATCGTAGGAAACACAGGGCTATTGTTCTTACATTGTTGGAAATTACCTACTTTGCATCAGCAATAAATACTGCACTGACACCTAAATTTCAGAATCTAGAGGTCTATAAACTTCGTTGTGATCGCAATGATAGAAAATTAGCAACATCCTGGTAAGAGTTGGGGTGAGGTATGAATCGCCGCCGGCGGCGACTGCGGCGAACAATACCGGCCACAAGCAGCGGCGTCGCAGCGCGGGCGCAGGCCGCCGCGGGCGCATGCACGACGCGCGACGCGACACTATACCCCGCGCGACAGAGAGGGACAAACTCACTTCACTCGCGAGATTTTGATTTATTTCATATAATTATCGAATAATCTGCTTTGCATCTCTCGTTATAACATTACGATAATTTCGCTCCATTACATCGGGTTCTAAGCGGTGACCGTTCGCTAGCACAACGATTGATAATAATCGCTCGCGAAGTATAATGGCGTACACCCACGGGTAATTATTGTTGTGCAGTCGTGAGTTCGTGAGCCGGTGGAATGGTGGAATGCATCTCCTTCGGGGGTTGCCCGCCGTAAACCAACACAACACGGCGCAGCTCGACCGCGTAAATAACTGATCGCTTTCCTCGCGCTAATGATAGTGCGGCCGCCTGCGCTCGCGTCCTCTTTAGTCGATCCCGATAAAATAATTACCAGTATTTATAAGTGCTCGCACTTAATCGCAGCTTTATACTAGTTATTAAGTGAGCTACATACGTGCGCACTTAAAATTTCCTGGAGAAATCTGTGGGAACGTGTATGTCAATAATTAAACGAATCACAAGTAATTGGAGAGAGGAGATTGTTGTTACCCAAGAAGGTGTATGACGAGAAGATTCTTCGAAGAATCATAAAATATCTGCATACTATTGGAGGTTACAATGAAGTCATTCTTTTGTCCGGCGATGCCTGAGGGATGAGTCCGGCACTCTGGCGTAACAAACACACGATGCTGTGGATGTTGCATTGACGTTTGGTCACGGGGCATCGGCGAGCGCAGTTCTGTTGCGACGTTAATGGGCCGCTGGCTGTCGGCTCCGTTATCCCTCGTAGCTAATGATTGGCCGGCATTAAGTCCCGGCTGTTCCGTGCGATTATTGGATCTAACAGATAATTTTATATCGCATTGTCCCGGAGCGTAAAATTTTCTGTTGTTATTACGGGCCGGTCGGCACGCGCGGGGCGCTGAGCCCAGAGACCTCGCTGTATCGCCTCATCGCTGGGATCGTATACAACGACCGAGCAAATCACGATCCGTTTAGCACAACTGTAAAACTGCTCCATAATAAATGATTGTTAATGAGATAATACAATGCATTGGTTAGTTTATTACACTACACATTTTAGCATACAGAGAGTGGAAGATACGAAATATCCAAAATTGATTTTGTGCTAATCGACCAAACTACATTTTTTTGCAATTAGCTGCGTTGGGTTAAAATTAAATTAATCAGAAACCTTAATGTAAATCGACCTTAATGTAATTCGGGTAAAATGGGCTACCACTTATTTCAACGGCCATTATGACAATTTTCATCAAAATGCTCATGGTTGCGATCGACACCTCAAATAATAAAATTATGTCATCGGTGACATTACGCGTCAACAAACACCCTATGCTAGGCCGCCGGCCGTTGTTGCATTCATTATGTGCTACCTAAGTTCACCCGATAAGTCATCCCAAGCAAATGAAACTGTTCACTCGAAGCTTAACAACAATCCATATTAATTCATTCTCTAACACCGTTCATAATGCACTGACCATCGACGCCTTATAAAGACACTCACCGACCATCGACTATCGTCCATTAGTTCCGCCATCATATCAGCCACAACCGAACAACACAAACATAAATTGTTAGAAATAAACGCTACAAATGTTGGCGCGACACTAAAGGGTTTCTTTAAAGAAATTATGAATACTTGGTTGTTGTTAGGTTCGCACCTTTGGTTCACGATCGCCATTCTTCCCGCAGTTGTAATGAGCCCTCTAAATCAAACAATAGCATTAAAGTGTCAATATGGCCTCGATAACACCTCGGCGTTTTCTTTTGCACACGGAATTATGGCTATAAATCTATGGGAGTCTCGTTTACACTCCACGACTGGTCTTCGATCCCGCTGCCATTGTTTATCAAGTAGTTTGATTAGGTGGGTATAAATTAAGAGGAATTTATGTTAAAGTTTTATATAATATACATATATATATATATAATATGTATTACGACACGTTTCTTAGCTATGGGCTCTTAAATCTAACGTTACTAATATTTTTTTACACGCTGGAAAATCATTTGTGGACTCGCTTTTCCAAACAAACCAAACCTTGGTTTCAGAGCTCATTGAAATGGAGTAATTCCATAATTTCATCTTATATCAGCGGATACCATAGATAAATAGATAATTAAGTAATTATAACCGCTAACTTGAGATATAAAAGTGCGTTTCTTTTATATTAATATATATTTATACTTACATTTAAAAAAAAATGTACAAATATATATTAATAAATATCGCTGGACATTACACACAGCGTCATCTAGTGCCACAGTAAGCAACGATTCATGTGTCGTGGACACCAGATAGTTGATGTACACCTAGACACTTTTTTGTTTGTAAATACATAGACTTATTATACATATAAACATCCATGACTCGGAAACAAATGTCCATGCTCATCACACGTACATTTGAAAACTGATCATGAAATTAATTAATCTTACAAATAAGACCTCTTCGTGTGTTGAAGGTATGATCGTGTGAGCTGACTATCGGTCACATATTTATGGTATAGTCTACGGGCTATTGTCACCGTCACTGCGATCATACACCCATTCTCATTGCAGGCTGTATAGCCCGAAGCGGTGTGGTTTGAGACCAGAGACAATAAACCATAATCAGGTACATATTGATTGCGTGTTTCTAATTTTGATTTGGATGCAATATGGAAGTCTGTATGTACTATAATGATAGTATGTTACCACTGCTGGGACACAGGCCTTCTTTCTATGAGAGGGACAGCGCTATGATCCACCAGGCTGCCCTAGAGCGGATTGGTTGTTTTACATGTGTTGGCAAGTACTGTTTCCTTCACCGTACCGTACTAACTTACTTTGCTGAACACAAATGATTTTAAATAATGCAATTATTTTGGAAAAGTTAACAGAAAAGTTGTTGATTGAAAATGTGCTTTATGAAATTAGTATTTCTCTATACATCTTACTACCCAATCTGTTAAAGTAGGTATGCATTTAATTTAAAACTATAAACATTAAACTATATTTTATACACTGAAAACTATATTAAATTTACATTTCGTGTTCAATTGAAATTCACCGTGATTAAACATACTTAGGTACGTATTGTGTAAAACAGTACGGTGTTTATATTTCGGTCGTAAGGGCACAAAATCCGTCTGACATTTGGCGCCAAGCCGCAAATGACTGACTAAATTATGCAGTTAACTTCTTATGCTAGGGTTGTGCCTACTTTTAGGTAGATACATAACTTGGTACAGTGCCGACCTTTTAGGTTTAACTGCTTCGTTTTCATGAGGCTTGAATCGTATGCTCATTATTTCATCAGCGATTTTGTGGAATTATTAATGGAGCTTCGGCAAATACCAACCGATAGATACAAATACTACTTTAGAAGAGGATTATACATTCTACAAGGTTCGCTTTTGATTTACATATCTACATCATAGCACGTCGTATTTGGTATAGTTCAAAAACAAATAAGACGAACACATGTTTTCAGTAGATTTATTTCAGAACTGGTGGTCCAACTGGTAGTAATTACAATATTTGATTTAGAAAATGCAATTTCAACAACACATCTAGTAGCTATAAGACCTTAGAGCATAGAAAAAAAATTATGACTTCAAAATGTGTTGGATTAGCGTATAAGTTACCGAAGAGCTAATTTCAAACCAGTTAAAATTATGTAATTCTTGAGGAATACCAGAAAGTTTTGAAAGCGATAGTTACTTGTCTAAGCCCTCAAAGCATCATAGATTACCACAAACAAAGACACAAAACCTAAAAACTCCTTCCGTACTATCGAGCAGATCGAACAAAACGCTACAAAGTCAATGCAATGTCGTCGCAGCCGAAGGGTTGAAGATAAATACGTACAAGGGGCCGGGAGGTCGGCTATCGCAGATAAACAGGGGGTTAGCAATTTGTACAACTATACAAATGCGCAACTGTACCGGTACCGTGGTGCGAGGAGCGATGGACGGGTGCGGCTTCAACTCTGTACGCGCAGGAATTTGACCGATTGCTTCGTATTTGTTCTTGTTTCGTTTGCTAGTTCATTGGGATTATTTGAAGACAAAATGGCGCTAACTCTTTTGTAGTCTAGTCTATGTCTGTTTTGTCTTTGCTGTTTTTCAGGAAGCGATGGCAGTAAAAAAAGCTTAAATCTAGTCGCAATCTCATCTCTGCGGTAGTCAATATTAAAAACATCAGGAATGTAATGAAGTACTTACTCACGAATAAACGAGTATGCTACCTACTACTAGTCACATACGATTTTTATTCTGTAGTTAGTAATTGTTTCAAGTTAGAACTGTCATAATCATCATTATCTTGCCCTTATCTCAATTCATTTGGGGTCGGCGCAGCATGTCTTCTTCTTCCATACTCCTCTATTTTTCGAAGTTAGAACTGTCAAAAGTTACAACTCTTAGCTTTGCTTTTTTGGCGGTTCTTACTTCGTTTAAATTCTTGTCTAGTGCATAAAAATGTTTGCAGAATGAATTACTTAAACTCAAGTGACGGTGTACTTAGATTATAATGTAAACTTTCTTTTCCTTTCTTTCTTCTTTCTTTTCTTTCTTTCTTTTTTCTTCTTTCTTTCTTTTTTCTAGGGAAATTCACTACTGATTTCGATGCGAGTTTTGGTTTCTTACGACTAAATCTATAATTATTTGATATTGCTATGCCATTTGGTTAGATCATTAAAGGTCCTCTTAGATTAGAATGTGAACTTTCTTAAAAATAAGGGTAATTCACTAATGATCTGGATGCGAGTATTGGTTTCCTACGACTAAATCTAGAATTATCATATCATTTGGCTAGATCAATAAAGGTCCCTCCAAACTTCTTAAGGTTTTCTAAGATAGCTTCTCAGTTTACTCGCTCAAAGAAAATCTTGGTCTCCGATTGAAAAACCGCTTTCCTTCTCTACCTTGCACCATATCCTGCCAATCGACTCTTCGGAGAGCGCTCTAGGCTTTCTGAACTTCATTACTAAAGCGGTATCTACCTGAGACATCCAGTGGGACGCATACGCTGTCTATTGAAAGATCTTTTCATTTCATGTTTTGGCGTTATTGATGTCACTTCAGCATTTGTAGGCAAATATTGACCATCAAATTCTTTTTTTTTCCGGAAAAGGTACTATTTACTGCAGCTGACTACTATACACAGTGTTAAAGGATCATCGTGGCACAAACTTTTACTAAGAATTAATTCTTAACCTTCGTGGAAGTTTTTCATCTGTTTATCTGCTTAGCTTTTTTCCAACTATGTTCATCAGCTTCCAGTCTAACCAGATGCAGCTAAATACCAATAGTTGACATTGAGCGACTGCCTTTCTGACCTCCACAACCCAGTCAGTATTGGATCATACGATATCTCTTGGTGCCTGTCAGAATTTCAGGCCACTGACTACCAGTTACGACTGTCAAAGATCTATAAAAAACAGCCGGGACCAACAGCTTAACGTGACGAAGTTTTTCGTCGGTTGGTACCTTTGTACTCATATTTTATAATGTGTTTTCCTGTGTTGTCTACTGTGTGTACATAAATAGTTAAATAAATAAATAAATAAAAAAATTATACATCGAATTGCATCTAACATCAACATCTCTAAATATTTCTCAGAATGCTTCATAATATTTAGAAGATAATTTGGTAATTTGATAGTTTTTCTTGATCAACACTTAGGCACGTATTATTAATCTAAAGTCGCAATTTTTAGCGCAATACCTTTACAAAAATGAGTCATCGGTTTACAGGTAGTGTGAGAAATATTTTAATTATTTCAATTCGGATATAAATAATGCGATCAACGTCAGAAGAGGTCCTTAGTTTAAGAAACACATTTAAAGAAGTTCAAAAGGTTGGAAAAGTAGCATAATTATTGTAAGTAGGCAACAATTGGGTACTACCTGTCCATGAAAATGCCTGCGTACAATAAACTATGTCAACAAACATTTTCAATTCCAATTTCACTACCCAATTTTCTTTTTAGATGATAATTGCGATTTTTTGCATTATGAACACTGACAAGACAGACTATTTATTTTTTATTTTATTTAAAGGATCCGCCATCTAATCCTCATCGGAAATGCTCAAAATAAAGATGCTCATTCATCACGCTACAAGATTCAAATAGGCTGTAAATTAACCGTCCACGAGAATGTTCTTGTCTGTTTCAGTTCAATTCTGACATAGTTGAGATACTAGTGAATTCAAAGAGACATAGGTATTTCAACTCACTAGTATCATCGGCAGTCCTTATCTTGACAGACCAGCTTTTCCTCTTCTATATTGCCCACATCATTAAAAGATTGCAATAAGTATATATGTCACCGTAAAATTGTCAAATACGTTATATTGTAATATCTCTAGCGATATTGTAAAATCTCGAATTATTGTTAAACGAACATACATTCCCTCTCATAGAGAGGAGGCCTGTCCCAGCAGTGGGAACATTAATAGGCCGATGATGATGATGATGATGATGAACATACTGCTTACAATACGACGCATTATTTTTCGTGAAATGCATGCGATGGTAGTCAACTCACGCGGTGTGGAGGGAAGGAGGGGTCCCCCTTGCCCAGTGGTACCACTCTCATGAAAAGATACTGTACCATTCCTGAGAAATATCGATTAATATAACCTAACCTCAAAACACTTCATATTCCCCTAAAAAGCGTAGTCGACGGAGCCCCGCTTCGCGGGGAAATCGCGAAAAAAAAATCTGCTGTTCGGTACATTAGGCGAACATAAATGTACTGAACAGCTGATTTTTTTTCGCGCTTTCAGGGTTTGGGACCAACCCTGAAAGCGCGAAAAAAAAATCAGCTGTAAAAGTTGTTTGTTATCATGAGCATAATCACGTGTTTAAGTATCGTACACTAATTACCAGTCACCCTATATATAGCTTATGCAACGGCCAGTTTAAGCCAGTACTGGGTTTTCTTACAGCAAACCTTACTTCGATTGCGAGTTTTGCTAAAGAGGATTATACCTATGTGCATAAACAGTATATTTTGAAATTTAAATTAACTAATTGTATAAAACAAAATAATCTGCGATTCGCACTGGAGAACTAGAATCACGATTTCTTGCCAAAAAGGTCAAACTTACTAACGAATTCTCCAATTATGTACTGTTGTTATAATCACTGGTATAATTTGTACTCTTGTTGTATTCACTTCTATAATTAATGCTGTTATTATGTACATACTTAGGTATACCTATTATATTTTTTTTCTTTGTATTAGGTTTCGTAAGCTAAGTAAACTCTTAAATGTAAGCTTTGCTATTGTATTTCATGACTAGAGCCACTCATTTTTTTTACCATAGTCACGAGTTTGTAAATTTTATACCAATTTCTGCACGTGTGTCATACAACGTGTTTCAACACATTTGCGAGAAATTTATTCATTATTAACCACGCTATAAAATTTTTCTACGGCGGCAAGAAACTGTTTTCTGAAATTTGCACCTCATTCAAAATATCAGATGGAGTAGATTCCATAATAACATCTGATTCCTCGCTTGAACTCATACTATTATTTTGTTTATCAGTCGGAAAGTCGCAACAATCTTTGACGTTTCTATGGAAATGGCGCAAATTTGCAAGGACGCCACATGCACGTGGTAAAACTTAGAACTACATCTTTCGTCTCGCTTACTCTTTTGTATTAAAGTGAGACAAACGTATTGTGCTCAATGCGTTTGTCCGTTTGTGGCCGGTACTGTGATTATTTAATTAATTCCTCATTTAAAGTTTGACTTGATTAAAATTGCTCAAGTTCCTTGATGTGCTTTGTTTTTTTTTTTTATCTTACAGCCATGTCTGATTAAGCAAAGAACCTTTCCGGAAGATAAATAATTGTTCCCTGTGAAACACTGAACTTGTTTTCAACTGCATCCAGTTGGATTGGAAGCCTACATTAATAAAAAAACACCGTTACGTTTGACGTACCGGCTTGTTTGTTGTGGCTGTGTTTGTGCTTATGCACTTCCACAGAGGTTCGATCAGTTATCTTATGTATTCTATTGAACCATGTTCCGACTTCTATACAGCCTCTAAATTACTGCGCAATGTAAAATTGAAATAACATAAAATTCAGTATTAATTAAAGAATATTTTTTTTAAATAAGTTAGTTGTAATTTTGTTACAAATATTTCTTTAAAATAACATAGATTTGGGCAAAATTTTTACTATTTTTTCAGTGACGAAAGTGAAAAATAAAGCCTGAATTGCCGGCCACAGAAAAAAAAACAAAATAAGCATGGCAGGAAAGTGACAATCCTATCTTAATTTTTTTTTTAGTTCTTTCGTGTTTTTATTTTTATTTTCCTTGTATTCGTAATGAAAAGCACAGTGTTTATCTCGGGTTTAAGACTTATTTAGTCCCTCGAACTGTTGGCGACCGCGCTACGCTTGGGCGCCAAACCCCGTCTCGGGGCTAAATAAGTTACTTTCACCCCTAGGATAACAATGTACAGTCAGCAAACCAGTTAGTTATGCAGGCTAGCAATCTTCTTACGACTATTATAAATGTAAAAGTCTGTAAAGATCGATTCTACTCGATCGAAACTACTAAAAGGATTTGGATGAACTTGCAAACAGATTGATTATAACCCTTATCCATTTATAATAGTAGTAAGAAGATTGCTAGCCTGTAAACCTAACTGTTTTGCTGGCTGTACTATTTATACTTACATGCTGTACACACTGTACTGTCACAGAAGCTGTTGGTGAGCCTATAATAATACAGAAATAAATTACTCTATTTTTACATACTGAAAGGCAAAACTCATCACCAATACCAAACCAGCAGCCTTCAGTCAGAAGGCGTCTACCACCTAATCCTCATTGGAAATGCTCAGAATAAACACAGGCTGCTCATTAATCACGCTGAGCCACAAAACTTTCCCTATTCAACTGAGACTTCACCTGACTCGG
The DNA here is from genome assembly GCA_950022955.1 of Xestia ashworthii. Classification (NCBI taxonomy): domain Eukaryota; kingdom Metazoa; phylum Arthropoda; class Insecta; order Lepidoptera; family Noctuidae; genus Xestia; species Xestia ashworthii. The sequence continues at coordinate 9,735,182 of OX465564.1, forward strand.
ATATTTTCTTTTAACTTTTAAGCTTTGTTCAAAACTTTTGATGGACTCAGACTTTTAAGTAAGTTGAATAGTAATATATCTTGTGCTGCTAGCTCCTTTATTGTGTTATCATGTGATGTTGCCAACGTTTTGTGATGCTATTTGTTTATATTATCCTCTTGTATGCCGTAATTATAGACAAAATTAAATAGCCATTGTGTCTTGTGTAGATCTACGTTCCGGCGAAGTCTACGTTCCGGCGAAGGGTTAAGCGTGTTTTAGAATATAGCGACGTCATTAATTGTTTTTTTGTTTAAATATATTTAAAAAATTCAGCCTGAAAATTTTGCTGCTGGCTTTTTGTCATTAACATGGACAAATACGTGTTAGATTTGGTCCCAGGTTTCTCTTGAGAGATTTTAACCAATTGATCAGCCAAAAGTGATGATATAGGAAATCTCAAAGGGATTCCTTGAAAAATCATGAGGTATGATGATGCTGATGCGATCTATCAATTCTTCGTGTGGAGCTATCGTAAGAATACCGTAAGCAATAAGAAGCATTAAATAAATGGTATTCTCTACACTGTATTTATATTGAAAGCTTATGTAACCACAAAACATAGGGTTTATAAACAAAGATTCGCTTACAACAATGTAATCAATTTTTAATTCAGTTGTAAAACAAAAGACTGTTAGATACACGGTTATTGGCATAATAGATAATTGAATAATCCAATTTCAATTTCCAACGAGTAATGGAAAATTGTTTCAATTTAATAAACAATACTATTACAGATTTTTATTGTAATGAGATAATATTTTATCGGCGAGCTGAGCTCCGAGAGCGGGTCACCGCGGCATTAACTATGTACCTAATTCCATTAGGTAAGCGCCATTTCAATCTAACTCGGAATTAGTTCCACCTTATTGCCGACTTGAGAATTTTTATCACAGCGAAAGCAATCAGAGCGCCAATAATTTCCCTCATAATGACTCGGCGGTCGTAAAATTTGAGCATTGCGCCAAAATGGTGGCACATTAAAATTCTCTCCCCATCGTTATAACTGGAGTTAGCGGGCACCGATCCGCCGACGATCGGGACAATCGGCATTTCCATCTCAATCGGCCCCCGCCCGCCGCCCTCAGCCGTTAGTTTTCTTTTTTAAATCGCGCGTTAAGGATTTGGCGTGAACGCGTGAAGGGTTGGTTGCCACCCGCGCCTTCCCTGATCGCCGCCTCCTCATATGTCCTCGTCGATATTGCAATACGATTTAGTAGCGCCCGAGTTGCTTTCTCCTTGGATCTCCGCATTTACATACGATATTATTCCAATCATCAGCTATTGTTTGTTTTTTGGGGGTATTTTATCGACTACGCATTTTCTTTTCAAATTACGGTTCAACCTTACCTACTCAGTTGCTATGTCAAATGTTTTGTAACAAAATTAGAAAGATAAACTACTTATTCTAGAACTCATCAACAAAACGAAATCAAGTTCATAAAGCGTCTGAATACTTGCTAAACACTCATTTTTCAATTGTAGATTTTAGTGAAACTTGCAAAAAGAATCCAGCTTTAGTTAGCAGAAGTATAAATGTTTTAGTTCACCTGTCGTGACCTTGCCACCTTAAGGATTTACTAACGTTAACTTTGTTGTTAAAACTTTCTAACTACGAGCTAGACATGACACTCGAGTAATACAGGCAATAAGGGACGGAGAATTACGTCATCAATTTCTTTATAGTCGCACAACACTATAAATAGTAACTCTCGAACTTTTTATGCCCTTTAGGTAAGATTGTTCTCGTGATATGTGCTGTAATCATAATCGTGAGGTATTCATAAAAGTTCTTCAAGAGCTATATAAGTTAAAGGCTTTATAGGACTCTTATCTACCCTCTGTCTGTTCAAGACTTATCGCTGAATATAAGGGTTACGTTTGCATAAGGACATGTCATGTGAAGGATGCTTTTACCTACTTGTTTTAAGAAGAACCTACTAAACATTTCTTGTGAAAGTTTCAAGTAACATCTCATAACAGTCGTACATAAAGTAAAGTATGGGCGAAACAATAGAGGGTTGTGGCATTGATAGAATAGGTACCTACGGCGTTTTTTAAATCAGCTACTTTATTATGTAAACGAAATCACCATCGAATCCCCAAAAGTAAAATCCAATTTAAGATTATCTACCCGATACAATAACAGCGAAAATTACTGGCTGCAACTATGTCTCATATATGTAAAATAATGCGGCCGATATATCCTAACCCCCCCACGGGGGGCGGTGGGGTGCGACATCGAGGAGATAGACCCCGCGAGCGACTTATTCCGATATAATCAATAACTTAGTGAGATCCCCTTTGCATCCAACCGTGTGACAGTTTCTCCAATCGAAGCGGCTAAGGGTTGTTTTTTACATTTTCGTTCAAACAGCGTGATTAGAGAAGCGACGTGCGGCTTTTAGGTAGATTTCCTTTTTTTGAAAAAAAAAAAATCTACCTATTGGTCTCTCACCTACGGGGATATTTAAGAATACGTATGTATATGGGTGACAAGCAAAATTTAGCCACACTCTACAGGTCGCAATTATGAACCGATTGCTTTCAAACTTGGCCAAAAAATCAAAACGGTCAAAACTTAGGCTAAGTTCGTGAATGGGCGGAATTCGTCCATGGGGGGCGGCGGGGGGGCGGTTTTTCTAAAATCAGTTTTTTGGCCATAACTTTTTTCCTATGGAAAATTTTTGAACCGTTTCTCATTTTTATCATTCTGAGTACAAATACGGACATCTTTAAATTAAAACTTTTTTGATGCAACCCCTAAATTGGGGAGGGGGTTGAAAATTCCAATTTTTTTGCGAAAAAAAATCATATCTCCGAAACAGTAAACATTTTGACCGTCGCAAATATTTTTTTTTGAAAGCAAATTGTTTACCTTACAATTGTTACCTTCAAAGTTTAGCGATAAAAGTTATAGTTTTCGAAATAAAAAATTATAACTAAACATTTGAGGGCGTTTCCATGCTAAACTCTTATGAGAGAATTTAAAAAGGGTAAACTTTCCATTACAGGACAACGATTTTGAAATCATATTTTTTTTGTAGATTGTACACATAAGTACAACTCTTTATACAAATTTTCAATAGTCGGACGCTCCAGCACCTTCTTCGAAATCTACCTCCTCCTGCGGCTTGCCGGAGGGATTTTTTGAACTTGACGTCGCTTCAGATAGTTTGCGTTCGTTATTTCGTGCTTTTCGGTAATAAATGTTTGCCTCCCGATTTTTTCTCTTTTGCATAAACGTGTGTCAATGTTTGTTTGATTCGTGTGTGCCTTTTTGGTTATGTTGCGTGATTTTTCGCGTGTTGGTACAATTTGAGAGTGAATGTTTTGATTTGAATATCTTTGGAAAATTACGTAAACGTTGTGTTCATTTATTTTTTTGGCCCTTTTTCATACCGTGCCGTGGAACATAGAATGATGACTTCCTTGTTTCGTTACACAAATACGAAAAATATTCAGGAAGTCAGTTATAAAAACCTACCGTACTTTTATTGGGTCTCAAGTATCAACCATTGATCATAAAGTCTTGTAGGTTCTCTAATAAATAGAGGCTTACAAAATCTAGCTACAAGCTTTTTTAAGTTGTAAAACGATATAAAATTCAATATTCTTTAGTTTATATAGTTCATTTTATGCTCAGTATTTATAATGCGGTGAAATAACAAAATGCCATTCCATGTCATTGTGCGGGGATATCAGAAATTAGAAATATATCAGATTATTGAAGCAGACCGTGAATGCAAATCGGAGATTTATACAAACAATAATATTTAATAAAGAAGGTTATAAAAATATATGTAGTTTGAAAAGTACGGGACATTAAAACTGTTTTTATTAAATTTAACTGTATGAATACGTAAAATAGGTACGTAACTACGTACTATCATTTCAGGTATGTTCGCCGATGCGCACACTGACGATTACTTCGCGATAATGCGGAAGAAAGTTGCCTCAGTAATATCCCGAGTGAGGAGAAGCAGCAATAGCGTTCTGAGGGTGTTTGCGGAGAGGCTGGATGGACTTACAATGGGGAGGTTTATCAAGCTACACGTTGGCAACAAAGCTAGTTAACCCTTCCTGTATTTTGTGTTTTTTTTTCTGTGTCTTTTTTTCCTGTTCCTGCATGTTATTAACATAGTCTTTAAGGAAGATGCAATACTAACACCCTATGGGCCTTGATGCCTGACAATAAAAAGTTTTATTTTTATTATTTATTTATTTCTTAGAAGGTTTGGCAGTCCTTCGACATCTCTCTAATTCAAAGTTTGTTAGTTTCATGTCGACAGTTCATCGCTTAATTCTATAATGTTCCTAAGTAAACTGATCGACTTTACCTTATTAAGGAGTTTGAATACGTAAGTAAGAACCCTACAGTCAGTACCAACAAAAATTCGTGGAAATATCTCCAACATTTGCGTAAGCTGATCATTTTGCAGTTTGCGCAAACCTGGCAGCAGAGCTTGCCCACTTTTAAACAACTTTCGATACCTAATAAAGTCAGGTGTTATTTACGTTTAGTTCGTAGGTACTAATCGATAGTAATCTATATATTTAGCTTCTACATATAATGTTCTCACTGCTGGGACTGTTTCCGAGGGCCCAGTGTCAGTTTGAAGAATATCACAAACTTTTAAAGTAGGTCCTAACTCCTAGGCCATCGGCATGTCTTAGAACATTGAGAAAACCGGCGAACGATTTCATCAAGCATTTGCCTGAGATCGAACTTACTTTCTTGAACCTGTAAGTCGGACTAGTTGCCACTGAGCCGTCGCTGATCAATATTGTGTTTTGTCATGAATTACGATAACACTAGGGGCCTGTTTTACCGCCTACGATTAATTAAGTTCCCGTTAATTTACTGAGGTCCATGTTCACCAAAAAGTTGACAGTCTGATTACCTAAAACAGCTGTTTAAAACGCATTTTTGTATGGGAACATGTCTCAGTGACAGCTGTTTTTAGATAATCAGACGGTTATCTTTTCGGTGAACATGGACCTGAGGCAGATAATTTCATACGAATTCTGTTCCATTTTTGAATTTATTCGGTAAGCAGTGGTTATTCGGACATCGTGAAATAGGCACAGTTTAAAAATGTTACTTACCTAATACTTCCAAGGTTTTAGGGTGGCGTAGGCAGATAGGCATCTCATTTGAAGCGTAGACCACGTACGTATTTCCAATCTGATATTCGAAAGGTCCAATTCTTCCTCTTGTACCGATACCTGTGTCTAATTATTTAAGGTTTTTTGTGTCTGTACAAGCTAGTTCTGAAGAGACATCTATCGCAATAAAATCCGTACATATGACCTATTGCAAAGTACTATGCCATACTGAGTCATATCGTTTTGTAGAAAAGATCGTCTTTTAACATTTATAGGTGCTTGTGATTTACGACTCTCGAAAGCATTTTATGTAGTTTCAGATTACCTCACTATCTTGTCGTGAAAATAAAAGCACATTAAAGCTTTACTTAAAAATATGTTGTTTTGGCATGGAGAAGAATTTACATAATTATGTTACAAATATGAAGATTTTCATTTTAATAACCCCTAAGCTCTTATTTAGATTCTGATAAGGGATGTGGATAAATAATGGATAAATACAGACTTCTCGATCATATAAAAAAATAGCATTTCTATGACCACTTATTGAGGTACGAGGGTGCATATCGACGCTAGCTACTTAACTGAACATGAAACGCCACTGAGATTGCCTATACCCCTGAACTCCACTAAAATTAATGGTCGGTTAGTCGACCAAAGTCTTTGTTCACCAAAAACATGACGGTCTGATTATCTAAAAACAGCAGTTTTAAACACATTTTTGTATAGGAACATGTCACAGTGACAGCTGTTTTTAGATAATAAGACCGTTATCTTTTCGGTGACCATGGACCTTAGTTGGGCTTTATATAATTCTGGTTCTTACAATTTGTACTATCCTGATTACAAGTAGAGTGTAGATTCCGAAGCGACGATCTTTGCAAGTTGCTGGGGATTTTGGACAGACCTTTGTCCAGCAGTGAACTGCAATTGGTTGATTATCCCTATTCATCATTCTCTTGCTCGTATCCCTAATATTTGGGATATTCGTCCATCATCATCATCATTTCAGCCGAAAGACGTCCACTGCTGGACATAGGCCTCCCCCAAGTGTCGCCACATTGACCACGTAATACGTCCATACATTTCTTTTACGCGTCATCTCAGCAGTCACCTGCTCTCAAGCCATAACATTAATAAATAATAATAAATAAATAAATAATAATAATAATAAAGGCTTGTGTAGTGGACACCAGTTAGTTGATATACTACATATGTATACTTTTGATTTGTAAATACATTCTTATTATACATTTAATCATCCATGACTCGGAAACAAATGTCCATGCTCATCACAAAAACATTTGCTCCTACCGGGATTCGAACTCAGGACCCTAAGAACGTAAGGCAGCCTCACTACCACTACGTCAATCGGGTCTACATTCGATTCATTCTTCACACAATCCATTCATCGTTAATTAAACCTTTAGTTACAAAGTGGAGTTCAGTATCCTATAATATTATGACATAAACTGCCCCCATAACTCATTTATCAAATTAATAAGTAGTCTAGTTTCGATTATTTAGTCGTGTGTGTATATCACTAAAGAATGAAGACTATTGACAAGTGGGCCTCAACCCACCAATTGTTTTGACTCATATTAAGTCTGTTTACCTTACTTGTCGGACAGTTAACTCAATAGTTGAATACATATGTACAAGACTCAATATAACTCGCACTGGCGACTCAATTGAGCTGTCGGATTGTCCACAAATGACAGCCGCTAGTGACGTAACTAACCAGTTTATACACGTCAGGTTCAACTGGGAATTACATTTTGTTAATATTATTTATTGTGTATTATTTGACACTTATAATAATTTGTAGCACATACCTAATTTTTGTCAAAACAATTTCCCAAACACTGTTTAAAGCTTTATTGTCACTTATGGGATCATCCCCCGCGATCATTACGCAACAGCGTTGAAATATCGGGAGCTCAAAATGATGAACAATTACGGAAGATATCCCGTAAGTGAAGTGAAGTTTAACGAATTTCCCTTTTTAACCCACTCGAGGGATTTGTAAAATATTACAGGTAGTGACGCTTTTTTACTCGTAATAGGATATTCTTTCAAAATTTTATCTCCTGAATTTTGTATCGATTTAACTTTAGTGTAGTCACAATAATCGATGTATATGTCACCGTAAAATTGTCAAATACGTTATATTGTAATATCTCTAGCGATATTGTAAAATCTCGAAATATTGTCAAATGAACATACTGCTTACAACAAAACGCATTATTTTACGTGAAATGCATGCGATGGTAGTCAACTCACGCGGTGTGGAGGGAAGGAGGAGTCCCCCTTGCCCAGTGGTACAACTCTCATGAAAAGATATTGTACCATTCCTGAGAAATACCGATTATTATAACCTAACCTTAAAACACTTCATATTCCCCTAAAAAGCGTAGTCGACGGAGCCGCGCTTCGCGGGGCCACTATTTCCGAGTGCAGGGTTTAAAGGAACCTAACTAACCTAACGGGGGGGTGCCCCAAGTCCCGTTTATGGGGGCAAGAGATACTTCCGTATGTTCAGTTGACAATAATTCGAGACTTTATAATATCGCTAGAGAGATGCACGTTATATTGTAATATAACGTGTTTGACAATTTTACGGTGACATATAAGCCTATTCTGACGGTTATATGAATCAGTGACTTTACCAGTATAATAGTCTGATTCCTAATAATTGCATTTTTCTTATTTTTCTGATCAATTGTATCATGTTGTTGTTTCAAAACCCCTTTTAAAATTGTATGTAGGTAACCTTATATTTATACAGACCATACTTACGATTCAAATCCTTATTTCTCAGTATTTCCTGGGCGTAGAGTGTGAGGGCAGATCAGGAATCAGGTCAGATCAGGATCAGGACCTTGGTGGATGTGAAAGAAGCATTCATATGATATGAATGCTTCTTTGGATAAAGGATATCTTATCGATTAAGTACTTATTACAAACGTACCACAATTTTTTTTACGTCATGTTATTCTTTGCCCATTTTAATACTTGAACATTATTATATTACTATTTTAGGTCTAGTAAAGTACTTGTTAATTTTAAATTAATCTCAAAATTACTAACTTGTACTAGGTACCTTTATAAAAAGAATGTAACCTTTTCTTTTTTGTTTGTACCTTTATTCAAACACGTAGTTTATAACCTTAAAATACCTCCTATTTTACGTAAAATCGCAAACAAGAATTCTCATGATTAAAATTTTGTTAAAACCTAATATTTATGAGTAGTATATTCACTGTGTGTTGTGTAGGTAGTGTTAAAATGCTGCTTTTAATTTATGCTTGTATATCTGTGTTGTATGGGCGTGCAATATGATTATTGCAAATTATGTTTGTGCCTTTTATGACACACCTAAAATACAACGAAATTCAAAATTTTATTGTTATTGTTAGTTATTTCTTCAACGTTACGGTATTTTTCGGAAAGCATGTTATTTTTAAGCAAATAAAATTCCACTTTGTTTTTCGTAGCAATCTGCTACGCTACGAGCGGGGCGCTACGAATAATTTTGAATGTTTTATATTTACTCAGTGTTCAGTGTATGTTGTTTATAATTGGTATTATGATTAGGCTTCAATGTGAAAATAAATGAAACTCAAGAATCTGATAAACTAACTTTGAGTTTATTTTTACCATTTACACTTGACAATGTATTCGTAATCTGTTGTCAGCTACGGATGTCGTAGTAGGCGCGTAGCACGCGTAGAGTGCCTCGTAGCACACGTCTCATGCGGGACAAACTTAAACTATTGCTACGAAATCAGCTAGTAAGTTGACAGTTTCACATCCAACTATGTATTAAATTATCATAAATTATACATTAACATTAATACAGGTACAATTAGAGAAAATTCCATTTATTCTTTAGTCAAGTGATAATTTTTGAAAAATCCGCGTACAATCGTATAACAGACTTTAGTTTTATAAATAGTTAAAAAAAGGAACTTTTCTCGATTGTACCAAAAATAAATTACAGAGAACACCTCATTTAACATACCAACAAAATCGAAAGTGAATCTTGATTTTTACTTCTTGTATACATTTAACATCTTGTCACAGATTTAAAATAGTAGGAACGGTATATTTTACTAGTAAAGAACTTTAAAATAATTTTAGTATTACAATACAGTATTAGGAACTATGATAGACATGAATGCTACCTTTTTACGATCATAAACTAATATTCGTAACCAACATTATGTAATATCTAGAGGGCTTCGAAATTCTACACAAAAATGTTTCACTATTAACAGAAATAAATGAAATATACATGAGAGTTCGAGAATGAAGTAAACGATACAATACAAAGAAACAAACAACATAGCCGTGGCGGCACCTCTAGCTGCAGACACAACAGACTAGTCCGAATTAATCTTAAATATTAAAATTTGTATTCGGAAAGTATAGTGAAACTCTAGATGCGATAATATTGAAATATACATAGGAACCATGATTCATTCCGCGGGCTCTGGCCGCGCGGAGACACAACATCGCACTACCCACACGTCCACCTACACTAACTCAAACTTACACGTAGGTACATATACTCCCGAGTACAAACCAATCAAAATAAATATCTCTGCGAACGAGCAACCACCTCACGTCGCGCGGTGGAGCGAGGAACGTAACCGACCAACAATGAGCCGCAACTATTAAACACTAATCAAACAAAATAATTGTGTTGTAGACGCGCGCCTTCGCGACCACCGATGTGCGAGCAAGCCGTCTCTCACCGCACGCCATCGCCTGTCCTCCAGTCTCAACCACTCTGCACTGCCTTCCAGCTCAATCGTGTATTGACAGATAAATATTACACTTTCATCATATTGGTATTGACTCAAATATCATATATAAAAATCTATTTCAATTTCAAATGTAATTTTAGCAATAATAACCTTGACGTGTAACCCCAGACGCCGCTGGGAGTAGTTACCCGACAGGAGAGACGGCGCGCCCGCACATCGGCACATTGCACACACACCAGCATGTATACACATAACAAGGACCGGTAACCGGTGGAATAAAACATTGCACTTTATAAAAAAACAAACTCAATGTTGTAGTAGGATCCACTCGTAGATAAAATATTGTAGTACACTCCGCTAGATAAAATGTAAATATGTAAAATATTTTTAATAACGTGATCTGTGCCATCGAAAATATTAGGGACTCCACGCACTCGGTAAAGCGGTCGAAGCTGGAGGCGAGGGGCGAGACACGCAGTCTCGTCCCTCGCCCCCAACCCCCCACGCCTTCGGACACTGGACTCACTTACGCCACTACTAATAATCGTTACAATATCAATAAAAATTCAAGAATCACACTTAGTTCCAAAATAAACTCACTTGTTTGCGAGGTAGGCTGAGCGCTAGCGCGCAGCCCGAGTTTCGAGTTCGTTCGTTTTGGAAAAGTTTGCTACGATAATAATTATTATAATTAAGTGTTACCAATAAGCCTACGCGGTGTCGTCGCGTCTCCGCGGGCGGCTCTGCGCGCTAGGTGTGCTCGCCGCGCGGTACCGGCGGTAGCCGAGCGGGCGTTCGTGTCGCGCGAGCGTGCGGCGCCGCTCAGTGCACATCAGCGAGTCGACGCGATGTGAGCACCGTGCGAACGACAAGCCGCACTACATATACTCGACGTATTTGCATTTAGTTTCAGTTGCGTTTGCGTGAGTTTACGTCGTTTCCTGAGCGTGGAACCCGCGAGAGAGGACGACCGCTCTACTGCCTAACATACGTACCTAACTTCGCTTCATGTTTAAAAAAATCATATACGTATATCACTATATATATCTCCATACATTTACGATGCGTCAGGAACTTCTTACGAGAACGTATCTATGCCTAAAATTAGAACGATTATATGTATGTATTACATAGCTTTAAACAATAATTAAATCGTAATTATCAATATCGATAATATTATATGCCATAAAGATAGGAACTTGCTTTCCTGGGAATTGATGTTGAGAGTATGAGGCGCGTCCTCAGCCGCGGCGCGCGCGCTGCCGCAACGATAAACGTATATAATAAAACCTGTCTAACGTATGATATGAAGTGCGGACGCGCGGCGCGGCCGGGCGCGCTCGCCGGCGCCGCCTCCCAGTGCGCGGCGCCAGCGCGGGGCCCGCTGACGGTAGAGCTACCGTCAGCTGGCTCCCGATTAACCTATTCTTAAACAACTACAAGCTTTAAATATAACTAGGAAAGTGCCGCTTCTGCGGCGACATTCATCAACGAAAAGAAGCGTTAAGAGCTAATAGTGAACTGCTGCGTTGTCGGACAACGGAGAGAGCGAGGGGCTCTAATAGATAGTAACTATACATTTCTTTAGAGTAGGATTAGTGTCCGGCGCTCGCCAGGGGGAGCTCGCCGGGGGGCTGGAAGCGTGGCCCGGGCGCGCAGAAGTTAGCGTTCGGGTCCTTGGGGGGAGCGGTGTCCTGCGCGGCACGGGCTGCCAGCAGCGTGATCTGGTTCACTACATCCTCCATCTCGTGCGTGAGAGTCTCCGGCTGCTGCAGCAGCGGAGGCTGCGGCATGGTATTGCGGCGGTGCTGCTCGGTGTCAGCGTGGCGGCGGAACTCCAGCGCCGTGCGGAAGCGTTCGCCGGCGCACGAGCGGCACTCGAGCGCCGGCTGCACCACGCGGATCACGCCACGCGCCGCCTCACGCCCCGCGTAGCACGCGCGCGCCTGGTGCACTTGCAGCGGCGTCGGCGACGGGAACGCCACCTTGCAGTGCTTGCACACGTAGCACAGGTCGAAGTCGAGCTCGCGCGCGCCCGCCGGTGCCTCGGTGGCGGGCGGCGGCAGGCGCAGCGTGGACGCGCCCGGGTCCGCCGCGATGTGCCGGATCTGCTCCAGGGTGGTCGCGGGCAGCTGGAGCACGCTGGCGCCGTTCCCCGTCTCCACTATTAAGCCTTGTGGTTGTGGTTGGAGAGCAGCGGGGATGACACTAGGTCCTGTAACAACAGAAAAGAATGCGTTAATAAACGTAAAGTAATTAGTATAATGAGATAATCAAGAATTAGCACCATTAACGCCACGTGTTAGTATCCTGCATCTGTCTACGTATCGTATGGCTAAGGGGTTTGGCAAATCGCATCGCGGAGCATCAAATATCGACATTATCGACACACGCTCGTGTGACACTCGGGCGCGTTGTAAAGGGGTTAATCCACTTACAACGAGGGCCGAGGGTCGGCCCGCAGCCGTGAACTGACCTTTCGAGCTACAGTTTTTACACGTTTTTTCAACTTTGTCCTTGTAATTGTGCAAATACGTAACATGTCTCGTTATTCATCGTTAAATTGTTTACATTACGCAAAGATAAAGTCTACGTTTCAAATACATTGGAGAGACGAAAAGTAAAACATGATCGGTCGATCTCGTCGTCTTGCAGCCCAAATTGGGAGTCCCATTGTTCGCAATAGGTTAGCACCAGATAAACAGTGTTTACCTTACTGCGCGGCGATTGTACATGCGTGATGCGTTTCTAACGAGCCCGGCCCGGCTCTGTAATTGATTCGGACGCTGCTTTATGCGGCTTATATTCACGAATGCATAATACATAGCTTTTGAATCGCCATCGAGTTTTATATCGGGGATCGAGCAGTGACGCTCAAAGTGGTGCTTGACGATGAACTCGAGCACAAAGAACTCAAAGATAGTTATGTACTGTCTACATCATTTGAACGGATTTTATTCATACTTTGCAAGCCAATTTAACGTATCAAAACCCTAATAGTAAATGGTAATGCTTTCACGTTCACTAATAAGTGCAGAACAGACTTTTCAGCACACACACAATTAAAAAATGCATTCTTGGCGTTCAAAATTAAACTATACCACCACAGCTCCCCCTAATCAGAAATCATTAGAAAGTGATATGAAACCAAAGCATTTCCAACTTTAAGCTCCTTTCGATAGTCAATCTAACTCCGTAACCATTCCGGTGATGCGATACCGACCTTAATCGCAGCCGGTATCTCAGACAATCCCGTGCGAAACCGTGCGGCTTTCAATCAGCCTCTTAACAATCGTTCGGGCTGATTGGCCAGTCGTGTTTCGTGTAATGAGGCCTTAGGGACTGCTCATACTCATGTCATGTTCCCTCTAATGGTAATGAACACCGTACATGGCTCAAGTGGAATTCAAAAGCTAATTTAGCGAGCTTAGCATTTGTTCGAATGTAGGACAAAGTAAAAGGTCGCATTTGGTATTGACGTTTTTGACGAATACATTGTTATTTATTAGTACCATTTTGATATAATTTATTCTGCTGCGGCTTAAACGTTTTATATATCCGCCTTAGCTTCTATAATCCCTGTAAAATAATCTGTCTTAATATTATTATAATTCCTATTCTTATTTATCAAGAGTCGGTGGCACAAAGCCGGCTGCCATGACACGTTGGCCCTGACGTTAATTCGCAACCCTTTCTGCCAATTAGTTTCAAAATAGCCACACTATTGTGCTGCTAACACGACCACACATCGCACCTAACGATTTAAATCCCACGACCGGAATTCTACCTTTACGTCGTGTAATAAAGTTGATTATCCGTTGGTTTTCTCCGGGTTAGGTCGTCCACTTGGTCCGGTGGGCAAGTTTAAGTCAAAGGGCTTCTTAATCCGGACTTGTAGGTCGTTACGTGTTATTATAACGGCCTGAGTCGGGTATTTCTTCGCTCATTTACATCTCATTAAGGATGCTATTATTGGACTATACAACGCATTATGCAGACTTTCGCTGGCTGCTCGAGTTTTGAGCATTGCGTCAACTCCTTTATAAGGGATTAAGTGTCTTCTTTTTTTTACTTGGAAGGTATTTTAAAGTGTATTGTGTCTTCTCTTCTGGTTCTTTTTCAGATTAACCTTTTTTTTTAAGACTCATTATTAAGGTAGGTACTTAATGCTGATGAACAGGCATGCAAAAAAATTGCCATCATCAACCTTAAGGGAATGGAAAACCAACAACAGACCATTCGAGTTTGACTACTTATCATCGAATATATTCATGTTTACTACTACTTTCGATGTCATATAAATTCATCACTTCCAGTACGCAATTTCCAATACCCAAAGACTAACATAGACCAACAAATTTTTCACCAGACAAGACAGTCACGACATGACATGTCTCCGAAACGCGACGTATATTAACAACATCAATTATCGAGACCCGTATTGGGCGGGTCCGGGGTCTGATCCCGCGATACTGGGGTCCAAAGCAATGCTTGATGGATGGTAATTAAACTAGGACTTGGACGTGAAGCTGGTGGTATCTGACGTATCTCTTGGTGGTGATTGGCAGCATTGGATTGGACAGAAAAGTGTTTCTTGGTGTTATTTCTGTAGCTGTCTCATTGTTTTAGCTTTTAAGATGCAGATTTGTAACTGGACAGAAATCTACTGAAAGAGAAAACAAAACTTAACATCACGTCTGCATTTGCAACACCCATGTTTCGCCAGTTTTCTTTGAAGTCCCATATAAAAGGGGTGAGCCTATTGCCATCAATCGGTCACAAATCCACACTCCGTGGCTGCGACTGAGTGCTTGCGACCTGGAAATCGATCCCAGGACCTCGTGCTTAGCAGTCGCACTTGCGACCACTAGACAAACGAGGCAGTCAATCATTATTAGTAGTAATTTCAATAGAGCTTAGAAAATCTACTTGCCGAAGGTTTTATGATTTGCTAGGCTGCGAAGGCCTCTCCAGCGAATTTGATAAGGTATTTTTTTATTAGACTGCTTAAAACATAAAGAACCTTTCTCTAAGTACACGTTTCGCCCTAATCTACTACCTTACACTAATTATTTCTCCAATTAATTGTCAAATTAAAACCCAAACCAACAAACTCCTAACCTTTGCTCCAAGAACGTTCAACCAAATTTACATACAGCACTATCACCAAATCAATCTTCCCACAAAGCCAGTATTATCGGAGCAGTGTATTCAGAGAGCGTTTCTCCCGGACATCTCCCGGACAGTTCGGACAGGCGTCCGTCCCATCACTGTCCGGGATGTCCGAGCAATTAGACTAACGGACTACGGAGCTTAGACTTGAACTTGGCTCCTTGTTTGTAGAGCTCAGGGAAACGTATGAGATCGATCTTGTGCATGGCAATTATCTCGTGAGGAATGTTTTCTGTGCCATCGACTCATGGTGGAGTAGCGATGTGGTTTTGATTAGATAATGTGGGGTTTGTATGGACTGGTAGATGATTAGGCTTTTTGTCCAGAAGTTAAACTCTTTCGTGCTTATTTCGATGATTAATGACGTTAAATTAGGATAAGGCCGCCGAGTGTGGCGTATTGTCAAATAACAAAAAAATTGTCTGCCCATAAACACCCACCCACAATAAGTTCAATTTAAATCCGTGATCATGGCATTTGCAACAGCGCCAAAATATCTGGAAATCGAAACAAAACAAGTAAACAAGGTAAAATATCTCGTTTTCAGTGTTAATGATAATGTTAGTGACCATGTCACTTTAAAAACTTATAATGCGTTTGCGGTTTAAATCTGGGTTTAGAAAGATAAAAGCGAATTTTGGGTGCTACGACTGTGAATGTAACTTCGTACTTTAATTAGATGACACACACAAATGAGTCACACATAAATGAGTTGACGGGTTGGAAGTAAAAATGGATGATGATGAGACTTAGTGCCGAGAGTTCAAGACCCAGATTTTGGGTTAGTGCAAAATCAAAATGGAGAGAAATGCTGATGATAATTAGTCTCGTAATCATCTAATGATGTTACCATTTCTGGAACTCAGGTAGGCCTCCTGGCTGTGAGAGAGAAGATGCAGATACCAAATATTAGTTTGGGAGGGTCAGATTTTGGATTAGTGGAAAATCAAAATGGCGCGAGATGCTGATGAGCCTGTAAATTCCTACTGCTGGGACATGGCATCGCCTCTCTGTAAGAGCTCAGGTATTAATGGAGTAATCAAATATCAATACAGAGACAGGCAGAGAAGGCGATTGAGGACCGAATTTCATTCATTTCAATTTCTATCACAGGCACTCTTGACAACCGGAGTTATCATCATCTACCCAGCCTTTTCCCAGCTATGTTGGGGTCAGCTTCCAGTCTAACCGGATGCAGCTGAATACTAGTATTTAACAGGACCGACTGCCTACCTGACCTTCACAAACCAATTAGTACTGGGTAATACATTACCCCTTGGTAAGACTGGTTGTCAGACTTTCGGCCACTGATAACATGTAACGATGGTCAAAGTAAATTACAGCCGCGCGGGACCAGCGGCTAAAATGGCAGGCACAAGCTACAACTTACAAGCATAATACAAGACCCCGTGTTAATAAAACCCAGCAAGCATTATAACCTACTTACACAACAAATGGGCGCACTAACACCTCTAAGTCGCTAGTTGGCATGAAACCCTAGGTGTCAGTCGTTTTCTTCCGTCGCCTACATACCGGTGTAAATACACGAATCGGCTTTGTACTGTGTACACTTGCTGCTAATCGAATTAGTGTGGAGTATGAGACACGTTGGCTCATCATGTGTCTTAAGGAGGTAAGAATTTGTTGGTGTGAATTAGCGGAGACTTGGGGGTTAGTGTGAGCTTGAAATGAAGAAGCTGGGACGCTAGGGCGTAAGTAGCTAATGAGGTTGCCATTTTGGACCCAGAAATGGTAACCTCATTTAACAAATACTAAATATTAGTTTGAAGTTACTGTTTCAAGCTTTCACGGTTTAATGTACGGAGTAAGTGATCGACAGTAAAGGTAAGTTACGTTTGGGAGTGTCAGATTTTGGGTTAGTGCGAAATCAAAATGGAGAGAAATGCTGATGATAATTAGTCTCGTAATCATCTAATGATGTTACCATTTCTGGAACTCAGCTAGGCCTCCTGTCTGTGAGAGAGAAGATAATAATGCAGATACCAAATATTAGTTTGGGAGGGTCAGATTTGGGGTTAGTGCGAAATCAAAATGGCGCGAGCTGCTAATGATTATATTGAGCCTGTAAATTCCTACTGCTGGGACATTGCCTCTCTGTAAGAGGTCAGGTATTAATGGAGTAATCAAATATCAATACAGAGATAGGCAGAGAAGGCGATTGAGGACCGAATTTCAAATATCATGTCATGAATGATAAGTGCGATGTGTATGGAAAGTGTGCCTCATACACTGATCCCACTTAAGAAGAACGAACAAAACTGATGTTATCACAAAGGGAGCCAATTGAAAAACCTTATTTTTTGCTGAACAAATAAAGTGTCTCGCAATCTAAAGCGATAATCGTTGGACGGAGGGAAGCAGGGAGCGGTCGCCTCGACTGAGTACAGTCATCAATCAGCCACCGGCCTATCTCAACTAACAGGATACAGAAAACATTTATAAGTACGAACTACTCGAATGTAAACAAGGATTAATTATTCCGCTCAACGAAAGGTACCAAACAAACTGTACTAGGTATCTACGTGAAAACGCTGAAACATAATTTCTCCCCCAAAGCAATTCTAAAGGCCATTAACCAATAATTTCATCGAATTTTATATCCATCATATTAACGCTCAGCGGACGGGCCGCCACGTCCATTATCCCAGGTTCCTCCAACTCCCCGCGGAAATCTCGCCGCATTCAAATATTTAATTACTTTAGCTCTCGATCGTTTATAAATTCGAACGCGAGTGGTATCATAAAACGCGCTAATGCTTTATAATTAAAATATTCTCAACAAGCCGTGGCGTAATGGCACCTCCGGCGACGGTCTCCTCCTTCGAAAAAAACGCATAAAAAATTACATTCACCCCAGAGGACTCACCCCTTGTGTCGGGAAAATCGATTAAAAAGAGGAGTCGCGGGGCGAAGTGACGCGGGCAGCGGGCGGCGGGGACTTTAATATGTACGAAAAAATGCACGGCGCTGCGGGAGCGAGGGAGAGACCCAAGGAGCGGGTCTCGAGTTGCCTTCAATTTTTATAATTACGTTCATACGTGAGCGCCGCCGCCACTGCCGCGCTGCCCGCGCCACCGTCGTCGCCTTCCACCGCGCCGCCGACGCCGCCACCACACCGGCACCGGCACAGCTCCCTCCGATTACTTATTTAGAATAGTTCTCCGCCTCATACTCTCGCTCACGATTACTTTTTAATTATTAAAAGCTTTATGAAACAACTTGCCAATTTTAAACATTCAGACACCGCCTCCATTCTTTTTTCTCTCGACGTTGAATCATGAAAGACTCAACAACAACAGCGCGTCTCGAAATAAGACGTATTGTAACTTTTTCGTTTTCAGCGACAAAATCAATTTCCATCAGTGAGAGAGCTCCAAAGTTTTCCACACACACAGCAATCAAGGAAAGATGGAGGCAATAAGAACGGGATAACCGACTAGAGGACGTTATCTCAGGAGACGGTTTGCAAATGAGCGGGCACGCACACACGCGCCCGCCCACTCACACATGCGCTAATGCCGCGTCCACACACGCCACGTATATGCGTGCGTACATTTTATAAATAGATATCGCTTTTTTTATCCGGGTATAAGAATAGGGGGTCGCCACCCGAGGAGGAAGGAGACCCCTGCGGGGGACGTGTTGGATTTCAGATTGCTACGAACTGCAAAAATGAGGGATGAAAGAAATATAGCTTAAAACGCAGATATTTCCCGGCGTCTTAAGGCGTAGGGGTGAGCGGGGGCCGGGGGAGTGTGTGGAACAAAGTAGAGTGGCGATATTGAACCAAAATGAAATGGTAAACGAACCGTGCGCGTCCGATCTAATGCGAATTTATAATTTGGACATTGCCCCGGACGGCGCACTCTTTGAACTCGGAGGGAGGGCCGCTAAGGTGAATTTACAAAGAGTGCGGATGTGATTTATAAATAAGGGAGAGCGGCTGTGTGTGCTGACCATTCATTTCTGCTGGAGGTTATTTTTTCCATTAGCTTTGAGGTCGTTAATAAGCGCATGTCGGTCGTTTTGGCACAACGAGCGGGTGTTTAGGCGTATCCTCATTGTGCAGGTTAACGCGAGTGTCCGCCGACCTAATTGTCGTCGCGCCGCGTCTAATCGGGATATGCGCCACGCGATAATTGCGACAGATTACAGACACAATGCGCGCTCTTCCGATTACCGGAGCAATAAATACAGACGCGACAACCGCGCGTATTCTGCATACATCACTGGCTCTCATTCATAAAAAGTGCATAGCAAGATTGACAGAATCGTTGTAGAAATTAAATCCAGCCTCAAATGCCACTTAATTTTTAAGTGTCATCAATGTTAATAGGGACAACAATCAGTTGTACAAACGTCGCGTCTCCGAGTTTAATCTTTATTGAGTTTATTACCGGCGTTAAGTGCGACAATTGCAAGTCTTGCTAATTCGTTAATGAGGTATGTAGGTGTAGCGCGGGCGAAATAAACGTTTAGCACTAACCACTGACGCGCATTAACAGTAACTAGACGAAAGAATGTTAGTCTGCATATTATGATGCAACTATAATACGTATGGGCGGCAAGTAGAGCGCTCCTAATAGATTTACTAAGCGGGCGTGACGTCAGTATTTCAAACAGAGACGATCGAACTGCGCTGTCTAAGCGGGAAAGTGAAAATTGCGTACGTGAACTGGAAGAAAAAATATTAAAAATTAATCAAGAGCCCGGGCGGGCGAGAGGAGGGAAGGGGAGCACATGTGTCGACAAAAAAGCGTCTCCCTCTCCGGGCACGTGCGAAGAGCCGTTCCGGCCCCGTTCCGCCGCCGAGTTAAAAGTTTCTTCGGACAAACAGAGGATTTGTCACAATTACGGCGGGGCGGTGCGTCCCTACTTGATTAAAACCTAAATCACGTGACGTGTTTACAGCCGCGCCGGAGGTGTTTTCAATTTGCCGACTCCTGGACTCGCCATTGGCGTTCCGGACACGTCTCGACGCACCTATCTGGGGGCGGACCGGCGTTTTGAATTTGTTGCGAATTAAATTATTGACGATCTAATCGGCGAGCCGATCTCACTCGGACACCCCCCGCTGTGTAGCTGGTAGTAGGTACAGCCCGTACAGCCACCCGACCGGCCGGAAGAGCGTCACGTTTCTTAATTATTTTTAAATGTCGCGCCCGAAATCCGTAGTTGATTGCGACGCCTCTGTATTTCGCCACGGTAACGTTTAATCCATAAAAAGCTACGGAAAAAGAAGATTAACATTTGAATTAATCGGGAGATTAAACATAATGAAAGAAAATCTCATTACGGCGGGTATAATGGCGGTGAGAAATATCGCCGGGCGAACGGAAAAGAAAAACGCCGCATAAAAGAAAAGGCGCGCGAAGAAAATTAAAAGCTCGAACGAAATAAAAAAATGTTAAAAAAATGTAATCGACGCCGGAGCGCGATTAGGGGGAAATGCAAACAGGACGGAACACTCCTGCGAGGGGATGCGGGGTGCGGCGGCGGGGGGTATAAAGTTCTCAATTAAAGACCGGCTACGGAGTCTCGTTGTAATTAGATTCTTTTTCATCTCCTTAAATCAGCGGCATCGCGCTGACACTCACTCTGTTTAATTTGTAATCGAGACTTGTTAGCATCCGTGTTCTTTTAATTCCATTTTCACGTTCCGAGTAATTTTCTCCGGCCGCTTGATTGATATTAAATTACGTGTTTGCTGTGATCACTTTCCGATTTCTTTAATTTTCTCGCTGGCTTCCATCTTGTGAGATACTCGTATCTCATTGGTTTTATAGATTACGATTACGGTAAGTAATTCATTTAGTATACTCTGATTTCTTGGAGACAGATTGCTACGTCATTTGTTTCATGCATGAGACTAGGTTGCTACGTCTTTGCTATACTAATATTCAACTGCATGACTAATACAATTTCATAAATTGTTACGTCTCTCAGAAATCCTACTTGATAGAAATCTTTAAATCGTTCAGACAGAAAACGCTCAGGAGCTGCTGGGAATTGTCCCTCAAAGGAAATAAGGGATGTCATGTATGGGTTCGTAATTAGAAGCCGATATAAATACACGTAATACCTGCATTTACCAGTCTGAACATAAACGACATCACTACGTAAGAACGAAACATTTCAGTAAACAAAGAACACAAGACGAGATAATCGTACATTCCATTCATAGCACTACTATTTAGGAAGCGTATCTCATTCGATAGCCCAAAGCGGGTGACCCAGTATCTGCACTTAAACAATGAGCCGGTGTCCGGTGTACGTCATTGTAGGTAAGTGCCGCCTCCACGAGACGTATCCTCAGTCTTAAATGGTAATTATAATTAGCACACACGTGGCAATAGATGGGCTTGAGAAGAGTCAAGGTTTAGAGGTGTTTCATGTAGGAAATTTTGAGGATGCCTGGTCTGCCTGGGTTAGTCTTTGGATAGGTGACCACCCGTAACATACCGAGTTTCCTCCGTGCCTGTGAATACATGTTGTTGTCGAGACCAACGGGTCTCGGCTGTCATTTGTAGACCTTTGACAGTCGTTACAGATAGTCTGTGGCCCAAAAGTATGACAATCAGTCTTGACAAGGGGTATCGTTTTACTCATAACTGTGTTATGGGGGTCAGATAGGCAGTTGCTCCATGTAAAATACTGGTATTCAGCTACGTCCGGTTAGTTATACTGGAAGCCAACCCCAGTGTTGGGAAAAGGCAAGGCAGATAGATGATGTTGATGATGGTGTAGCAAAGTTTAAGCTGCCAATTTAATAAGATATATCCTGTCTTAGGGATCAAATCAGACAAATATTAAAAAGTGTGGTCAGAACCATCATAGATTTTGAAAGTGCTATGTTTCGTATTGATATCTTGGATATTTCTCAGTACGATGCCTAAAATAACAAACGAATAAAATAGGTCAAAGAAAAGCGGGAAAGTTAAAACCAAAGCTCAAAACTTGATTACAGCAATCTTGAGATTTCAGCAAAAAAACACCACTTCAATAAAATTTTCAAAGCAGCAATATCATTAAACATTTCCCCTTGTTAATTATTCATAAAAATAAAACAAGCGCTTTGCAGCGATTCAAAAACCTCAAACTCGAAGGAAAGCCGTTTGTAAGCAACACGAACCCTCAAGGCGGGAGTTCTAAGTAATTAATTCTTGGTGTCCGAGCGCGCGACGGAGCGTAATTAAACATCGCGCCTTGTAATTACCGACTCAAACTTGTCGGAAGTTGTCGGACGTTGTCGGAAATTGTCGGCAGTGGTCGGCCCCTGGCCGGGCTTAAGTGGTCAGACTGGCCAATTAAAGCCGCCCCCGACGACGCGATTAAGCAATTAACGCGGATGGGCGGGCGGACACTCGCTCATTTGAACAATCCCGGCTTTTCCTGTTAGGAAACTTTTGATTTTCAGGACCTTCACCACAGAGGGTGGATTTTGTTTTCACCGTAGGAAGTTGCTTATGGTAATTGTGTCTTAAATCTGCTTGGAAGTTTATTACAGTTTCCTTTTCAGAGATTTTCTTTTGAGCTTTCTTTTTAATCTGCTTGTAATGAATTTTCTCTTTTGACTCAGTGGTTTGTGTTTTGCTTAATTTGATGTGATCTTCTAAGATGCCGTTGACAATGTTGACAATGTTAAAGAAAACTATAAAGAGGTTCGTTAAGTAAAATACCTCAACGTGTGGCTCATACGACAGGGAAAACTATCGTTGCAGACAAAAAGACAAAAGCACATCACTCGAAACAAAAACAAAACAACAGAAACATCAATAAGACCACAGCCTAAACAAACAAACAGGTGTTCCCTCAAGACAAAGACGAACCATAACCGATTAACCCACATTAGCACCGCTGCCAACCCTTTACCATAACAATTAAACAACTTCACCTAATCACAGAGCCCTTGGGGGCGAACTCATTAACAGAATCTCCTTACACAGTTTCATCCCTCAACCCTTTTATTAAGTCAGCCAGTTCGTTTTAATTCAATAAACCGGTGTAAACTGCGCAAACAGCCGGCGGAGAAAGGGTTAATTTGCATGTCGGTGTTTGCAGGGTTAACCGATGGTTCGTTAGGGGTTGAAAATTAGTGGAGGGGAGGAAAACTCATGGGAAAGTTGTTGTAGGTCAGTGTACTGGGCTATTAATTAGGCTGCAGTTAGGAGGGGCCGAAGTGTGCCAATGCCATTGTGTTTATAGCTATAGGAGAATATAAGTCGACGGTAATATTGCAAAGTCAGAGTGGAAGCGAAAAGCAGAGGACATTGTGTTGAGGCGCAGTTTTTGGGAGAGACCGATATTCTGAGTTGACTGTAAAGTATAAATTGGGTATAATATGTTCTTTTTTATGAATAAGATAGAGCACTACGAGATGTCAACTTTCGTCCAAAAGGTATATAATTATATTGAGGTAGTAAAAGCCAAATCTGACATATTTGGCAGATATGCATATACATATGTTACATTATTATAATCAATATTAAAAAATAATTTAACCAGTAATTGAACTCGAACCAATTTAAAAAGTTAAAAGAATTTTCATTTACGAGTAAACTCCAAACAACCAAACTAATAAATAAATACATTATAAATTCCAAACAACTACTTATCAAGTTATAGCAGCTATTTAAACGGACGTAAACTATAATTACAGTACACAACTTTGGAAAAAAAAAAACGTAAAAAAATAATTTATACAAAACGCTACTAAAGACAAATGAAGAAATGTTGGGAACGCTTCGTGGGCGGCACTCATGCATTCATTATTCACTAATTTGTTGTTTGAAACGGGTAAAATAACAGCCCACCAATTATTATTAGTATTAATGATAACTTCCCACTGTTTCCTACACACTTCTTTTTTTACTTGATTAATTATTTAAAGGGTGATACATCGCGGGGTTTTATTCGTGGTTAATATCTAGTCATTTGTTTTATCATTTTGAATTTAGTACTTATCTCAAGCATTTTTTGTATATTTCGGGTCACGAGTGTGAGTTGGTGTGTTACTGCTATCTTTCAAAAGTAAGTAATTCAATGGTCCCTAGCGGCAACCTTCACCGGTATTGGGTCCATCTTCGACTTCTCGTAGAGTACATAAATATGATATAATATTTGATTTTGAAAATGCCAATGACATTAAGTCAGCCCGTGTACTCTGTGCTTAAAATGTAAAAAAAAAAACAGCAAAAAAGTATTCTACTTAGTGAGTTATATCATAACTAAATCAACAAATGCAAAATCAATTTTTGAACCCTAACTCATGATAATTTTTAAGGTGTAAACATGCATGTTACGTCGTTCTACCTTTAAAATCACCCGTTTACACGAACAACACTAAAATGCCACACAAAGTATGTCCATAACATGTCGTGTAAACTGTAACACAATTAAAATAAAAACAACAGAATAACGGGGGCTATTAAAACCCGATAATTACGAAGCGCTGTCAGCGAGGTGTTAAAGTGTACCAGAGCTGTCATTAAAACTAAGTGATGAGAGATATATCGAGTAATTGTCGAGTTTTTGTTAGAATTTCATGCACCGTTTGACACCGACGAGGCTTAGTTAAACGGCTCTAAACAGTGTATTTATTTAATTACGTACAGATACGTTTGTAATTACATAGGTTTCCACGCTCGATGCTCACTGGCTTTAGTTATCCAACTGTCTGTAAAAAGATGGGTGTATAATTTATCGTTGGTTGTAATTACTTGTATGTGCCATGTAAGTTTGATTCGATTTGTGTAGCTATTATGCACATTCACGTTTTTCAGAAAATAATTAGAATGCCGAGAGCTAGATGAAAACACTTTTCGTGAAATCGTGCAATTGAAAACTTTAATAACACACTTCTAAAAAATGTTTGCGAAAGAGCCAAGATTTACTCTAGACATCTTACATACTCGCGAGACTATTTTATAGGTATATGTACCTTTTTTATTCAATTTTTAAATATGGACAGACGAAAATTAAATTAACGAATAGCCACATGCAACTCAAGCGCAAACCATCATGGGTCGTGGGTAGGTTGGGGCGAACGTGCGTGGAGTCTATCAACCGATGCAATTTTGATTGATTGCATTGCTTAGTGTGGTGTACCTAACCAATCTTATTGAAAACTGCCATTGTATGGCATCGGAAAGGCCATAGCTGCGATCGACGCACGGCTTGTCAAACGGTTTAAATTGAAAAAAAAATCCCTCCGGCAAGCCGCAGGACGAGGTAGATTTCGAAGAAGGTGCTGGAGCGTCCGACTATTGAAAATTTGGATAAAGTGTTGTACTTATGTGTACAATCTACAAAAAAAAATATGATTTCAAAATCGTTGTCCTGTAATGGAAAGTTTATCCTTTTTAAATTCTCTCATAAGAGTATAGCATGGAAACGCCCTCAAATGTTTAAATAATAATTTTTTATTTCGAAAACTATAAGTTTTATCGCTAAACTTTGAAGGTAACAATTGTAAAGTAAACAATTTGCTTTCAAAAAAAAATATTTACGACGTTGAAAATGTTTACTGTTTCGGAGATATGATTTTTTTTCGCAAAAAATTTGGAATTTTCAACCCCCTCCCCAATTTAGGGGTTGCATCAAAAAAGTTTTAATTTAACGATGTCCGTATTCGTACTCAGAATGATAAAAATGAAAAGCGGTTCAAAAATTTTCCATAGGAAAAAAGTTATGGCCAAAAAACTGATTTTATAAAAACCGCCCCCCCGCCGCCCCCCATGGACGAATTCCGCCCATTCACGAACTTAGCCTAAGTTTTGACCGTTTCGATTTTTTGGCCAAGTTTGAAAGCAATCGGTTCATAATTGCGACCTGTAGAGTGTGGCTAAATTTTGCTTGTCACCCATATACATACGTATTCATATATATTCCCCGTAGGTGAGAGACCAATAGGTAGATTTTTTTTTTTTCAAAAAAAGGAAATCTACCTAAAAGAACGGGGGACAACCCTAAACAGAGTCCAGTAATGCGTCTGTGACATTTTATATTTTGGGGAGTCATTATTATACTCGGTTTTCGACAAAAAAACCTGAACTAATTGGAGTTTACCGTACTTGCGGATTTATTTTGTGGCCGCAAATTCTAAAATGGGTCTGCAATGCGTATGCAGACTAATGTGTGTATCTACATGTGTTTAAATTGGCATTTGCTTCATTACCGACTAGGATAATAATGATGCATACATTATCTGATCAAATATGGCAGAGTTAATACCAGTCATACATGTATCTGGTTCTAGACTCGCATATGAGGAATGGCTGCAAGTTTAACTAGAAAATTCAAAGGGTTAAGCAATTGCATTCATGGCACTGCTTACTTATCAAGAATGGTAGCATTTGTCAGGTTGTGCAAACACTGTTCAATGAATTAAATAAATGAATACGAATCAATACAAACAGGCGATGCGAACGACACAAAGCAGCCGAACATTAACGACATGTCAAACTCAACTGTCGATGTTTTTTCAATTTAAATCGATAGAAAAGAAAGAGGGCGGCTTTATGCTCTAACTCCGAAGAGGGATGGGGCATCGATTTTTGAAGTTCAAACGCGATTAATTAGGCCCAACTTTCCATTCGTAGTCAGCAAATATTTTTGTTAAGAAGTACCCACTGATTTAACGAAGTGGTATATTTTTTGAATTACAAAGGAATGTAAACATCGGCAGAGGAACAACAATTAGAATAGCCGATATCGGCGCATCGCCGCGAGCCTCCGGCCACCCCACGCCACCCCATTATTTTATCTAATCAAAAAGTTTTAAAAGGAAAAATTATGCCGTCCTTTATTATGAGTCAACTTTCCTTGGGAGGGGAGCAGGGGATATATTTTTAATAACGATTCGACTAAAGAAAGTCATCGTAAGAAAGAATTCTTTTTGCGAGAAATGAGAATCTTGCTGTAATCTAAGTGTGAAGTTTTTGTGAATGTTTATTATTATTTTTCGTGCTAAAAAAGTTAAATGACAAAGATATTGCGGTGTTCAACCCGAGTCAAGTGCTTGACAATGTAGGAATATGACTACTTTGGGTGTACTCAAAGTCGAGTTAACCGTAATACATTGGTTAGATTGTAACATCCTTTGAAACTTAAAGACAACTTACTAAAACCTAAAAAACAAGCAGATTTGAAAAGTTTTGAATAGGAGCTATTTATATACCTAACATTGATTATGATAAAGTCTTGAGTTTACATGTATAACCTACTGACAACACGTATTAATTGATTTCAAATATCTCTGAGGTTTTTGAACAACATTGTTGGGTGGGCCATCAATGTTGTTCAAAAACCTCATTTCATAATAGCATGTTAATAAGATACACTCACCGCATAATAAATTCACTATAACTAGATTTTCACTAATGGAAAAATGCAAATTGAAATCGAAAATTTCACTTGCGTACTAGAGCTTGTTACGTTCAAAGGCGTCAGATGAGACCAAACATTTCTATATAAATTAAGGAAAAGATGCTCGAAAAAACCGAGGGTGCGACTCCCCAAGCTTCTTTACTCAACGTTTTCAGTAAATACGCTCTGTTTATCACGGGCCCACACGAAAACGTGTCTTATTTACAATCGTGAAGGTTTATTTTGCTGTAATCTTGATTGTGTGTTTGAATAATATTTTTCTTGCGCGGCATTATTATTGCACACCTTGTATGCGTAAATCAGTGCTCGGGGCAAGCATTTTTCAGACAAAAAGATGCAATTATATGCAAAGGGCGGAGGGTGGGGTCGTAGTGTACTCCCGTAATGAGCCACATTTGGAATTTTGTTTTTTGGTTGTCTTCATAGAGGAATAAATTGCGCTAGAGTATGAAATATCTTTAAATTATAATGGGGGCCGTTTTGGATATCTTGTTAGATATTTTTTCTTTGAAGTTTGTGTTATTATTTAGGGCACTTACTGGGGAAAATTTGATTTGTATTTACAAACGAATAGTAAAACCAACACGAAACTTCATTTCTAAACTTTACTCCTTTGCCAATCAAATATTGAACAAAATATTACCTGCATATAGTTTGACATATTTAACAAAATAAATATGCATGATGCAAAAAGATATCCCATTACACGCAACTTTTCAGCGAGCATAACCTTTCAGTAAACAGCGATAACTTTCCAACTACCACAATAGATGGCGTTAGTATTCAGATAACAAGAAACAACATGAAACTCGGATCAGTATTCTATGAAAATTAAAACCTAAAACTTTAAACAAAGAAGACTTTTAAATTAAGAATTCTGTTTTTAATATTTGTAGTGCAGTCGAGTAAAGTTATACCCTCCTGAATTTCTCGTATCTCCTGAATTTCTCGTACTTATCTCCAATAAGTCTTTCTAAGTAAAGTATTATATCAGTCGGGTATATCGCGGGTATACTAAATTTCTTTGATGCAAATTCGACTTATCATCCATCTATTGTGCCTCGTTTAATACGAATGTCAGTAAATACTGAATATACATCGACTAGCTGCAAATACTGGGTCAAGGTTTGTCAACCCTGTCCAACGGGACTCACTGAACCGGAAATCAAAGGAAGATATACCTGTTTGTCAAATTTATGACGTTTTGAGTTGAATGACAGTGATGTGTGTTAGTATTTTGAGTTAGTCAGACTTTAAAATATTTTACCAAATTTTGACAATAAAGCATCAGCTACAAGTGGTATTTAAAATAGCGTTCTAACAGAAAATTGATTGTAAATTCTAACTAGAATTTATTGTTGCATCGTTGGTCTTATTAAATACATGTAAAAATTCTACGTACTAAAAAAAATTCAGTACGTAGAGAACATTGAAAAAAACTCTTTTTGAAAAGATTGAGTATTTCAAATACATTTAAATTCTTAATTTAATAACTGATTAATAATCGACCTTGCTTAAAATTCAGCAAAAGGAACAAAGTTCCACCAGATCTGCATATCTACACCTTACAAGTGTTCGATCACATTAGTATTAAGAATAATTTTATAAGATTGCGAACCATTCCTGTCTTTCATAAATATGAATTGGGATACCAAGGACATATTATGTAGTCCCGGTATCGAATGCGTGACATCACTAGTCGACATTCAAAACTCAGTTTCAAAACGTGTTCGAATAAATTTTCCTAATTCAACATTTTTAAATATTAATAGAATTTGTAGAACGCCTGAAATCTGAAGATCCAATAATGTACAGTGATTTGAAATGTAAGTTTCATATTAAAGATTCAATTTCATGTGAAAATATTCCATTACTTTGCAATGGAAGTATTTGATTGTAAGTATAATAAGTAAAACTTAGCGAAATCTATCGTGTGATGTTTAGCTTTAAGTGCCGTTAATGTTGCGCATGACGTGTTAGAAATAAATAAGTCATGATTTATTTTAATAAAAAGTTCTAGAAGATTATGGATAATCGTATGACTCACTGGGATACTGTAGTAGCCCGAGTCTTTGAATGGGGCAGTGTGGTGCAAGTCTGGATGTTTGTCGACAAGTGTGTCTGAGTCCCGCCTCACCTAAGCTCGTACATTTACGTGTAAGCCCAAGCGCCCCCCCCGCTGCGCTCTTTTACGTCCACAAAAACACATTTCCGTAATCACCTTATAAAGGGATTACTATAAATAAAGAGGAAAAAAGGAAATTAACCGCATTAGAACGAGGAAAAAATGGCGTCCCCTTCGCAATATGTGGGCTCCCACTGATAAAACACTTTATGTACGTCTCTCGCGTAAATGAAACAATGTGTTATTATGTATTCCTGTCAGTTACGGTTTGGGTTCTTGTTAGCTAAGGGAGACTCTACCTTAAGACACGACACACACGACTGAGATTACAGTGATTGGATCATCATAAATAATATTGTTCATAAGATACAATAATCTTGATTTATAAAGTTTTCGAGGTTGAAAGCGGAATAGTTTCTAACAGATGTGATTAAAATTACAAGAGGGCAGTCTACATGAGGAAAATCCGCGTAAAACCCATAAAATATATGCAGTTACCCCCGTAGGTTTATGCCCCGTCGGGGTGGCGTGGATAGGGGATAAAAAACAAAATGAGGAGTTATGTTTTCGGTAATAAAGGACGGACGAGAGAAATCGTTTAAGACGAAGCCGCCAAATGAGATGGAACGAATATATTTGATTATTTTTATGGCGTGGAATGGCGATACGGTGCAAGCTACCGTCTCGGACCTAATGTCTATTTATTTTACTACACTTTAACATTATATATTTTGTGTTTTAGTGGCTACCGTTTACAGGAAATCATATGGATCGTTTGTCTGGATTACTAGCTACGATTACGAGGTTATCTGGCGCTTTATTTCGCCTCATACTAAACTCTTTGCTGCATGGAGAATGTTTGGAAAAAAAGTGACATAAGTGGCAGTGGGCAGGAAACATTGCTCGCAGAACGGATGGCCGATGGGGCCAAAAAGTTCTAGAGTGGCGACCGCGAACCGGAAGACGTTGTGTTGGATGGCCTCAGACTAGGTAGGCAGGTCATCACCTGGTGAAGGCTGCGGGAATCCGCTGGATGCGAGTCACACGGGACCGGTCAATGTGGCAACACTGGGGGAAGTCGATGTCCAGCAGTGGACGTCTTTTGCTGAAATATGATGTTTGGAAAAGGTATTCTGATGATTGTTTAGAAAATATAGCGCGATAATAATACCTAATTGGTTACCGGCGCTGATTGTTACATAGAGTCTCATTATAATGCATTCGTTACTGCATGTGAGTATTAATGTGCGAGATGTTGTCTCAACGACCAATAATAAATAGTTGTTGAATGTTAATAAAGATTTTCACGCGTTTTTCTGATTTTGGTAGGACTTTACTTACTGCCTCTTCAGAGTCTGATATGTTCTTAGAAGTTATTTCTAGTTTTTTTTTTTAATGACAGAAACTGAAGTGATAATTTATTTGTATTATTATATTTATTATATTATATAAGTATTATATTTATTTTTTATCTACTCATCATCATCTGCCTAGCCTTTTTGCAACTATTTTAGGATCAGCTTCCAGTCTAACCGGATGCAGCTGAATACCAGTATTTTACATGCAGCGAATGCCTATCTGACCTCCACAAACCAATTAATACCTACTGGGTAACACGATACTACTTGGTAAGACTGGTTGTCAAACTTTTTGGGCCACTGACTACCTGTACAGACTGTCAAAGATATACGAATGCCAGCCGGGACCATCAGCTTAACGTGCTTTCCGAGGCACAGAAGAAACTCGGAATGTAAGGGTTGGTCACCCATCCACAGAACAACCTAGGCAAGGAAAGCTTACCCTAAAGATCGACCCGAGCGGCTGTTATTATTTTGCCTCGAGCTCCTACACACACATACATATTATCTGCTATGAATATTTTTAAGAAACAAAATATTCATAAAAAAATGTCCGTATAGAAAAGAAGAAAGGCATGAAAGGGTGTCAAAAAATCACATCGGTGTCATAGTGCCCGATTATGTATTTAAATGAAGTTTGTAAATTGATGAAAAAAATACTAGTAAAACTTTCACATCAAAGAATTTTGTAAACAAGCCATTCGGTGCATTTATTCACATTTCCAAATAAAAAATGTCACAACTCAAAAGTAAGGGGTTGTCGAACTCATTACATAAAACTTTATATCCAAAGTCGATACATACCTAAAATCGTATCGACAATATTAATCAAACACTAGGAAACGATATCGATTTATGATCGTTACAATTGGGAGTTTGGGAGACACTCGTTATTTTTATGGCTTCAAAAAAACTCGGTTCAATGTGAGAAATGCAATGTGTTTTATACAGGGTGTTGAAAATTTCAGTAATGTTTTTTAAATCACGTAGCTAAAATCATCATCATCATCATTTAAGCCGAAGAGATATCTTCGGCTGAAATGATGATGATGATGATTCTAGTGGACACACTGCTGGACATAGGCCGGGCCCAAGTGTCGCCACATTGACCGGTCCGTGCGACTCGCACCCAACGGATTCCCGCAACATTCACCAGGGCGTGGGTCTTTGGTCGGTGGGTAAAATAGGATTAACAAATATTTAACCAAGTGTTAAAAATGGCTAGAAAATCATTAAGTATTTAAAGTTGAGATTGACATTGAGAATGTTTAATTATTCACCATAATCACAATTCACTAATATTCTCATTTTCAACACAATCAATCCATCCTGTATGTTTTACTGTTAATTGCATACAAAAAAACTGACAGCCATGTTTTATCCGTGTTAATTTCGTTATAGATTCGATTCGGAAGGGTGCTACTGATGTCCCTTGTTTTGCGTTATGAGTCCAGTTCAGCAATATAGGAGCTTTTATTAGTTTTCTTTGTTAAGATGCATCAATGACACTTCTTTTTTTAAGAAAATAGTTTGTTTAATAAAAATGTTTAAAAGCTTTAAAACATATGCAAGCAAGTAGACGCAAATATGATAAATCCAATCAGTTTTGCCACACATAATAAAAACTTACTCCACAACAAGTTAATCCAATAAGAACTAAAAAAAAATGTGGGTAAGTCTATAATCAACTTGTACATCAAATCTTATTTGAAAAAACTTCTTACAAGAAATTGCCACGTAAAAAAAGTGTAATATTTTTTTAAAAGTGTCGCCAAACACACACAGGCGTGCGTGTAGACACGAGAGAAACGCACACTTTCGCAACGACCCTCGCGACACGTAATGAAGGGAGGGCACCCAGATATAATGCAGTTTTTTATTGCTTACTCCTTATACCCACAAGTAAAAAAAAACTCTACCGTACACGCGTATTATACATTTTAACTATTAGCGTTTTTTTTCTATACAGCAGGGGAAGGGTTCGCAGTTCGGACGAGGGCTAGAGGGTTAAGCTTGATAAAAAATTTACGTCGATTCGAGTTTCGCGAGGATGCTCGTTTAGATGAGACTTTTAAGGGTCACTGGAGTGCTTTTGTTGTGTTTCATTCAATCTTTGAATTACTTTGGATAACTCAGAGCATTAGGCTAACGTTCCAGTCGACGGTAATGTATGCCACTGAGGTAGACGCTCGGACGTCCAGTAGCTGTTGAATACACAATCGAAGCATTAATTTCATATCAAAATCAAAAGTTTAAGGCCAGAACAAAGAGGCTCTTCGATTATTATTCTAATTTAATTCGGCTCGGGATTCGTCTGTCGCGTTTTATCGTCAGGTAGCCTCCCGTTTCTTAGAAAAAAATATTTATATCTTTTTCTATTAGATATCCCATTGTTCGCGCGAGGGCACGTCAGCACGCGACAAAAGGAACATTAATTATAATATCCGATTAAAAAACGCCATTTAGCTACGCGAGAGACGTCCTTTGTTTGAGATGATTGAATTCAGAATTACTAACATTAGCCACCATCCCGGGGGAAAGTAAGCAGCATAAAAAGCATCGGGTACCCACTGTGTTTGTGTAGGCAGAGGAGCCCCGGCGGGTGGCTCGCGGTTTTTTTCTTTATATGATCGGTACTTGATTTCCGAATGTTGGGACTATAAAGATATCAGATTACACGGTAAAAGTGCTACTTCCAAGACACGGACAAAAACTATGGCCACCGAGAGACTGCCGAAATATGAGCATCCAATTCCATAAACCACATTGGTGGGAGGAAGCACACAAGTTATGTTCGTACGTGCTCGCACATAGTAATTAGATATTACGTTACCCAACTAATCGTAACTCGCACGGGTGTTGTTTTACCCAAAAGGGGGAATAAATCACGCGCGCGCAGCGATGGCAACACCGCGACACAATGAAAAAAAAAAACACAAAAAAAGAAACAATATCAGAGCGCGGAACAAAAGAAATTATACCAACGAGCGGATCCATAGCGAAAAAATCGTTATGATAATAAAATAAAATGGTTAAATAAAAAGCAGTAATAATAGCTGCTCAGAACAATATGCCGCGTTTACGCGTTAGAAATGAATCAACGTTTATTTAACTAGTTCCATCGTAGATACGC
Organism: Xestia ashworthii; assembly: GCA_950022955.1. Lineage (NCBI taxonomy): Eukaryota > Metazoa > Arthropoda > Insecta > Lepidoptera > Noctuidae > Xestia > Xestia ashworthii. The sequence goes on from OX465564.1 coordinate 9,769,298, forward strand.
TTTTTGACGTTTCTCGGTGAGCAGCTGTCGCGAATTTTAGGATTAAATTCACTCAGATGAAGTACTGCATTATAATGAGACATTTTTGTTTCGCCTGTCCGCTTTTGTATTAACTAGTGTTACATTTATTTTTAAAGCTTTGGGGTTGTATTTTACCAAATAATCGAAAGCGGCGATGTATGTGAGCCTTGAGAGAGTGCACCAGGGCCGCGGCGAGCCATATTTTTATAATAACGCCGGCCACAGATGCACTATTAATCTCGTACAAGATGCGTGGTTATTAAATCTCTGTGGAGCGGGACGATGTCGTCCGACGTATTATTAATGGAAGTGTATCACGGGAGCCATTAGATACATAATTAACATCGATCGTCGACTAAAAAAACAACATCTCGAACGATCCCAAGGAAAAGCGAGAGTAGCGTCACTGTCGCGACGAATAAAAACGTCATTAAAGATTGATTGCTGCGAGGAAGTATCATTAATATTATTCAATTAATAAAACGTAATTTTGCGAGGTGAAATGCGCACCCCGACGAGGAAAAAGCAATTAGTGGCTAGATTGCGATCCGTCAAAACAACTGCGTCGAGTGATGCTAAAAAAAACGTCGAGGAGCATTCATTAAAGTAAAATTCGCGAGGGGTGAATATGTAAGGACTTTTTTGCATAAGACGGTGGCGCCCTCGATTTTGAGTATTTTTTTTACATTGAAAACAAACTATGTGGGCGCACCGTAAGCGGTTTTCGTCACACTTGCACACTGTTAGTGTTGACGAAGTTTTTTTTTTAATTGTGCTCGTAATGACTGTTGTTATGGTTTTATGGCGCAGTAATGAGCGGAGTCGCCGCGACATTTGCATGTGATCGCGGGGAACTTTTTTGTCACTTTTGTTGATGAAGTTTTTTCGACAGTTTTTTTTTTGCTAGATTGTTTATAGCGTGCGATACGGCTTTATTTAGAGTTTGTGGTTTAACATTTCAGTAGCTCCTTGTTTATGGCAGAGGGGTGTTTTATTGTTCTTTTTTTGAGTGTTTACTTTTAGTCGGATCATGTGAAATTAACACGATAGAAGGAGGAAAGTTGTCAAAATTTAATCATAAACTTTTCCAAAATATGAAAAGTCTTTTAAAATTAATGTAGGTACTTACTTTCCTGTCCTTAAAGGATAGACGTTTAAGTTTTAAAATAGAATTATAGGTTAGGTAAGCTATCGACAGACATTTCGGCTATAGAACCGATAATAAACGTCGACCGGGCTGACGTGCCGGCAGCCCCGATTTGGTATTAGCAATCATTAAATTGGAAATTACGCTATATCGGCGATACACGGCTTTTCTTTTATAAATATCTCTCACGTGATGGCGGTGCCGCGTCGTGTCACGACCTCACTGAAACGATGGTAATATTCAAATAGCGATATAAAAAAGACAAGTTAGGTAGCATTTAAAAAGCTTGTTTGTTTAGCGACGAATCGCTTTTAGTCATGACACGGTGCACGGCGCATCCAAGCCTCTGGATACGTGACAACTTTACGATGCAGTCGCAATAAACCCTGTTTTCAATGACATTAGGTACACATCGCGGCCGCACACCCACATAAATAAGTGCAGCTGTTGGTGGGATGAAAAATGAATGTGAATTATGAAAGGTCTCGAGGAAATGGGGAATGAAATGAGCTAACAGTTCGTTCGTGCTGTGTCGCTGTCTAACAAGATGGACTCTGATAAGAAAATTAAGTAAATAATGTTTGACCTTCACTATAAATCGGTTACCGAGATTCCAGTTGGACTGAATAAAACATGAAAGGTTGAATTAAACTTTCAATACCAAAAATTCGAAGCTTTTATTTATTTTACTACCTTTATTTTAGAAGTTGTTCGATAAGCCTATAGTGACTTTCTCACAGCAAATCTTTAACTTCAATGAGGCGTTTTTTAACTTTTATTCTCCCTAGAAACATTTTACTATATAATATGAAATAAACATTTTTATGAGCTGTATAATATATAAAACTTACATGTATTGCATTAAATCAAAATTAGTATTTTTCAATAACAAGGCACACGTGCGCGCACACAATAAAGTCACGCTGTTCAATGCCATTTTAATATATAAAATTAATGTTTTTTTCAATAAATAACGAACGCCACATATTATAAACTAAATACGTACATGAATATTCATATAAATCAATATTAAACTCTAACAATGCCCATTTATCGAATAGCAATTTATTTGCTTATTTATTGAAATTTGTTACGCATGTTAATATTTTTTAGTTAGCGAATGCGTCAGGCTAATTCCGTTTCTGTTCTGTTTAAGTTTTGGTTTCAAGTGTGAGGGAGACGGACATATGTCCGGGGGCAACTTCTAATGCAACTGATTTTGTCATCCGAATGGAAGTAATTGATAGGATTTTTAATGGCCTTAAAAAATGGCGACAATGGATCGCGGAGTTGATGCGACAGAATTATTTATTGCTGCTCGTAAATTGTAGTTTAAATTAAATCGATTCTAAATCCCAGTTAGTTTTATCGATATTGTAAGTTCTATAATGTTTCAAATAATTACTATAAATCAATTTTCTTAATGTGCCTATCAATTATTGTTATTACTTTTCGACGTTAACCACCAAGATTTGCTTATTTCAGCGTTATATTACATACGTATATTCTAAATGATTTGTACAATTCGCATTTCGTGTTCGAACAATAGCCTCTTTAAGGAAACAAAGGGGGCATCTATAAAAATTTCGGAAAACACAAAAGAGTCCCGAACTAAGCAACCACACTGCTCTGAGGTGCCAAAGACAAAGATAATTGTTCCACGTGAAATATAGTGTTGCCACCGACAAAAGGAGCGTAAAAAAAATACATTTTTCATTGTAACGCTTCGGCCATTCACTACAGGTGGGGCGATGTGGGGTGGGCACGGACAAAGCTCCGTATCAATGGACGATACCAATATTTTTTTTGCATATAAAAAGTTGTAGGTATAGAGTAAAGTTTCTCCATTAATTTTATCTAAAACGATGGTTGTGTAGGCGTGACAGACGTAACTGGTAAGATTAATGCTGTAGGTTTAGAAAACGCAGTTATTTCATAGGATAATGGCGTAGCTTTGCTTATTTCCAAAACTCAAGCAGTTATCATTTTAATCAAAGATGGAAACAAAAAGTAACTGCATTGGAATAGAGAAAACGAAATTCATTGTACTGAAGTGTTGTACTAAGTGTGTATGCTCCTTAGGTAGACATTACCCATTGTGTGCACTACTTTATAGTGATATTCAATATTATGCTTACTATGTACTTTACTTATAATGCGCATTATTTTATATTCTATTAAAGTACTTAATAAATGGAGTCCAATCAAGGTGGTTGTCTACTTCTTTAAGATCCTCAGGACCCCCAACATCACATGGCGACCCTGCCTAAAAGGTCTGCCAAGGGGCAATAAGAAATGTAATATATTTTTCTGATCGCGAGATTTTACAAGGAGAACTACGAGTATGTGTCGTTCAACTGTTGAAATGGAAGAGGTTTTCCTGAGCCAGAACGCGGCCCGCGGAAGCAATGATGCGGCTATAAAGCAAATAGGAGGACACGTGGAGCGCCTCAACATCATGACCTTCATCATCCTCGCTGTAATCGCCGCCCTCGCCATTTACTTCGTGTTGAAAGTGTACAAGAGCTGTCACCGCCGCTGGATGCAGGAAGAGATAGGCCTCAACGCCATGCAGCGTTTGAGAGCTTCGTTACGTGGTCGAGTTGCAGGTACACCAGACAATTAGACTATCCAGCATCAGTCATGTGAATAAGTCAGTGAGTGTTTAAAAATCAGGAAAATTAGGAAAAGACATTAATTAAAATAACATCGCATAGTGAGTGTCATATTTCATAACGCAAAAACTAAAACGCCCAAGAATCGTGCACGAACACTCAGCGAATTTGATACCGCGCGGGTAAAAATGCAGCGTCGGACATTACTTCTATTGTTTCGCAATAATTTTATGTGATTAGGTTTATGGTTATTATTTTTTAACATGGAGTAATGAATTAATGGATGTGTCATAGATTTATATAATGAAAAACTTAGAGTATGATTGATAGTTTGATAAAAAATTATGAGATTTTGGTAGATATTCGTAAGTATTTGATAAAAAAGGGACAAAGTAGGTTTAAAGGCAAAGTTATAGAGACAAAATTAGGAGAAGCAAAATGTATTTTTGATAAATGTAGCGAAATATTATTATTGTTAGAAAAGGGCAACGATGTAAAGCTGTCATCGGCATTATCTATTTTTCAAAATATAAAGGAACTATACGAGGAAATAAATAATTTGTGTATTTCTCCCATTAAGCCACATTTAGGAAACATGGAGTTTGACTTGAGAGTGGCGTGCAATTTAATACCAGTTATGGACGGAGTTGAAAACACGACCAAGCGTCTGATAGACTCCACTGAGATGTACGCGAACATGATTGACGATAAAGGTAAAGATTTATTAATTACATTTGTGTTGAAAAGTAGACTCTCGGAAAATGCAAAATTGCGTATTTCGGGTTCTTATGAAACTGTTGAAGAATTGATTAAAGATTTGAGATGTCATCTTTTACCAAAGAAATCTTTTGTGGCTATACAGTCAAAGTTACAAAGTATTCAACAGGGATCAAACTCTATTGATACTTATGGCACCGAAGTAGAAAAGTTATTTACCGAGTTGACAATTTCCCAAGCTGAAGGTGATTCTGCCACGTATAAAGTTTTAAAGCCATTGAATGAAAAGCTCGCTATTAAACGATTTTCAGACGGTCTACGGAGCTCAAAATTAGGCACGATTATCTCCGCCCGGAACTACAGCAACCTGAAGGATGCCATCCAGGCAGCTAAAGATGAAGAATCGGCATCCCATCAGCCATCATCAGGTAACATAATGCATTTGTCTAACAATGGCCGAGGTTCACATTACTCAAGACGACCGCAGCGTTATCAATATCAAAGAAGGGGTTATCACAATAATCGTGGACAGTATTATAACAATTATAATCGTAGTCAGCAGTATTATGGAACGGTTTACCATCGTGATCAAGCACGACGTGGTAATTTTAGAGGAAACGACACTGTTAGGGGTAATTTCCGAACAAGGTCGAATGGTAGTAGAGGCACAAGATACTTTAGGAAGCGTGAGCAATGCCAAAATATGCTTTCAGTTGAAAAGGTAGATGACAGACAACATAGTGATGACCAGAAAAATAATGATGTAGGTACTTCGAATCAGTTTTTTCGAGGTTAAACATTTTATATTATCTTGCCAAGGGAATACTAAGTACGTTGCTTTCTACATTTACAATATTAAATACTACTTTCTCATTGATACAGGCGCTACATTATCAATAATTAAGAAGGAAACCTTGCCAAAAGGTTTTGATGTGCGCAAAGATGATACCTTAATAAATGGAATAGGTGGTAAGTTACGTTCACAAGGTTCTATTGATTTGATATTAAGACATGATAAAGAACGATTATTGCATCATAACTTTCTTATTTTTGATTCAATACCACTTAAAGCAGATGGAATCATAGGTTTAGATTTCTTAAATAAATTTCAGGCTAACATTGACTTAAATTCTAATACTTTAACGTTGGCTAACAATGGACAGGAATATCACTTAAATTTAGTTGAAGACTTAGAAAATAATAGAAATGTGTTGATTATTCCAGCACGGTCAGAGACAATACACTATATTTGTGTAAATGATATTGTGACTGAAGATGTAGTTGTTTGTGGAAAAGAATTAACAAAGGATGTATTTTTAGCAAATTCAATAGTACGTGTATTAAATAATAGGATTCCAGTTAAAATTCTCAACGTAAGCGATAACGACATAACCTTACCAGTAGCACTCCCAGAATTAAAACCATTGAGTGATTATGATATTTGCCAGTTTAGTAGAAACAAGATCGACTTTCCAAGAGTTCAAACGTTACTATCCGAATTAAATTTAAATTATTTAAACACAGAAGAAAAGCAGTCAATAGAGGCAATATGTACAAAGTATTCCGACGTTTTTTATGTAAAAGGCGATAAATTGACGACCACAAACATTTTTGAACAATCAATAGTAGTAAAACCTAATATTACACCTGTTTATATTAAACCATATAGGTTACCACAAGCATTAAAACCGGAAATAGCTAAGCAGATAGATCAAATGATAAGAGATGATATCATAGAAGAATCCAAGAGCGAATGGTCAAGTCCAATTTTATTAGTACCGAAGAGAAGTAGCGAAGGAATTGAGAAAAAATGGCGATTAGTAGTAGATTATAGGAAATTAAATGAAATGATTTGCGATGATAAATTTCCTTTACCGAATATAAATGAAATTTTAGATTCTCTATCAGGTGCAATTTACTTTTCTCACCTTGACCTTCACCAAGGTTATTATCAAGTCACTTTAGAACCGAGCAGTCGTAAATTAACAGCATTCACTACCAATACTGGCCAATATCAGATGAAACGCTTACCAATGGGACTAAAAACAAGTCCCAGTGCATTTAGTCGTATGATGTCTATTGCAATGTCAGGTCTTACCTATGAAAAATGTCTCGTATATCAAGATGATCTTATAATTTTTGGAAGAAATCTTACTGCTCATAACCAAAATTTAACTGATGTCATGGAGAGGTTAAGAAAAGTTAATTTAAAATTAAATCCTCAAAAGTGTATATTTTTAAAGAAAGAAATACTTTATTTAGGCCACGTTGTATCAGAAAAAGGAGTGTTACCCGATCCAGAAAAAACTAATATATTAAAAAACTACCCAACACCAAGAAATGCAGATGAAGTTAAACGCTTTGTTGCTTTCTGTAATTATTACCGAAAATTTATCAAATCGTTTTCAGAAATAGCAATGCCATTAAATAAATTAAGCAGGAAGAATGAACCATTTAAATGGACTACTGAATGTGAGAGTGCTTTTGAGTTTTTAAAACATGCGTTAATTTCTTCACCCGTTCTACAATACCCAGATTTTTCAGAAAAAAACGAATTTATATTACAAACAGATGCTTCAGGTACTGCCATTGGAGCCGTATTGTGCAATAAAGATTTAAGACCAGTAGCTTATGCAAGTAGGCCCTTAAATAAGGCAGAAAAAAACTACCCTACCATTCAAAAAGAGCTATTAGCCATAGTTTGGTCAGTAAAATATTTTAGACCATACTTGTATGGCAGAAAATTTACGATAATGACGGATCATAAACCTCTGATATATCTTTTTGGTATGAGGGATCCTTCAAGCAGACTCCTTAAATTTCGTCTAACACTGGAGGAATATAACTTTAAGATTATTTATGTCAAAGGAAAGGAGAATGTAGTTGCGGATGCTTTGTCAAGGATTTGTTTAACATCAGAAGAATTAAAAGGTATGCATGAGCAAGTTGTTGCTGTAATGACTAGGGCACAAAAGAAAAGATTAGATGAATTAACTAGAAACAAAGATGAGAGTGAAAAGATGAGTCTTAGTAAAGTTTGCGACGAACGGTCTGATCAGCCGAGAGTTGTAGATATATTAAGAAAACCATTAGAATCTGTAGAATTATGTTTTATTGAAGGAGATGATTTAAAGGGATTAAGAGATAGTCACATGATTACGAAAGAATTTGAATGTTTTGCATTTAGACCGAATACAAAGACGTTATATATTAATTTTAATTTCAAGGCACATTTCTCGCGAGCCGAATTTGTGCAGAAATTAAGTAATTTTTGTAAAGAGATACGTATCGATGAAGTATATGTAATTAAAAATAAAGATAATGAAGATTTTATAAAAAATGTATGCGATGAGATATCGTCACTTAAAAATTGGTCCGGACCCCGATTTTGTATACTAAGAGGAATAACGAGAATAACGGAGGATAATGATAAAACTATTATTATGAATGACTTCCATTTACTGCCATCTAGTGGTCATGCTGGAGTGCGCAGGATGGTTAATACTATAAAAATGCGGTACTTTTGGCCAGGTATCGAAAAAGACGTACAACAATTTGTCAAGACATGTACAAAATGTCAAAAGTCGAAATATTTTCGATATATAAAAGAGCCGATGGAAATAACTACAACAGCTTCTTCGGCGTTTGATAAAATTTACTTAGATGTAGTGGGTCCTTTAGATAGAGACATCGATGGTAATTGTTATATACTAACCATACAATGTGAATTAACAAAATTTGTGCAAGCCATTCCCCTTAAAAATAAAGAAACCGTATCCATAGCAGATGCATTTGTTAGACATTTTATTTTAAGATTCGGTATCCCAGGTACAATTGCTACAGATCGCGGCACGGAATTCATTTCAGCTACTATGGTACAGGTATGTAAAATTCTTAATATTGAAAAGCTATCCTCAACAGCATATCACCATCAGTCAATTGGTGCACTTGAAAATGCGCATAAAACACTCGGTGCATTTTTAAGAGTCCAATGCGAAAATTACACAGACACTTGGAGTTATTGGTTACCTTTCTGGTGTTTCAGTTTCAATAATACAGTCCATTCTGAAACTAATTATACGCCATACGAACTTGTCTTTGGTAAACTCTGTCGAATACCTACTAGAATTTGTGATCCTGTAGAACCATTATACAATATCGATAACTATCCATTACAATTAAAATACCGATTACAGCTAGCCCATGCTGATGCAAAGAATAATTTATTATTCAATAAGCATAAACGAAAAGAACTTTATGATAAATCTGTAATTTCGTATAAGTATCAGAAAGATGATTTGTTGCTATTAAAGAACGAAACTGGTCGTAAATTAGATGCCTTATTTGAAGGTCCCTATAAAGTAATTGAAGATTTAGGTTGTAATGTTCAGATAAGTAAAAATAATAAAATAGAATTAGTACATAAGAATAGAACTAGGCCTTACTACCAATAAGTTTAGAATACGATAGAATCTTAAGTAAATTTGCAATGTTAAGCAATAAGTAAATAGTGTTATTTCAATTTCATAAACAAAATTGTAGTTTTATATTGGTTTAGATTAGACATTAAAAAAAAAAAAAAAAGAAAAATGTTTTCATATTTTTCTTTTTTCTTTCGCCCCGGGAGGTGAAGTGTTGTACTAAGTGTGTATGCTCCTTAGGTAGACATTACCCATTGTGTGCACTACTTTATAGTGATATTCAATATTATGCTTACTATGTACTTTACTTATAATGCGCATTATTTTATATTCTATTAAAGTACTTAATAAATGGAGTCCAATCAAGGTGGTTGTCTACTTCTTTAAGATCCTCAGGACCCCCAACATCACAGTACAAGAGTTAATAAAACGTGGTTTTATGACGTTTGTTCTGTACTTACACGAAGAAATCAAGATAAGTGTTATGCGAAATGTGTGCACCTACTTCAAACAGAGGGTTATCAGTTGGCGTTATTTGTTAAAATCGGCAGCTGCGATGCGCAAGCGCACCGATGTGTAAATTTGATGCCAGTGACAAAGGCTGCCCTTGATGAGTGGGTAAATTAGTAGCAATCGCAAAAAATATTGTGAAAAAAATTGCAGGTAATTTTGAAAAGTATGATTCTAGTCGATATGTTAAAGACAAAGACGGTTTGTTAAGCTATAGTAATTTCAAAGGATTAAAGCTAAACTTTGACAATAATTAAGGAAACAGTGAGATTAAGTGACGAAATATTAAAAACGCCTCAGCTAAGATAAAAAATTAAAACAATAGATAGAGTTTTTGTTTTTCAAAATTAAGATGCTACAAAAATATCTGTCTTTTAGAAATTACTAAAAGGTCAAGAGTGGCTCGTGCCACCCAACAAAAGCTTTTCAGACCTAAAAGAATAACTATAGAAGTATTGTTTTTAGTCCAGAAATAATTTACAGCAGCCATAAACTGAAGAAAGAACCACTCCAGCTCATATGGAAAGTGCATAAAGCCTACAATAGTTGTTTTGTTTACCGATTTAGATGAAAAAATCTAACAATAATTCAAAAAACAAAGAATTTACGTCACGGTTTTAAAATAAAAGGTGCCGTTTGTCAAGGGATTACGTCCCTCGAGATACGGGACCAGAGCAACAATTGTACGGAGACAATGCGTATGAGTTCAGGTAGCACACTATTTGCCAAACTCATCAAGCTCCCCAAATTGAAGGCTGTCCCAATTTGAACCTTATGTCAAAGAAGTAAAGACCGCCAAAACATTCCATGACATGAAGATGACACGATTCTACGGTTTGGTTTCCGCGAAAATGTTGTCATGGCTAGAACTTAAGAACTTCGCCGTTTTAATCTATCGCGAACGATATTGTGTTTAAACAAAGTTTGCTTTGTTAGCTGCGATAATCCTGATTGTGAGGATGTGAGGTAAGGAGCAGGACCTAGCGATGACAATATTTTAGTAGGCGAAGAAACTGTGGGAGATATTTTATAGAATATAGTCACGTCTCTCAATAAGTGGTATTTCCGTAACACTGTCTATAAGATGTATGAAGAGGACGACCCCATCATTGGTTTAAGACAAAGCAAACAGGATGTTAGAATTAGTTCATAAAAATCAATACTTCCTCCAGGATGACCAAATTCCGCGAAGGTATTTGAGTTAGATAACGTTTGCTCAGAAGATGTTAGTTTTACATATCTCCTCCAATGGACGTGTAAACAACAGGCAATAAGCGGCCATATAAATTATAACCGAATATCGATCCTATCTCTTAAACCGGGGTAAAAATGGGAACAAACTATTGACGCGACTTCGGCAAACCGAGATAAAATAAATATTTTAGGGTGGGCTCGCCCTAAACAAACACATTCAGGATTTGCTGACCGTCGATATAGTTTCAATTTAATACGCCGAAATTTCATCACTTGGATGTTTATTCAAAAACAAGCTTTATTTTAGGGGTAGAAGATTGAATATTTTCTTGAGATTTTCTTTTGCTTTAATCTTAAAGTTTGGATTGAAGGATAGAGTATAGGGCCATCTGAGACGTTGTTTGCTAATCATTTTTTTAGGGGTCTGCGAAGTTAGGCACTTATGTTTTGCAGTCTTAGGTGTTTTAATTTCGGAAATTGCCGGTGCTTTACTCAGCATCAGATAATGGTGTGCTTAATGTGCACTAGAGCAAGGTTTAACAGCAGGGCGTGTAATTAATATTGAGAATCGATTGTACGCCCGGGGCGGTGCGCAGTTATCGCGCGACTTATCAAAAGCCAGCAATATTTCTTCATTAACGACGTACCACGAGGTGCGAGCCGTCGTCTTAACATCTGCTATAGATTTAAGATGCTGTTCTGACTTAAATATAGCAGTTTCACGACGTGCTTGTGCTTTATTTTATTTGTAATATTCTGTCGTTATTTCCATGATGGTCGCGGATTGAAAGAACACAGAGGATGTATCGTTGTTTATTCTCTCGTCTAGTCCAAGTTGAAAATGTTAAGTGGGTGAGTGGATTTGTGGTGCTTCTACGTGATTGGTTTGAAAACTGTCATTGCTAGTCTTATTACCGTCTCAAACATCTAAAAACTCATAATTCCCATCAACAGTTTTAACTATCACTACCTCTAATTTTAAATCATTTACAGCTTTCTCTCCATTTAAAACGTGACGATAGTTCTTTTCTTAACTTAAACCATTACCATGAGGTTTTTTACCTTCTTCGTTTCCATACTTTTGTCGTGTTCGATTGAAAGTATGATTTCAAATATTCTTACAATTACATATTTTTTATGGGACCTACCATTTAGGCCGCGTAATGTTACCGTTGCTCACTCATCTGTGACTTGATTTTAATTTTGGTGTGTTCTATAAAAAGAAAAACGTTTATGGACTAAATGGAAAGTAATATCTTGGCAATAAATTAATATTTCAAGATACAATCTCGACACGTTACAAAGTTTTGGCTAGCCTAGTTATCGATGTCCAAAACAAGTATACAAGTAAATTCCGGGTAGTTTTTTTTTATGAAACAGAAGGCCGAGTCGCAAGGCGATTTATCAAATAATATGACAGCATTCAAAGAACATAATTTTAACGAAAATTGTAAAGAGTATTGTGTTTCATAATTAATGAAGCAAAAGGCTTTCTCGGTAACAAAATATTCCCGATCTAAGTTTCGGATCGTCATTACTCGTCTCTTTGTGCGACATTCTTTTGCGCCCAGGTGTTCATATAATTACATTGGATGGCGATAGACAAGGATAGATAGATGACGAAGATGATAAAAAAGAAAGAGACGAAGCACCGGCCCTTGCGTTGATTGATAACTGTGACAAAAACGTAGCAGATGAAAAATAATAATTATTAGATCTATTGTTAAAGGTGTATGAACTTCAACAGGGGTGACGACGCGGACAATATTTTAAGTTTGAAACAAATTGAAAGATTTGGGACTATCATTGCAGTTTTTGGGATTAAACTTGATCACCTGTTCAGTAGGGTGTCTTTTTGAGGAAAATACTAAGTAAATACAAAGCAGCTTGAACTTCATTTCATGACCATATTCCACAAAAAATATATTTATACAAATGAATAGTATTTTTTGTAGAACGTTTTTCTTTCTACTTTGAATAATAAACTAGATCAAAGCACGATGATTAAGCTAATCGACAACCCTGTATCGATGCATTTGCCGGCTGTGCAGTTTGCATTCAGTCAAGCTAGACAATAAGCTGCGAAGCGCGCGCGCAGGTACAGATGTAAAAACCAACATAATTTTTCAATCCCCAAACTTACACATTATGAACTTCAACTTTATCGTTCACGTCAGAAGGTTGTTAATTTACAGAGTGATTAATTCTGGTAGCAAAATAATGTTTGTACAGGTGTACTTATACTTTTTTTATCTTTCATTAGCTAAGTTCGCGCTTTATGGATCACGATCGAGGGTAGACGGACGTGTCTTATTGTTTCGTCAAATACATGAGAAATTTTGTCAATAAAAGCTGGGTGGTTCGGGGGCTTTGTTGCGTTTTACTTTACTTTACAAATACCAAAGCCCTTTAAAGTATTTGATGAGATTTTTAAATTGCCAATGTGTGCAGAGATTTTGATGAATTTGGTTTTATCTACATTTATATCTTCTCTAACAATATTCTAATAGTTTAAAACTATCAAGATTTCAGCAAAGCAACAAAGCTTGCAGTTTTAAATATACTTTAGGGTTAATCAGATTGGCATAGCTATTGCTTGACTATAGACATCAGGTATGCAATCAGATTCAACTCCATGAAGTCTAACTAAAATAATAAAAGAAAGAATGAAAAGCATTTATTAGCCCGTACAGGACAAAACACATTAAAATTAACATTATTTACGACTATTGAAAACTAAACATACATAAATATAAAAAAATAAAAAGAAATGAAAGGTCCTGAACGAGGCCAAAAGGTCAATAACCAACGGTATTTTTAAAAACAGACAAAAAATATTAAAATCCCGAACAAAAGAAACGTCGGTTTCCCGGAAATCATTTCGCGGTGGCTCTAAAAGCCAAACATAATTAATACGGGGCTCATTAAAAACTTTCCTGACAGTTTAAGCATGCGTCCTAATTAGCAAAAACGCAAATATTCTGCAGTCATAGGCCACTTTGGCCGTTTTCATAATTATACATTTCAGTTTAATTTATTGCTCTGTTTCAGTTACAAAGGTTATTAAAGTTGAGTCCTTGAAGAATTTAAAAAGCTTATTTAAATTTTGGACTCTGAAATTCTTTATGAGCAAGCTTTAGAAGTACTTATGACTCAGGACTCAGGATGATAAAGAAAATTAAAGTACTTGTTGAGGAATACCTACAAATAAATTAAAAAGATAACTCTTCAGCAATAAGGTAGCAAATCGAATGTCCAAATGAAACACAATATCAAAGCTCTGTCGGCATCCACAAAGCTACCAACAGCTAGTTACGGTTTGTTTAACAAATTATTGTTAATTATAGTTTGGGTAAGGCGAATTTTAATCTATGAGTTTTTGCTGTCCTATCCTCAACAAAAGATGTATTAAATGCACAATGTATGGAACTGACAACCATTCTTTTGGTATTTAGCTTCAACCATCGTTTACTAAATGAATTCTGTAATAAGAGATCAATTCAAAGAAGTAAGATAACAGTTACCTCCCAAACCAATTAATTAGGCACATCTAATAGGCAATCTTTTGAACTTTCTTTGGATGACGAACTTTGGCATTTAGCATTTGTTGAAATGTTTTCCTGTTCGTCTACATTCGTAGCTGTAACTTTTGTAACGTTACTATCTTTATCGATTTCCTTTTTCTCTACTACAACTTCAAAATATGTACCACAATAACAAACTATTAATACTCAACGTTCATTTATTATTTGCCGAGTTTAATTACCTTCACTATTCGCGTTTATCTCCCAAATCGATCTATATAAAATAAATCAATTTAATCTAATTAAAAGCATTACATGTTTTTTGTTCGATAACGAAACAACACGAGGTATTAGGAGATGAATCGTGAAGATTAGGAGGTGAGGTTGTATCAGCGGGTCACCGATCATATCTCCCGGCCGTACGTCAAACCGTCCATCCACTGTCGTGTTCTATCAATTATTTATATAATCTAATTTAATTTAAGTCCCCTGACCTTTCTTTGCACTTGGTCTCAAACTTTAGAAAATATCTCTGGAAACGTTCATGCAACTTTCATACGTCTTGCTGTATCTGTGTAGGGATCAAATTAGGTTGCATTAGTCAGTGCTATGAGCACGTTTCTAGTTCGGTATTGCAAATCATCGTCGTCTGTAAGTAATGAATTACAAATATTATTTCTGGTTGATTCCCATTTGAATTTCAATACGGTTTGATGAACGACGCGATGTGTGACTGACGTATGGAGATGTTGAGTCAGGTGATATGTCTGCTTGGGCTTGTTTTAATGTAAAGCGTGAATTCGGTAGTTAAATAGGCTGTGTAGTACGTAGTGCTAAGTGGTCGATGGGCTGGGTGGCGATGGCGCGCTCGGCCTTGCAGCGCGTCTCGCCACGCAGTCTACGACGGAAGTTTACGACCCAGCGCCAGCCACTTTTATTGGCTACCTCACATCGAAGCCTCCTCGCAGCCTCCCATTCACTCCACAAGAAATATACTTTTTTATTGCTCTGTCACTCGGGTAATTTATTGACAATGAACACACGTGCATTTCTATTAATATTTTATGTCGTAAGAGTTTTTATGCGGCTGCGTCCGTCCGGGCCATTGTTGGGCCCCATCGGACAGTTTGTTTTATGTCCACTCTAGAGGTCCACTTAATTGTTGTACGAATTGGTCGTGATAGGTCGCTTCGACTACGCGGCTGACATTTCGTTGTTCTATCGAGTGCCTAGTCAGATGATATTGAAAGTAATCGACAGTTTATGCAAAAATGTTTGCGGTGCAATCTATAATAAAAATGTAAAGGGCACATAATTATGCAAGTCAATAAGAAACTGATGGAATTTAGAATGGCTTGAACGATGAGATACTAAGGTTATTAATACATTTATAAGGTTTTAATAAATGGGGTTATTTAAAAGATATTTATGGCTTGTTGTAGTGGTGGTTTTAGTGCGTTTAACATGGACAAAGAAAGCGTTGGAGCTAATTGCCGGTTTTGAATGTTAATCGAACGATCGGCTGACTGACAGCGGGACCATAAACAATCCAGGCTGTCGCCGTAAAAGTCGTGTGCGGTTTTTCATCGTCTGACGCGCAGCCTTTTGGAATTATACCCCAAATAATGACAATTCTTATGCTGTCTGCAGGGCGCTGCTCCAATGGTAATGTGTGTGTCGGTTAAAAATATTATGTGAGAATTTTGGAACGAATTCCATGAAAAATCATAATTTAGACACAGCATCTCACTGATTTCTGTTGTAACATTTATTTACACCAAAAATGACGTCTAAGTGAAAGATAAAGGATGTATCAACAAATCTTTAACGTAAATGGACGAGATTTAAGGCATCAATGAAAGTAGTTTTACAGTCTCATGATCTTTTCAAACTTCGAAATTCGAAGTTTGAAAAGATCATGAGACTGTCCGAACGACTGACCGAACCTCCTGCTGTTTCTACTTACTCCAGAAATCACACTGTAGGTAACCTTTGAAGTAACACAGCTCCACATAATATCCCATCGGATCCATATACCCATACAATGGACAAACACCACCGCTTCCTCATAAATATTCCCGGACAAAGTACTCTCGGACGACCGCAGAATATTCGCTATATAATTAACAGTTATACCTTGAAGAGGCCCTAAATCTCGCGCATGCGCGGCAGAACAATGCGCGCGATGTTCGGCACCTAATGGGCGCGTTGATTGAGCCCCCGCAATAATGTTGCGGGATGCGCAAGCGCATGTGTGCGTTGAACGTGCGGTACCGATGTGGGTGTGGTTTGGTAGATGATAGGTGTGAGGTAGTATGGGTAATGGTGATAGCTTCATTTGTTTTATGTGGTGATAGGTTTAGATAAAAATCTCTTAATGCCAGAATTGATCGAAATTGACTGCCTCGTTGGTTAAGTAATCGCATGCGTGACTGCTGGGTATGAGGTTCTGGTAAGTATTCGGGTTTGATTCTGGATTTGTGCCCGGTTAACGGCAATAGGCTTACGCCCTATACTTAAACATAACTGGCGAAATATTGATGACTATTAAGGTACACCTCTGCTTAAACCTTCGGAGATTACAGACGTAATGTTATGGTCGATGTCTTGAAACCCTAGAACGCACTATATATTTGTCAAGTATAAATCCTTTTATCAAAAAACACACTCCAAACGTAGTCAGATGCAAGATACAACTTCGAGTAGCAAAACTTACTTAATGTAGAAGTAGCTCGTACTTACCTGCAACAGAAATGTAAGATTAGAATCACATAAAATAAATCACAACCAACTATTAACTACCAAACAAATAGATAGAGGCCCATTTAAAGTAATTGTTGAAGTCCCACTTTATTAAGCAATAAACTTCGGAGTGGGCTCGGAAATTCCTGCAGCATACCAGATTGGATTGAGTCTTACTTTTAGAGGTAAAAGAAAAGTGAAAATGAGCTATCGACGGAATACAAACGCGGTGGGGGAGGGTGGAGGAGTGGGGGGCGAGGATGCGCAGGAGTCGGCGCGTTCCGATCCACACGTCGCGGGCGTCGCAGGCGCATTCCGACGCTTTTTCAACAAATTCCAGCACACCGTCTCGCTCGTCTAATTGCACTTAATTTCTGCATCGTGCCTGTTTAAATACGGCCCGGCAACGTTTAAAATTGCTATGGAGAGCACCGAAGACACGGGTAAAGCTCTGTCTTCAATGGCCTGTGAGGTTCGATCGCCGATTAAATGTTACCTTTTTGCAAAATAGCGAGGAATTAGCAATTACACTTTGTTTTAAGAGGTTGGGGTTAAAATTCTGATAATGATGCGATTGAGTCGAAAATTTGGGGAGTTAGGTTAAGTTCGTGTAAAAGGGTCTTGTAAAAATGTATGAGTAACATTTTTAGTCTAAAAATTTGATTTTGCACTTGAAACCGTATCTTGCCCTATCCTACTGCTATCCAACAAAACATACTCTTCCAAATATATTTTGTAGTTCGTTTCAGGTAAGCAATAAAGGATTATATGACAAAAGCCGTAGAGTACCTTTTTTATAAAATACTAGCTTGGGGCCTCTATATCCTCACGATCACTGATTGGGAGCTAATTATGGACCTCGTAGACGACCAAACAACATGAACTACGAATACCACCCTTAATACTTGGGCATAAAGGCGATGTCGAAAACCATAGATATATAAAGGCTGTTCGCTCCAATACAGCCACGCTGGCCAAATGGAAATACCGCGAATCGCAATGATTGGCGTAAAGACGCTATTCAATTGTATGATTGGATTTTTTATTTCAACAAGCTCGTAGATCATAGCGATCATAGATAGTGTTGATGACTACTGGGTTTTTAAACTTAAGTACCTACAGTGAGTATTTGTCTGCAAGAGCTTTACCCACACCCGAAAAATCATGATTGACTATCGAACTATGAAAGATTTCTACCTACATACCGCGTGCTCCAGAAAGGTGTGGTGTTCATTGAGGGTGTAATTCAGACTATCAAACTGAACTACTCTCTTTAAGGAACTATCCATCATTGGTTGTCCGATACAAAACTTTAATACCAGTCGATCCCAATGAACGGAGCAGCTGATATTTTTTTAGCGAGGACCATGATGAAAGTGTTTCAGTTTGATGGTCTCTATGAAACCCTGAAATATGAGTACAACTTTTTGATACACACCGTATGTCATACTTACATGGTATGTCAAAAGAGCTTTTTCCTTTTGCAAATATGAATGCAGTTAAAGTAATAACGTCGTGTAGAGCAAGCAGTCTTTATTACATTTGACATTGGAGCTGATAGCTTGGATCATTTAGCTTGTTAGTGAACGCATATCACTGATACTTAACTGCGCCCGCTATTACATAGTAGCAATGCAACTTAAATCACACCCAATTTAAAAGCAACAAGAAAAACGAGTGAGCAAAGAAAGCATGGGAAACATGTAACGAGCAGAACCTATTAAAGAGGCGAAGCGAAGAAATATCTCACGATCCTTACTCATTACAAATTATGAGCGCATTCCTATCGGACTCTATTAAACATGGTGAAGGAAATGACTTTCTGAAACATGATGCGACGCAATTAATAATCATGATTCATGATATAATTTCAACAAAAACTTGACCGGAATAAATGATAAATTGCACGCTGGTAAAAAGTGCTCGTATGCTCGTAATGATCCCTCATTTCAGCCTGATGATCGGTATTGGAATATGACATTAATTAAATAAGTAGCCCAGATAACAATCTAAATATTGTACGTTATTATCGTTTGACGATGTTAAACTTTTAAAATTTTTTATTCCAAATAGCTCCATTACAGATGTCATTAGGTTCAGGTGATCAATTTGATTAGGATCTCAGTTTTTTCTCGAACTAAATTGAGTGTGTTTAAAGATGACCGTGTGACTTTGTAAATTTTGTAACGACCACGCAAAAGGTACGCCTATCGGATGGTGATCTGATCAAGCGAATGATATTACAATCGCTAAGAGCGTCAATCGATACAGATAACAACTCGAGATCAGGAAAAGAAATAATCACGCCGAAAGTTTGGGCTCCGGGCTCAGCTGACACGACGTGACACCTCAAAACAACCTTTGTACTCTCGTTACCTCCGCAACGACCACCCGATATGAATAGGTACAGAAATTCCACAAGCGCGCGCCGATTAAACTTCTAGTTGAAAAAAAAAGAGATTGTTTATAAAGCAAGAGCAGACAACATGACAATAGACGGTGGTGATGGACCGAAACTCCTCGACGTTCGGCACACGACGATACGCATCGATCCAAAATCGTATTTACCACAAAAGAGTTAGAGTTCATTAATTTTAAGACGTGACCAAAACATGTGACTTTAAGAAGATGATTAGGAAAAGTGGGGGCGTGATGTGTAAGCGAGAGTGCGGGTGGTGCGCGAGCGAGAGGTCCGACCGCCGAGGGTCACAGGCGTGATGGCAGGTCAGCCACTTTTGCACCTCGCCATAACAACGCGTCTCAAATTATTATGGACGTTTGATAAGTGTTGGGAGATTGCACAGTCTTGGTACTTTATGATGCTAATTAAGTGTTTACGTTACTAGCCGAGTAGGTACATTGTTGACACTCGACGACGACCCACTAGAAGGTTTGTTTGAAGAAACGTCACTCACACTCAACGGCAGTGCTTTCACTGGTCAAACGTTTACAAAGAGAGCATTGACATCTAAGTATAGCATCGTGAAAAAAAACAAGCACCTATCGTCTGGATGATATCCGCAGATACGAGTACCACTCCGGTGATACGTTATCAATAGCTGAAGAATTTCATCTGAACCTCTGATAAGATAGCCACATCTCACAATTTATTTAGGCTAAGAAGCAATTTTAAAATAGCCATAATAAAATGATATTAGCGTAATAACGATTTGTAGCAATAAAAAGCAGTTATGACTTTGGCCAATAAAGTTGTTGGATCACTTGGCGTTTTAAAATAACTGAAGATTAAGGGGTGGAAGACTTTGGCTGTCTGAATCTATAATGCCGGTCTCTTAATGCGTCTTAATGTGTATTTTACGATTGTTACACAAGACGCGAGCAGTTTTACATCGGTTTAAGCGATGTCTATCTGGCGTTATTAAATCCTCTGATGTTCCGAAACATCAAATTATGAATGAGAAATAAATCAACAGGGGCGATCGTAAAATGCTTTATGTTTTTGTTCTGTTCAGGCGGTTCGATTACTCTCCCAAATTGCCCCAGATGTGGGCCCGCGCGAAATCATAATGTTTTCATTTCGTCTGTTTCGAAATTAAAAATAAATTAATAGTCCATTTTGTTATTCCTTTCAGCAAGCGCTTATGATTTAGCCTAAGATGCTGTTGATCATAAAATTGAACGAATCAAACCGATTCAAATCTATCGATTGATATTCTGTATTACAGACTATTTGACTATTTTTTATTTGTATACTACAAATATTTACAAGTATTGATGTCTTAAATATAAATTTACAATATAGATAATAATATATTGAATTTATATAATTCATGAGCGAGTTATTTGTCGAGAAACCTACGCAATAAGGGGCAAAACTGGGATGAAATTCAGGGCCAAAGATTTTATTGGGCAGAAAATGGCATAACTTATGACAATTTTGGAATGACCATCAAAAATTTTGCCTTGTAAATTGGGAGCTGATTTAAATGTGCGCAGAAGCATTATAAAGTTAATATATTTTATAGATAATGGCAAGAGCCTGGTATGGTTGATCGGGTATCATAGACGCATTACCACTTAATGAAACATTATGAATAGCTCACACATTAGGGCGCAGCTATGATAAATGTTTCGCGGATGACTGGCGGTAAGTCCCTTCGATTCCCGATTGGCATGACATTAAAGAAAGTATTTGCAGTCTTCGGTCAGGGACATGCTATCCATCAATATTATGGGATATAATCAGGTGTGAAGGCATTAGCGGTTAGTGCTAGTAATGTGGATCAATTTGAAATTGACTTTGATTTGATTATGTCATCATTTACCTATGACGACCCGAATGGCGTAGCGGTAGTGAAGCTGCCTTACGTTCTTAGGATCCTGGGTTCGAATCCTGGTAGGAGCAAATGTTTGTGTGATGAGCATGGGCATTTGTTTCCGAGTTATGGATGTTTGTATGTATAATAAGTATGTATTTACAAACAAAAAGTATACATGTAGTATATCAACTGTCTGGTGACCACGACACAAGCCTTGCTTAGTGTGGCACTAGATGGCGCTGTGTGTAATGTCCAGCGATATTTATTATTCTTATTATATTATCTATAAGTAAGGTTGCAAGCGCGACTGCTGAGCATGAGGTCCTGGGTTCTATTCCCGGGGCGGGCAAGGGGTTATTATTATTATTATTTATTCTTAACAACGTGCAAAATTGTTACCTATTTTGGTAGGGTTGTCGTAATAGATGAAGACAAATTAATCAAATAGTACCTATCGTACTTCTTGGGATAGTTAAAGTATGATACTTATACATATTTGTATTTTTTTCTAGTATTATTCATACACACAGTACAATAAACAACCATTATAAATATTTACCAAGTTTTTACATTAAAATATTCTAACCTGTCACAAAACAAACAACGTGTATTGCCCTGACAACCCTGAGATTTTCAACTGGCTGTGACAGCGTAAACCGGTTTTTTCCACTTTTGCCGCGTACGCGACAAGCGGCCAGTGGTCACGCACGTGGTGCAACCGATTCGCGCGGTTGTATGAAGCTTATTATACTCTGTACTGTACTCTGTGTTATTACTTGGGACTAAACATAACTTGGGACGAAATGTGGGTGTATTAATATAGGATTAATAGATAACACCTCTAAAGGATGCTTCGAGGATTACAGGCGCGATATACAACCACTGGAGTAATTTGGGATCCTATTATTTTACGAAACGAATCGTTTCATAATAAATTATTCTATTAATCAACTTAAGGAATACTCTGGGAGAGAGCCATGATGTGGATCAGACCCATACTACTAAGTACGGGTATGCTGTAACAAGGTTTCTTTCGTCCCAAGCAGTGGAAACTCTAGTGTGTTTAAATAAGACCACATAAAGATACTACATCTTATTCCTTCTAACTGTGGAAATTTAAAATCAAAATAAGTATTTTGTTAATTGAAGAATATTTTATTATTCATGGTTTCGCCCACCATCGTCAGTCAATAAGCTTACTTTGGTTTTCTCGGAATAAATTTATTTACGAATATAATACAGAGCCTTCTTTAAACTTTATAACAATTTTAATATACACAGTAACGTCTGATTTGAAATTCATCAGATTGATTAAGAGCCTCACATTACCATACCGAAGAAAAAAACTACCCCGACTCGGTTCTTTAAAACACACAAACAATTGAACGAACTCAGAAAAAAGCCGTGATCAAACCTGAACTTATACAATGACAGCAGCATGTTGATTCAATCACAAAAAAACGGGAATTCGAACAAAAAACAACAATTAAATATCGAAGCCTCTCGGCCGCCCCGAGAAATATTTAGAATACGTTCCGAAGACACAATTTCTTTTTTTTTATTACTAAAAAGTCCCTACACGTGTCCAGGGATGTCGTCTTTATTGGTTTAGTCCAATTAATGGCGTCTAATGTTCCCAGAAACCTGGCTCTATGACAATAAATTACAAAATTTCGTTTATTTCTGTTTCTTTCGAATCTGTTATTCAAATTTCTTCCAAAAAGACCCCATTACTCATCTTAAAAAAGAAAATTGGGATTCGAATTTTAAAACTTAACCACATAGATGTAAAATTGCGAGCTAATGATAACGAAAACAGTTTGGCAAAAGTTATTACATTTCAAAGAGTTTTTCATTAAACAGTAAATAGAGAATCGTTGAGATTTACGAATATGACTTTTCTATGGCTATTAAGGATCTTACACAATGGCAGCGATATTATCGTAGGTTTAATTTGCAAATGCTCGATCGATATAGCTGGCTGAGTGATTGAGACTGAGCATACGGACGCATTGACAGTGCGCCGCATTCTATGTAAAATATGAAAGAGTCTCGCTCCCGGTCGCCGATGCCGGACAAATGACCCTCCAGATGGATGTGGTACTCGTGTTGAGAGCTTAACTAGGAATAGGAATGTACATAAACTAAGTTCAGCGAGCGAGGATGGAAATACTGGGCGCTTCAAATGGATTTGAAGCGGATATTTTCTTGTGAATACCTATCTGCATGCAAATATGGGATTTTTATGGACATGAGGGATTCATTATCAAAAACGATAAATACTTTGAATAGGTACCCGAGTAATTTAGAACAATCAGACCTTATGTTCACACCATATTTGATCTAGTATGATTGTTAACTTGTATCTGCCTGTACCCATGACACATCTCCAATATGTCCGGCTCATCCAAGCATTCTCACATCTGACACATTGGTCATTCCACACATGCATAAAACAAGCGGTGACCGCGGCCGGTGCCTACCACTGATTGAATTATGGTTGCACTACAACTGATTAATGCGACATCCACCACTGACGTACTATTGTCTGTTCCAATCTGCATCCACCAATAAGAGAGTAAAACGATCCCTGACCGGATCCGGAATGTGTAAGTATCAGCATTTTGTCTCTGTGTGTTCCATTTTGTACTTTGTTACTTTGGAAGTGTAAGGGTCCGGACGCACACAGCTGCAATTTTTAAATTTAGAATCGGTTTTTGAAAATTGAATGTTGCGGTTTTTATTTGTTTTAATTTAAATGTAACGGTTACTACAATGTGGTTGGTTATTTTATAAGTATTATAAGAGTACATAAAAAAGTAATCTAGTAATGAGTGGTTTTCCTCGAAAGACCACTCATCATACGAATCAATAAAATGTTTCAAGACTAAACAAGCCGCGGTGGACCTTTTCCTTAAACAAACAAAAATAAATGAAAATTCAAAGGCCAAAATATAAAACGATAAGAGGATTAGGTGGAACGGAGATGACATTGGAAATTAAGGCTGTTTTCTTTTGTAATTTTCCCCCGTCTCACCCTCGGGTGGCGGGGAGATTGGGGTACGTTAAAAATGTATGTTTTCTCAAGTCCCCGGTCAGCGGGGAGGCTTCGCTCGGATAATTTTCAGGACATGTCGGTGTCCACACGCTTGATGACCTGAGACAAGCGGCGAAATCTAATTTTACGATATATGCCCAGTTAGATTGTTTGATTTTCTTTTTTTCTACCTTACCATTGTAAGATAGAGAAGTAAAATCAGTACCAATGCCTTCTTTTCTCACGTGTTTAATTTGCAAACCATAAACTATAATAAACGGCTGTATCTCAAATGGAACGCAAAGAAGCACGACAATGGTCGGTCTACAGTTCTACACGGCGCGTTCCGAACGCCGTAATTAAAGCGATACGCGGACAAAAACGCGCGGGCGGTACGCGCGGTGTTCGCCCGACGCGCGCGTTTTTACCGCGCCAAAAACACGTCGCGCGAACGCTTCGACCTGCAATAAATTAGGCCGAGTGACGAAAGCCGACACCGACTCAATACCCGAAGGCGTTAAATAAAAACATTAAAGGCTGGTTGAAATAATCGACGGGAAAAAGCTATATTGGACCGATTTGGTGGCGACAAGGGCTCGGGAACGTGAGTGGATGCGCCTCGTTTCAATCTGGCGCTCGAAGAGTATTTTACGAGTATTTGTATTGGCTTTTACTTCTTTCAGAGCTCGAGAAATGATAGTGTAAATATACGATTTCAGTTGGAGCAGATTGTCGGTATTAAGACATATTCGTATTTACGAAGAGATCTGAATGTAGGAAGAATCTGCTGTAACGTTTAGGTACGTGTGTATCATAAACAAAGATGCAAACTTGAATCTAAGGGCACTTTCAATTTAGACGTTTCGTGTCGCGCCGCTGCGGCACCGCAGCGGTGAGTTTGTCGTACTGTTGTGTTGTCGTTCGTTTGTTTTCATACAAAGCGCGAGGTACGGCAACAGTGCGGCGTCGATATGCGCTGCGGTACCGGTGCCGCGTGGTTGCAGTACCGCGCGCTTTGTATGAAAACAAACGAACGTCCGTATTACGACAAACGCGCAGCTGCGGCACCGCAGCGGTGCGTTTGTGGTACTACTACGTACTACACGAAACGTCTAAATTGAAAGCGCTCTAAGTATTAGTCGAAGCTTTTAATTTTCCATTTTCCATTTGATCTTGGACAACGATACAGTGTAGGTAGAGAACTGCGCATTTACTTAGCGAGTTCTAAAACATAACAATAAGACAATTTGTGACGCAGCAGCTCATCTGATTATATCCGTGCTCTTGACAACTTACCTACGTAGGTATTTAGCTACGCAAACAGAATCATTGAAAGTACCAACTGTTTATGAAGGGAGCGATGTACCGCTTACGTCAGAAAAACAGCGTTTCGGTTAACCGAAGCGACTTAATTGCAAAATATTTATTCTAAAATAAAATGTAAATAGTCTGCGTTGTGTAATTATTATAAGTAGACTCTTTTTGTTTTTGTTACTGTCAACTTTCTGTCAATTTTTTTTTTCGAAATAGCAGCTCGCAGTTCAACCTAGAGAGGTTGTCGTCTGCTTAATAGGACAACTTTCAGTACAACGAGATGCGACTGAAATTAAGTAGGTATTTTTAATGGAATGATGGCCATTTTTCCTTGCACGCGAATTCCGACTACTGAATAGAAGACATTTTTTTTTCTTGAAACGTGATCCAACGAAATGATCCCACTGCTGGTACATGGGCTGCTCTCTGTGGGTCATTATCATCATGCATGCCCGGTGCCTGGTGAATGTCAAATGGTTTTGAATTTGGAACCTATACACACGTATAGGGTTGGTAACTACCACTGCTATTTATTTTACACAGTAAGGTAGAGAATTTGTAAATATCGATTTTCTGTTGATAAATAAATTGAGTAGGTAGTATCTATGGTTCCACAGTAGTTACGCGATTATTTCATAGACTTTTGTAGAAAATGTGTAATCCAATAAAACCTCTCCTCTTTACTGTCATAATGCATTCGTGTTAACTTGATAGGCACGATAATGGATATTTAACCGACCAATAAATAAGTAACTTACCTATTGAATTTCCTTGAATTTATTGTAATAAATAATAAACTCAAGTAAATACACACAAGTTAACGCCTTGTTTGTAGGTGAGTATTCTTGATACTAAGTAGCATATTACAGACGCATGTTTTGTCCCATTACCTAACCAAAGAGATCTTCTACTTGACTCGATGTTTTGTGACTCTATGCAAAGAGGCCTAATAACCTAAGGTTGTAAGTAATTGTCTCACTGCAGAGCAAAGGCCTGTTCTTATAAATGATACAAAAAGGAACGAATATGATAATTAAGCGACATGAAGTTTATTCTTAGATGTTAATGTAAATATGTTACTGGCACAATGCAGTCTGTGGAAACTTTTTGAAGTGACTTACAGGTGCAGGGATTGAGATAGGACCTAGAATGACCCAGATGATATTGAGCCTAAATGTGTACTATTTAAATAGAATAAGGATCGTTATTGACTGACACACAACACACATACTCAACCACGGAAGACAGAGACAATATTTAGAAAACAGAATGTTACGTTCCAGAATTGAATTTGAATTAGAACGTGTAGAGGTGGACTTTGCTAGGATTTTTCAAAATTGCACTCTAAAAACCGAAACGCGAATGGTGTCACGGAAAAAAACCATTGACAAATATTACAAATAATTTTGTTTGAAAACTTGTAATATTTGTTTATCTCCGCTTATTTCATGGGTGCGCTAGTGTCGACCTTCTAAGCACGTCCACAGTGACGTAGCCAGGAAAACGTAACGGGCAGCCATGTTGACGTGGAAATGTAAATAACTCGCTCTTTCTAAACGGATCCGACAAATCTGCGTTTTAAATCTAGAGCTTTCAATTCCAACGGTAATAGGTGGACGGTTCTTGAAAGTTCTGGAATGTTTACGTATGATAAAACCTCATTAGATGGGCCGAAAAGGTTCGGAAAAGTGTAGAAAGTTTATTGTAGCCAGAGCACGTGGAAATCAGGAGAAAAACTTATGGTTTCTTCACTTGAATTCAATTTCCAAAATAGTTTATTCAAAATAATATTATTATAATTCAGTTCACCAGGCGAAAAGTCTTTGCATTTCCAAATGCGTCGACAGCTCAAGCCGACATCACAGGTGGCTCAACCAGCCTCCTTTCTCAGATTATTGTACTTCCTCTTGCAAAGAGGGGGAAGCGTTATGCATGACATATCTCCGCATTGATGTATGTATGTTAATTTACTTTGGAATTACATTATTTATTGAGGAGTTCCGTTACCTATCTCCGAAGTTCTTCATCAGATCTTCACTAAATTGAAGGGGGACCACTCCGAGAAAGTACTGTTCCGAAAACTGTCCAAATCGCTTCATGTGTGCCTATGTAGTGTGAAGAGTTCTCTCTATTTCTCCAGGATCCCATCATCAGATCCTGACTTGATGATTATTGGACCACCTGTGAAGCATACCCTTTCAAACAAAATAAAAATAATCCAAATCGGTCCAAGTCCAGCCATCTTCGAGTAATCGGGGAAGACACATTAAAAAAAGATTCCGACGAATTGAGAACCTCCTCCTTTTGGAAGTCGGTTAACAAGTTATTTTTCAACAAAACTACGTTTTGTGGACGTGATTTTTAGTATTCACATGTGACAAAACCGTTCTAAAAATAACTCATTCGATTTGACGAAAAACTTGATCACAGTTTTTAAAAATAGAATACAGCCGTAATCTAGAGAAATGAAAAATAGTAACTCGATTCGGGAATACTCGTACATTCGAGCAGAGATTTGTATGAAATGTAACGGTTATCACTGAACAGAATAGGGGCGTTAATCTTTCAGGAATGTCTTTTTATGTTGACTTTACTTCTCGATTATACTAAGTTAGTACAATATTATGAAAGATCTCGATACTTCGCCTGTATGAGTCAGAACGGTACAGTCGTATACTGAAGTGATTCTGCTTTTAGCTAGAACATTTGGTGGTTTATGATTGAAGTAATGTAGCAGATAGTGATTTAATAATCATGAATATGAGATGTACTGGTATCGCTTGAGACTGTTGTAAATGTTTCGTGTATAAATAAACGATTTCTATTCATTGGCCCACTTTAGGCTTTAGGTCTGTTTTGATAGACACTGCGGTAAGTAGTTTTTGGCTTGAGTTTGCCAAAATGTAAGAATTAAAGGCTGTCGTGTCGTGAATTCGTTGACTAAATAACGCTCACTATCATAAAATCATGTATGATAGTAATTCATCTTATATGAGGAAAAACACGATGAATTTCCAACAGAAAACGCTCAAAATAAACAGCTCAAACTCGGCCATTTCAACATCCACTTAAATAAGTACTATTCCTAAAAGGTTGGGAACGAAAAGGAATTAGTATTCGAAAATGCAATTTCGGTGCAACGGCGAGAGCTGTCGTATCTACATAGGGGGCGGTCCGAACGGGGTAAGGGTAGGGTGGGCCCGAGTACATATCCATCTTGTTAGGTATGCGCCCGGATGCGCCGGCTTCAACAAACACAATAAGAGCCTTCGTACCCCCTTTCTCCCCCCTCCTCTCTTATGGAAAACTTATTAGAGCGCAGCCCGTCGGGGAATCCTTTTTCCTTCGGTAAATATTTGAGGGAGAAATTAAAATTTGACAGCGGACGTTCGTACGAGTTACGAAGGACGTCGGAGTCTATTCTGTATGCTCGTACGTGATACTTGAGGCGTAAAATGAAATTTAGATTGAGTTTGGACAGTATTGCTTCGTGGCTCTTTGTGGGAGGTAATACGTTCGGAGCTCGGTGTTTATATTTACATTATTATTTATGCAAGGCTCTCTAACGTTTGTTTGTTTAGTGATTTGATTATTTATTTTATGAGCGATTTATTTTTGTAAATAGTTGTAGACTACTAGGCACATATTCTTTATTGGAGAAAAATACCTAAACATATGGAATACAACAGTACTTAAATTTTTCAGCCGCTATAAAGGGTGTAAAACACCTCTTAACGAAGCTGAAAGGCACTTGTTCTCCCTATCATTGCGATATTTTTTTTGTTCTACACCATACCTGAGAACCTTTTAGTTACGGAGATATGGGGGGTCAAAGTTTCAACTTTTTGACAAGTTTTTTTTTAAAGTACTTTAAACACCTCTACGACCCCCGTACTAATCAATCCACCTGCTAGCACAATGTTTTAAGTGCGTTGCATTGAATTCTACCACTAAACATGATATTTCACCCCAAAAAAAAGTCGTTTCCCAGCAATAATTTTTGCGTAAAGTTACTTAGTTTGATGTACAGAATGCTTGGTTGACGGCTTCGTGATGAGGTGGTTTACACCCTGTATAATTACAACTTTCAGACTGGAAAGTGGCAAGTCATACCTAAATAAGCTAAGCCAGTTTGGAAATTAACTGTGTGCTGAACTGTAAATCGTATGTACAGAATTAGGAGTTTTAGAATGTTTACGAATAGATACTTTAACGGTTATTATAAGTATTTAGAGACCTCGTGAAAAGACATATCAGTTTCTTAGACAGAAAAAGAAAGAAAAATAAATTCTGACCATGCTAGGTCAGAATTTTTCAAGGGAATCAGGTCGTAATCGTCAAAATCTGGTCTTATATTATAACGGTTACCATTACCTTTCCTTTAATCTACAGAAAACTCCACAATCCAGCTAAAATTTTCCTCTAATTTTCCCAAAAAACAGGAGCGCAATAAACAAACAGGGTGCGGTAAAAAACAATAATTCACACGTGAAACCAATGTAGTGAAAAATGAGAGAGGTGGTGAACGTGCGCCGAATAGGAAATCCCTGTGTTACAAATGAGAACATTTGCGTTCTGTATACGGCCGCCATCTTGAAATTTGTCATTTTTAATGGATTAGAAATGAGTTTTTTCTACAGGCTTAGCCTGTAAGACATTGGAATGAATACTGGGTATTTTTACGTAGACGTAGAAATCACTCAGTAGACACACAAATTGAAAGAAATACCAGACTACATAGCATGACAACCAGGCCGGAGAACTGTCAAGAACACAATTTGGAATTAAGAAGAAACCAGTTAACTTTGTGCCTAATTTTTCTTCAATTTTCTACGGTATTGGCAGAGCCACAAATGGTTTAATTTAATTGATAAATACTAATAGACAATTTTTTTTAAGAAAAAATCTTCTACATGAAAATAGATTACAAACACGTTTTGTAGGTAGATAAGTACCTTCTAACCAAACTAAGAGTTACCTTTGAACCTCTCCCATTCTATGATTAAATAAAAAAAAAACGAATTAACTACATAAACTGTATCACAAACCCTGCGAGATAAAACCTCATCATTGTACACTCTATACAATCAACTTAGATGTTATATAAAAGCATTAAGGGGTAATGTCTTGGCAGTAATTAAAGACCGGGGTAGGAGAGAGGGGGGAGGGGGTGGCGGAGGCTGCGCGGCTGGGCGTGGTTGGCGCATGCGTAGTACTGTTTAATTACAGAGGAAACAACAGCTCATCGACGCCTCGCGTTCATTAGGCGGCTAACACATAGGAAGAAAAGGGCGTAAAAGTAAATACACCCTTAATTAGATAACCTTAAGATCGAGAGGAAAAAGAACAGCTTGTGCTGTTAAGATCTTTTGCAATTGTGGTGCAGAATTAGGAGGTTCCCGGGGGAATGGGTACATAAAACTTTTGTTACGATTGCTTTTCCTTAAGTTACGAGTACATATCGTAGACTCAAATGTTTTAATGGTATATTTACTTGAGAATATACTAAAAACGGTAAACCTCTTATCATTTCCATGGTGTTCTTAAAACCTTCCCCTAACGATACATGCATTGGAACATTAGAAGATACAGACGTAACATTCAAATGAAATGGGCTCGAAATTGTAGATAAGGGGGCTTTATGAACGAAATAAGAGGAGGGGTGAATGGGGGTGAAGGGGGTGAGCGAGCCTTTCATATATGTGGAGGAATACACGGCTTAATATGTTGGGAAAAGGAGTGTTTTGATAATGTCGGCTTAATAAGCCTGATATTGTACCGTTATTATGTAGGTGTTTTATGTAAAATGGTAACGTTATTACTTACATTTTAGATAAGGTTTTTCTACATAGACTTAAAGCTGTATGAGTATTAGTATCTATATGTATTTAATATTAATAATAGAGATTATTTTTCCAGAACAGACACAAGGAAAATCGAAAAGTTTTTGGTAAATGAGCAAAAAATGTTAATCCGTTTGACTTTTATGAAGGAACTGTTTTCCTTCATTAATGGAGACTAAAATGATGAAAATGATGTGGAAAAGGAGAAAATTATAAAGAAACTGTTAGACACTGTTATTATAAGGTGGGCACTCGAACCCGAAGTGTTTCAACCCCAATACGGCTGAAACACATAACTACCAATGAATTATCTAAACTATCCTACTTAATATTATAAATGTGAATGTAAGTTGGTTTGTTACGCTTTCATAATCATAATCATAATCATAATCACGCGAAAACTACTGAACGGATTTGAATTTCATCCAAATCCGATACACACAGATAGTTTATAACCTGGATTAAAACATAAGATACTTTTTATCCCGGTAGTAAGATCCCATGGGACAATAATCAAACTTCACGCGGGCGAAGCCGCTGGCAGAAGCTAGTAATGTTATAAAGAGGTAAGATTTGATTTTTTGTTTCTTTGTGTGTTACGATTTAGCTCTAAAACTACTGGACCGATTTTAAAAATTCTTTCACCATTAGTAAGCCACGTCTTTATTGAGTAACATAGGCTATATTTTATCCCCGTACTCCCACGGGAACGGGAACTACGAGAGTGAAACCGCGGTACGTACACTAGTATTATATAATTTTGAATTTTCCAATGTCTTAGGTCCATGTTCACCAAAAAGATGACGCTCTGATTATCTAAAAACGGCTGTTTAAAACACATTTTTGTATGGGAACATGTCACAGTGACAGCTGTTCTTAGATAATCAGACTGTTATCTTTAGATGACCATGGACCTTAATAGCTGATTTCTCAAAATAGGAAGCCTACACAAAATGACATTAGAGCCTCTTTGTATTCACTGGAAATGAAAACTCCATGCTCAGTTTAATAAATAATAATAGACTTTAACAAGTACGATATAAGTATGTGTTTGCCTATTTCAATATGATTAAAATAAAACTTAGAAAGGGTTAGACAAGTAGGTCGTGACCGTTTCGACTCTTTTGACCGTTTTCGTTTCATTTGCAAGTAATTTGACACAGTCATGTTAAAGTCAAGACTTACTGGATTATTAGTAGTTGACATAAATGTGTACTTATTTTTTGTAGCGCCTGCTGAGCATCAACCACTTAAATCGGATTGTGTCCTGAAAAAATCTAATAAGTCCGTCAGTTAGATTATCAAAAAATATTTGACACGTATTTTTTCTTATCTTTCGTAAGCCAAAATTGACGAAGATACGACGCTTTAAAATTCTCAATACGTCACGCCATGCTATAATTTTTAGTGCATTGTGACGTCACGAGTTCCCACTCCCGAGTTTTAATGCGGGTTATCTTTTTCAATATTCATTGATTTACAAAAACAAAAAATACGTATCCATTATTTTTCAATACTCTGACGGACTAAATAGATTTGCAATTTATTGGGTGGAAACTAACCTATTAGCAAATCAAATCAAATAATTATTTATTGCGAACAACAAGCTCCATATGGGTATATTATGTCATGGACTATACAAGTCCTGTCCAGTTGCTAATCTGTCCAGCTGAGAATCTGTCCAGTTGCTACGAAGGCCTGGGTTCGGCTCCCAGGTTGGGAAAAGTGTTATGAGGTTTTTCCACAGGAATTTTTCAGTACCAGCTACGGAGTCTGGATTTGTGCCCGTTTGATGGCAATAGGCTCGATTCCAATTACATGGGACTTTACACATAACTGGCGAAATGCAGGAGTAGGTATTATTGGTCCTCTACCTAATCCTTCGGTAATTTCAGGTCTTTTATGTTATTTTTGTAAAATATGACACTGTTAAGGAATTTCAGATTAAAGATAAATTCTGCTTCTATTTGTAACGAAAAAAAAAACAAAGAAAGTTTTTCCTTAAAGTTTCGATAAGTATCTCATTAAATTACAAAGAATATGTATGAAAAGGAAATGTGAAAAACATGAGTTTCCTTAACGTTCGGAAACACGCTTTAAGATTTCCTTACAGGGGAATAACTAGGGTTTTACCAAGTATTTGACTCTATACGATGCACGATGGTAGCTTTAAAATCAATACAAAATGGATACTTATTGGTAATTATTTAGCATTACATAACATCACGCCTATACTCCCTAAAGAGTTAGACAGTGGTGTACTTAATAGTAAACCCACATTTCACCAGTTAAGTCACATGTAATAGGGGGCGACCCTATTGCCATCAATCAACCAGGCGCAAATCCAGACTATTGCCATCAACCAGGCGCAAATCCAGACTATTGCCATCAACCAGGCGCAAATCCAGACTATTGCTATCAACCAGGCGCAAATCCAGACTATTGCCATCAACCAGGCGCAAATCCAGACTGTTGCCATCAACCAGGCGCAAATCCAGACTATTGCCATCAACCAGGCGCAAATCCAGACTATTGTTATCAACCAGGCGCAAATCCAGACTCCCTGGCTGATTGGCGTGCTACTGAGAAATTCCTAAAAATTCCTAATATTTATTTGGATTTATAATAACTAAACGGAGACTCCTGTCATCTTGGAAATATAGCAAGGCTTTTCTGAATAACAGAGTTAAAGGCAGAATAATTAATTAGCAATCTAATTTCATTGAATTACGATACAATATAGGTACACATTTAATTGGCAAAGCTAACGTGATTGGTGTCTTAATAGGAGTAGATAATTGGCTTAATTTGCGAATTTCGGGTCCAATGTTCATTAATTAACTGCAGTTACATGTTTGCCAAATTACTAAGGTTCATGTTCACCGAAAAGATAACAGCCTGATTAGCTAAAAACAGCTGTCACTGCGACATATTACCATACAAAAATGTGTTTTAAACAGCTGTTTTAGATAATCAGACTGTCATCTTTTTGGTGAACATGGACCTAAGACATCGAACTTTAATCATTTGTTAAATAGAAAAAAAAACTTTGAGTTATAAAAACACTAAAGTATAGGTAGAAATAGAAAGTGTTCCTTTTCACACAAATAATTTGAAGGCAATCATTATTTTATTAAGTTTTCATCAATCACGAAAATATCGGAAAAATTAGAACCCAAACCGACCGCGTTCTATTCTTTGTTCAAAAAACTGTGCTTTTCAGTACACAAAACTCCGATACATGAATTAGAATCATTTTATTCAAACACAACAACTTTTGTGTTAACTTTACGAGTGAATGTCTCTTATAACAATGCACAAAATCACGTGAGCTGCCATTCAATACCCGATGAAATACGTTTACAGTCAGAGAGTACACCTTAAAATATACAGGTCGCTCGAAAAGTTTTAAAACGTTATTTTTATTGTTCGTGGGTACTGTGAAGGAGAAATGTCTTGGCATACCTAAATAGTATGATTTAAATAAAAATGCGGGCACGCGACGAGGTGGCGGGCCCATGTAAATCGTTTCAGGAGCAACTCACGTACCGGTGAAGGGTGCATATATTTTTGATTTGTTCTTCTATATGCTTGGCTAGGCGTTTTTTTTTTGTACCTACTTTGTATTGTGAAGTATGGGGGCGTAATCCGGGGGGTAATTGAAATGGCTTTGTCATATTTTCTTCTGTTGTTATGGCTTTCATTTCTTGAAACCTGTAGCCATGAAGTAGGCAGATGAATTTTTCGTTTGATGGTCAAATTTTTACCCACATTAAACATAAATATGCTCCAAAGTTTTCAGCAGAACAAAAGATTAAGATAGTCATAGAAAATGAAGAATGATGATCGCATTTCAAGTAAATTAGACAGGCAATAAGCCGAAAATGTGTAGGTGTTACAATATTATAATATAAATAAAGCAAGATTACATATTTATAATATACTCTCCATTTTATACTGCAAGTTTATCTTTAAAAGATGGAAGATTGTTTATTTTTCTAAAACGGTAAACAGGAGCTACATTACGAGAGTATCAGGTTTTGGTGGTGTGCCAAGTATAGAAATATCGTAATGAGTTTTAAAATTGGCAACTATCGTTAACTTTATGATATTAGCAATATATTTTGAGTGCAGGTTACTAGTGTTAGCAATATCGTAGCAAGTTTAAATTATGATTATAAATCAATTTTTAGCACTTAATTTCGCCTCTGTCTGCCCTGTCTCATTGTATTGATCGTATGTTTACAAAGCTAGACCTTTGATAAAATCAAACTGCTAGATGTTCGATAAAAATCGAGCTGTTAGACCTTCGAAAATCAAGCTGTAATACTCTGCAAATAAGAGTTTCGGATATGTTAAGCTCGAAATTAAGAAAAAAATTACATATTGTCCAATGTCCTTGCTTTTTAATAGCAAAGCTTTGTACACGACATCGACTCCAAATAGAATGGAACAAGTGCAGGAAGAAAATGATGACATGAAAGCGATCTCAGATATATTAGGGCCTATCTCACGATGTTCGAATAGCCAATACTTACTGAATACATTCAAAAATGGAACAGAATTTACCAAGAATTTATCAAATAGTAGTTATAAACAAATATTTGAACAGTATTTTTTTCTTTTGTTACATAAACCGAAACTGACGAAGATACGACGCTTTTAAAATTCTCAATACGTCACGCCTTGGTATAATTTTTAGCGAGTTCTGACGTCACGAGTCCGCACCCCCGAGTTTGGTGCGTTTTATCTTTGTTAATGTCCATTGATTTAAAAAAACGAAAAATTACGTGTTCATTAATTTCCAATACTAAATAAATTTGCAACTTTTTGATACTGTCATCATGCGTATTATCTGCCGAGTAAGTTAACGGGAATTTTACTGTAGGTGGTGAAATAGGCCCTAAGTCTTTAAAGATTTATTTATACACCTACATTGCAAATAATTCTCTAAAAGTATCACCCTCTCAAGTACCAGCAATTCATAAAATAAATCGAAAACCAATAGGCATTGCAATCAGTCACTGCAACATACAAACAAACACAACAAATCCGTACTCTATCCATGTTAAAACAACAACGACACATTTCCACGGCCCGATACGGGGAGGGGGCGTAGGGGGTGAAACTACCCTGCATATATCCCTCCGTTCCTTCATTTATCTCTGTGTCGCACCCGAATTACACCCCGAGATGTTCGATTCCAAGATATGTATCTGGGTTGTAATTTTTCTTAACCATTTTAGTATTCAAGACGCAAAATGTGGCCACGCGATATGCCTAATGCGATTTATATTTCACTGTTCGTATTTTACATATGGGTAGGTTGGGGTAGTATGGAATGTTGTGTTGTTAAAGGTATGTGGGGCGAATTTTGCTAGTGGTATGATGTGACCAGCCGTTTTGATGATTTTTGAAGAATTGTGTTCTGCAAAACAAGAAGTTTTGTACCCAAATACGGTTTTCTTCTTTACCTTTATCATGGGTTTTCCTATTGTTATAAGACATTTTACACACTTACTGAGTTTCGACTGTGATACAGGACTATCCTAGTACATGATTAAATGTACCTAAATTGTTAATTTCTGATTTATATTGTACTAGCTGATGCCTGCGACTTCGCCCGCGTACAAATTATAATTACTAAAACCTTCCTCGAGAAACACTCTATATCCATTGGTGAAAACAGCATGAAAATCGGTCCAGTAGTTTTGAGTTAATCGCGAACAGACAAACAGTCGCGGAGGACTTTGTTTTATATCATGTAGGTAGTGATTAGGTACTTTTGGGATTCTGAAAAAATACTTATTATTTTTGAATTTGAAGTTTGTAAGTTACTGAAAGTTAAGTCATTGGAAGTTTGTACGTCACTGAAAAGTTAAGAAAAACCGCAGAAAGAATGTTTATACAACCTACCAAAAAGACATTTCTGAAGAGAACAGTAGTAGGTAGTAGTAACCAGGTTGTGTGCTAAATCTACGCCTGATTGAAGCAATAAGCTAGCGGGAAAAGCTATTATAGGTTTTCAGTGTAGAAGCCTTCGTCATTCAGCTTAGCCGGGCGCTGCACCAAACTACCAATTTTGTAACAGATGAGCTTTTCATAATGGTTATTTGGAATTACGGTCAACATTTTAAAGGGACAATTAAGTTTTCAGAAATGAAAACTTCTTTAGGCGCGTTGGGCACTTTTTGGGTGAAAATCAATCATGGAACTCGCGTGACCGTCACCCAACACTTCGTAGCACTCGTAGCTGATCCACTACTGCCCCTTGTTTTTTTAGTTTTTGTCGAAGCTGGAGGGACTTATCGTGTCATAGAACACAACATCTCCTCAGTTTTCCAAAAGGCAGAATTGTACTATTGCTATTGGCCAAAGCCTTTTGCTAATCTCATAATTATGTTTTATTTATATTACATTATTATTTTTTATATGGGTGCGAGTTCATTGCTATCAATATCAACCGTGCCTAAGCTCAGAGTCAGCACCTCTGAGCTATTACTGAGAAATTCTTGATGGAAAAGAACAATAACACTTTGTTTGCCCCACCTAGGAATTGAATCATGTCGAGTAGTAACGCTTCCGCATAAAAAGGACTACCAATCTTATAATATGCTGAAAATAATGAGCTTTATCTATCATCCACTCATTTTATCTAAGCTACTAAAACTCTTAACATATAAGTCTCCGAAATCAATCAAAACACCAATATGAACCGTATGTAGCACTTATGTAGGTAAGGAAAAATCTTGGGAGGGAAAATGAAAAAAAGTCAATGATTGAACGTCATACCTATGGGAATAAATTTAGTGAGGGTGGTTGAGGGGGTGCCACGTGTCACCCAGTTGAATTGTCAATTTGATTCCACGAAGAAGCACCTACATTATTAAATATATACGAAGAAATTGGTAACGAAACATCTTATCCATGTAGGTACAACTGGCGTCCCGCCTCAGATTAAGACGGTTTTTAGGACTTCACAAAACATCATCATTTTTC
Source organism: Xestia ashworthii (assembly GCA_950022955.1). Classification (NCBI taxonomy): domain Eukaryota; kingdom Metazoa; phylum Arthropoda; class Insecta; order Lepidoptera; family Noctuidae; genus Xestia; species Xestia ashworthii. The sequence goes on from OX465564.1 coordinate 9,807,662, forward strand.
GTTAAATGTTACTTTAATTGTAATGTTTTATACGCATAAACCTTCTCAAATAACTACTGTTGTCATTCGTACAAATTTGACAGGCGTTACAGTAGCCAGTAGCCTAAACAGTCTGATAACCAGTCTTACCAAGGTGTATCGTATTACCCAGTACTAACTGGGTTGTGGGTTGTGGTCAGATGGGCAATCGCTTCATGTAAAATACTGGTATTAAGCTGCATTCTGTTAAACTGGAAGCAAATCCCAAAATAGTGGGGAAAAGGCAAAACGAATAACTCATCTAAATTAAGTTGAAAATCGCATCAAAATCAGTGGCGAGCTTTAGACGAACAACGTGGTCACAGATAGACTTGAAAAGCGCCTTTATAGTAGAAATAGAAGCAAGCTTTACATTAAAGATTAAAGCAAATGTAGAATAGGAACTATTTAGTTTTCCTTGTACAATGGTTTTTCTTGTCTGTGAAATAATTACGCTTTACAAACTGTCCCCTTTATCTCCTCCCGGTCGTTTCCTATCCTCGTTTGTCCCATTTATTTTGCCCCGTCCAGATCTTGCACGTTCGTTTACTGTGTATGTATACGTACTATGTATATTGATGTATATACTTGTGTATTTGTACCTCTTTCAGTGTTGCATGTCGCTGTAATTGCGTAGGTATTGTTTGAAAAATTTAAGGAAAATGATTGAAAATGTTTGGTTGATAACTTAATTGGTAGCTTTCACTGTAATTTAGGTGGGTACTGAGATTTTTGTGTTGCGATTGGTAAATGAAAATCATACGTTAAGTAGCGTTTGCTGACATCGGGCCTTGGATGTCGACCATCCATTACGTACGGCCCTGGGTCTTGAAAAATACGTTAAGGGGGATGCTCCAAGGTAGCCCGCGAAATTCAAATGTTCTTACGTTTTTTGCAATTTGCAGTGCAGTGCTAAGTTGTATGTTGATAAACATATCGGTCGCGACTGTACGAATTTTTCACGGTCATAGTCCTTCTTCGACTCTTATGGACTTGGAGGGTTGTATTGATGATTTTGATGATTATAATTCTGTAACTTAATACGTCTTACAGTCGCGACCGATATGTTTATTAAGATAAAACTTAGCACTGCCCTGGAAATTGCAAAAAAACGTAATAAAATTTGAATTTCGGGCCACCCTGACGCCCGGCTGCCATTCGTAGATTTCTGTCAGTCGTTACAGGTAGTCAGGGGTCCGAAAGTCTAACAACCAGTCTTACCAAGAAGCATCGTGTGTCTCAATTAATGAAAAGTTTCAGGAGGTCAGACGTTCCAATAAAAATACTAGTACCTATTCAGCTGACTGGAAGCCGTTCCCAACATAGTTAGGACAGACAAGGCAGGTGTAATTAAAATTCAAATGATATAAATGTAAAGGATACTCTTCAGCTAAACGATTACTTTTACCTTACCAATGATAAACAATATGGCGTATTCATGACATATGCAAGGTACTTAACTACAGAATGATTATACAAGCTAACTTTTACGACGTCGAGACACTTTTATATGGCTATTTTGACTGGAATTTCGCTCGTGCTTTTTTCCAGTTACCTTAAATACCTTCATGGAGGTCAATGTGAGATATTGTATGTAAAGTTTTGACGGTTTCTTTTTCAAGAATGTATAAATGTATGAATTTGTCTGATAAGATGAAGAGTATTAGAGAAGTATGTATAGTAGTCAAATAAAGTGGGATAAAGGCAAGAAAATGACGATTTGATAAACAAAGTGATGGGATTTCCTATCTTCAGAAATGTTTCAGGAACTCTTGTGCATCCCGCTTCTAGACCCAACAGTCTGGGGAGATCTGTTAGTGAATTTTAAGGTTTTTACTAAGAAGATAGAGTCTAAATTATAAACAACAATCTTTATTTTCCATCTACCCTTAATCAGATCTTTTTTCCAACAATTCATCTCTGAATTTAATAACGAAACGTAAGAGGAGCTCCTACCCACATACAAAATGAAAATCTAATACAGATCAACAGAAAATTACTTGAGCATTATTCCCCTCATACTTTATAGGTATGTTATAAATAATTGGACTCCACGTCGCACTGGTAACAAGCACTCGTAAGTTCACCCGACTATTTTATCTTTACATGTTTACCTTCTTTCTCATAACTAAATTAATTTCGTGTTTCCATCGGCATTATTTATGAGTTCGAATAAGCAATAAACGTATACCGATAACATGTATTTGCTTACGGTCGTTAAGGCCGTGGATTTATCTAAAAAGGAGAACAAAAATGTCCCGGGTTAACCCTGCGCCCGCCGTCGTAAAAGACCCAAGAAGTACTGCGGCCAGAGACGCAACAAAAATACTTTATTTATATGCTAATGTAATTTATATGACGCTTAATGTCTCGTGCCTGGTAACGCACGATTCTGTTCCATTATTTCAGTACGTATCGGTTTCACGATAGCGACTGTATTCTGAAGCCAGTAAGGTGGTGTTTAGCGTGCGGCAAGTGTCATGTGTGTCGATGCGATTATGAATGCGCGGTAGGAGGCAGCTTCCAACCCAGCTTCCTCCTGGGGAGGGGGAGGGAGCGCTCTGGGTGAATCAATAAAAATACGCGAGAAAAGCGTTGATTATACAACGGGAATTCGGTAGGAAACTGCTCTTTCAATAATGCCCGCCTACTATGAGACGTAAATTGAAATAAAGAAACGTTTATAGGCTTACCAAAGTCACATATTGAAAAGTAGGTGGAAATCTGTTTATATTACATGTCGGAGCGCTGAGCGACAGTTCTGGTTCTTTATCTAAGGTTTCATGTCGTCAATATAGCAGATCTTTGTTTATATCGGGAACTCATTAACTAGGAAAGAAGGCATTGTATCCATGCGTACAGTCAACATCAAAAACAGGTTCACAAACTTCTGCAACAACATCAGCAACTGTCCGTATCTGTACGCATATCATTTGGCCATATTTGTAAATGATAAGGAGTTACGTGCATTAGACATTCAAATTAGACTAAAACAAACGATAGCGGGCGAGTGATGGACATTGCATCTGCGTATTGTATGGAATTTGCATAAAAATCCATCGGTTCCGACCGGTGGACGTTCCCGCTTGAAATGCAGATTCAGTTTCGCAATGAGATAAATACGGTCGAACAAATATAAAGTTAAAACCAAAGTATTGGTGGAGTGAATAACTTGAGTTTGTGACTGTCTTTAGATTGTGGCTTCGGAAAATGACTGGATTTTGGTTGGATTGTTTTTGTTGCGAACAAATTAATGGACTGGATATTGTATTGATATCTGGCTGACATTTGGACGCTATTGAAGGCGCCAAACTTGTGGCTTACAATCAAGATGGCCGTCGATACGCTTAGATGAAGTTGAGGATCAGCAAAATTAAGAAGTCTTCGAAGCAATTACACATATAGTTGATCATGATCAGCTTATAATATTCCCAGTGCTGGGCCACTGGCCTCCTCGCTTTGAGTGAGAAAAACCTCGTGGGCTTAGTGTGGCTCAGTAGAAATGCTTTATGAAACCTAGACTACAAAACTACCCAGAAAATTACAATGGGAAATGTAGGTATACTTCAACAGAAGGTGTTTGATGAGTTGATAATAGAGAAGTGTGCAAGAAGCAGACATGTTGCGGTGACCCCAAACAAATGGGGATAAGGTTAAGAGAATTGTGATGTACTTGTGTGTGCTTGCTTGTAGCTTTTATTTTAAAGACCCAGAAAGAAACCTTTGAAACTTTCCTCCTAAACTACCGCCTACAATATCAATTTAATAAATTACCTACATTTCCGCGATTTACCGCTTTAATTTGTACACATTTTTTAAAACAAGAACCTGTATAATTTTTTTCAATAAAAACATGAATGAATTCAAATCCGAGTGAATCAAAAGATGGCGTCTTTTCGAGCGGTGACCGTAACCCGCCCACAGCGCGCGCGCCTTGTTCCAACATACCTAACGCGATAACTACCTAATTGTAACATAAACACACTAAATAAAGACCTCACAACACATGACAGCAACTAAAACCTTATTCGAAAACCTGTGAATCAACTAATAAACGAGCTTGACGTTTTAAAACGAAAATTGAATACAACTACGTTGTTTTTGGGATAATTACCCCAAAATTGTATGCATTTATTCAATGCAGGGACGTAAATATAGGCAAATATGAAAATGAAAGTAAAAAGGTAATGAAAAACTGTTAAGAGTCTATAGAAATGTCTCGTTTTAATTCACCTGCGGTAATTTATCGCGTACATTAATTTGTGGTATTATGCGCCCATGGTCTGCTAAAGCGGTGAAGTGTTAATTTATACGTAAGGAGTGACGCGTCGATAGCTTTTTTTAAATAATTCACTGTAATTTAATAAAAGGCCTTTCTGTTGCGACTTGTTTTAAATGGTACGGAATTTGAGCAAACAGGCCAACTGACCTAATAATTTATTATTGCAGAATGATAGCTTGCCTTAACCTTTTGGACGCCATTGTCACATATACGTGACAAGCAAGCGCGTGCCCTGTACGCCAAACGACACAAATATGTGACAAAATAGTAGATGAAATTGTGGCTTGGCGTGGAGGGCACGCACGTGCGTTTATGCTGTGGCGGTCAAAAGGTTAGCAGAACGTAAATTAAATAAATAAAAATTAGTAAGTACAATACCTTTTTTTTTTCGGTTGATGCCCACCCAATGCAATGCCTCTAACACATGGCTTAATTTTTCCAAAGAAACTCAACTTTATTTTATTCAAGTTAGGACCGCAGCGGAAACATTCCCATTCCTTTAGCATAAAAACACACTTGTGCTAAAAATAAACAAATTGATGATACATTTTTATAACAGTTCAATTACATCGCGGCCGCAACATTTTACAACCAAACTGAATGAACAAAAGCCGAGCCCACAGATATAAATGTAGTATCATAACATACCTCCCAATACGATACCAAACCCGAGCGAACCTTCTCATTTCCCCTTGGTAAAAAAAGAACTTTAATATTTGCAGCACGGCGAATTTAAGGAGCTATAAATTTTTGTCATTAGGCTAATAATAAGAGTTGAAGTGGTGTCGCGGGAACAGGATGTTATAATGCCTTTTGTTCGACTCTTCGTAATTCGCATACCAATGATCTCAGACTCGTATACCTACCTACATTTTTTCCGATTGCAGTATCATCCAGCGCTTTAATAAGGCCTTTTTTCATTACCCTATAAAACAAGATACTTAGCAGCACCTGCGATACTTTTGAATTTTAAATTGTATCGTTAAATATTGCGTGTGCAAACAACATATTTACCCAGTTCTTAAAGCTTGTTTTATGGAGTGAGATATAAAAACGATTTAGTTGTCAAATCTAATTAAGGATTTCATCTTAATGATTTGATGGACAAAGAAGTGTCAAACTAAAGTAAACTGGAACTAAAGAAAAGTTCAATCTAACTGGTTCGCTTCTAGAAGACATCCGCAAAGGTTGACCGCGGAAGATTGAGTTGTTTACTCTGAAGTGGAACGTGCAGTACTATAATGGAGGAACACGGTTGTAGGGCTCAATGATGGCTAGTATTACGGTGTGACTCCACACGTTAATGCTTCACCGGGAACTTGAAACCCATCATTACATATTAGCATAACCGCGCTAAACAAAAAGCTGGCAAAACGTCAGAAACGCGCCGCGAAAGACGCCGTAGAGAATCGTAACGACACCCGGGGGAAAGTCCCACAGCCACTGATTTATAGTCGCGTTTGATAACTTATTTGATCACTTTATGATGGCGAAAACTGCCAGGAAAGCTCATAAGGCACGCCGATGCAAATCGCGTGTATTAAGGCGGATATATCGCGGACAGAGAGTTACATGCGTGACGAAATGATGCACTCCCGCATCTTCATAACGGAATAGAAATCACATAACAACCGTGCATAGGACACAACAGCAAATGAACGTAGGCAAAGGTAAACGACTTTTTAACGTGTCACTTATGTATGTATATGACAAATCAAGCGATAAGTAATGAATCGATGCCAAGTGTAAAGAACCCATTCAAAGATCCCACATGACTCATTTAAACGTAAAAATAGCATTATAAATTTTAACAGCAGTTGGTCATAGGACACGTTTATAATAAGAATAAGTTTATTTAAATAAAATGTAGGAATTAGCATGCCAGTGCGCGCGCGAATCTTTCCATTGTTTTCGCTAAATGACATCAAAGTTGTGGCGGCGATGTGTATTTAGCATGTGAAATAAAAGTTGTTTGCTGTTCTTAGAAAAATGTAGGAGTTAACAGGTGTACCCGGCGCGCCTTCCATAGGATGACGCGCCTTAAGTGTATGCCTATTGAGCTAACTTTTCCTTTTAGGATTCAATTCGTCCCGACGACCTGGATCTTTTATGAAAATGGCGTTCAATCGAGTGATTGAATCGCGCATAGTGGTAAAAATAATAATCCTCTCAAATAGCATCGTGGTGCAAATCTATAATATTCTAGTTTAATCCACAGATGTTCCCTTATAGAGAAAGCTTTGGTCAATTCTAGTCGCGATTTCAAAGTGTTACCATATTTAGGGTGCAACAAATGTCTACATGATTATGTTCTGAATTGACTGTGTCACATAAATTGAAACAATTTTTAGAAAATCTTTCATACCATAGTGTGTGTGTATGTGCGTAATAAATAAATAATTATACCTACTCATACTATTAGGTAATGGCATCATGGAACAGTACATGAAACAAAAACATAAAAAATTAAGATATCATTCAATTATCACCTAAATATCTAAACATATGTATATTAAAAAAATATATAATTCATGAAGCTCCAGAGACTTATCAAACAAATAAACATATATTATATGATGTGTGAGTCCCGGTCACATTAGAATATCAAATAAGCGAAGCTCTACAACATGGCATATCCATCAATCAAAAGATTTCTTCAAACATATCTAATTTTCTTAACAAAAACTCAATTACGAACACACAAGAAAAGTTTTTCTATTAAGGGTTACACGTGAACGATTATGAAAGTTTCATCAGCTCTGTATTCTGTGTTTACGTGATATTTCGCAAGCCCCAATGCTATGTAGATCACAAGGACTTATGGTAATCTACTCCATGTACTTGAGCATTCCGATAAACTGCGCCTGAATACTTTATTTATCAGAGAACGTGAAAAATCCGCGAAAGGTGTCACGCTGTCAGAACAAAAAGGTCGCTATAAAAAAATACAAAATTGACGGAAAAGATTAAAAAATCAGGGTGATATTAAAATAAACGAGACATGCGTGGCCTGTGCGCGGGCGCGTTGTTTGGGTTACAGTCACGTACCACGGTAATGACAAATTCGCGACCATTGTTGCTGTTGACTGAGGATTTTTTCAACGTTCAAGGTTTTCATTTTGAGTAACAATACGAACGTGCCAATAGCACATTTTATAGGAATTAATTATGCAAAAAAAAATGTTTTATAAAGCGTTTATCGCGCCCAGATTGCGGCGAGGTCGTGGCTCAGACAATGAATTAATTTCCAATTACATTTCTAGCTTGGCTTGGGTCAGAAGTGAAATCTGTTATCATGGCTCGCCCTCAAACCATGGATGCGTGTAATTGCGATAAATACGCTAATTAAACGTTAGCTCGATACTACGGCTAATAGACGAGAGACGTTCAAAGACACTGTTATTAAAGCGCCACTCTTGTCCCACTTTGTAAGCGAACTCACTCGAATACAAAGCCACGAAGGAAATTGCTTTTCTAGACAAAACTTTGTCGAAGTTTCTTCTACGTTGTAGAATATTACCGTGTTATCAGTCAGTGGTAAATGATCTTGAAGCTAATGTATATTTTCAATAAGTTTTCAGTGGTTTCTAGCCCAAGTTAGTTCAACATCTAAAAGAAAAAGCCAATCAAACTAGCTTCATTCAACATCAATATTTCAGAAGGCCTCTCCAAAATACGAAAATAGTACAACAAGAGCATACATTGTGTTTTGACGTGAACAAAAAGCGCGTAATGAATCCTGAACGGTTTAAATTACTCAGTCAGCAAATGATTTGAGGTCGCGAACATTAATTACACCGTCACGCAGGCACATTAGTGAGCTCATTAGGTGAGCAAAGCTGTGGTCACACTAGACTTATAATCAGTTGCCGAATGTGAGCCTCCTATTTTCTATTTCAAGACATAACATCACGCCTGCAATTTCCGAAGGACAAGGCAGAGATACCCCTTTGTAGTACACCCACATTTCGTACCCCATGTAATAGGAACCTGTTGCCATTAATCGGGCACAAATGCAGACTCCGTAGTAGCTACTGAGAAATTCCTGATGACACTTTGCCCGATCAGGGAATTGAACGCAGGACTTCATTCTCAGCAGACGCACTTGTGACATGAAGCAAAATGTGTAAAAAATATACTTCAGAAAGAGAAGAGGAAGACTGAAAGTGGTGACGTTGGCTGAAAAGTTGTATGGCAATCGGTTGTCGTGGTATGTGATGCGGCGGAATGAGGAAAAAGGTATGAGGAAAGTTTTGAGTACGAATGTGGACGGCTATAAGAGTCAGGGCAGACCTAAGAAATGATGAAGGGACTGTGTGAAGCATGATCTGGCTACAAAGGAGGTGACTTCTGAGATTACATGTATGGAAAAAGGAGACCATGCTGCTGCCAAATAAATCAGGGTAAGCAGTGGCAATACTTTCATACAAGCTTAAAAGCTTGACTGGCCCTTATAACCGACTACTCTTCATGATGATAGGCATTCTGAACAGTTTGCTAGGCTTAAGGTGCTCCCTCACTTGGAGCATTCGTCTGTAACGTAACGTTACAGAGTCGACCGTTTCATCAGTGAGGAAAGAGAACCGAGCCTTACAGCGCGCAATCTGTTACAGATTCGAGCATTACATTGGTGAGGGACCGAGCATTAAGTACATTACGCAGCTTAATAATACTTACAATGTGTAAAATAAATATTGCCGCGCTCAACACAACGACTGCTTCGTCTGATTTTGTGAAATCAACTACTTAAATGCTCAAAATCTGAAATTTTACATTACAGGCGAACGCTCCAGGTGATTATAAGCTTGCCGTATTGTTGGTCCCTAGACACGCAACTGAGGGAAACGATAAAAAAAACATGATAATGATAGCGACTTTCTTTTTTTTTCGGATGGGAAATCATCAAATGATTACTCCCACTCTGGGCGGAGCGGGGTGGAGTGTCAGAATTTTACTGAATAAAACCAATGCATGTTCCTTCCTCGCCCTTTATGTTCCGGGGCCATGGTATTTCTTTCGAACAGTCCCACAGCCCCGGGTAATGAGAGTGACTGTCATTTGTTTTTATTCATTTTCATGAAGTCAGTGTCTGAGTAACCGTTTGGTGTGAATACAGCCCAATGGTTGTGTAAACAATGTTATAGTGATGGGGGAATCACGCGACGGTGACTTGCTCGTACGACCGTGTTCTTGGACGTTATGTGTGTACCACATCCGCTTTCGAAAGTGAAAAATTAACATGCGCAATTTGTAATTACTTAGATATAATTAACAAAACGTCCGTTGATTTAGTTTGGCGGCCAACCGTGAAAAATTGTGTTTGCGGACGAAAGTTTTTAAAATACGGCTGCTATTGTTGCTTATTATGAAGGTTAATTAAAAATTATATTGTGCAGAATAAATTACTGTTTTCTTAGATATGGACTAATTATTTTATGATTAATTTCAAATTGATGACGCAATATGTTTGTTTATGAAATGTTTACTTTCAAACAAACAAATAACTGTGTCAATTCATAGCAGAATAACGCTGCCATTAATTGCATATGTCTATTAATTATAGCTCGCAAATGATCGCTAATTTGCGACCTCCTAACCAATAATTACACTGTCAACTGTTTATACGACAATTTATTACAGACTTGTATACTTGCTTTGTTTACATTGTAACATCGTTCATTTTGTGGAAACATCGAGAAAATTCTATGCATATTTTTGTGTTTATTTTTCCACGATAGATCACATAACCGTCCATTGTGCATGGAATAACTGACTAAAGCTGAATATTCATTTAGTACCAACATAAAACTTATAAATCAATGTTATTATATTATTTTTATAGCCGTTACTGACAATAAAGTCGTAGGAGAGCTTGATTCTAAGAAAATGTTTATGTTCTATTGTATTTTTAATTTATTTATTATGTAAATGTAAATAAAATCATTGGGCGTGTTGGTTTTTTAATAAAAAAAATACAGTGCTCCATATTGTTGTTTGTTTTTACCTATAACTTTTATGCATGTTTATGAGATTGTAACCTACAAATTTCAAGAACGTGGAAATTCATCACAGGTGCAAAGCTTGTATTGTTTAATCAAGAAAATCTTATTTAAGGCGAAACCGTCAGAGTAGCCTGCGAAATTCAAATTTTCTTACGGTTTTTGCAACTTGCTGGCCAGTGGTAGGTTGTATGAAGTTAAAAATGTCGTTCGTGACGGTAAAACGTATGCAGTTACATAATTATAATCATCAAAATCATCATTACAACCCTCTTAGTTCATATAAGTCCAGAAACGTTTTTTTTTTAAGGCCAACAGCCATTCCTGCCGGTTGCAAAAATGACGCTTCCCTTCTTAACACGGAAGCTCTTTTGATTTCTACTTAGCTAGAAAGGTAGCCCGCGAAATTCAAATTTTCTTACGGTTTTTGCAACTTGCTGGCCAGTGCTAGGTTGTATGAAGTAAAAAATATCGTTCACGACTGTAAAACGTATGCAGTTACAGAATTATAATCATAAAAAACATCAATACAACCCTCTAAGTTCATGTAAGTCCAAGAACGATTTTTTCAAGGCCAAAGGCCGTTCCTGCCCGTTGCAAAAACGACGCTTCCCTCTTAAGTTTTTGTAATGCTCTTTTGATTTCTACCTAGAAAGTTTCTTTTAAACGTAGGTAAGGAAAACTTTGTAACCGTTTACTTAAATACACTTTCATGAAATTTTAACCTTTACTTTCTTAATCGATCACTACACGACATTTAAAACCACACCATTTAAAGCCCGTCTCCACACTAAAAAAAATCTTCTTAAACAACAGTTAAGTTGTCCGTAATCGCTAGTTAAAGTAATGAAAGGGTGGTGTAATCCGGCTGTCGTGGGCACGAATCGTGAGCCGGGAAACGCCTGATAATTAGTTAGCTTCGCAGGTGCTTATAGTCTGCCTAGATTCTAGCTGCTAGGCTGGGAAAGTTGGAATATGTGATTATCAGGTCATATGGATACTAGGAAGTGGAGATTTGCGTGCATTTTTTTATCACGGAAGTATATTTTCTTGAATTTTAATCTGTTGTGTTTTGTTTGATATTTCAGCAGCTGTTTGACTGAAAAGATTGTAAGTAAAATTTTCAGTCAAACAGCTTTTCAGGTAAAAAAGCTAGGTGGTCTTAATTTTGTGGCAAAAGGCTCGCCCCAACTCGCAACTTAAATCATAATTATAGGCGCACCATTAGGTATGTTACATCTCTTCCTAACTCGGGGATCACAGGCATGATTTTAAGTTACCTACCATCTTAATTCTTATAAAAATCCTTTATCTATCCAATCTTTGATCGTATTGATTGCATGCCACCTTTTAAATGCAAATTCCAACTTAAAAATGGCGGCAATAGAGTTCCAACTCAATCAAAAATCACTGCCCAAACCCTGCCCTATGTAAGGCACGCTTTAGTAGACAGTCGGATACTTCGATCTACTCCTACGCATAGTAGCCCGCTTGTTTAGTTAATAAATCAATTAACTCTTCATTGATGATATAAAATGACTTTATCGTCTTTTACGAATATCACAAGCTTTTACTGAGGGTGACCATAAAAGTAATCAAAATGCAAACAACGCCCTGATTTTTTGACTGCGACATCCACAGAGTGTAAACAACTGACAATCGGTTTGAAAGCGTTTCGTATTTTAAACAATGAACAGGATAACGTTTTTCTAGCTTATACGGTACAGTATACAGGGTAGGGAAGAAACATAGACACACAAAAGATTATCACGTTTTCAGAACACTCCCACATAGAAATGTTTTGTTGTAATCCATATCTGCTACGGGTTGTGCCCAATGCTACGCCGTAGCGGATCAGCTACGAGTGCTACGAAGCGTTTGGAGCGCGTTCCATGATTTTTGTTCACCCAAAAAGTGCTCAACGCGCCTAAAGAAAAGTTTTCACTTCAAAAATTGCTGTTCCATACATTTAGAACAGCAGATTTGCGTCGATGACTCTCTTCCCTCCTCCATCCTGTATTTTTAATTTAGCCATCACCGGTATCACTGATAAATTCTCACTTTGTCGAAGCCTTACATCAGCCATACTTCTGATATTGAATAAGTCTTATTTCTCTAATTTCCAGCTTTTTTCATTGTCAAAAGTAAGATGATATTTCTTGGCTAACAAAATAACTCTAATAACATCATTGTCAACTGGATCACACGGTATCCAAGGACAAAAAGTTTTACAAAGACAATTCCCCTTAATTAAAACCTAAAGTTAAATCTCAGGGTGACATGAAGTGGTCACATGAATAAAGAAATCTTATGAGGGGCACTTTGATTTTATACACTTATTGTAAAGCCCAATGCTTTGCAAAGAACTGGTTGTAAGGACAAAAGGGCCCTTATAATGAGGCCAGCATATTGTATGAAGTGCCCTCAGAATCAGGTCCGATATTCGACAATATGCTTTTTTATAATGGGAGCCATATTTTTGAGACTTGTTACACTTCGATGCTCGCTAGAGATCGTGTATAACTGTTGGGTTTTGTTTCTTTGTGTGCGACTGTTTTTAGTTGAGTAATGTAGGATGTATGTATGTATGTGCTACTTGGTTTAAAGAAAGATTTTGGATATTGTAATGATAGAGGATGATACTTCTCATGGACCCGCAACGATTGTAACGGAGCTTAAATTGATAAGCTGACGTTGTTGAAGTTTAAAATAAAGAACTGTAGCCGATCTTATTAATTTATGTACAACATCTTACATCAAAAGCAAAAATAAAGATCTGATTCTGATTCTGAGAAGTGTAAAATAGAGCAACTTTTTCATAGGAAAAGAAGCATTATTAATTGGTGTTTAATCGTGACAAATCCGAAGGAACAAAGACAAGTTTAACGACTTCAGTGAGAAAACAATAACTTGACACAAACGATATTATTCGAAACAAAAACCGCGCTCTTTGTACCAATTCCCCGAACAACAACGAATTAGAAAAAAAGAAGGAAATTGAATCTAAATCACAGCGACCGTCCACTTAAATCTAAACAAGAACCGGCGTGAACGACACTTGGTCATTAAATAATAGACAATAATACGATTCTAATACCCAATATCCCGTGTTAAGGACACAAATGTAGACGTGTACATCCTTATTGTATTAACGTTCGCAGAGGAATCGTTGAATCAGATAACAATCCTTGTGGGGACCCAATCTGGACTATTTAGCGCGACGGAATGGGCTCAATTAGGCTATGGCGGATATGCGGGCCCCTTACCAGCGGGACGGGAGGGCGCTAAAATGCTGCTTTGGTTGTGTGGTAACGAGTTTGTAGATTGATACTATCAATCTGCAACGTGTCTTTTTCTACTGATTTGTGGCCAAAATTGTATGTTTTTTTTATATTCAACTGCCAAGTTTTCACGTTAAACGGTAAGTTGCTAGAAGTGCTTTTTAGTTTTTCGACGAATATTCAGGGAAACGACTCGGCTTATCTTCTTTATTTTTCTTCGAGCAATCTTCAGAGTATTAACGAAATACTTGCACTTGAAAAATATCGTAAATCATCACAAGTTTAATTTAATTTAATTTTCTTATTCTTTATTGCACACAAAAAACAAGTATACATACGAGTATAAATTGCAATAATATAGCTTGTGTGCAATGGCGAGCTTAACCTTTTGGACGCCATTGTCACGTATACGTGACAAGCAAGCGCGGGCCCAGTACGCCAAACGACACAAATATGTGACAAAATAGTAGATGAAATTGTGGCTTGGCGAGGAGGGCACGCGCGAGCGTTTATGCGGTGCAGCGGTGGACAGCAAACCTAATTTTGATAGCGAGATTTGCAGAAGAGGATACACTTACTTTACTTTTGTGACCGATATATGATACAATAAAGACAGTTGTGAATTAAATTTCTAAGAAAAACCCCCTATCATTAACACAAGAACATCGTAATTGAAATTCTTATTGAAAGCAGCAGCATTTTAGGCGTTCGGACACCGAAGTAACAGTGATTCCCTCTCCGATTAGCTTAGGAACGATTTGGACGACAATGAGCAGCGTCCAACCGTTAAAACATCACTCGAGATTTGGCTCGGATTTATTAGGATCAACTTTACTACTACTACTTCAGAGCTTATTGTTTTAGCACCTAGTTTTGGGTGTCAAAGGGGCACAGTGATGGAGATATATGCGAAACGGAGGATATTTTTCGCTGTGTGTTTAGAATACCAGTGTCTAGTAGTTGCTCATATTGATTATGTTACCCATATGTAAATTTCACATTCAAAACTACATTTGACTGGTGAAAACCTGTTAAAAGTAGTTACCAATCACAGTTTACTGAAGGACTCATTGTAACACACCCAAAACATGGTACTAATGGATGCATTGAATATTAATGCAATAGTACGGGGACTATAGCATTAAAAACTTGTCTTTTAAAAAAACCTTTGAAAAAGTTGGAGATAACTATAGTCCACTTTTTAGAATAAAAAATAATAATCGCAATGACGAGGAGAAAAAGTGTTTTGGCTTCGTTAAGGGTACTTTTGCACCCATTTTAAATGCTGATACTAGTAACCAGGCTCCACTGCAGAGTAAAGGCTTCTTGTCATACAGAAAAGGCAAGAGCATTGATCACCACGTTCGCTGAAGCTGGATGGGCCATTTCAGACTAATATTAATCACAACTCCAAATAAAAATTGGAAACTGGACCCAAAAGTTTCTCAACACCTGAAGCTTCTATTTATAGCCAACTCATTACCAAGTTAATAGTCACGTTCTTGTTTATTAAGGGCACGGTAAATAACATGCATTTGTGTAAAATTATACGATTAGTTAATAGATGGATGTTCTAGAGTAAGTATTTACAATCTGTCCTAATATTTATACAGACCCATAGTGATGATATGCAAAGCGAACGCTGGAACATTGTCGGTACTTGGACTGAAAACTTTCCACGACGAATTAAGTAAATCTTGTTGCTGTTTACCCGTCATAAATTCATCTCACAGTCAAATCTCTAAGGTAATTTGTGACGATTTTGTAACTCATTTAATGTGTAAGGAATATAAAGTGTCTACAGACTGTTACGCTGTAGGATCCGTAGCAAAACCGAGAAATACACTCAACATTTTCTAGTATCCGTAGCAAAAGCGAAATACATTCAGAATTTTTGACTTTTGTATTTCTCTTACGTTTTAGAATTATTTGTTTATACATTTTGTAATATTGTGGTTTACTCCTTTGCAAAACCCAGACCCTAATTGGTACATTGTGTAAAACAAACCTATGGAATTCTTCGATTCAACTTTCTTGTACTTAATAATAACGTGTTGAGTTTAAATATTCTAATAAAATTGAAAACAACTGAATCAGTGGTTTTGAGACCATTACGACTTGTGTTTATGGAGCAAGAGTTTTACTCTAAGAATGGTCAGAAATAGCAGGCCATAAGGTAGTAAGTTTTATTCGTGTTTTCGGGAGATTCTTGGTCGAAAATGTTACTAGGGCTGTAGAAGCTGCCGAATTAATCTTAAAGTCTATGATGAAAGCTGCAAATCAAGATGATCTGACCATCAAAGTACGCTGGAGTATTGGCGACGCGCCGACGAGAGCTTATTCATTATTATAATATGATAAAATATATACGGACGTCGACTCTCAACCGATTTCTCTTATTATGCACGTAACTTTGCGTTATCTATAAAATTAACATCGTCAAGTGTGTGTTTACATAACAGATGTGGCAGCCACTGTATGTTTTAATAGATACGGAGGAATTGATTCATTTATTGCATGTGCGGCAAATAGAAACTCCACAGCCTTCTAAAGCGTTCTTACTGTTTTTGCAGAATTTACCGACTCCTGGCTTCGGCGAAAACTGTGGCCGATCTTGGCCGAAGCCAAGGGTATGTCTGAAGGTATGGTCTCTTTGGTGGAAGGTGGCTGAAGTCAAAGATGCGGACGGACACAACATACCACCCTCTGTACGAAACGTTTAAGAAAATAATTACCAATGTAGAACGCAGGAGACCTACTCAAATATTTTTGTACTCACAGAACAAGTTGAGCAGACTTTACAATAGTCTACCAACTTGCTCCTCAGTTTGCGACCTGATTAGTGTCAGTGCTGATCATTTCAACATCGTTCCAACTTGATTTAAAAAATAATACAATATTTTTATTTTGAACACCTCCACGACCAGCGTATTTATTCAATCCATCCATCATCACAATGTTTTGAGTGTTTTGAGTTACATTGAGTTCTACCACACAACATGATTTTCCACCCAAAAAAAGGTCGTTTCCCAGTAATATTTTTGCGTAAAGTACCTTAGTACTTCTGATGTACAGAATGCTTGGTTGACGGCTTCGTGATGAGTCTGTTTACAAAGAGCATAGAAAGAAAGAAAGAAAGAAAAAGCATTTATTAGCCCGCACAGGATAAAACACATCAAAATTATCAGTATTTAAAACTTAGCATAGCATAGTGTGACGGAGTTTTAGTGGTATCATCAACTCTCTTAAGGAAATGGAACAGCGGGAATAAACTAGTTTCATTATATCAGACTGTCTCATTGGTGTAGTGGTCGCAAGCGCGACTGCTGGGCATGAGGTCCTGGGTTAGATTCTCGAGCCGGGCAAAGTGCCCGGCTCGAGAATCGATCTAACCCAATTTTATTTGTTATTAGGTTTTTCTGTTAGGAATTTCTCAATAGCAGCCACGGAGTCTGGAATTGTGCCCGGTTGATGGCAATACGAGGGCAGCGTATGCAGTTAAATATAACTAGCGATATGCATGTAGGTGTACTAATAGGTACCTACACTTCTGCCTTAATCTTCTGAGATTACAGGCGTGATGTTTTGTAAAACTTGGCAAAAAATATTTTTTCTTTTCATTTTTCTTTTTTCATTTGTTACGTTATTATATCAGACTATTTCCAGATTAGAATTACGTAAGAAAGTAAAATACCTGTATCTGTTACTGAATAACTAACGGAACCAACTGTTTTACTCGTAGGAAGTTCAATTCATTTATACAACGTTGTAGTGGAACCTTCTATGAGGCTGTCTTCGATACGTCTTGATACTTTACAATTATTAGAAATCGACAATAATTTCGATACTTTTAGAAAACTTTTTATACACTCTGTTGAAAAAATAAGAAATAAAGTTTTCATGATTGTGATCTTTGCACTGTGTTTTATAAAGCTACCAAAACACTTAAGATTGACCCTTAAATACCCAGAACTATTTTAAGAACCGATTTTGGTAATTGTAAATAATTATGCTCATGTCGATTTACGACGCTTTTATGAAGGTAGGTACTACTTCTTGTTTCGAATCAGAGTTAAGAGGTTTACCCTAGGGCAATAGATGAATTGACTATACTAAAATTGGAATAGGAAAAACTTTTTGTTGATTCTACTATTTATTGACTGCCATGACTGCCATTTTGTTGTGAAAGTAAACATAAACAGTTGACCGTTGTGACCACTTATTATGACCAATAGAACACAATATTTTTTCACAAGTCTCCGTAGGTGTCTCAACTCTTATGTAATTACATAGATAAATATGACACACGTGTCACTCCGATCAAGATTGTTGAAACGGCGCCTATTGTGTGAACGTGACACCAATCATTACCATCTGAATTCATCAGATCACAGCTTTTCGATCACGTTTCGTTTATTTTTGCATCACGGGTGAATAACGTGGTCTCTTAACATGTTGTTTGTCATATATTCAGTGCGTACTACCTTTGTACCTACTTGAGTGTCTTTCATTTTAATGTACTTATTTGGGTCGATTTGTGTTCGTGATTTTGAAGACAGGTTCGAATGAGGTGTTGTTTATAAAGTAAGTTATATATTTGGGCACAGATTTGGGTTAGTATAATATGTTAGATAAATGTTTTTTGGAGCAAGAAACTGTAAATACATATAGGTAAGTCGATAAACTGAATGTTTGAGGTGCTACGCAAGTCAATTAAGAACTTTAAAAAAAATACAGTGGTGTTACCGTCAGGTTAAAAGTAACGATTCAGTATTAAACAAATACTAATTCAAAACTTAATTTCCCCTATTGTAAATTGCAATCAGCGAAAAAACAAAACACAGCATAAAACTAAATAAATGTTCGCCATTAAAGTTTCCTTATTTAACCTGCTGAGCGCGGTTATCGCGAAATATAATTAAGGTGCAACCTCAATAAACAGCAATGCGAAGACTTCATTCCTAGGCATTTATAGTGGTAATGAAAATATCGGGGCGGGCCGGCACGAGCGAGGTAACCACCGCCGTGCTAGAATGTACCACTTGTTACCTGAGCCTTGGTTTTTCTTTTTAATTTTTGTCTATGATACCTAATTTGAATTTAGAAATTTATCCCGATGCGTGGTGTTGGTTACCACTTTACAAACCGCTGAATAATCGCGAAACCAAAACCAAGTACAAAAAATGAGCACCAAGACTTGGTCTTTGATTTCTGGAAGACCGATGAGTGATTTGCATGCCGTGTTTTCCTACAGTTTTTCTTTTCAAGTTTTATGAAGAGTTCGCTTTGCTCGTTCGTAGGTGAATGGATGAAAGATGTTTTGTTGCAGCAGTAGGTTAAGTACCTAAACTTAGATTATAGAGTTTTAAATTGAGACAGTGGATATTTTCTCTGTTTAATTTAGATTCTTGTACTTATTCTAATTCTGGAAAAGGATGGGCTTTTTACAGAAACAACGATTATAAACAGGACAAGTTCGTAAATGCATGTTTTTTTTGAGGATGGCAGAGTTGAGGAGCCACAAACTTACAATATAGTATGACCACTTTAAATGTGCAGTTGAAGGTAGCGTTGCTTGTCCAGAAAACGTACATACATAGATTATATTATATCAAAATTTTACATTTATTTTAGTCCTGTATTTTCCCGCCTGTACAGATAAGATGGTGAAAGTGTAATGTATGTCTGTTCCACTATAATCTAATGTTTCTAAAGA
Source organism: Xestia ashworthii (assembly GCA_950022955.1). Taxonomy (NCBI): domain Eukaryota; kingdom Metazoa; phylum Arthropoda; class Insecta; order Lepidoptera; family Noctuidae; genus Xestia; species Xestia ashworthii. Next base: position 9,826,958 of record OX465564.1, read on the forward strand.
CCCCAAGTTTTTCGTCAAACATGTATAGATAAGTTAACAAGGGCAGATCAGGGCGCATTTAACAATTTCTAGATATTTAAGCTAATCACGATAACGTTGTCAAATTAAGTGTCCTAACCTTGAACAACTATGTTCTTATTATATAATTGGATGCCGATACAATCTCAGTATGATACAGTAAATGGGTAAATTGGTTACTTATTTATTGTAGCATTTATGATTCTGACAGTGTTTACGATAGTACAGGCCGGAGCTATAAGATAGCTGCCTGTCTTATGCCTAGCGTTTTGTAGATAGCTTTATTTAACTAAGTAATCAAAGTAATTGACTACTGGATGTCTTATATCAAATGCTGAGTGGAGAATTCAGGAGCTAGTTTAGAGATTAATGGTGTGCGTGCGAGTAGGCTGCAGAGAATTCAGGACGAAAAGCAGACATTAAAAATAATTGTAATTACTTTCATTGATTGCAAAAGAAAACCAATCTTATGATAATGTTTTACTGGTATTTAAGAGGTCTTCTGGGGTCATTTTACGGCAAAATTGATTAAATACTTGTTTTTACAGGTAAGGTAGACCCATCGATGTCTTGGGGATGCAATATATCAAATTGAAAAAAAAAAAACGAAAAATTGATTGATTGTAAAAACATTTTTTTAATTACACTCTTTAGATTCTGTAAGTAAGAGAAGGCTCCACTTTCCAACCTTCTAATCAATTGTTATTGCTTAACTCATGATACTCGGCAGTCATAAGCTAGCTAGCTGATTTATGTTTTCTACAGCTGTCAGCTAATATGAAAACTATAAAGATTATACGAGTACATTCCCAGTCAAGCTTAAAAAGTTAATTGATTTGGATCTTTATAACCTTTGTAGTATAGTTAATCGGGTATGTTATGCATAAGTAGGGTTCATATTAGAGCTGAAGATTGATTTCAGTACAACTGTGATTATTCTAGATCCTCAAACATCATCTGCTTAGGCTTATCCCAACTATTTGTGGTTCGGCTTCCAGTCTCAGCGGATGCAGTGAGTACCAGAATTTTAAATGGAGCGGCTGGCTATCTGACTACACAAAACAGTTACTGTGGAATGCGCGTTACCCTGACAAGACTAGCTCTCAGACTTCCGGATGGGATATTGAATATTTCCAGCTATTAAAGCCAAATGTAATGTTTCGAAAATAACACAAGAAAAATCATCAAGTCACCTCTTTTGCGAACAGCCTTTCGACTTGCCAGAGCTAAATGACAAGGAGTCACCATCATTATCTTGCCATTATCCAAAGTTGGTGTCGGTGCAGCTTGTCTTCTTCTTCTATACTTGTCATCTCATCAAACAGTTCTTTTCTAGCCATATCATTCTTAACATGACAAACGTTCGTACTAAAAACTTATCTCACGAGTTTTCCTCTTTCCTCCGCAACACACGCCCATACCACGACAACCGATTACCACAACCTAAACTAAATTCCAAAGAGTCTTTCTACTTCATTATAGAAACACATTACCCACTAAAAAAGACAAGGAAAGTCGACAATATTCTATAAAAAGACAAGGAAATTATTTAAGGAGCACAGCGGAACAAACCACCGTCACGACGCCGACTCAGCTCAGATAATTACCGCTAATCCGCTGTTTCTCTTTGTTAGACAAACGATTAAAATAATCATCACGACTTTAATTCACTGAAATGAGACGTTTTCTTCCCCATTCTGGTATAAGGAGGTACTGTTAACGAATGAGGTAGGGGTGTGGTTTGCTGGCAACAAGATACGTTGACATTTTTAACAGGATTCGATATTTGAATTTCGAATCTTTGATATCGTTCCAAGTGAATATTTTATGCCAGTTTTTTTGCAACTATGTTGGGGTGGGTGATTTTACAGGGCACGGCTGACCGATCTGACCACAACTACCCAGTTAATGGGTAACGTAGTACTCCTTGTGAAGACTGGCTGTCAAACCAGAGCATGGTAGGTAGTGTTAAAAAAAAAGTACTTAACGAAAAGACTGTTGTTGTTACACTGCTGCATGACCGGCATCGTACGAAAGAAGAAAACATTTTGCGCTAACACATAGTCAAAACGGGACGAGGGCAGGCAGAAGAAGATGTAAGTAACACCACTAACTTTACCACTGAACATTGTGAATAAAGGAAACAATTGAATCCCAAAAAGAGCAGTGAACATTTTAACAAAATTACCACGATTGGGCACAAGCAAAGCGGATCCTTTACCTGCACACTTAACAATTTAGCCGCCTGTACTATAATAACAGAGTAAAGCAGCTACATTGTCGCAAATAATCAGTTTGCAACATCGCTAATAAACCTAAGTCGGGTGCTTATTAGCAAATAACTCATTACGTTGTTGTCTTAAACATCAGTTAGATTAATTGGACATTGAGTGCTGTTCACTAGTTCATTAGTAAAGTATCCTCCGGTAACTAGTTGTTTCCTTTACTTTAGACTTTGTATGTGGTCGTTATTTTTGTTGTAAGTTAGGAAAAGTAGACTGGGCAGTGTTGTTTACTGTGTGAATGTTTTGAACTAGAGTAAGTAAGTTTATATTAATTGGGGCTTATTTAAATTCCTTAAATCTACTCGTATACATCTATACAAATATTATAAAGACATACAATTTGCTTGTAAGTTTGTATGTATGGGATAATCTCCAAAAGAAAAGATGCAATTCTAAAAATTCGTTCACTGTCAGAAAACTACATTATTTGTGGTTGCTCTATGCCATAATAGTTATTTGTTATACAAGAGTGCAAAGTTGTTTTTTAACCGCGTGCTCAGTTTTGATGCCCGAGCAGCGAAAGATTCTAAAATTGAGTCACGAGCGAAGCGAGTGATTCAAAACTTAGAATCTTGAGCGTTAGCGAGGGAATCAAAAGAGCACGAGGTGAAAAATCTTTGCACTCGAGTGCAACACGTAACTTTTCATCCCACTTTAGCGAGGAAATGAATAAACGCAAAAAAATATTTGCGCGTTATTATAACAAATTCTGTTAATTCTGTTGGCGTCAAATAAACTTCCTCGTCGCTAGATAATGAGTGGTCATTCTAGGTTTTTCTCTTGTTTTCAAGTTGGATTCCTTGTTTTTAACCTAAGGTGTTAACAATATGACGTGAAAAGAAAACGGCGCGCGCAAAAAATATTAAAAAAAGTACACCAAGAAGGTTCCGAGTCTGAGTTCTTAACAAATAAAAAAAAAATTGTATGATAAATTCGGCACCATAGAGGTAGAAGTAAATAGGTTTAATGATGTTTTGAATTCACATGCTTAATGCACACAATGTTCTAAATTCAAATTTACTTTACCCTCAAGACGATAAAAACGGCTTTTGCACTCAGATATCGAAGAGCAAAAATACTCTTTTCGAGATGGGGGGATGAAAAATATATTTATATCATGCATATATAAGCCGAGCCATCACAATTTTTGCGGACGAAGTCGTGGGCCAAGTGTTAGTTATAAAATAAAGTCGCTTTGCGCGTTTGTCTGTGTGACCGTTTATCTTTAAAATTCTAACCTCTTCAGTCGATTTTGATGCAATTTCCACCGTCATCTCATCATGCTTAGCCCTTTCTCAGCTATATTGGGTTTAACTTCTAGTGTAACTGAATTTAGCATTCACAATCAACTATAGAAAGTGGTCTGAAGGTTTATGCCATGTGTACGGTCGAACAAGCTATTTGGTTTACACTTTACAATGTAATTTGTGGGTTGAACTGTAAACCAATAACGTAAAAAAACATTGAGGACCACTTAAGTGAATCATAATAAATAACTAGGTACTTAATTTCATTTTCAGTAGGGTGTAGAAACATAACACCGAACACCATTTTTATAATTCGACTTTGGTTGAGTTTTGTCGCTAAACTTAACCCGACATTAGCAATAATTATTTCAGTTTTCATATTGAAAAACTAAAAAAAAAAAAATAATAGCCGCTCGGGCCGATCTTTAGGTTAATCAGTGCTTGCCTAGGTTGGTATGTGGATGGGTGACCACCCTTACATACCGAGTTACCTCCGTGCCTCGGAAAGCACGTTAAGCTGTTGGTCCTGGCTGTCATTTGTCCATCTTTGGCAGTTGTTACAGGTTGGTCAGTGGCCCAAAAAGTCTGACAACCAGTCTTCCCAAGTGGTATATAGTATTACCCAGTATTAACTGGGTTGTGGAGGTCAGATAGGCAGTCGCTCCATGTTAAAATGCTGGTATTCAGCTGCATCCGGTTAGACTGGAAGCCGACCCCAACATAGTGGAAAAGGCTAAGCAGATGATGATACTGAAAAACTGTAGTAGGTATCTCTTACCAAAGTTGTTCTACAAAACAAGTTTCCAACGGCAAATATACACTTTGTATCTAATCCATATAAGTAGGAGATACATTAACTAGTTCGGTGGTCAGGTAAACGTGGAAATGGTCATTAAGTAAACTATGTAATGGCAATTTGCGGCAAAGAACAAGAATCTTTTAGTATGTTACTTAGTTTTATACTTTCAAACTGTCAAGAGTAGTTATATCTTTATTTAGTTACATTGGAGTATAAAGCCCGGGAAAAGAGGTTTTTGAAAGGAAGGAGGCCTTTGACCAGCTGTGGAACATTATGGGGTGAGTTAAATTAGTTGATAAAACATCGCTATTTTAACCCGACTAGGGCGAATCCAAAAGTTACCTATGAATTTATGATTTTAGCAGTATACTTTGATGAATCAGTTGTCAATCGATTCGTTATTATCGCCCGGGCCTCATTTTAATTTACTTCAACTGAGGATGGGTCCATTTTACCCGAATTTAATAAGAGCGTGATTTTGCAGCAGTCGGGTTTTTCAGTTGTTGTTGCGACAAAAATTCTTATTCTTATAATACAAAGATGGTAAAATCGTTTTAGATAATATTTTTTTACAAATTAATAAACTAGTCACGTTTAAGGCATGCCGAAATTTTCTCTTGTTTGACCTGTACATACCAAGTAAAATATCACTGCCAGTTAGGGACGAGACAAGAATAAAAATAACTTATTTAGGTACCTACAAATACATTGTTACATAGGTACATTACTTTTAATAGCCTATTACAAATAGGCATGCGCTTTAATATCTTGGGCCCTCTTTATGAATTGGTCTGTGGTTCTGTGAGAAGACCGACTAAGGTCCATGTTCACCGAAAAGATAACAGTCTGATTATCCAAAAACAGCTGACTATCTGATTATCCAATGTGACATGTTCCCATACAAAAATGTGTATTAAACAGCTGTTTTATATAATCAGACTATCAACTTTTTGGTGAACATGGCTAAAAGGAGAATCATAATAAATTACTACCTTGTTCTACAATTTCGGTATATTCGAATTATTATGCCTTAGAAAGCTGATACTGTTCTGATTCACTTCAGGCATATTGTGATCATCACAACTCTTTTTGAATTAACAAATCCATTCTAAAAAACCAACTGACTTACATCAATCATTTCGCCTAAGATTATTACTGAGAAAAAAGCGTCATTACATATGTGTTGTTTATATACCAGCAAATAAATGAGCTCCAAATGACGTTTGATGATGAAATGACTTGACAAGAACCATCCATTGTTACCGATGCGTCGTGATGTCGCGTTGATTAGAAAACTAACTCTATATAAGTAACGAATGTGGCGTTGGTCGCATCACAAATCAATTTCTCAAATTGAAACATGACTGCAGATACAATGCTTGTTTTTTCGTTTCTGCCTGGCCCCCATTGACGTCGGTGATTGAACTTCTAATTGGCAATGAGAACTGTCATCGGTCACGGTAGCTGCAGTGGTCACGATACTGGGAACCAATGACCAGGCTGGCCCAGCAACCGTCATATAAGTGACAGTTTTGTACGCAGGCCAACTATCAGATATCGAACAGTCTATTACGAATGTAATTTTTCCTCATGAGGTATTTTGTTTTCTATTATCAAGACTAGATAACTGTATCATCTTTATACAAAGAGGTTTAAATAAGTGCTGGTTCACACAACACCCATCTAGATTCATTAGTCGAAAGTCAGAGTGGATGTGAAAATTACTACCGACACGCTAATAACCATATTAGTTTTACCTATTTATGATTAGGAATTTCCCGATGACTACGTCACATTTCTAGAATTGAATGATACGTAACGTGAGAAATAACCACTTATATTAAAACAAAGTGATTGTTTCAATTACATGTGAGGCTGTTCGTTAGCATGTGAATGGCTCGTGATGATAGTGGATAACCAGAATAGTACCTACCTAGATATTTATAAAATGATAGCAGCTTAGTGTTGATCGTCAGTATTCAACGAATCGTGTCGGCGCCGCACATACATTTCCTACATCGCTCTTAACGGTGTTAACTCATTACCGCCTGACGTTGTCTTAACAGTTTTAGAGACAAGATGGCGTCGTCTGTAAATTACCATATTTTTAGTAAAATTGACACTTTGCCATTATCTACCGGTCGGGCACCGCAGTGGAGTCAACGCCCTCAAACCATCCGGATCTAATTACGTAGTGTCATTAACATTGCGGAGGCGGCACGTCGGCCTAGGAAATGGAATCGAATCATTAGTAGTTTGATTACAAAAAAGGCTTAATAGAAATATAATAACGTCCGACGGAGAAGAAATTGTAAAAAGATTGTAGAGCGATCCAATAATTGGCGGTTATTTGTCGATACGGTTTGGAGCGAGTAATGGGTTGGGACGCCTCGACGTGACTCCAGGGCGTACTGGACGACCCCTCCCCTCGCCCCCGCCTCACCTTACGTCCTCTAGTCATTATTGTTTAGAGAGAATTGCAGATCAATCGCTATGATAGCCATCGTTCGATATGTGTATACTTAACAAGTACCTACTTTTAACTATGCTACCGAGCTACATTATCATGATTAAATCTGTGTTACGAGGAGATCATGCCTCCATTCTTTGATTTGACCATTCCAATGTTACGAAGCATTGATGATGTCAAGTTTTTCACAATATTTCTGTCATTTTTGACGTTGTACGTGAAATCTCCTAGCGTATTATCGTTCATGTTTCATCCTTTTATTAAGGCGACACAGCGAACAATGTCATACCATATTCTATTCAGTAAATCTTTACACTAGTGAAAACACGATTTGCCGTGAAGATTTGGTGTTAACAAAGCGTTTTGTGATCATTTATCGGCGGTTGCAACGGTTACTTACGAAATTCGCGTAAAACCGACGCCATCGAACGTTTACGAGTGATGTTTGGCCGTGAAAACAGCGTCGAGGGTAGAATTTTTGTTGACAGCTAGCAACTTACGTGGTGCCTTTGATGTTATGTTTTGACAGTTATTCAAAAAGCTAAAGGTGGCCTAATGAGTGATGGAGAATGCTGTCAACTTTTGCAATGGGTTAATTTATAAATAACTAATCAGAGTCGTCATGGTTCTTCTCGTCATCAAAAAACAAAAGACTTTCTTTTTTCATCAAAAAACAAAAGACTTTCTTTTTTCAACAATTTTTGTTTTTGTAGTACCTACCGATTCGTAATCGATGCTAAAGTATCATCAAATGAACTTATACAGACCTACTTATTAAAAATGCGTTCTTCTTTTTTAATATGATGTTTGAAAGGTGATGTCAAGACACCTCAAACCCAGTGTTTATGAATTGAAGTAAATCCATTATCTCTATTTAAGCACTCGGTAGTTGATTGATTGAGGCAGGCGGGTACCGGTTTCTTATCACTAACCATAACAGCTGCATACTGATTTGCTAAAACCTGAGCGGATGTAGCTAGATCGTCTATTAGATTTGCTAAATCAATAAAAATAATTTATGCCATTTTATATAAATGTAACATCTTATAAGTATGATATTTATGTGTCACACCTGTATTTGGCATTTTTTTTAATGTTAGCCTTAAATCATACCTATAGTGAATAGGTATCTTATCGAAATCTAACCTATACTCTTCCGCCCACATGCTTTTAAACAGGATATTGAATACTTAATTTATAATGTCAAATTCACAGAATTTGTGAATGAATTAAACACAGATAGTTGACTGGACCAACGTCTTTAATCTTAATAATAAAGATCTGTTGCCTTCACTGAAACCTTGATTCTTCATGAATCGCTGGTTTCGAGGCCTAACAACAAATAATATAAATACATAAAACTTAAATCGAAAACTAAGCGTACGAGCGTGAAGTATCTAAACTAATACGTGATAACCTGGTTTTACTTTTTTATACAAAAATTTTGCTTTTTATACAAAATATTGCTTTTTCATACAAATATTGCAACAGTCACGTCAAAGGCCGTAGGCTACTTATACTGTGTTACTGTTAACTTTCTGTCAGATAATACAGGGGCTTAAAAAATGGCGACGTGAGTCTTTATTTTGACAATTGGTTTGACCTTGCTCTATTTACCATTGTTATCATTAGGAATTGCTGTGATTTGGACTGTCGTACGTAGAGGTTGGACCTATTAGTTTAGTAAGATAAATTAATCTAGACTTAGGTGTGAGAAACAGTTTAAAGATGCTGATCATCATCATCATCTCCCTAGTCTTTTCTAGACTGTGTTAGGGTCGGCTTCCAGTCTAATCGGATGCAGCTGAATACCAGTATGTTAAATTGACCGCCTGCCTATGACCTCCACAACCCAGTTAGTACTGCATAACAGTGGCGAAGGGTGAAAAAAGAGTCAGGGTAAGCCGAGAAAAAAAAATTAGAATGTTTTTTTTTGACTTGACTTTTTGATGTTTGTTTTGACGTCATTTTCATTATCAGCGACCCCAAAAACCACGAAAACGACACCCATGAAGAAAAAAACGAAATTTTTCGTCGGCGCCATCTTTGATTTTCATTTTGACCTCTTTTTTATCATCAGCGACCCCAAAAACCACGAAAACGACACCCATGAAAAAAAACTGTAATTTTTCATCGGCGCCATCTTAGATTTTCATTTTGATCTCATTTTCATTATCAGCGACCCCAAAAACCTCGAAAACGACACCCATGAAGAAAAAACCGAAATTTATCGTTGGCGCCATCTTGGATTTTCATTTTGACCTCATTTTCATTATCAGCGACCCCAAAAATCACGAAAACGACACCCATGAAGAAAAAACCGAAATTTTTCGTCGGCGCCATCTTTGATTTTCATTTTGACCTCTTTTTTAGCATCAGCGACCCCAAAAATCACGAAAACGACACCCATGAAGAAAAAACCGAAATTTTTCGTCGGCGCCATCTTTGATTTTCATTTTGACCTCTTTTTTAGCATCAGCGACCCCAAAAATCACGAAAACGACACCCATGAAGAAAAAACCGAAATTTTTCGTCGGCGCCATCTTTGATTTTCATTTTGACCTCTTTTTTAGCATCAGCGACCCCATAAACTACGAAAACGACACCCATGAAGAAAAAACTGAAATTTTTCATCGGCGCCATCTTAGATTTTCATTTTGACCTCATTTTCATTATCAGCGACCCCAAAAACCACGAAAACGACACCCATGAAGAGAAAACCGAAATCTTTCGTCGGCGCCATCTTTGATTTTCATTTTGACCTCTTTTTTAGCATCAGCGACCCCAAAAATCACGAAAACGACACCCATGAAGAAAAAACCGAAATTTTTCGTCGGCGCCATCTTTGATTTTCATTTTGACCTCTTTTTTAGCATCAGCGACCCCATAAACTACGAAAACGACACCCATGAAGAAAAAACTGAAATTTTTCATCGGCGCCATCTTAGATTTTCATTTTGACCTCATTTTCATTATCAGCGACCCCAAAAACCACGAAAACGACACCCATGAAGAGAAAACCGAAATCTTTCGTCGGCGCCATCTTTGATTTTCATTTTGACCTCTTTTTTAGCATCAGCGACCCCAAAAATCACGAAAACGACACCCATGAAGAAAAAACCGAAATTTTTCGTCGGCGCCATCTTTGATTTTCATTTTGACCTCTTTTTTAGCATCAGCGACCCCATAAACCACGAAAACGACACCCATGAAGAAAAAACTGAAATTTTTCATCGGCGCCATCTTGGATTTTCATTTTGACCTCATTTTCATTATCAGTGACCCCAAAAACCACGAAAACGACACCCATGAAGAGAAAACCGAAATCTTTCGTCGGCGCCATCTTTGATTTTCATTTTGACCTCTTATTTATTATCAGCGACCCCAAAAACTACGAAAACGACACCCATGAAGAAAAAACTGAAATTTTTCATCGGCGCCATCTTAGATTTTCATTATCAGCGACCTCAAATACCACGAAAACAACACCCATGAAGAGAAAACCGAAATCTTTCGTCGGCGCCATCTTTGATTTTCATTTTGACCTCTTTTTTAGCATCAGCGACCCCAAAAATCACGAAAACGACACCCATGAAGAAAAAACCGAAATTTTTCGTCGGCGCCATCTTTGATTTTCATTTTGACCTCTTTTTTAGCATCAGCGACCCCATAAACCACGAAAACGACACCCATGAAGAAAAAACTGAAATTTTTCATCGGCGCCATCTTGGATTTTCATTTTGACCTCATTTTCATTATCAGTGACCCCAAAAACCACGAAAACGACACCCATGAAGAGAAAACCGAAATCTTTCGTCGGCGCCATCTTTGATTTTCATTTTGACCTCTTATTTATTATCAGCGACCCCAAAAACTACGAAAACGACACCCATGAAGAAAAAACTGAAATTTTTCATCGGCGCCATCTTAGATTTTCATTATCAGCGACCTCAAATACCACGAAAACAACACCCATGAAGAAACAACCAAAAAATGTCATTTTGGATTTTCATTTTGACCTAATTTTCATTATCAGCGACCTCAAAAATAATGAAATTGGCAACCATGACAAAAAAAAAAAACAAAAAAAAATGTAGAGGTACCATAGTTGAAAAATAAAAGTGAACAACAAAATAAACATCCAAATAAATAACCAAATACGAAATCCACCATTACTAATACTATCTCGTTCTTCCCCTATCATACTTTCATTTTCTGCCCCTGTCGTAACTCGATAAAATTCGGTTTACTGCACAAAATAATGTCATTCATCAAGCATGAATGATGTCCGATTCTTTACGAAATTCAACGAGCGATAACGATTTCTTTCCATCTCGCTCACGCGCACGCATTTTCTATTACTTTCTCTATGAATAACTCGGTTTGCTTCGGCTTACCAGAGCCATACTATGGCGGGCTGGCTAGTGACATCATGACGTTTATTTTGCTTAGAAATTAAGCTGCCAAAAAGCCGATAGCGCCTGCGGGTTATTTTATAGCAAAATGTTATTGAAGGGTAATTTTTTTTTATTAATTGCGAGTAGGCGTTTGGTGATGCTTGAAAGAAGTAGTGATTGTGCAATTTTTCAATTACGGTAGGTAGAGAGTGGTTGTGTTCTGAACTTCTGAAGGTAAGCCGGTGGGAATGGAGTTGTTAGGAGCCTGCGCCACTGCTGCATAAAGATTTTAAATGAAAAATATTATTAAGATTCTGATAAAGCAAGCTTTGTTTCGTCTAATACAGATTTGGGGGCTATGGCAACTCACAGCATCAAATGATACCTATTATAGGTAAGGGCTTATTATGACTTCTGAAGTTTCACTTTGTGTTTTTTTCAGTACCTAGGTAACTATCAAATGCCACCTACCAAAAATACCTACTTCCTAATTTTATAGAAATGCTAATTTGAGAATGAGCATTTCTATAAAACCGCATTTGCGGTGTAGGATAAAGTTTCCTTAGGAGGTGTAAGTAACCCTTTAAGCTTTAAGGGGCCGGCGGAGCATGCGTTTTTCATACAAACGTAATACCAAAATAATATGAAAACAACTTGTAAAAGAAACTACTTTAGGTAAATATCTTCTTGACCTTAGGATTAGGATACTCAAGGCACTCGAGAAGATTTTTCACCAAAAACAAGGAAGTGGTTTCCCAGCTATAACTTTTGCGTCGAGTTAAAGGGCCTGCAGAGCATGCGAATTTCATACAAACGTAATGCCAAAATAATTTGTAAATCAAACATATCATTAAGGTAGTGTGTATATTTTTCGATTGTATTATAGACTATCTATGTTCCCAAATAAATATTTTGAAAGGAAAATGATATATGATATAAAAAGCAGACGAGATATGAGGAATTTAAAATTTCTATAGAAAATTAATTTTTCTCATGACTCTTGTTTAAATCAGTGTACATTCAAAATATGTTTGGGAACCTATATGTTCTGTAATCCAATCAAAATAAATACACACTATACCTTATGAATATGTTTGATTTACAAATTATTTTGGTATTACGTTTGTATGAAATTCGCATGCTCCGCAGGCCTCTATCTATCATGGGGGTTTAGGTTTCCGCACTTAGTCCTTGATATGGACCATTGTGCGTGTCCGCAGGCCTCTTAACTCGACGCAAAAGTTACAGCTGGGAAACCACTTCCTTGTTTTTGGTGAAAAATCTCCTCGGGTGCCTTGAGTATCCTAATCCTAAGGTCAAGAAGGTATTTACCTAAAGAAGTTTCTTTTAAAACTTGTAAAAACGTTGGAAATTTGACGTCCAATATCTCCATAACTGGCAGGCAATGACGGAGAGAACAAGTGCATTTTGGCGTCGCGTCGTGGAGGATCTTTTTACACCTATTATATATTATGGCAATACAGACAGTGTTTCTACAAATTTTCCTTACAAGGATATCAAATTAATGCTTTTTTGTATCGTCTTTCCATTTTTCTCTCAATTCCATCCAACACGCAGGTTTCATATTTTAACGATTGGTTGGCCCATTATTTTAACGTTCTCATTATTTAAAGGTATTCAAGTTCTATTGGGGTTCTTAAAAGCTTATCGTTATCAAACTCTGTTCAATATAGTCTAGTCATGCTGAACTTGTTTGCATGAGCATATAAGTATATTTGGTAAATTGGTAATCAGTTTGGTGGATGCTGTCGCAGTTCTTAGCTATAGGTCCTACTTCAATAAAACCATTTCGTCTTGTTTTGGGTATTTTTATTGATTGACTAGCTGATGACCGCGGCGTTGCCCGCGTACAAATTATATACTAAAACCTTCCTCGAAAACCTATTTCCATTTGTGAAAACATCATAAAAATCGGTGCTGTAGTTTTTGAGCTTACCGCGAACAGACAAGACTCAGACGCGGCAGAGAACTTTGTTTTATAATATGTAGTGATATTTAGACCTTCAAATTGAAAATTTTGACTTTTTTGTAACTATTAAAAATGTGGGGCGGGTTGAAGTATAGGTACACTTTTACTTATACGGCTTGCGTTCTTTTCTGATCCTAATTGATTATGTATCACATCTCCACGAAAAGAAAAGTTTTATATTTATAGCTTAGTGTAGGAGTAGGTATGTCTCGCCTATTATTAGAACATCAACACCACGAAGTGTTGAAGAGTGGGCATTTTTAGGGATGTCTGTCTGGTCTTGTACTACGACATTCAAGTCCCTCCTCCTTTTTTCAACGTTTGAATCTTTACCGGATAAAATCTTTATGAAGTCATGATGTAGGTACATAAATCGTGGTGTTAACCAACTGAGCTTTATGGTTATAAGGTTAAATAGCACCAACATCAGCTTTTGGTAAACAGATACTTAATAACAGATTGACATGAAGTCAACGCACTTGCGTGTATTTTCCTATACGTGTCGATTTGATAGACATCTGCCTACATTCCCTTTATTCAAAAGCCTTACTAACGGGTTAAATCATTTTTTTTCTATCATCACAAAATACTCTACCAACATCCCATCGATGATCTGCCTACTTACCGTCATGATATCGATTTCATAAAAAGTTCCTATTGTATTTGAACAAAAAAGGCTTATTTTATGGTAAGCACGTCCTATATTATTGCATTTTACAATGAAATAATTAGCCAGGTCGCTAACGGGAACATTTTTTAGTAAGCCTGTTTTTTCTTTGTACGTGTGTAATTTAATATTTTTTTGAATGAACCCCAACGAGTGGGTGCGAGAAAAAATATGGTATTGTGAATAAGTAAGCTTTAGTGATATCGTCTTTTTAACGAAAGTGGGTGGTGATTTAAAATAAGGTGAATTTGAATTTGGAAACCTTCGCCGGCATTTGTTTATGAGTTTTCGAATTTAAAAGTTATCCAATCAATTTTCGCAGTTATGTCTAGGTAATAGGGCTCATACTTCAGAGCTGTTGTAAAAGTCGTTCAGTACTCACTTCATGTAAAAGAAAATCCAACATTTTCAGCTCCCTTAGCAGACTGGATAACCTAATTTGGAAATAAAAATGACGATGTTGATGCCTACCTAATATTATTAAATAAAAAATATGTAAAATAGATATTAAAAAAAAAAGTAAAAAAAACATTTGTAGAGGCAATGTGTGTACCTAAATTAGACCTGGCTGAAACTTTATTTTGTGGTATTACAGCCATCAGGCATAGATAGTGGATTATGAAAGAAAACTGTGAAGATTTCTTCTTTTTTTAAGGTTTCAATTTCAAGACAGTTTTCTCTACTCAAGTTGTGTGTGTAGTAAAGAGAGCCTTAAGCTGATGTGTGTAAGGTACAGTAAGCATAGAAATAAGGTATATTGCAATGTGCCGTCACGATCGTTTTCATATTATTCAAAAAAGCGCTTATTACTTCAAACTGTATAGGTAAACTAGCAATCTGTTTTTAAAGGTGTAGCTTGAAAACTTCAAATGCAACATAATTTAAACATTACCTCCCACGTAGGCATGAAATATCTCCCTAAAAATATTCATTTCACATCTTTTGTGGCAACCTATCTTGTAGAAGAATAAAAACAAAAGCATTCTTTGTTTTAAATCTCAGGTACAAGGTTTACAACGCTTTTGTAACTATCTGCATGAGTTACATCTGCAATTATCTCCAATGTTCACCTGCCCCTAAATAATTCGTTAATTCTCGGAGACTTAGCAAGGGACTTTCTACCAAAAATATCAGCTTTGTTTCAATACTCTTTGTTACCTCACATTGCATTCCACATAAATGTTCTCCAACAAAAGCAAACAAAAAACAAACTCAGGAAAAAAGGAACCAAGGAAACAAAAAACAAAAAAAAAAACATAATTCAATAATATAAATATTGCATTTATTTCAACGAATTCTGCAAATATAATAACTGTAGATAATAATTATAATAATACTATTCAGTTTACAAGACTTTTAATCTTTCCCTAGGCGGTCGCATCAACGCCGCAAATACCAAAGAATTCTTTCACTGGCTGGCACAGGACTTTGTTTCAAATAACTATTTAGAATAACGTCATCTGAATAACAGTAAATGCAGATCGCATAAAATTAGGTTAAAAATTAAATTATACAAATTAAAATAAAATTATTGGAAGTCGTATTGGAGGCAAAATCAATATCAAGGTGTACGTCAGTCGCCTTGACGTAAATACGTTTAGGTATCTACATGACAAACAAAATAAAATAGTAAAACTAAAGAACAAAAATAAATACAAACATAACAAAAATAAAAGAAAAAAATAACAAAAAGCGATATGCAAATAAACATGCTCAGAATCTAAAGTAAAACCATAATGCTGTGGTATGTATTGAAGTAGTAAATAATACTTATTATGTTCGTTACGACAGACTAGGACATTTGCATTTGAAAGATCAATAGAGAGGTATCAAGGTGTTTAGAGTCGGTAGCGAAAATTTCCACGTAATAAATAAGGGCAAAGCATACGCTCCCGCGGCGCGTGCGCAGGGGCGCAGCATACCGCGCTCGTGCGCCCCACGTACATTCAAATTTGAAGAAAATATTTGCATATCGCCTAACGCCCCAATCGAGGCCCACTTTTATGTAAATCTCTCAAAGAATAGCAAAAACTGCAACCGGGACCCCACACGACAAAACGAGGTAAGTATTATCATGTAAAATCGACAAACTTCTAATGTTATGTCTGTATGTATTTTTGTACTTTTAGGCTCGCGCCCATAGCCGAGACCCTTGCGAAAGATATGCGAAGTAAACTAATTAGATACATTTATATCACAAGTTCTTAAGATGCCTCTACGAAACAAATAATATATTTATATCTACCTATAGATAAGAACTATCGAAATACACAATACGAACAGCGGTCGGAGATAATTTTACAATGCTCATCGTTACATCTAGTAGTATACTTTTAACTATTTACAGTGGAGCTCAAGAGAAAAATAATTTACAAACACTTGGATCCTACAAGGCACCTTATTTTAAATAATTATAGACTTCAGGCTTCGCTATGACTTTACATAATAAAAACTAAAACATTTAAATTCTCTAAAATATATAATTTGGTTTTCATTACAATCCTACAACAATCGACATGTCGCTAATACCTAATAGGAGTTTTAAATACGAACAACTAGGAAGAATAATATTATGCAACAGATTACTAGTCTATATCTCTCTGTGGTGTTGCTTTTCAATATGTAGAGCATACTTATAATAAGGTTATAAAAACAAAGGAAACAATGGACACTGATGTGTCGTTTCCGAGAAAGTCTTTTGATTGGCGTCATTTAAATAATTGATTATTCATGTGGAGCGAAATGCATGTGCGCCAGATCGGTCCCATTAGATATACGACGTCCTTCACGCGTCCTAACTCCTACCATTGTTGTGCATCGTTTGCATTTGTATAGTGGCTTAGAGCGGCCGCCCACCGCCAAGCGGCCCGGCCCGGCCGCGGCCGTCCGGCCCGCCTCTCGCCGTGATGACAACACAGCAACACGTGTCGCGCCAAGACGCCAACAAACAAAAATACTCTTAAATACTGTCCAACAACCGAACCACGGAAAAAGTAATCTATTTCACACTAATTTCAGATTTATATTATAATTTGAAGATTGAGTAATGTTTTTTACTGTTGCCACGCTCCCAGCTATAGGTGCTCAGTAATTATTTGAATTACGAAATAATTTCTGAGATTGAATCGGCTGCGTACGTGCCGCCATTACCTTTCGCATCGGCCGACCGACTTGGCGCATATTTATCTCAGTACTGTTTCGAATGGTACTTTATTCAATGGCTAAGACAGTTAAGCTCAATCCGGAGAGGATTTTCATAATATTGAAACATCAACACTACGGAGAGATAACGTTAAACTATTTCAGTTACACCTACATTTTATTTACAAAAGGACTCACTAGTAGGAAAATAGCAACGACCGTCACGGCACCAATTGAGCTTCGCTCGAATCACATAACAACATCTTCATCTAGAAGTGAACATAGTCGGAGTGACAATGACGCGATCGAGCGGAGCTCGCCGCTGCGAGGTTCTACGTAAGAGGGTGCAGGATCGCTTAGTGCTGGGAAGCCCTAGGCGACTTGCCCCGCGGTCAAGTTGTACACTCACCGTTTCCGGCGAGCTGAGGCCGCAGGAACGCGTTGTGCAGGTCGCCGCCCATGCCGCTCTCGAGCCGCGCCGCCATCTGCATGAGCGCGAGCGTGCTGTCCTCGCCGCCGCCGCCCGCGCCACTCTCGAGGCGCGCGCGCACGGCCGCGATGTGGCCGCGCGTGAACACGTGGTCCTGCACCGAGTACTTGTGACTGTACTTGAAGTCACACACTCGACACTCCTCCGGCGGCGGCGCGTCGGACACCTCCATGAGTCCGGCGGCCAGGCGCGCCTTCTTCTCTTTGGCACGTGCGTTTTGGAACCAAACTTGCACCACGCGTTTAGGCAGCCCGATTTCCCGCCCGAGCGCCTCGCACTCGGCCATAGTAGGAGTTTTATAGTCACCGAATAACGATTTCATGATTTTCACTTGCAAGGATGACATTTGCGTGCGGTAGCGCTTGCCCGGGGGCCGCGACGATTGCTGTTGGCCGGGTAGTGGCGAGGTCGGCTCGTCTTCCTCGTAGAACTCCATAGTCTCGGAAGCGGTGTCGGAGCGCTCATCGGCGTCCGACCCGGGTCGTGACAGATCAACTGGTTTGCTGAGATCTAAAGGTATCTCCGATTTTCCATGTTCTGGGCGTCGCTCAGATGTTTCATTGTTTCCGCCACCGTTTTGTTGGGCGGCGGCATGCGCTTGTAATTCAGTTACATAGCGTTTCATTGACTCCTCACTGTACTGCTTGATAAACTTCTCCATGTCTGAGTGAAAAGGTGGAAAAATAGGGGGCAACATGGGAGCCCCCGCTTGCGAAAAATTTTGCTGCCGGTCACTTTGTTGGGAGCCAAAACTCGGTGTTGATTCTGTACTTAATTCTTCGTCAGGCAGTGCATCTACATTGATTTCGCCTCGCGCACACTGATCTGCGTGTTTAGTGCTCAAATGACTTTCTAACGCGCTCTTCACCTTGAACAAAGCTGGACAAAACGGACATCGTTTGTTTATCACTTGTGCATGCGCACGAAACTGTCCTTTCCTCTCACGTGCTCGTGTATTTTGAAACCAAACTTGTACCACTCTTTTTTTTAGTCCAACTTCGCGTGCTATGTTTTCAAGCATTTTTCGCGATGGGTTAGATTCGATTTGGTATTTTTGGTAGAGGTAATCCAGTTGTTCCGGTAGAATAGTAGTTCTTAAGCGTTTGTCTTTTGGCTGTTCACCAGTTTCCACTTCTTCGTATTCATCGAATTTCCTCTTTGCTACTTGTTGATTAAGAGCTGCCACTAAAGGATGGCGAGCCTCATCACTCCCAAGGGACGCATTTAGCTGTTGCAGCTGCGCGTGCTGCTGAAGGATCCCAAAAGGGGAATCCGGCGGGTATGTGGGGAATAAATTTGGGTTCATTATGTGAACAAGTTGATGTTCCCGCCATAAGTCAAACCGAGGGAAGACTAGGTTGCATTTATCACATTGAAAATTTCCATCTTTCTCTTCACTACGAGGTGCGTGTGAAAGTGGAGTAACTGGCGTTAAAGGCGCTGGCGGTGCTGGAGAGACTGGGTAGTTGGGAGCCGCGGGGGTGGGCGTGCGGGGCGGCGCGGGCGAGACCGGCACGTGCGGTGGGTGGTGTTCAACATTGCTCGAATTGGAATCCTCACTACTCAATGTGGCAGCCACTTGAGCTGCTGCCGCTTGTGCTTGTGCTGATCTTTTAGCATCTTCTTCCTTAAAACAATGAGTCTTCTGGTGTCTTATGAGTTCGTAGTACCTTTGGAATACTAATTGGCACTTTTTGCACTGGTAGTTAAGACCTGGAGTGCGCTGAAATCTATTGGCATCGTCTGTGGCGCTCGCAGGTGGATCTGCAGCTGGTTGGTTTTCATAGACTTTTCTTGCCTTTTGTCGCGCGTTTTGAAACCATACCACAATTACTCTCGGACTCAATCCCAGTAACTTTGATAAATATTCGAGATCATCATCTTTGGGATATGCGTTATTTTCAAAAAACTCTTGTAATACTTTGATTTGATAGTCAGTGAACCTAGTTCTGTTGGCGCGTTTGCCAGAAGACCCCGTTGAGCTGTTGGATCCGTTCGAATTGCCCCCGGAAAGTCCGAAATCGGCCGGTCCCCTGCCAGGACTGAGGCTGCGATTCGGGGTCAAAGGTAGGACGTTCGGGGGCGCGGAGTTTGGGGACGTGAAGTTAGGATTCATTATTTTAGGTGGTAGCATCGACGGATGAGGCGGCTGCGGTATACTCGTAGCCGGGATTGAATCTAACTGAGACTGAATCAGCGAGTTCAGCGACATGTGCGTGGGAGTTTGCGGTCGCGATTTGTTTGGGTGATGGTGGTCATTTGTATGTATTATTGGCGCTGGACTCTGCGAGGGCGCCTGCGGAAAGATAAAGCTTTTATCTTCCTGGTGACGATCGTCGTACGAATTGTACTTCTCTTCCATCGATGGCTCGTCATTAGGCTCTGACTTGACCTCCTGTGGCATGATCATACAAGTATCCTCAATTTTTGCCTTTTTTTCAGGCGGAGGCTTGCCTTCATCTGAGCTTGCTGATGAATCCAAAGTTGTTACTTTAGCCTCACCGGTCTTCTCATACTCTTCGAGGTTGAGTGTCGTGGAAGGAGGATTGTTGAAGTTGTAAGGTGAATCCTTGTTCCGCTGGCGCTCCTTGAAAAGGGTGTTTCTGAACCAATGTTTGATTACCTTTGTTGCCAACCCAGACTGTTGGGCCATTTTCGCGATAGCCTCGTCGCTGGGCGAGTTGTTGATGTCAAAGTGCGCTCGCAAAATCTTCAATTGTTCGTCGGTGATGCGAGTCCGAGCCCGCTTTTGACCAGCTGCGGCGTTAGCCTGCAAACAAAAGAAATCTTTGTTAAATACGAGCTTCAAGACCGAAGAAACGAAACGAGTTTCCAGTTGTCAAGGGGTTCATTTATCTATAACGATATTAAGCAGGTAAGTCCGAATACTAAGGGAAGTCGTTACTAATAATAATGGTCGGACCCTTCATACAACAATAGATTCTCTGTCGCCTTGTGCAAACAGATAGCTAACGTAAATCGTCGAGCTTATCTCACAATAAGTCGTAGATATCCTTATTGCCCACGATCGAATTTACACAGTAACTGACGAAAATAATCAATGCGAAGCCTTGTGTTTGTATAAGTAAATACATGTTATTTGTACGTCTCGACGGAATTTAACAGCTGAGGTAATTGAGTGTTGCTAAATGATTGCGCAGTCATATTCGACTTGAAATTGGTTTTTAATTATTTAAGTTTAAATCCGTTTTGTTTGGATGATGATTTCATTGCGAATTCGATGTATGATGAATTTGATGATAATTATAAAATTGCGCAATTCGTAATAACTCATTTAAAATTCGAAGTGTGAGTATGGTTAACACATTAAGTTAACCACATTCACACTTCGAATTTTAATTGGTAAACAGAAAGGTTGATCAATACATTACACACAGGAGCTATAGAACTTATAATGGGCATTAAAATCAAATTTCATTTTAAAATTCGAGTCATGATTTGTTTTAATTGATTCTAAATCTATCATTGTTTACATAACATAGGTAATTATTATGATAATATTGATTCTGTACTGAATACGATTAAACGCTTACTCAGTTCACTTTTATAAGTCATAGATATTATACTAATGTTATTCCATAGTGGCGTTAATGTGACATCACAAACCATTTAATACTAATTTGTATAATTTCCATTATTTTATGTGTAACTGTTGGATAATGTAATTTATCTAATGCTTTGTTTATTGTTATTTATAACTTAAGTGTCGGTATAAGTAATTAGATGTAATAAGTTCGTGACATTTATCAAGAAGTAGTTATAATAAATAAAGACTCACCTGCTGTTGCTGCTGTAACAGTTGCTGTTGTTTCATCTGCGCGTCATGAGCGTAGGGCATCGTGTCGAACGGAGGAGGCGGCAGCATCAGCGGAACCAGAGGCGGTTGGAGGTTCATCGCTGCCAGCGCTCCCACGTTCAAGCCGAGGGGAAGGCCCAACGATAGCATTTGAGCCACCATCGGGTGCAACTGCCCCAGCTGCTGCTGCAGTTGGATCATGTTCAAAGCCGCCTGCATCTCTTGCACTTGCGCAGCTAGTAACGCACCAGCTTGCGCATCTCCCTGCGCGTTCCCGTTCTCATTGAAGTTTCCACTGTTGTCACGCGGAGACGGCGACCTCTCACCCTGCGGCGCGGGCGACGCAGCGCGCGGGGAATTTGGTGCACCGGACTTCCTCTCATATTCCGATTTGAACTGTTCAGCGAACTGTTCCAAGAACTCCAGCGGTACTTTGTCCTTATGCACTTCCTCACAATGAGTTTTAAGAACGAACACACTTGAAAACTCCTTGTTGCAATGTTGACACGTCGATTTACTTTCACCATCCGGGGGTTTCTCTTCAGGAGGCGGTGGCGGCGGACTTGGTACGCGCGCCATCTCCCGTTCTTCTTGCATTTTCCTTCGTTGATTTTCATTGTATTGCATGACGAGATCGAAGCCGAAAGTCTCTAACAGTTGCTTATACATTTGTGAATTTCGTTTGGGCGGGTTGCCCTTGGCGACCATCTCGTCAAGTGCAGCTGTTTCAGCTTCACCTAGCGGCGAGTGCGCCCGCGCATCGCCAAACGGACATGAGGTCGCTCGATGTGCGTCGAGTAGCTCCCCGGTTGGGAATGACGCGTGACAGCGCTCGCACGTAGCGCTACCTGCGCGCGGGGATCGCGGACTACCTGGGCGCGCAGGGGGCGAGGAACGCGGGCCCCCACTGCTTGTAGACGAAGGGGATGTATTTTTCGGCGACAACACGTCTTGTAAAATTTTGGCGGGGTCGGTCCGGTCCGGCTGCTCTACCAAGGGCCTTGACAAGTCCACGTGTCCAGCCGCGGCGAGCTCTTGCAACTTGCCAGCGCGTGTTTGATGCAAAACTGATCTCATGTGAATGTCTAGCGTGCTTCCTTGCGTGTACGCTACTTTGCAAATGTTGCATTTGTATCGTTTGCGGTCATCCTCCTCACTCGATGTACTCTTGGGAGTGAGTGTCAAATTAGAGGGTGCTGAGCCCGCCCCGGGCGACACGGGCGGGTTATTATTATTCTGTTGTTCTTGCATAGCTCGCTTCAATTTATGCAAATGGCTCACGCTATTGTAGTGTACTAGCAAAATGTTTTTTTGCGTAAAAGATTCTTTGCAAACGTCACACTTGAACGGTCTGTTTGGGTCAAGGTACTTTTCCATGGGGTAGGTTAGTTTTTCACCTTTTCTGTGAAGAAGTGTTTTGTTATGAGCAGTCAAGTACGATTGGCGTGTAAAAGCTACCTTGCATCGATGACATTTGTACTTTCTGTTGGGGTCATTGTATGAATCTTCCGCCATTGCTTGGGAATTTAGGTAATCTTCCAAGAATTGTTGATCTTTGTAAATAATTGAGTCATCTGAGTTCTCGGCGTCATTATGACCAGACTCATCAGCGACTGTTGCGCTAGAATCTCTGTCTTCCATATCTGCTAGGTCATCATCGGGTGTTCTTAAAGCTTCCTTGCGGAGGAGCTCTGCAGTAGCAGCATCTAAAGCTGTGCCTTGGGCAGCTTGTAGTAAAGGGTTCGATGCTAAGCTTCGTTTGAATGCATTGAGCTCTTCTTCAGATAATTCTGGGTGGGAAGTCTCGACGTGCTTTTGAAGTGCCAACACAGATCTAAAGCTCCTTCCACATAGCACGCACTTGGTAGCATCTCTGATAACGTGATATTGTGAATGGAGTTGCAGTTTTTCAATTGTCTTGAATGCTAGACTGCATTGATTGCAACGGTATTTGTACACATGTTTCTCTGACACTGACATGTTCGTGATGGAGTTACGTGCGTGCGCTTCTCTGAAGTGATTCTGTAGCGCATGTGCCGCGTCAAAGTATCGGTTGCATCCTTTCTTCCAGCACACATACCCCGGCCCTTGAGGTGTTTGTTTCAGTTCGAGATGGCCGGACTCATTCTGATGTTGACACAATTCATCGACGTTGCGGAAAGTACGGTTGCATGTTGAACATCTTTCTGTTTCGCCATCAGCACTGCCCTCCGATCGAGGTGATGAAATCTCCCGTTCGTCATCACCTTGTCGAGATTCGTCTCTCTGAGATTGGGCTCCACCGTTCAACCAATGGCTTTGGTCAACAAGTAATAATAATCTCTGTAGTCCTTCAGAGTTAACGGAATGGATTTGCATGACGTGTCGTTCGAGGGCTGGTCGTTCCTTGAAGCCATCTTGGCAAAGAGGGCAAATGAAATGTCGTGAGGGATCGCCATGTACGGAGGAGACATGTGCGTGTAGGCGAGACTCGTTCGAGCAACTAAAGTTACAATAAGGACACGTGTGTGGTCCCGGTGTCTCGCGCTCCTCTTCCCTCTCACTTGTTCCTTGCTGTGATTGTTGTTGCACATGCTGCTGTTGCTGTTGTTGCTGCTGCTGTTGCTGCTGGTGTTGTTCCAAAAATCTCATCATCTTTTGCTCTTGAGTAAGCTCAGGCTTCTGGTCGATCGGCTCCTTAGAGTCTGTCAACAAAAACAAGCAATGAAAACGTTTGTTTACGTAGCGCGGATTGATTAAACACAAATAGTACACGACGAACCTCCCGCTATGGAATCTGCGAGTCGAATGGATACAGATCTGTACGCCGTAAATCCACAATGTCTACCTACGTCTACGTGAGATTTATCTACAAAAAAGATTATTTCTATAAATGAAGCTCACTATTGTTCGGTGCGAGCGTTTGTTACTTTTCTGAATTGAAGTTAAAAATAAAATTCTTCTCTTTTATATTATTAGTAGGACTCGTTTTGTTTGCGACGTCCCGGCAAGACAAAGGTATCGCTCTATCCATCCCGTACGCACACATTCACAGATGTATTAATGCTAACGTAACAAGTATATTGTAATTTCGCACACAAAGAAGATACAGGACGAGCAAACAATCATTGTTCATTATTACAAAAGGTTTCGAATATTTCGTTTCGCATCGGATCAAATGCATTGGGACAGTTGACGTATGTGACTGCGGGTGTGAGCGAGACGACTGTATGTGAGTGTGCAATTATTATTTTGACCAAGGATAAGTCCGCGGCAGCGTGTGAAAGACGCTGGGCCGCATTGTTTACGCTCAAATAAGGAAGGTGAAAGAAACGGCCGAGGGAGAGCTGATTCGTTAATGTAACGTTACAATTATACTTTATTAGATGGGCAACGGAACAGACCAGCCGGCTATTGTACTCTCCACACATAAAATGTTAAGATTTGGCAAAGAATAAATCCAGAACAAATGATGCAAAGATTTCACATAAATTAAATATTTTGCGAATGGTTAGTTAGTGTTGTCCCACTCCCTAATTTTGTTAATCCATAATGATGCAAAAAAAATCGCCCGAAGCAATGCATTCAATTTTCACTTAATTAAAACTGGAAATTATCTCACAGTCGAGCGAAGCTGAAACCAGTCGTACCCCTGTCCGGGAACCCGTTCCATAGTTTTAAGCAGTTAAAACCGTTACATCTAATGAAGGGGAGAGGATAAGTAAATCCGAGTACGTAATAATAATGATAGCGCAACTGACCCTAATTCCAGAGTGACCAGTGAATGTAATTATTTATGATGTAAAATCGCCGTCCCACAGTCTGGTAGGAGCATAGAACAATGGCCAGGTAAAAGGACCTTGTCTGCATAAACGCGATCTCTGACGCTTTTTGTCAATGGACAAAGGGTCTTTTCTAAGGAAACACCACATCGTTATAGCGTCGTAAAGTAAGTATTGTGCAGTGTGAGTTTTGTTTTGCGAGATTTAGGTCAGGATTTTTACAATGTGGCGTCAGGGACACAATGGGAGCTGGACGTTTTACTGTCTTTGCGCACCGGTGTTGCGAGTTCGAGTTTCAAACTGGAGTCTGCAATGGCCAACGTATTAAACTCTTTCAAGTTGATTTTGAATGCGCTAAAGTGGTCCCAACTGGCCATTAGGGTCCTTTACTGTGTTTACAAATCTTGTTGTATTATACAGCCTGCTTATAAATTTTCAAGTCTGATATTTCATTTCATTGAAAATATTGTATTATCGTCTTCAATCTTTTAGTGAATAATGTCCCAGACGTCTTTATTTGATCTTAGCTCAGCAAAGCAAAAAATCTTTTGGAACAGGGTGCTGGTCCTGTATAACGAATTAAATTATAAACCGGTTCTTATTCTGGTTTAATGAAATTGATGATAGGGACAGTAACTAATGAATCAGTAGCCGAGGCGAGGGGTAAAACAGTGACAGACTGAAAGGAAACTACACAAATGACGTCGCATAACATAACGAATGATGTTTTTTGTTGTCATGCGAGTACTTCGAGAGCGTGTGAATCTAAATGAATGCAATCTTCCTCCACGATATATTTAGTTCATCGTCGTGTTTTACAATGAACCGTAAGCAATTCGAAAACCTAAAATTTATATCAAAATCGATCATTTAAAACGGCTCTCTCAATAAGGTGAAAATAAGTAATAAGCATAAACATGAGGCACACAATGGTGTAAGGCGGATTTCTTTCGCCTCCACATTTCTCTCGGAGTTTATCGTATTTCACCGTGGCCATAAACATGCGCGGGGCGATGCGGCCGGCGACATTGTGCGATGATGTAGCAGCCTCATCACAAGGGGGCAATCATCCTTAATGCGCGACCGCCACATACGTAATGCGAGTCATTGTCCCGTGTGCGGTACTTATGGAAAATTCGCGTTCTCAATTCAAATCTTCTCTCCGTCTCCCTCGCGCGCGGGGCGGAGCCGCCTCCGACCAATGACGGCATCCGACTGTGGCGACACCGTGTAAGGCGTACGTTATTAAAGAAACCTGTTCTAATGTTGCGCGCTTTAAATTAAATTTTGTTCGTGTGTAATTATCTCATTATTGTGATTACGAATTCTTCGCTAAATGCTCATCGCTTAAAATGGAGATTGCCTCTCGGATTGAACACGGAGTGATGGTCACGCGATAAACGATAATGAAGAATCCGTTGACGAAAACGGAGCGCACGATGTGCCCTCGTATCATTCACAATACTCACAAATTAACATCAAACAAATCGTTATGTTTGTTGACACGATCCACAGAAAGAAGTTCACTTTGAAAAAACGCAGAACAAAATTGATTAAGGAACGAATCGGTTTAAATTGGAAACCGATAGTGACGTTTCGAAATCACATTCATAAGTCGACTCAGTATTACTTTATCGATACGAACGCCGGTAATGGTTTTGGTTGAATTAATTTTAATGGGATTTTTACGCTTTATAGAATAAAAATGTTACGAAATGTGTTTAGCACAGGAGTAATAAATAATAATATATTTCGTTGCGTCGCGTTCGTTTATTGATTGAATAAAGGTTGTCACGAGCGACATCTAGCGCGAAGCAGAAAAACTGAGCAGAATGCGCACGCGCATCTAATCGGTTTTCGATAGTGAATGGTTTTTATGTCGTCATTGTGCAGACACCAGCAAACACTACGTCTAGCTAGAATACTTTTACATTGTTAGTGGAGCTCGTTGGATAAGTAACCAACTAATTATCATTAAGTTGTAACTTACGGAGACAACGCCTTGAGGAAGTTAATGTGCAATAACAATAGACCAGTCACGCTTGGAAAATTATTAGCTGACAAATAAGCAATTTCCTTATTACCACTCTGGTGAACATGAAAAGACAAACGAGGACTAAAAATGTGAAAAAAAAAACAATTAAGTAAATTAGATTACTCGTTATTATCTTCGAGCGATTTAATTTGTTATGCTTATAATGTAGGCTACATTATAAGCATAACAAATTAAATCGGTGCGTATACATACGTGCCTCGGGAGGTTCGTCAAAATGTGTGAGAAATACTTAGGACAGTACTTACCATTATCTTGCTGATCGTACGGGCTCTGTAGCTCACTGGGCTGAGGGATGACTTGAAACAGCTCAGCGACGTCAGGCGTTGGATCTTTGCCCTCAGACCGACGTTGGAGCTGATGGATTTGTTCCATCTGCAGATGTTTAACAGAGCGAACGTGTTGCAGCAGGGGCAAGCGGTGAGGGGCACCGAAGCCGCAGAGAGCACAGCGGTACACTCGCGGTCGTTCTCGAGGAATACGCGCCGCACACTCACGAAGATGTCTCAACAATAAGGCGGCAGCCTCGTGCCTCGCACCAGCCGCGTGAAGCTGCAGCTTGTGCGCAGAGTTTGTATAGTAATCACACGCGCAGCATCGTACTTGCACGCCACCAACACTCGCGCCTCCTGTACCAACACCACCACAGAACTTCAATTTCCATTCGTTTCTCGGACCCCCTTCCTTCACGTGGTTTACATGCTGCAGCCTTTGCAAATGCTTGTCAGTTTTGCAATGCAGCTGGAAGTTTGCCTTCAAGTTTGTTTTGTACGTACAGAGCTTGCAAACGT
The DNA here is from genome assembly GCA_950022955.1 of Xestia ashworthii. Classification (NCBI taxonomy): domain Eukaryota; kingdom Metazoa; phylum Arthropoda; class Insecta; order Lepidoptera; family Noctuidae; genus Xestia; species Xestia ashworthii. Next base: position 9,854,884 of record OX465564.1, read on the forward strand.
AATGGCCAGCAACTAAGGCCAGGATCTCTTGTTCTCTGATCTTCGTGCGGTCTTGGGCCAAGTGATGACCCAACGCTTCTAAGGAGTCTGTGGAGAAACAATTGCAGATGCAACAGTGGTATGTTCTCTCTGGCTCTGGGTCAGCCGGTTCTGGTGGGGGTTCCATCGCTTCAGGATTTAGTCCAACGTCAAGATGAGCACCCAGCTCAGGCGGTGAGGGGCCGGGTCCTCCTGTCATTAGTTGGATCATCAAAGCTTGGTTGTAAGCCATGTCAGCGAGTGCGGCCTCAGGATTTGGAGGAGGAGCATCACCACCATGAAAATGCAGTAAGGTTTCAAGCTGTTGTTGGCTTTGTTGTCTGTGATGTAGAGCTGAAAGCGTCTGCATATGCTTCACGTTTTGTTGTAGCACCAACATGTTATGCGTATGTTTTTCGGAAGTCATGTGTATCCTTAGGTTGCGAGCAACATTTGTCTCATAATTGCAGACGTCGCAGCGGAAGGTTGGCTTTGGTTTCTGACCCAAGGGTGAATGATGTGGTAGTGGTGGCTTGTGTGGGCCTGGTGGTGTATGTTGCGGCGCAGGAGGTAGAGTGCCTTCGCCAGGGTTGCCACCGTTCTGAAGCTCTTGCATATTATTTAAATGCTTATCAGATTGCATATGTATACTTAGGTTGCCCTTAGTCGTAGTTGAGTAATTGCACACTTCACATCGATATGGTTTGTATCCACAGGTATAGGTTTCCCCCCGTGCCAGCCGAGGATGAGGTTGTCCAGCTATGCAGTAAATACAGCTTGTCTCGGCTTCAGGATGTTTCTCTTTCATGTGTATTTCTAATGTTTCCTGGTATTTGTAATGCCAATTACACTTCGGACATTTCAAGGTTTTGCAGGAATTTCGGCTGTGCATACCGGCTAGCGGGCCGCCTAGTCTTCCTGAGTTTAATATTAGTTCACATTTTGGGCAGTCAGCACCGGAGGGTCGCCCTCCTAGATGATCTGGACAGACGCCTATCGTCGTACCAGAAAGGAAAGCAGGTGGAGTTGCTTGAAACGGTGGGGATGAATTGGGACTGGCTCTTGGTTGCACTGAAGCATTAATTGTGTGAGGATGTGCAACGGAGATCAAGGAATGTTGTGGCATTAACGATTCAGCTATCGACCGTGGCGGCCTCCACGACGCTGTTGGGCTTGGCTTCCTCTCATCGCATGAGCCGTTAAGTAGCATTGATTCAGTATCTCTATCGGTCGTCATTAAATCTTGTCGCTTGTCTAGCGATGGGCTAGGTAATTCCGTCATGTTAGGGCTTCCCGATGATGATAACCGCGGTGGCGCCGCGGCACCAACAGGTTCTAAAAATGAGACTAGTGGTTCTTTATCTTTGCCTACACATTGGATAATAGCTGAAGCATTCTCTCTCGATAAGGCGTCTCTTTCAGAGTCCATTAATGATAAACTATGGTCTGCTTGCGCATGCGCTACAAATGATTTTGCGTAGCCAAAACTCAATTTACATATAAAACACATTAGGATCGGTTTGACTGGAACGCTGACGGGACATTCAGCTAAAGGAGATGGCGGTCTGGGAGCGTCCTTTCCTCCTCGAAAACTGAATACTCGGTAGCTGTGCATGACAGGCGCGTCTGGTCTCGCTCGCGCCCGCTCTGCCGCCAGTCTTCCGTATAGCGCGCCGTACAACGAAGGGTTTCTTGACACGTAGAACGCGCTCGCTATCTGTGGGAAATCGAGCTGTCTTTCCAATACGTTGTTGTCTCGGCTGTCTACGATACACCCAGGTTCTATTTTGGGTAGATCAGACATGCTGGTTTCTCCTTCTGACAATTCAGGGTCCTCGATGATGTACGCAGATCCATCGGGGTTGTACACGATCTTGCCGTCGAATCTTTCTACGTCGGAGGAGAGCGGCGGAGAGTCTCGGTGCGAGGTGAGATCGACGGCGTCGGGTGCGGCAGGGGGTGAGGTGGGCGCAGGCGCTGAGGAGGGCGCAGGAGTGGGCGCCGCGGGGGCCGCGGGCGCGTTGCGCGGTTCTTCCTCGGGACTCATGTCGCCGTCGTCGTCGTCGGGCTCGAGCGCGGCTGAACTCTGCGGATCGTCGCGCTTGCGGCGCCGCTTGCGCTCCGGGGGCGGGCCGCTAGCGGGGCCGCCGGGCTGCAGCGGCGTGGGCATGGCGCCGGGCGTCAAAGGCCGGCATCACATGCTCTCCTGCAACAAATTACATCACACATAAGCACATCGATCGATTCATCAAGTTTCAATGAACTTCCACTTCTTGTGAACATCGAGTCGGAAGTCAAATGGGTGTAGGCTCGTTAAATCTTCGATTAACATGATATATAGCCAAATATGTGGTGGGTATCGGACCGCTACCGAACGGTAAACTATCCGTAATCAATCACCTATTTCTCACGGACCAGTTTCACAGAGCTGAAGGTGACTGTTGAATACATTTGTGTCGGGCGCGCAACCGGAAGTAGGTAGGGTCATCGTTGTGTCACTCTGTGTTGTTTTCCAAAGATAGATCCTTTAGTAGGTGCCCTATTTAAATTAGGCGGATACACCTCTATTTAAATTATAATGACATATTTTTCCGTTTGAAGCCACCGGAGGTGAACAATAACCGTCTGTCTGCCAATAAAATGTTTCAACTTAAGGTTGATCTAGTCGACATTTTTTCCATACAAATTTTGGGGGAGTATTACTACACTGTTTGAAACTTTACATCCAAAGTTAAACATGGTATCGTTTTGTCTCATTATTTACTTTGTCTGTACGGAAACAGAATTGTAAAATATAAAGCCATTATAAAGTTACAAGCTACCAAAGATTCGTTTTTATTGCCAATTTTAACGCAACTTTGGGCGTAAATTAGTAATAAAAGAAGAATCAAACTTCCAAAACTAAGTCGGTACCGACAAAGCGCAATTATCGAAAAAAATTATATATTTTATATGAAATTGATTGATGCAGTGGTTTTTTTCATAAAACTCGATTTTCCAAAGGCCTTTTCGTAATTTTTACGCGCGCCTTTGACTGTGAATTATCGTGCATCTCACTGAATAATGTCCCCCCCCGGTGCGGTGCGGGAGGATGACGCTTGTTCACACACATGAACAATATGTCACAAGTCACAAGTGCGGTGCCGTGTGCGCGCGCGTATTCCAGTTTGAAGGTCACGGCACACTACACAAGCACCGCACCAGCACAGCTGTTGCCCCATTCCTTGAATTTAGGCTACGGCGCGCTTACCACGCGTCGTCAGCGAGGCGTAAGCACGCGGTTCGCGTGCTGGCACTGGTTCGCGAGCAATCGCGGGCAACTCGTGCGGACGGCCCGCTTACTGCGCGCCGAGTCCGAGTCACCCGCGAGTTGAGTTGTATGGTAGCGGCAAGCGCGCTGACGGCCCGCCGCCGTCAGGTTTTTCATTTTTTTTTCTTTTTTATTGCAATCTTGTAGATATTCAGCAATATGTGTAAGATTTAATTTAATAAAAGGGCTTACACGAAAGCCGTCCAGTGACTGCTCCGTTTATTCTTGTGCTTTTCAGAGAAGGTCTTGAGGAATCTTTTTTTTTAGTCTACGAACAACTGTTTGGGTGTTCATTAGATTGACGGCCAGCATATGTGGATGATTAGTGATTCGCTTCTTGTAGGCTTTTGTCCTTTTCGAGATTTCTTCGATAACACTTTTGACGCAGAGTTCGTGATGGAGTCCATGTTTGAGACATACCAAGGTGCGTTCGTTATATAGTTTTTTCATAACATTATAAAATGGCGGTACGGTGGTGCTTGTGTAGTGTGCCATGACCTTTATTCGACAGCCTACTGGCGGCCTGTCATTCGTATGAACATAATATATAGATGCTCTGTGCATACGTATGACGTTTGACGTACATCGTTTGGACTTCAAATTATTTTACAAATTGAAATTGTTGGATTGAGTGGCCGCTGCGCTGTACCAGTGAAATTGTGCTGGTTTATTGAAGAACAGGTGTGAACAACTACAAATAAACAATGGGTAAGTCATTTATTTTGTTACACCTAATCTATTTAGTGTTTTTTACACGGCGACACGAGCCGACGGCAGAGGCACGCGGTTGTCGATGGCGACTTCGACCAGTAATGCTATTCTCTAAGAACACAGCGCCGCAGGCTTATTAGTGACCGCCGGCGGTGCTTCGCGGCTTTGTGTACGTACACTAGGCACCATAATTATGTAAGCAAGACACTCGATCTGAGAGGGGCGCGATGCGCGCTAAGCTTTTAGTTTGTATGTTTATGGAAATGGAAATGGTTGCTCAAATAGTAGGCACATATACATATATAAAACCATCCTTTGGCACTTCTGGCACGGTAAAAATATCTATGATGTGCCTCTGGCAGTCGGGGTACCCTATTGATAACGTAGGTATGCACCTAGTGCGGCGATCAGCGGCGGCGACCTCTCGCGTCCGGCCCTGGTTCAATCCATGATCCGGAGCGAGACGGAATAGGAAGCCGTCCCTTCCTTCTGCGAAGCAGTCATACTAGCGAAGGAGGTGGTAGGTGTTAGCAGGCGTGGGGGGCCACGTGGTGGCCTCCGGCCACCGTAGACGCGGGCCTGCGGACGGTGAGCTATGGGCTAGCTCGCCGTCCGTCCGTCTTATGACGACAGGCCGTGTCGACGGCGCGTTCGTGTTCCATGCGCGCCTCAAAGAGTTGTCAGCATAAAGGAAGGGGCCCCGCAAGGGCCGAAGCCTGCCGGGGCTGCGGGACTGTTCGAAAGAGATACCGTGGCCCCGGAACATAAAGTACGAGGAAGGAACACGAATGGGTTTTAGTCAGTAAAAGTCTGACACTCCCCCCGCTCTGGGCGGAGTCATTTGATGATAAAAAGAAAAAAAATTATAAAGGTATGTACCAGTTCCATATCGTATTAGGTACCCATATATGTATGCTTGTACTAGGGTTTCTGACTGCTCCGCTCCCATGAGTCATCATCATCTGCCTAGCCTTTTCCCAATTATGTTCGGGTCGGCTTCCAGTCTAACCGGATGCAGCTGAATACCAGTATTTTACATGGAGCGACTGCTTATCTGACCTCCACAACCCAGTTAATAGTAATCTCATAAGAACCAGTGTTATATTTTATAGCTTAAAATATAACAAAACCTGTCTCAATAAATAGGCAAATAAGCTACCAAACAAAAACTAAAAAGTCTTATCTGCTAGGTATCTAGTTTGGGAGACCAGAGAATGGAAGGTGGTTATAATCACCTTCCTACTATCATATTGTGCTTACCCTAATAAATCAAGGAATTGGCATCAGCTGATCATCATGAGGTAGAAAACGCCGTGTCGCGTTGCATCGGTACTCGCTACGCGCTTCGAACTCGCGTCTGATGTCGCGTATCCGAGGGTTGTCACAAATTATTGTGTGAATTTAATAGTTTTCTTTTTAACCGTATTCATTACCTCAATGAAATACTAGGTTTATATTACCTTTTTTAAAATGGCAGCCTTCTAACTATCGAAAATCGAAAGAGCTTACAAAAATAAATTAATAAACTCACATTATTTTATGTGTTTTGTCCTGTGCGTGCTAATAAATGCTTTTTCTTTCTTTCTGTTCTTCTTTATAATTTAACAAGTAAATAACGACACATTTACGAATAAAACATTTCTTTCAGAAAATAAATAAATTATAGTGTTTAGGTATTTTATAATGTTGTTATTTTTATGCAACAGATACAAAAGATTGGCGAATGGAAAAAAAAGGGCGCCTAAAACTAAGTGGCCTCGGAAGAAGAAGTTCAAAAGAACATTGAGGGGATGGTTCATGAACAAAGAAAATATTCCTCCTGTACTGGATACGTCTAAACCGTAATGATTATTTTGAGTGTTATGATTGTTGACCCGAAAAATTAAAAAAACTTTTGATTTTTAACCGACTTCTAAAAAAGGAGGAGGTTCTCAATTCGGATGTTTCTATTTTTTTTTTGGTCGGGCATAACTCCGTCGCTGGCCAACCGATTTGAAAAAATATTTTTTTGTTGGAAAGGGTATTCTTTCCAAATGGTCCCATAGCCACCAAGTCGGGATCTGATGATGGAATCTTGGCAAAATCGAGGGAACTCTTCAAATTTTATACGATAACGTGTTGCGATTTTGGTATTTTCTACAACAAGTGAAGCATTTGCGTTCGATACACGGAACTCCATAATGAGACAATGTATCCTAGTCGTGTTTGGGCTTGTTGTAATTGTAACGGTATGCAATTTCCATGTATATCAAGCATATGTGAAAAGTGAAAAATAAAAACATTTTTGCAAAAAATAAAACCGACTTCAAAAAAAAACAAAAAAGTGAAAAATAACTTTAGCTTCTGAAGTCGGTGACAAAAAATTAAATCAATCAAACAAAAGTCACCGTCTTCAGAAGCTAAAGTTATTTTTCACTTTTTTTTTTTGTGAGCGGAGTTTCGCTAACTAATTTAATTTGACTCTGTATATTCCATGTTTTTTTAGATCAACACAAAATTCATTCGAGCAAGATACCTGTGCAGTAGAAATACATGAAGCAATGTCTGCAAAATGCGAAAATATACCTACAGTAAATAACCCTTGTGAACAGATTAGTTGCGATATTCCTCGTGTACTGACCACACCCCAATCGTAAGTACTTTCATAGGTATATGTACCGCAGTTATTAAACTAGGACATTTCAGCCGCCATTATTTCGCCATGCGCTCAAACTCGGAAAATTAGCAATTCTAATAATACAATAACTTTGTTCTTTGAGGTGTTAATTTTCTATTTATTTATAGTTTCTGTAGTATTAGCCACGACATATCCCTCCTTATCCTCATTTCGGGGAAAGTGACGGGGACAATCAGTGACCTTACTCAACAGGCTCTACGCATCGTTTAACGATGGTATAGAGAGTTCGACCTCTCAGTGAACCCCACGAAGACTGAACTAGTCATTTTTACCCAAAAACGAACACTAGGCCCTTATCGCTTACCCAAAGTCTTCGATAAGAAACTCCACTTAGCCAATGAGGTCAAGTATCTGGGAGTCATCCTAGACAGTAAGTTAAACTGGAGTAGCCACTTAAACAATAAAGAAACAGGGCCTGCATTAACTTCTAGCAATGTAGGAGGATGATAGGTAAGAAGGGGGCCTATTCCCTAAAATTATACTTTAGTTATACTGTGCGGTGATCCGACCTATAATTACTTATGGGGCAGTGGTCTGGTGGCCCCGCACTAAACTAACTACAGCTTCCATCAAGCAAAATTCATTGGCATTTCCCTGGCGTCATCGGCCATCTTAGCCAGGGAGGTCGTGGACCACTCATTTCGTATACTCTCAGACAGCATGGCGGTACTGCTAGCTCTAAACAATCACACAGTCAACTCTGGTTTCATACACGAGTATCATCAACGCCTGAACCAGGTTGGTAATCTCAATGATATAACCATCCAATGGATCAAAGGACACAGCGATTCCCATGGCAATAATTCGGCGGACGAACTCGCTAGAAGGATATCGAGCATGGCAGCGGTGGGACCCGAATCTACAACTCCCTTTCAGATACTTACGCACACTGGTAGTGAACAACACCACAAGCCGTGGCTAGACCACTGGAGTGTTGGCAGGCCAAGGAGGCACTTCCCGAGAGCAACGGCCACTTCAGAAAACGCGCACTTTTGCTAACCAAACCATAGCTGCGCACAGTTACAACTGATCACCGGAAACTTCTCTTATAATAAACAGCTCTTTGTCATAGGAGTCACAGACAGCCTCCGGTGCCGTGCCCAGTCATTGCAATATACAGGGCGAAGTACTTCGGTAACCCAGGTACTCCCCGCGAGATTTTCGGCAACATGGGGGCGCTGCTGGCCTTTCTCGGGTAGTTGGGGTGGATACAGTGAATTTCCCACCCGTATGCAAAATACGCGCTTTGACGTGTAGTTGCGGACACCAGCCCGTTATACAATACAATAGTCACTACAGTAAATCCATTTTCGTTAGTTTGCGTATTCTAATTAAGTTATGCGTTTACAGGACCACAGTAGAAAGAATCGATGTCAACCACACATGAATACAACAAATCTGTGAATCCGATTCAGATGACTACAATTTATCTTTTGAAACCGACAATCGTGATAAGAGTGATTGTGCAACTTTAGAAGGAAACAGAATAGTGAATATTGCTTATCTGTTTCAACAATTGAAGAATATTAGGCATGATCCATTCGAATGTAATTTTCAGCACTTGGAATTCGTAAAGGAAAAAAGAATTGGGTTTTACTCACAATTTGTTTTCAAGTGTAAATTTTGCAACAAATTAGAAAACATTAAATCTCAGGAATCTAATAAATTTAGAGAAATACCCATTAATTTAAATGTAATCGAGGGTATCTCTCAAACTGGCAATGGTTGGAGCCAGCTTGATGAGATATGTGCTAGTTTAAATATGCCTAATATGAGCGAGACTTAGTATGTAAAAAACAATCAAAAGTTAGGCATTATACAAAAAGACATTGCGTTACAGCTTATGTTAGAAGCAGGTGCAGAAGAAAGGCGACTTGCTTTGGAAAATAAAGATGTTACAAGGTGTACCATGTGTGACCGTCGTGACAGACGGATCATGGGCTAAACGTAGCTACGGTACAAATTTCAATTCACTCTCTGGTGTAGGTTGTATAGTAGGGCACAGGACAAAAAAAATACTGTACATTGGGTAAAAAAATCATATTGTAGCGTGTGCTATAGCTCAAAATAAAAAATCCTCAATTCCAGCACACGTGTGTTTTAAAAACTGGTCTGGGCATTGCATGCTTGCATTGCATGCTTGCATTGCATGCTTGCATTGCATGCTTGCATTGCATGCTTGCATTGCATGCTTGCATTGCATGCTTGCATTGCATACTTGCTTGCAAGTCAACGCCTACATACGATTAAACATTTACTTAGAATAGGACTTATGACTTTTATTGAAAACGATTTTATGTCTTTTGTATATTATTGATTGTAATACTTATGACAAACGGATTTAGGGCTTATTATATTTAGGGATTTCAACTTTATGGCATATGATATTATGTGATTTAAAGTTCGGGTAAATTATCATTCGGACTAATGATGATTATGACAAAAAAAAAACATTTTAGATTATGGATTAAAAAGTACGGTAATACGATAGAGAACCGGTATTTTAGGGACAGACAGTCTGATTGAAATAAAGTGCCCGTCATCAGCAGCAGGCCTTACACCTCTGGAGGCAGTACGACAAAAAAAAATACATTTTGTGTAGAAGCATCAAATGGAATAAAACTAAAAAAACATAATTATTATTACCAGGTTCAAGGTCAACTAATGGTAACAAGACGAAAGTTTTGCTATTTTGTTATTTGGATGCCAAATGGCACAGAAATTGATATAATTGAAAGAGATGATGCATTTTGGACGACAGACAAAATTTTAAAATAAGATACATTTCATCAGAAGTGTGTTTTGCCGGAGCTGACAGATCCCCGTTACCCTCGCAAACTACTATTTAGAGATCGAATGTAAATCAAATTCACATAATGCACAAACAAAATTAGCGGAAAGTAAATATCATTCAAAAGTCTCAACATAAAAATACTGAAGACTTATGGGGTGGATGCGTCAAGATTCTTGGAGATATTATTGAATCAATCGCTCCTATCCTAGCAGGCATTTTCAATCAATGTTTGGATAGCGGTATGTTTCCTAGTCTAATGAAATATAGTAAAGTAGTACCAATTTTCAAATCGAGTTGTAAGAGTGATCCCTCTAATTATAGACCTATATCTGTGCTTCCACCATTGAGTAAAATCTATGAAAAAATCCTGCTGGACCAGATGTGTTCTCACTTTCAAACATAATGGGATTCTGCATAAGCAGTAGTTTGGATTCACGAAGGGTAGGTTGAAAACGGACGGACGAAGTCCCAGAATGCCATTGGCATTTTCTGTGATCTCTCTAAAGCATTCGACTGCATCGACCACTGATCACTGATCTGTAAATAACACCACTACTGAATTCGTGGTCAAGCTGCTGATTTTATTCTTTCTTACTTATGAAACAGGCAGCAAAAAGTAAATGTAAATGGGGCGACGTCCTCTGGGTCTCTAGTAAAGATAGGCGTGACCCAAGGTTCAATTCTCGGTCCTTTCCTATTTCTGGTTTACATGATCTCCCATATCAAATTATCAGATATAATTCTATTTGCTGATGAGACCTCGCTAATTTTTACAATAAACAGAAAAGATACGAATGTAGGTATGTCTGTCTATTCGTCTGTCTGTCCGTCTGTCTGTCCGCCTGTCTGTCCGTCTGGCTGTCCGTCTATCTTTTGGTCTGTTTGTCCGTCTGTCTGTTCGTGTTTGTCTGTCCGTCCGTCTGTCTGTTCGTCGTGTGTCTGTCTGTCTGTTGGTCTGTCCGTCCGTCCGTCTGTCCGTCTGTCCGTCAGTCTGTCTACCTGTCCATCTGTCGGTCCAACTATCTACCTATTCGTCTGTCTGTCCATCTGTCCGTGTGTCTGGCTGTCTATCCGTCTGTCCGTCCGTCTGTCCGTCTGGCTGCCCGTCTATCGGTCCGTCTGTCTGTCTATCCGTCTGTCCGTCCGTCTGTCCGTCTGGCTACCCGTCTATCGGTCCGTCTGTCTGTCTATCCGTCTGTCCGTCCGTCTGTCCGTCTGGCTGCCCGTCTATCGGTCCGTCTGTCTGTCTATCCGTCTGTCCGTTCGTCTGTCCGTCTGGCTGCCCGTCTATCGGTCCGTCTGTCTGTCTATCTGTCTGTCCGTCTGGCTGCCCGTCTATCGGTCCGTCTGTCTGTCTATCCGTCTGTCCGTCCGTCTGTCCGTCTGGCTGCCCGTCTATCGGTCCGTCTGTCTGTCTATCCGTCTGTCCGTCCGTCTGGCTGCCCGTCTATCGGTCCGTCTGTCTGTCTATCCGTCTGTCCGTCTGGCTGCCCGTCTATCGGTCCGTCTGTCTGTCTATCCGTCTGTCCGTCTGGCTGGCCGTCTATCGGTTCGTCTGTCTGTCTGTCTCTCCGTCTGTCTGCTCGTCTGTCTGTCTCTCCGTCTGTCTGTTCGTCTGTCTGTCCACCTGTCCGTTTGTCGGTCCATCTATCTATCTATTCGTCTGTCTGTCCGTTCCCCTTTCCATCTATCTGTCCGTCTATCTGTCCGCCTGTCTGTACGTCTGTCTGTCCATCTGCCTGTCTATTTGTTGTCTGTCCGTCTGCCTGTCCGTCTGTCTGTCCGTCTGTCTTTTCGACTGTCTATATGTCCGTTTGTCTGTCCGTCTGACTAAATTTACTATTTTGTCGCAATTAAAGTGTAAAATACAGTGTAACACAGACACACGGCGCTAAAATCCCATAATATTGTAATACCAAATTATTTGAAAAGAGTAAGGTTCCATGTAGTTCCTTGCCGCTTCTTCTCCATGGAATCGACCAACGCGAACGGTGCACCTTTTTCGACGTTTTATATGTGCCCATCTAGACCTATGTGAAATAAAGTATTTTGAATTTCAATATTTTCCGGTCTCTTTTGTCAACTTGATTATAATTATAAACATATGAAAACGGGTATTTATCGCGAATTTACCTTTAATTTAAGCCTGACGTAACCCGATTATAATTACAGATTATGATTACAGACAAAAGTTTTGAATTTAAAAAAAATAAACAGTTGACGCCGTCCCGTCGTACGAACAGCCCAGAGAAACAGAATTTCCAACAGTAACAGATCCAAAAACAAAGTTTGAAACCTTTTTTGTACTGGTTTTCTCGCAAAGTGTAAAAAAACTTGCATAAATTTGGGTTACATTTATAAAAATCAACTTTCTACACTGTAATCATAAATGCCTAACTATTTTGCTTTTATTAAGAATAATTTATTTTGAGCTATAGTGGCGGTAATTACAAACCGCATACGTAATAAAAAGAAACAATGTCAGGAATTGTGTTATTAATCTAAACTATATTATATTATATACTAGCCGACCCGACAGACGTTGTCCTGTCACCTAATACCTACCTACTACTACCTACCACCTACTTACTACTACCTACCTACTACTACCTACCTACTACTACCTACCTACCACTACCTACCTACCTACCTACTACCTACTTACTACTACCTACCTACTACTACCTACCTACCTACTACTACCTACCTACCTACTACCCACCTACTACTACCTACCTACTACTACCTACCTACTATTACCTATCTACTACTACCTACCTACCACATTTTTTTTTCATAAGAACCTTCTCCTGACAATAACAAACACAACAAAAAAAGAATTAGTGAAATCGGTCCAGCCGTTCACGCGTGATGCCCGTGACCAAGGGAAATAGGGATTCATTTTTATATAAATGTATGCATACATCGATATATAAAAAACGAGTATTATAAAGCTGAAGAGTTTGTTTGTTTGAACGCGTTAATCTCAAGAACTAATGGTTCGAAAAGAAAAATTCTTTTTGAGTTGGAGGGAGGAGGCTCTCGCTAGGCAGTTGGATCAAGAGCTTGATTCAGAAAGCAGTTCTTCTGGACACGGCGCGTATTGTTAGGAGGTTCTGCTCTCAAGAGCCATAAGTGGTTAGGACCCTGTTCCCGATGCTGGTGGGATCCCTATTTTTATGTTTTTAAATGTTTTATTTTTATACATAGTTCTGTATTAAAAATTTATAAAATGTTATTATAAAAACGAATAAAAAATAATTTCATGCCCAAAAAGTATATTTTGTAAATATTTTTTTTTGGTTTTTGTGTCGGCCGTGTATGAAAATGTTATAAAGGAAATAAATAATCAGTTTACTTCAGTAACTGTTTCGTAAATAGTAGATTTACGAAACAGTTTAATTTTATTTGTTTTATTTCATAAATAAAAATAAGTAATGAAAGCACCCATACAATAATAAATTGAGTAAGCAGCTTACAACCCTTGTCTGCTAATACTTGCTCCACGTTTCATGCACATAACTAAAAAATCATACTGTATGTTACTTGGTTCATTCTATTTGCTTGTGAAATAATTTCTTTCAATCGACAACCCTAATTTTTCGCTCTTTGACGTATCAGTATGGAGTTGACGATTTTGGCGGCGGACAAAGTTGGTAGGTGTAAGTGGGATTATCATAGGTACCAACTGTTATAATTACCTATGTACTAACAATTTAAAAAAAATGTCCCAAACCGTCGCCGCGTCGTGGACCCTAAAATCCTTTGGGCGCAATATGTATGTATGTATGTTAATTTTGAGACCGCGCTATCGCATTAGGATTACCCGTAACGATAGTTGTAAGGGAGATTTGAAATAAATAAATAAATGTCCAATTCGCAAAATGTCCAACTGTCCAATTCTCAATTGGTCCAGTTCGCAATTGGTCCAGATGTAATGTCAACTTTAGGTAGGTACTAATAAAACAATCTTGATGTGTTATTCTTCTAATATGGGAATCTTCAAAATATGGCAATCTTGTAAATATGGGAGAAAACTGATCTTCGCTAAGTGCTCTAATTTTTGGGATATAAATGTGGCCAAGCTGGGGAGACTCTCCAGATCGGCCACCTATAAGCCCTTATATCTTTTGAACCAGTGACCGAAAAATTCTGACATTTGGCGACAAATTTCGACTAATTTGCGACAATTTTTTTGTCTTATCAATATTGAAATCCCTAATGGTGGCCAAGCCAGTTTCAATCACACTCGTGCATAAGACCAACCAGCACTGGGCCGCATTGTGGATTACAGCCCATTCCCTCTCATGGAGAGGAAGCCTGTGTCCCAGTAGTGGAGAACAGAATGATTATACTGCTGCTGTCGGACATAAACTGCGATGACGGGAACAAAAGGGAATTTTCAACTAAGTATTCGTCGGCGCGGCGCGGTGACGTGAACTCTTGAGCGATCACTGCATGACCACCCGGGGAAAACCAAACATAATAAGCAATCTACAATATGTACCTATATAGAGACAAAAACAATAACGCAGCGCCTCTGGAGGGCCTAGCCAGCAAACGTACATCGTACGAGTTTGTAGTTACTACTCGCTGATTTCTCGGCGAATGTCAAGCGGCGTCGAATGGCATTATGTCAAGTGTGCATCTTCGTTTTTGTTCGGAACGGTTCGGAATGCTGTGAGTGTGCGTACGAACAAGACGTGCGTGAAGACTAGCGTCTAACTGCTCATCACTGATACTATCCCTGTCGGGCACGATGCCAAGTGAGACAGCGTACTTTTTGGCCACGCCCACCGATGAGTTCGAGCCCGTACAAAGTGTCACCTTAAGTATTAATACCGTCTTTCTGATAACAGATAAGCCACGAGTTCCCATAGGTATCACGAATACCTATATCAAATTAAAATACATGGTAATCGTTATCTAACTGACATTTGCGCAAACAACCACGATCAATTTATCCGTATGACAGCTTGTCAACGATGTCAATGCTGACACTATTACAATTAAACAACCAACAAAGTTAGGTCTCGGCATACTTTAAAATGTATCGCGATAAAGTTAATTCCCACAGAAAAATAGCCCTTATGGCCCCTAATATAAGACTTGATTAGATTCGAATCTTACGCAATTGAAAGTAAACAGGCAATCTAGAATAAAAATTCGTTAAAAACGAGATTAAGCCGTCATCTCCGTTATCTAACGTTATCAAAGATACTTGTCCTACAAATACCTAACGAGGACTAAAATAATATATTTACTTAGTTGACAGTCGAGATAATCAACAAAAAATATCACATGACACATAAAATAAATTATTCTTATTATTCAGACAATCGTAAGACAAGATTAACTCTGAAAGTAGTCTACAAATCACTATCACTTGTCAAACAGGCCTAGTTTGAAAAAGATCTTGTTGATACAAATGCAATTCTAATAAGTAAGAATAAATTCTAATTTCATGAAGAAACTTGTCTTACAAACTAAGGCCTATCTGAATAAGGAAAAGTCGTTTTCCTCGAATCACCTAATAAGATGACCAATAAATAACTGGTAGAATTAAAACATTTCGAATTAATTACACTGACTAATTTATAATGTCGCAACACTAATCAAGTACCGACTAATGAATGATTAAGCCAGGATGTGATAACGTAGTATTTACCGCAAAAACCCGAATCCTTACACCGGATGAGCAAACTGATAATATATTTTAGTGTTTAAATTATAACATATTGGCTAACTGAATTTGACTGAAAGGAAATCGGCTGTAAAGGCAAAAGCAAAAATAATGCATATGATGCGAAGAAATCAGGAAAACATCGTTAGGTAAGTTACGAGTATGAATGGCTACAAAGTAGAAGTGAGACCATGGAAAAGATTGATGAAGTACTTACTAGTACTTTTGACGATTTATACAAGAGAATGATTAAAGAAAAAATATGCTACTAATGTTACCATTTATAGATGATTGGTTAACTGAATTTGTACATTTTAGTCACCCTGTTGAATTTGCTTTGGATAGTATATCTTTATGAATGTGGGTTTTATCGATATATCAAACCTATCAACTAATCTAAATGATGGTAAGGGGGAAATTCAGGGAAGAGTTGGGAAAAGCCAAATGTCAGGACGACAATTCCACGGTGATAGTTTGGAAGCTGAAGATATTTTCCGATTAGCATAAAATAAGGAAAACACAAAGGAAGAAGCGCTAGGGTAGACCGAGATTTTTAAATTTTCTTCCGTTTTTAACAATTTGCAGGTCAGTGACCCAGTTTATGAAAAAGTTAGTCGATAGGATAAAATGAACTTAGAGGGTTGTATTGATTATTTTGATGATGTATCTCTGTAAAGCCATATAGTTACAGTCGCGAATCATGTTTAAAAAAACATACAAACTTACAACTACAACTGAGCTGGAAATCGCAAAAAAAAAACGCAAGAAAATTTGAATTTCGAAGGTTACCTTAGCACCTCCTTAAGAAAGATGATAACTAATATCTTGTTCAAGAAGAAGTTCCAAAAATTCTCAAAATATTTCAGTGGAACAATCATAAAAATCGGTCTTTCCAAGTACAAGATAACGTTTTCATATTCTAACGAGATGAGATAAGTAATACGAAGGCTAAATGCCTAGTACTATTTGACATTTTTATTATGAATCATTATTTGTCAGCCGTATGATTAATATCGAACACCTAGTCATGTGCTTCTATGGAGAATTCGTATGGAAAATTACTGATTAAGTTTGTGTGCCCAATGATGTGATGTGATTTATCAATTGACATTAGAAATCATCAAACTGAAGTCTTTATCTTTTGGTGGTGGTTCTAATTTGTAGAACGACGCTTTTTTTTGAGTTTTCCTATGCATATGCTGTCTGCAGTAGATTGTTAATTATAGTATAATTATCACTTGGTGAAGGACAATATCGTGAGGAAACCAGTCTGCCTGAGAGATATTTCTCGATGGCCAAGTCAAAGGATCATGGGCATCATAAAAACTTTCGACGCCAGGTCAGGATCTAATCACACGATGGACAAAAAGAAAGAACATGGATTGTTAGCAAGCTCGATAAGAATTATCTAAATTACTACACCAAAGTTTTCCTAACATCCGCCTATAATCACATAAGCTTGTCAAAACGATATTAAAATTCGAACAAAATTCCTTGTCAATGTCAACAAAGTTTTATTAACAAGACCTTGGTTTTGCTATAGATTATTATGTGAACCACGCCTAAGCATTTGTTTGCATTACAACGGTCGAGTGTGGCCCTTGAAATCATCATTTGATAATTGATACCAAACGGGACTTGATAATGCAAATATTTGTAAAGACACGTTATGAAAGAGTTTCCTTATACTGTGGAATTATGGTTTAATATAAATGTCTGTTTTTGTCTAAATAAGTATGCTAATATTATAAAGAAGAAAGATTTGCGTGTTTTTAATTTTGTATTTTTGTGTGTAACGAATTGACTTAAAAACTACAGGACCGATTTGAAAAATTATTTCTGCAATGAATAGCTACATTATCAGCGAGTAAAATAGGCTATATTTTATCCCCGTACTCTCACGGGAACGGGAAATACGCGAGTGAAACCGCATGACGTCGGCTAGTGGGTAAATAAAGCTCCAGATATATAAATTACTAGCTTTTTCCCGCAGTTTCGGTCTCGTTAATTTCGAATACGATTGTACTCTGCTTCTAAAAATATAATTCAATCGTGATTCGACAGATACGTGGCGCCACCATTGATTTAATTATCATAAGAAAGTTTTTGTAGTTTTGCTCGGGAAAAGTACATTTTTACGGGATAAAAGGTACCCTATGTCCGTTTCTGTACATCTGACAATGTATACGCAAAATTTCAGGATGATCGGTTCAGTGGTTTGGCCTGAAAAGGTAACAAACAAACTTACTTTATTACCCTTAGTGTTAGTTAGGATTACTTATATTCAGTGTGTGAAGATCTCTGCCCCACCTCCTTTTTTGCCCATCCTGCTCAGCCACCTACACCTTTCAGAATTTTATTTTAAACGATGCCAACGAAAGGGTTGTGCAAGTGGTTATACACTGGTCGGATATTATTTGAGTCCATCGACTCGCAAAGAAGACGTGTGTGAAGAATTTTTAGTAGTTAGCTAGTTTCTTCACCTAGATAATAATAATTTCATCACCACACTCGATATTTATTTCTGGGTACAAAGTTTTCTAACAGAAGCGTTTCGATGACGCATTTAAGTTCCATAGACTTCTGTCATATAAATGTGTATAGGTAATTACTGTATTGTACTGTGTACTAACACAGATTCATTATTTTCATAACTGAAGGCTATGTTAGGAAACATGTATGAAAGATATCAATTAAAACCAATTAAAATAGTAAACAATAGCGACACACCCCTTTCCTGGATTTCTGACAAGCGATCAAGTATATTAAGTGAATTACTGACAGGTGGCCCATACAATGCCTTTTGTATAAAATAACTCTATCCTGCCAGAAATAAGCAATCGAAAAGAAGCTCTAGAAGAAGAAAATTAATCACCAAGTTGAATAATTAAGGTAAGTTCCAGTATTGAGAAGAAATATCAATCTCAAAATAGAATATCTTCTAAGAATTATGTTGAAAAGGTTTCCACGACAGATCAAACAGGATTCTCATAAATGCTGCTTAGAAATGCATCACTTGCAATTATACGAAACATCAAGTGACAAAGTAAAAAATACTAATTACACATAATAATTATTATACTAGTTCTTAGCAATAGCAATTTGTAGATCATTTCGCAGTGCTAATGTGTATGGAAATTATGCAAAGAGCTGGTAATTAGAGTCGAGGTGAATGGTCCATAATGCTATAATTTGCTTCTATCTTTATTTTTATACACAGACAGAACCAACCATCTCAGTTAATAACAAATAAGGTGACGTTTTAATCATAAAACAAGCTACCCATGTTATCATTGTGTTTTACCGGATAATACCACGACGAAAGTATCGACTCTCCGATTATTAAAAGTTTTGTGAGAAGGACAATCACAGAACATTAATCTGGGGATGTCCTTTTCACAGTACTACTCGTATTTACTCTGTTTTTCTAAAATGTATCTCAGCTACTAACACTAGAAATAAGTCTTTTTTGTATTGCATACTAACACAATGGATTACTGTTGTCCGAAAAATAAAGAATAATAATAATAAATACGGGCAAAAGTATCATTTAATTTATAGAAACGCAAAATCAAAAGGACCGTGTGTCAAATGTATCTATAATTTGTATTTTGCGGTTGTAGAGTGGCACTCAGTGAAGTAAATGTTTAATGTGGGCACACGTGCGCAGATTCCCATCGTTACAATCAGTGGTGTTGTCAATTTCCACCGATACCCCGATGCTTGCTTGCAGCAGAACTAATTTCCGATAAACACGCACACAAACGTACTACATAGCTACGTTCGAGTGCAAATTACACGTACACATGGGTGTGTGAGCGTGAGAAAAGTACGGCGGATACAATGGCGCATGTGTGCGTGGATACTGACGCAATTTGCTCGTACGTATTTGCCATACAGTCGCACGGCGGACGCGGCGCACGCGCATCGCTACGCCCGCATCGGACTCTCCTACAATAGTTATCGAGCCCGTCATAATGAAGATGCGCGCTTTTCAAAACATTAATGAGGCTCCCACAATGTAATTGATAGCCAGAATACCAACCATTCAATAACGGTTTTGTCAATGTCCAATTTACGGACACAGTATCGTGCATGATCACTGGCTAATCTCGCTTGTTTATCTAAAGAGAAAGCCAATCGAAAAGAAATTTAATGAGGTAAAGTCAATGGAAGTGAAATTAACAATGATATAATACTAGGATACCATTAAATCCTATAATTAGCAGAGGCAATGGCATGAAAAGTCAATCAACATACTCATTACCGTATCCGCGGAATGGGAGTTCGTGAGCCATGTATCACTTTCGAACTACAATTTACTAGTTGGAAACTGTGACATTTGCGGTTCGTAGCATATTACGTTGTCTGAGCAGCATAACGAATGTAAACTGAGCACATTTAATTAGGGAATCATAATGGTGCATACAATTAAACTGAAGTAGATAATGATGAAATTTAGACGTCGTCGTGTAAGGCAATTATGGATGGGAATCTGCGTGAGCGTGGAAGGCAGAGTAAATAGCGTAGTGTGAGGGATGTGTCAGTAACGAGAGACGCGGTAAACTACGGCCATATTAATAATCGTGGGTTATTACGAAGGCCCTCATTAACTGCGCTGCCGCTCGCCAACGAAACCGCAGAACACTGCTAAATAATTACCCCACACTGCTTTCTTCACGAAAACATGGTAAGAGCACATTAAACAACATCTACTAAGTCGGCGCGAGGAATTACAATAAATAAGGTATTAAGTCGACGTTGTCAGGGACCGAAATATAAGTAGCTATTATATGCGGGTGAGGCTCGAAGAACCTTGGACCTGTTGGAATTTTGCATATATTCAGAGTAATAACTCATTGATAGTGAAGCCTTGAATACTGTGAGTACTTGGGGGAAGGCACTTTAAACTCCAAACCCACTGGAAATCCATTCGCACGGTCATTTTGAATGAACATTTATCTATATTTTAAGCTAGGTATTGATAAGGAAACTTTTGAATATTTTTGAAGAACATGTCACAAAATAAGATAAAAATATGATAATTCTTGTGTAGGCATCGTATTGCTATCACTCCTCCACCCACAACAACATGGGAAAACCATGGATGTTTATCAGTTAGACATGAACGGAATAATTAATTGATTCTTGTTAGACTGCCATTTTACATGCAAATTATGTTAGTTTTTTTATATTCTGACACCTCTCGGTACTTTGAAGGAAAACTAATTAACTCGTTGTTGGATATAATGCAATATTTCCGAAGGAAAACACCAGTCGTGGGAAAATGAATAACCAGTGCTACTTGAACCGGCTTTTACAAGTGTTGACCTGCATCAGAGGGGTCAAGCAGTTCTACTGTACCACCTCTTAAAACTGCCATCATATACATTCCCTACCACAAATAGCTCAACGCTCAAGTTATACTGTAGTATAGACCAATTCTTGATCTCTCATTCACATACATTCCTTTACCAGACGAGGCTCAACACAAACTGGTAACACAAAACGCAGAGCCTGCATACGACTAATGTCGAAAAGCTATTAATGGAAATAAAATTGAGCGGAGTCCAGAGGAACGATTTACTTAATACATTGATAATAAGTGGGGGGAATGTATGTAAAATGTCCGTAATGACGGTAGTCTTGTTAGACGTGGGAATGAAGGAGCAACCTGGGTGGAACATGGTAAGGTACGAAGCGAACAATGTCCACCGTTAGGGTAACTTTAAACCTTCATTAATGGTAATGGGCCTGAAGACGATGGGAATGCATCTTTTTGCGCAGCAGACGTTACTGTAATGGTTGTCCGACAAGCAGCTTGAGAAGGCCCAGATAGCAACAGATTTAGGTTTTAGCGAAGCTACTAATGTTGGGGCAGAGTTTAGCTGGATTTGCAGTTTAAAAATAATCTGCGTTATTTTGGAAGTAATGGTATACCAAGTTGCAGACGTGATATTAGAATAAGTGAAATTGAAGATGGATGAAAATTAGAGTATGTAAAGAGTCAATAAAAAGGTTGGAGTAAACAGTTATGAATCAAATGAGTCAATTCTGTCAAACATGTGGAAATACCAATTAGAATCCTGTTGCCAAATATGGACTCTTGTAGACCTCTAACATTAAGTCTTATAAGATTTTTAATGTCAATTATTAAACCTGATATCTCTGATTATAGTTTCACTTCGCTATGAGAATCAAATTCTTTCATTAACAAACAAGTTCCAAATCGCTCTTTATTTAATAAAATACATGATTTATTTATACCACTATTCTTCTTAACGTAGATTAATATTTCCATAGTCATATAATAATATACAAAAGAAACAGGTGTTGAACAAATATTGCTAAAAGGATTTTTATAATTTTGGAATGGGATGACGTAAGCACAAGTAGTAAGCACACGTTTAACACAATACCCAACAAGTACGGTAGAATTAAGGAGAAAGCTATTAATTAAAAACGCTCTCTCATTTCACACGATAATAAAGTGACAACGCAAATTCGTAGGAACGGCAACGCAAGTGTGTTTGTAATTACAAAGCGTTTTCGACGCGTGAAACGCGAAACTTGCGATGATTAACGTACACCAAACACTTTCCCATTAATTTGTCATATTAATTAATTGAGAAACAGTACTGACTTCAAAGTAGAGAGTGGATTATTTGAAAGCACAAAGTAATCTTCGGAATGAGATCGGATCATAAACCAGATGATTTTATGATTTATTTGCTTTCGAAGCTAATTGTGTTAGGCGCCCGCCGGCTGTCGTCATTGTGGAGCGAACCTTTGATCGCCCCCACTCAAAGGCTTGCGAGTTTGTTAGAGGTTTTCATTCAACAATGTCGATAGACGGGAACTTTGTTGCCCGATAGATACCTAGTTAAAATCCTGATAAAGCATTTATTTTTATTAGGAAAACTTTTGATAGAGACATAATTTATAGCGGTGATTTAAATCAGACCGTTTTAGGAATGTGACTAGTTGAGTTCGAATAGATTAATACTAATTTGGCGCATGTATCAGAATATGTCCGTGGAGGTCCGGCAGAGGGCAGGCATCGCGTGTTGCTGCAGGTAACCTGGCAGGCGCCATTCGACCGATGATGGCTCTTACGAACCGTCAATTTGCGCCTGTAATTATTGCGGACCCTTCGATATTTATTTCTATTTTTTCCCCAGCTTAATTGTTGCAACAGATGACTTTTTTGTCGAACGAACTCAAAGAGAGCGGAAAGGCATCAAACGCAGCGTCGAATTTGGAAATAATTATACATAAATAGTCCCTTGAGCGGCCGATTAAGACAATTTCCGAAGCAAATTGCCGCAGACGAGCATAATAGCACACGCTCTTCTCCGTCATAAATAAATCTGGATTACGTTTCTGTACGAGATTAAGATTGATTCGATCTCGATGCTTTCTGCTATTAATGCCTACGCGGCATAATGCCTGAGTCGTGTTAAGATTTTAAATCATTATCCGTTTTTGTGGGTGCGTGTGATTTGTGAGATAATTACGATCGACAAATTGCTGGCCGTCATTGTGTAGATAACGGGTGGATGCTATCGCCGTTCGTAATTAATGATCGATACATGTGAAATAATTAATTAGCGGCGGGGCTCGTACGGTACGGAAGGCTGCCGGGGCCCGGGGGCCTCTCCACAAAAAACAATGACGTGCGGTTTTGGTGCGCCGGCGCCGCTCCCGCGCGGCGACATCCGCCGCTCTATAAGTCTATAATTTGGGAGACCTCGAATTAGTTTTAATCTCGTGGATGAGCGTGACGCCGACTTAAAGTTCTCGAGAAATGTGTCATTAACGTTAATTTGAATGGTTGTTACCGTTTTTTGTCATAATTTCTGGGTTAATATAAACAAAAGGTAAAAGCCGGGGTTTTGGTACTTTCAAGAAACAAGAGGAAATAAAAGCGAATACGTTTAACAGCTCGCTACAAAGTTTCTCACCGAGCCAGAAGTTTAGTGCTGTCGTCGATAATTACCGACCACAGAGGAATGTAATGTCGAAACAATTAAGTAGCCGAGATCTATAGGGCTGGGTCAGACTGAGAGCGATAGATGAACTACTACTACAAGCGTTTTAGAAATTGTTAATTAAAAATCCTGTATGTACTCCTATGAAATTCTACTTCTGTCTTGGAAACATCGACATGACACTTTCTAGCATAAAACACTGACTGTAAGTATTCAAGTTAAAAACCAAGAAGAATCGCTACTCGCGGTCAGTGTCACCTCGACCTACTGAAGTTACGGTGTAGACGCGTAAAGTGACGACTGGTTAATGGCTAACGAATTTACCTCAGAGGAGAGAGGGCACAGTTTATGTCCACTGTAAAATTAGCTTACTTTAACTATTATTTAATGTCATTTTAGGATGGGAACCAGGTGAGAGTGACAATTGTGGGAACTACCAAACCGTTGACAGACAGAATTTGAATGGATAATTATTTAGTAAATTCACTGCTTGTCACGTTTCTAAATAATGATTAAATTGCTGAACATAATAGTTCTGTTGCTTTTACTCGTTTAGGAATTGCGTGACTGAATTATTTCGAGATCATTACAAAATGTACGAGAAATTCCGACCAATTTTATGGTAATTATTTTTACTTTAAGTTCATGTTTGTATTTCGTTATTAACTGCCGTATTGGCCTGCCTATCGCTCCAAAATCAATAATTGATCCATGTTCTCACGATCCCCAGATACATCACGTTGGAATCAGTGAGAGACCTCTAACTCGGTATCGCGATGCGTGTGCGCAATTAAAACGAAACCCACAATCAGCCGCCATGTTTGTACACGGTCGATGTTAATAGCCTTTAGTAATTACATACCAGTATCATGCTAACGTTACTTCTCGGAAGGCTGATCAAATTAATAGAACCTATTTTGGCTATATTATGTATCATCCAAATATTTCATTTAATTATACAAGTCTTTATTGCATTCCGAACCGATCTATACAACCCTGTTACAGAAAACGAATAAAAAGTAAGCAATAATAAGGCCCGCCACCGTCACAACGTCTCGACTCGAGAATTTCATATCGCCACATTTACATGTATCCTATTCGAGGAACTAGCGGTCCGACTTCCCCGTCGTTATATCCGGGAAAAGAATATCTAAATTCAATTACAAAAAGGCTTCTCCGCGTGGTGTGCCGTTGCACCCGCGCCTCCTCCGAAAAGGGTGTATAACAACTCAATTTCTCCATATTATTAAGACGGTGGGGTGTGCGGGTAGAGTAGGGGTGGCTGCTACACAAAAAGAATGCTAATTTAAAATTCTTATTGCTGTGTTTGTATGCGCGCGCGCTTTATGTATCATTCGCGTAACAAAAGCCGGAGGAGAGAGCCGCCCGAGCGCGTAATTTCAATCTAATATTCAATTTGAGAAGTATCGCGAGCTCCACCCGCCATCTTTTATTTATTTTACTCGACTCCAAGTGTTTTCCTTGGATTCACAGATCATAGACAACGGGATATACTTATGTTATTATGTGTCTAACACAAAACAGTTGTCATGCATGAACTCGACGACATTGTACCAACATTTGGAGACTGAATATTTCTAAGCTCTATCCTAGTACTATTTACATGCTTAGTCAATCATTAATTGACGTCTTCATAGTCGTCCATTCGACGAGGCTTATCTTGACAAAGAGCACTAAATTCGATTCGATATCTCAATCTAACTACCGAAGATAATTGCTTCATTCCCACGACGCGAAGAAAATAAATTTCACCAGTCACAATGGGTGCTTTCCACAGACAATTCGCGTCTAAACGGGGGGCGATAGACGCGTAATGCCCGAGTCGTGATATATTAGCGAAGGAGCTAATGGTGACCCCTTACCACACCTCCAGAGCATACAACGCTGACAGACGTGGACTCGTTGAACGTTTAACGCGGTATACACTTTCTAAACAAAATGTCGAACCACAGGTATTGTTTAAAAGTTTTAAAACAGATCGAATGTCAAGGATGACAAACAGATTCTTTAATTTATTTTGTCACGATCACGAATTTATTTGCATGAGCCGAAATAGGCTGAATGAGGTCATAGGTCGGATTTGCACTTTCGGGAAGTCAAGGCAAACAGTTCAAAAAGATATTGATAAAAATGAGGTTTCATTAGTACCTACATGCAAGGCAATAAAAATGCGCTAGTGGTAAACACGACCGCATGTGGGCTCTATCGAAGCACCACCATGCATTTGCTCCCGATAGTCAATACTAAAAGCTTCAATACATTTTTCGCTATATTCGATTCACTCCAATTTGCATTTATAGCAATATATTAAAGCCTCGAAACGCAAGGAGCCATAACACGAAAACGCTAGTTTGCAAACGACATGTCAATATGTAAACTAGAAAATGATTGCCTATCCGGCTGCGGCCATACAATTGGTTTAATGGAATATTAAAGATCAATGTGCGTCTTGCTCAATTACGTAGCATGTTGTATTGTTGCTCGGTCGGCCATTGGAGTCGCTAAGTATGATTTTTAATGTCAGTTAGTGTGTGCAGAAAGCGTATGCGGGAGTTTCCTGATAATTTGCCTGACGACGCTACTTCGTGGCGGCCACTTACAGTAAAACCCCCCTTTTCAATGTCTTCGCGTTATAAAAATGTTATTATTGGTACAGAACAGTGAAGCGATTACTGACAACGACTTTTACATTCGAAGAGCTGTGGTTACAATGTCAGTGATAATTGTGGGGCGTAATAAATAGGCATTCTAGTTTGTGATTCAGTGTCTACAGTATTGTTAGATTTTTTTATTGCAATTGAAAAGCGGACGTACCTATTAGTGCATATCAACTAAGTATACTTATATCATGTTATAGCTTAATTCTACTAAGATTATAGTCATAACAAATCTTTTTTTAATTCGATTTATCCGGGTTTATCAATATCCTAATCTTTTGATTCATCGTTAGCTGTCGTAATAGCGTTACGGTATCAATTTATAAGATTTCCCTTTATCTTCATTTATAAAGACCCAAAAACGGTAAATCATGAGGTCCTAAGATTCAAGTCAGTGAGAGAAAACAATAAATTTGAAAAACACAATATCAAGATAAAACCGACATTGTCGCATGATTAACGATCAGATTTAAAATTTAAAAGCAAAACTTTACGAGAGCACCTTATAACGAACACGACGAGCTACGCTTATAATTATAATTAATATTCTCACTGTATTAGAGTGGTCGGAGGTAAAAAAACAAGATTCGACGCGAGAATTAATAACAAACAAATGGGCTACCTGCGGTGTTTTTTGTGAGCCCCCACAGGTAAGCTCGCGATGATGAAAGAAACTCATATGTGTCTGTCTTAAATTTTAAACAATATTGTTCGATTTTGACACGGTTGCACCTTTTTATGGGGATCGTCAGGCTTCCATTCATAGGAAGCAGCGAACAGAAAAAATCACACTCCGCGAATTCCGCTACTGGGCGACAGATGGCGCAAGCGCACTGACAATTACCTGCAACAGAAGGAAAACAAACATTACAACTCTGCAGGTTTTTAACTCTAATATTATGTACAATATGGCAGCCAAAGAAACTCGAACAACTGAACGAAGGTTTCACATTTCTTTACCGCTGCGGCTGATTAAAAAAAAACAACCAAAGCTGCATTGGAAACAAGAAACCAACGAATCGAAATCCTGGACAAAAGAGAGGAACTCTTAACGTGATACCATAATGACAAAACAGAAATATGATTTCGATTAAACTGTGCGACGGAGACGGCTCGATGGAAGCTTTTGTGGGTGCAAATAGGAAAGAAAACTAGTTAATAATAAAAATATTTTTATTTGTATAGTGGGGTAAAACACCCCCGCTGCGGGCTGTTTGGTCGGGACCGCATCCATCATCATTATATTAACCGATTTAACACTTTTGAACAGATTCCTACAACTGGCATTGAGGGGGCAAATGTGCAAGTCTTACTCGACCATTGTGAGACTTAGTGCGGGGAACTAATTTATTTGGTGTACAATTACTTACTCCTTATCGAGCGAACAGTATGGAATTGATGATGCATCGAGTCGAGAGCGTTATCGATTGAAGTCAATCTAGGTCCGTACCGTCCATGTTAGGAGTCAGTTTCTGACCTAGTCCATAGAATTCCCTGTTTGGTCACGTCGTGAGGATTATTAATTACAGGAGCCGTGGAAACCGGGTCGAGATATTTTTATCAGATTTCTAATTACGGCGGCTTCAAGTTCACTCCGCGCTTTGTCTACGAAATTGCGCTATGATGACGTTTCGATACAAAGAAAACAAATTGTATCTGAAACTCGTTGGAGGACAAAAAATCGCTTTACGCTACTTTTGGTTACCTACGGCCCGGTTTGTGCCCGATTGTAGCGTATAAGGCGAACCTAAAGCATTATTTTATTGCATAATTGAGAACGTTTTTACGTCAATTATTTTCCAGCGTAACATTAATTGACATGTAACATGTTCATGTGATTATAAATATTTAACAGTCCCTAAGCAGTTATCTACTTAAATAAAATGTGGAATTATCTGTCGATCTATATGGAGGAAATGCAATTACATGAAATAATGCGTGTCGATATTAAAATAGGCATTGATATGCAAAGTCGGTTCGTTGGCGATGCGGGCGGTGGCGGCCGGTCGGCTTGTACACAAATTTTTGTTCGCTAATCAATAAGATTGACCCTAATACCAATTACTATTCAACAGTAACAATGACGCTCGCTTACAATAGAAGGGGTATTGTTTATTCACTAGATGTATACTGTACATACGTACTAGCTATAGGTAGGTTGATACCTAGTGACTTGTTCTTGTTACTCAACTCATAAAAGTCAATAATGACAAAAAACCTCGAAGTCAGTGAACCGACTGGTCGCGAACCGAAAGGGCGCGTGCGAGTGTGGTCTGAATCTTACCCAATAATTATAGCCAGTGATTAAATCCCATGATAAGACTCATTCCGCTAATTACTCCCTAAAGCAAAACACGGTTTTTGCCATCGACATAATTTAATAAGCATATTAACCGGAGCGATGCCATAGATAGGTGCCGGCCCCGAGCGATTCGCGCTAATACCTTTATAATGTTGTTAATACGGAATATCTTTAAAGGAAAATACGGCAGACGAAGACACGGTCTCATCGCGAGGTCAAAGATGAATGACCATGTAAATGCGTAATGAAAGCCAGAAGACTCCTCACTCGAATCACAGTTGTTCACAACTCGTACACATTACAATCAATTTAAAACAGTGTATGTGTACGAGCACTATGACATTGCGTCTGGGCGAGTCCACGTCGCGTGTGGCGACCGCGACCGTCTGTCCAACGGTTAATTCAATAAAACGGGAAAGCAGTTCGCTTGTTTGATCTGTCGATATTGAACTTCTAAACAAGTCAACATATTATGCAGTTCATGAATTCTATGCAAATGTTAGTGGTTAGAATGCATGTTTATGTAGATCGGCAATAAAAGTCGTGTCGCAGCGACTGTGTGCCGGAGAAGCGATCTGACCTCGTGATGAATGACTCCCATTAGCATCTCATAGGTTTAATTAGGGATCCACGCAACGGCCGGTCGCCCACGTCAACGCGTAGCCGCCTGGCCGTGTGTGGGCAATCAAATTAGTGACGACCAGACAATGGCAGCGAGTGGAGCGTACAACCCCACGACAAAACGTTTCCTCGCAATCTTCGATCACCGGATTAAGGGAGTCTCGTCTCGCACGTTTTATCTCCGATTGTCCGCACTTAACGCACACTTTACGCCGAGTGCCCCTCGAGAGGAAATTGAAAGCGATCGCTTTCCCGGCTATCTTATCTGTAGTGTTGTACTAATTAATCGATGTAGCGCGAAGAGGTCGTCGTTAGAGGTAAATAATGCTGGCATTGTGACCGCCGGCGGTGATTTATCGGTGTGAATAGACAAAAGTGTCGCGGGCGGAGCGGGCCGGTACAATGGTGTGGAATGTCGTCGCGGGCCGCTCGCTCGCCGCGCTCGTGCGACGTGAATGCGGATTATTAATAACCCGCTCCGGTTCGGCACGATGCGGACGGCCGCGGCGGTTTGAGCGACTCCCATCGCACTCCCCGCCTGGAGCGTCTGCGCCCGCGCCTCCACCTGTACTCTGTACCGCACCATATGACCGCGCCAACGTTTATTCACGACTTTTAATGACCGCATTGATGCATGAATTCCGCGTACGATTCGCGACGCTGCCGAGACCAGCCAAATAACAATGTTTGCTAATAATATTAAAGATCGATCACTGTTTTCTAAATTCTTAAATTATTATATTCATCAGCCCCCTGTGTTCTCCCCTACGGTTATCATCCCCGCGTTCACAGTAACAATGCATAACAATGGAGTCAATGCGGATTATAACAAATTCCCCAAATTGTGTGGGTTCATATTTGCGCTAACAATAAGACAAAATAGTGATAATGTCACATGTGTGTGTAGTTTACCGCATTTGGAACTAATTGAGAATATTTCATAATGTTGCGATTATAATGAAAGGAACATCTGTCTAATGCTGAATAATCATGAGCTTGACATGTCTAAAATCTATCAGCTTTTGTTAAGTATTCCCTAATCTCTTCCAACATTCTCTTGTTTGTGTTATTTTGGGGAGAACAATGAGAGATCTAGCTCATTATAACATCGTGACTGTACAAGAGGAAAACAGCAACAAACAATAAAGTCGGCCAACGAACTGTCAGACTAATGTAAAATAAAAGGTTGACGCGTCGAAAGCTATAA
Organism: Xestia ashworthii; assembly: GCA_950022955.1. NCBI lineage: Eukaryota > Metazoa > Arthropoda > Insecta > Lepidoptera > Noctuidae > Xestia > Xestia ashworthii. Next base: position 9,884,876 of record OX465564.1, read on the forward strand.
GTAAGTAGGTACCTACTTAATTTAAAATGTCGATAAAAAACAACGAAAGTGGAAAGGGCAAAGTGCTTGAAGGCGTGTTAAAATGAAAATGCACTATGAAATTACCTTTCACGTTTTGTTGATATCGGTGAAACTAAATGAGATCATTTTTTGTTGGCTAGTACTACAGCCCTGCGTCGCCATGTCACGTAGTACTTCGCAATGGGCACCATTATATCGACATCGACACTCGCCCAACACTATTAGACTCGACTAAAAGATTGCTTATGAGAAAAAACTTACAGACCTATGATGTTTAGTTATTTTGTAATCACTAAGAAATAAGGAGTGGTTTATTAGACGTTTCAAGTTACCGAGTATGTATGATGTCATAACTTCATTTAATTTATCATGTAATAAATTAGCAAAAATCATAACGCAGTACCCATATTTGGTCCAACGTCTCACAACACCTGAATCGTAATAAAAACTTAATTACGTTAATATAATAAATGATTTATAATTTTTAATTTATGGCGAGAACACAGTCATAATTCAGTAGCATTATTAAATACATTGATTGAACAATCTAAATCTAAATTGATTTCACCATAGATGATTGTGCTAAGGTCTCTATTAAAAAAACTTCAGTAGCTTTTGACACTAGTCCATATTATCGTTTTTTGGTATCGACGTTTATTTTCTAAGATTTTGAATGTGTTGAACTCACGATTTAGTTTTTGCGTCATTTCCAGCGTCGACTAAGTAAGTAGCCATGTCGTGAGTGGTTCAATTCGTTACCGAAACTATAATTAGTTTTACCGTTACCGAATACTTTACATTTTCAATGTATATCGAGCTTACTTGTTGGTGGTAACAAAACTAACAAAGAGAAGCGTGACCACTCATTGTTTATTTTGTCAGTGCAGTGACGACTGATATTGTCCTCTCCTTCTCACTTGTTTTCCGGGTTGACACAAAAACTTATAATTGCACTTGGTACACTTCAGTGTTTTTCTGACCGTATCTTTTGAGTTCTTTGATTAATTCGGTATTTGCTAATTCTGTCGTCTATTAAGGCGCAGACACATGACTTTTAGTGATTTTAAATTGATCATCACGTCTTAACTTCTAGTCTAATTTCTTTGAAAAAAATATATGTTATACTAGACCATTTCTTTCATAATTTGATATGTGAAAATGTGAAGAAATATTTTTATAACTTAGTGTAATTAATTTGTGAAGTAATGTCTAACGCGGCAAAAAAACGATCATCACGCAAAAACTATTGGGCGTATTTGCATGAAACTTAGATCATCTCAAAGACAATTTAATGCCCTTTATATTAGTATACGGCTTTTATCCGTATTGTGTTTGATAAATCAAGGTGGGTTGTTTTTTCGAATAATCTTGGTGCGTGGCTCCTCGGACGGGCGGCAGTGTATCGCTGACCACTCTCACGCACAGGTATACGCTATTGCTAAACTTCTCCCACTCGCTCAAGGTCGTTGGCGTGAGGTAGCCCCTTAAGGCTAGGAACCATTCCTAGACCTTTGTGAATTTGGAGGGTTGTATTGATGATTATAATTCTATAACTACGAGTACATACGTCGTACAGTCGCGAATCATATTTTCATCAACATACAACCTAGCAGTGGCCTGCTAATTGCAAAAAAACGTAAGAAAAATTAGAATTTCGCGGGCTACCCTGACGCTTTCACCTTAATTCGGCATTTCCTAATTCTGTCATCTATTAAGTTAAATCTTTGCTTACTTTATTATTCAAGTGCGTTCTTCGAAGTTTCCATATTTCATATTTGTATCATTAACACGTCCGAACGCTAATTGCCGTAGTGTTGCGACAAAAGTGTTTGTATCGTGTAACACTTATTAGGCGACGTCGCATTTTTCTCTAAAATTTAATTATCGACATTAGGTTGACACCAAAAGCGGTGCTGTCTACCGACATACACGTCTGTTTGCAAAACTGTTCATCGACCAACTGAAATTCCGTTTCAATTTGTAGAAAGTTGATAATTGTCCAACGAGTGACCGAAACTAGAATTGAAATGACAATAGCCCGATGTTGGAAGTGATTGATTAGATTTTACATTAATGACTGCTACGACAATAATAGTGCATGGTATCGCTAAATGGATGACATTATGTCGGAGCGTTGCCACGTCAAATATGAAGGATGATCTGCTGCATTTGTCCTTTACATGCATTCTGACTGAATTCAATAGACCACTCGGCCTTTTGAGACCATCGGTTAATAGTCGATGGATATTCATTTCTGACTTCATCGTTTTGACTTTTGACACATTATAAACAGCATTATTTACAGCGACAGGCTTTCAGAACCAAATTTTATTATTAATGAGACATAAAATAAAAGTTTCATATGTACAGTTAAAATTCGTTGTTATAATGCCTTTTAAAAGCCTTGGGAATTGTGTAAACGTTATTTGGATATTTGTAATAAGTTATATTTGGAAATAATACATGTACACGAATCACTAACAACATTCGTGATATTTAAACAACATGATGAAACCGTTAAACCTAAAAAATAAATTAGCATGAGTGTTCAAAGACAAATAATAAAAGCCAATTCACAAGTCAGCTACGACGTAAAGACTATCAAATTATGGCCACAACTATTTGAAAATGTACCACGCGTGATGGCTGCGTTAGCACTCCACCGACCAATGGGAACGCACTGAAAACCTTGCCTCTTCATAAAACAGCTCGGAGACAACTCGGCAGCTCACTAATTTACACTTTATTAAATCACCTTAAGGCTTAAATCCGTTTACACCCATCAGCTTAGGCGACACAGCTAATAAGTCAAATAGCTTTTACCAGGTGTCCGACAAATGGAAAACTACTAATTAAAGTAGGTACTTGTGCGTCGAGACTTAAATGGAATAACGCACAGTCGGTCGTAAGGAGTTTAATTAATCTGACTGCTGACGCAACGCACGGATCGTTTTCTTTCTATTAGTGTCCGAAAGCAGTTTGTTCAATTGATTCGCTGTGTAGCAATAAACAGGCCCAGTCTCTCTCGTGTTTGTGCTACGAATTTGAGGAGTTAACGTTTCTAAAGATCAAAGAGACGGATGATTAGCGGATCACTTGTAGATATTGTTGTTACATAAGCCCGTACTAATGGTGCTAGGTACGTGTAAGAAGTAATTGTGATGTACGTTTTAGCACTTCTTTATACCCAAGGACTACAAACAATTCGTTAATTGCGAACGCGTCTTCTGTCTGCGACGTCACAATCTGTTTTGATCACAACAATTCGAGTAGGTACAGAGATTTATTCTACCGAAACTCCTAATTCATATCGTTAGAAAATAATTGCAGCAAATTGTCGTAATAAAATTTGGAAGGTAGCACCATTATAATGTGAGACAATGTGCCCCTAATGAACGTTGGGACAAGTAAAATAAATTATTTACGCCACACACTGCGACGAGTCTGCTTCAAATTTGGTTTGACATAAAAGAAGATGTAGAAATCTGGGTAACGACATAAAGTGAATGGACAACACTGTAATTACCGTGGGCCGTGGAGACTCCGCGGTGCGTATCGTCACATCCACATCACTAATTGTCAAATTCGAGGGCACCACGCCACGTTATTTATCTACCTTGCACAGCTCTAGTTTTATTACCAGTTTTTGTCCCAAAATAGAAAATACCTTTTTGGTAGATGACGTTCTTAATACCGATATTATTCATAACGAACATTATAAGTTTCGATACAATAGATCCAGTTCAGTAAGGCTCCTATTGTCACAAAGAAGACGACATTTGGAAGACATTAAAATTCCCTGGATCGTATAATTACTTATGACACATTTTAACATTAAGGCACCCACGCACGGTCTATGTTGTGCCTCTAAACTAGTATAATTTGTGTTAAAGCCGTAATATATGAGAGTTTAGAGGCTCGCGTTCGGCGTTCCATGCATTCGATCGTTAATAAAATTATCAAAATCTAAACAGGTTTTATGAGTATCGCTCGTGCGTTCGAAAGAGTTCGTTTCGGTTCGTCTTATGAATGGAAATGGTTTTTGGTATTTTAAGTGTTTATAAAGGTCGTAAATAATTTATCGCCGCGTGATACTTCCGTCGGTCGAATTTAAATGTTTAAATCGATGAACGCGCTAACTCGTACGGCTACCGGATTTTAATTCGCATACACATAATAAATGACTAAAGTTTTTGATTTATTCTACACTGTTTAATTACACGAGTAATTTAGATCGTATTGATTTAATTAACAAAATCGTTTTGAGATTGATATCCGATCTGTGTGAACACATTTTGAATGTCTAAAGATTCTAATTTGAGAAGTATAATTGAAAAGTCTAATAGCATTTAGCTGGCAATCTTAGATAAGAATCTTGGGAGAACTAGACTCAGAAATAAAAGCAGCTTTCCTCAAGTCAGTTCAAAGAAAAACCTCCAGCAGATGTAGCACGCTGCTCGAACACGCATACTTTTATGTAAATACCGTATTTCTGCGTCAGAAATCGTGATTCAGCAAAAACTAGGCATTAGCCTACTAGGTGACCGGTAATTATTCCGATCACACGTGGACTTGGGTTACGACCAGCCTTAAACGTAACTTTATATGTTGCGTTTGTAGGGTAACGACTTGCAACTTGTCTTTATCGATTCACGAAAATAATGGCAAATTGATTGCAACTGCATTCGTGCCAAAGAGTGTTGGTAGTGTTAGGTGGGATACACACGAAGTTTATGAATATTTGAGTGAAACCGGATAAGGCTGAAAGTTTATTGAATTCTTGTAAGCGTTTGAGACGATTCACGAGACTGTTATGCAAATGCAACAGTGATTTGTGATGCAAGAATTTTAGCAGAATGCCTCGTTGGTGCAGTGGTCGCAAGATGAAGATTACTGAGCATGGCTTCGATTCCAAGGTCGGGCACTGTTATCAGGAATTTCTCAGACCACGGAGTCTTGATTTGTGCCCGGTTGATGGCAATAGGCTCGCCCCTATTTCATTGGAATTAAGGTCGATTCCAAGGTCGGGCAAAGTGTTATCAGGAAGTTTTCAGACCCCGGACTCCGGATTTGTGCCTGGTTGATGGCAATAGGCTCTCCCTATTACATGGGAATTAAAAAACATAACTGTGGTTGTACTATTAGGTTCACTTGCCTAAACCTTCGGGGAGTTTCTTCGGCTATGCGACTATGTGCCTTGTGTCAATACCGTGGGAGAGTGCCTTTACACATAAATATGTAGATCACAAAATGTCATCCCAATTAAAATGAATAAAGGCACTAACGACCATCTTCATTTAAACCTATTCATAATTACATAAACTTAACTAATGATTACGCCAAGAGCCCTGTTCAGTTCGTACTTAAGGGTACTTGAACATAGTCCGGGAGCTCGTATATATCTAACACTCGAACGTACTTAGCTACTCTTTTGCATATTGCACATAAACATGTTAATTTAAACTCTATTACTGAGTTACATAACTTTGGCGAGGAAAGTCGTGGTTTCGCTTTGACATAGATTAGTGGTTCTGATTCAGAGATGTGTTATTGGGTTTTTCTGTATGACTTGAGAAACCTTCCTTAAGTTATACAGTTAAACCCACATGACTAATTAGTTATTACACTAGATAAAATCTTTAAAGGACTGCTAAAAAGACAGGCTGATGATGACTAGATAATATCAACCGGAAACAAATCCAGACTTTATGGCCGCTGTTGTTAATTGTTGTTAGTTTGTTGTTAATCGACCCCATACTCAGCAGTCACGCATCCAACCACTAGAGCAACGAAGCAGTACTAGGTACTCTCTATTACCCTCTCTCTTTCTTCTTTTCTATTCTATTAAGACATTTAACACAAAATAGTATAGTTCCGTGGTGTAATTACTTATCCAGACTTCAATCTGACACTTGAAGACAAATTTACAATAGCACATCTCTGTCTACGCCTTCAATGACGATAGCCGTAATGGCTCCTACTTGCGTAAGTCAAAATTTATGTCTTCACTTCAATAAATATTTGGATGTTACGCAACTGTTTTACGTACGTTCTTAAGTGTTTGGTGGCAGAAGTCAATTGGCAATTTTATCGGATTCACTATGAGCAAGATCGTTGATGTGGGTGGCATCGTCAATCTCCGAAATGACTGCTCTGGTTTTAATTGGGTTATCCCCATTCGAAACTGCTTCTGTTAATTAACTGATTTCTTCTTTAATAGTAGCCTTTATTGCCATTTTCCTCGAAAGCTTCAGCTGATTCAACTCTTTAGTCATCATCGAAGCCTTAATTACAACATTCTCTTAAATTACGAGCAGTTCTGTAGTAATCCTATTAGCTCAGTTGCAACACCGAGTGAATCATATCCTTAATATAATCAAGGCCAGACTCAGATTGAGTTATGACAAATCATTTGGCCAGTACGACGCAAATACCTAAGTGTAACAAAGGGCAAATATAATGGATCTTATTAACTCTGAAGCTTGTTTCAATTCGTGCTGTGTTAAATAATTATTGGGTGGCTAACATGAATTGTCAAAATACGAATTTGTCGAGAGTTATGTAATTTTGTCACGCAAATCTACTTAAATATGCCTATGTATGATTAAAGTTCAATTAAACAGTGACGAAGCTGAATTTAAATATCTAAACATTAAAAGCAACACTGTAGATCTCACAAATTTAGGTGCTAAAATATCACAAAATTCTAATATTCATGCACGGCATTCTCCAAGGAACTATTTTAGGACTCGATCTGATAACTAAAATAATCATTAAGATTATTTTATCAAAACAATTCTCTGAAAAAACCTACTTAATTAGTTAATCTTCTAGATGACATATTTTAAATAAGTGCTATTACAACAGTGAGCACTAACTCGACCATCAGACATTTACTACTGACACGGAATGATACCGTTCGATTCAGTAACGAAGATGTTTCTCTAATATTTATGTCCACCATATAACATTATGAGATGTATCCCACTGATGCCACCCATATGACGGATACAATAATGGTCACCTCAAAACATGGGATCCCTAAAACGAACAGTAAAAAACCAGAAACTGATATCGGATTGCAGTAACATAAATAATTCGGTTTTGTTGAACATAAAAAAGATTGTTGTGACACCTAAGCTTCACCTGTAGATAATGTTTTGGGCGTAAAACCGGTAGCGACAAGCAAAGGAGGTTATACATGTATTGGTACAGATACACAATCTAACCTTGGGAATGGCCAAATGGCCACATGCTTAAAACTTTATGAATGGATTAATAGTGAATATGAATGGACGTTGGTCAATGCCTAAACGCGAGTGGAAATCAAATTGTATGACGTTATCGAGACGGCTTTAACTGAATTAGTAGGCTTTGGTAGTAGGCTTGGATGATTGATAAACGAGCCGATGTCAACATCATTGATAGTGTTATGTCAACTGTAGAACTCAGCTTGATGACGTCATGATGTTTTGAATTTGGAACCGAAGAAAGTCTTCACGTAAATGGCTACTAACGTCAAAAGTATTTTTAAATGCAATTAAATTTCTAATTTCCACATTAACACGACAGCCAATTTGCAAAAATCAATATTCATTCATTTTTTTTTGGTTATTTCTTAAGTCGTAAATTAAAGATTTTACTACATATTATATTTCTGTCATAAATTCTCGTAAATTAATGTTTTTATGATGACTATTATATTAGAAAAACTCTATGAAGTAGGTGGGCTACCTAGTTCAAAAATTATCAGTCTACAATTGACATAATCCCAACACCCACGGACTTTTTTTACGATTTGATCCCAACTTAAGTATGTTAAGTAGTCGAATTTGACGTGATAATAGGTAATAGAAAAACGTATTTGATTAGAAATATCTTCAAACATTTGGAAGTTGAAAACATAAGGGGTCGGTTTTTGAGGATTGTTGCATTTGTATGCATGACGACAGTATCAAAAAATTACAAATCTATTTAGTCCGTCAGTTAGATTATTGAAAAATAATGTTTTTGCAAATCAATGAATATTGACAAAGATAAAACGCATCAAAACTCGGGAGTTTGAGCTCGTGACGTCAGAACTAGCTGAAAATTATACTCAGGCGTGACGTATTGGGAATTTTAAAAGCGTCGTATCTTCGTCAATTTTGATTTACGTAACAAAAGAAAAAAATCGGGTCAAGTATTTTTTAACAATCTACTATTTTTTAACAATCTATTACTAAGTTATGGAATCAGGCGTTACTTTGCGGAAATCCATGGCATCTATTACTATTTTTGTGTCGTCTACTCTATTAAGAAGTCAGTTATGTATTAAAAGGAAATAAATACACCTATCGTTTAAAGTTAATAATTAACAAAATTATCAACATCATGACTGTCCTGGGGTGAAAATATCCGGGGTTGCGAGCCTGTTCGAAAGAGATACTGCGGCCCCGGAACATAAAGGGCGAGGAAGGAATATGGATGGGTTTTAGTCAGTAAAAGTCTGACACTCCCTCCCGCTCCGCCCAGAGTGGGAGAAGTTATTTGATGATTTCCCATCCTAAAAAATAAATAAAAAAAAGGGTGAAAATATGGTGCTGTTCCACACAATTAAATGATGGTGCACCTAATATTCTGCGTGTCCTGTTGTTTCTTCATTACCGGAACTCTTGGACTCTACTGAAAGCGCCAAACTAGTAGCTCAGTTCTGGGCCAACACAATTTAAATTGCCATCGACACTCTAAGAAAAAGAATCATTAACATAAAGTAATAAGGAAACTCCTACCAGCCAGCAACAAAACCGACACAATTGAAATCAAACACGTAACCAAACACAGTCATTACTTAGCAAAAGCAAACAAATGAACATCAACCAAAAGAAGTATCAAATGAAAAGAGTTCCAACTTCGTTGATTTTCGACAAAAGCTCCAACAGACGAGACAGAGACTAGAAGCGATAATGAGTGCGCTCGCGCAGGCACGGGTAAAACCGGTAGTATAAGAGCCATCGCTCACCGTTACCCAGCACTTTCTGCCTTATAAACGATGTAGTAACTGTGATTCCAATCGAAATTACTTTTAATTAATTTTCTACTACATTATCTATCACTCGAATAGTCATAATAATCGAGGAGATTGACTCGATAATTATTATTGGGTAAGTTATGGAATAGTTTTACACAGCCATATTTAAATTTTTCACCGAATTAATTTATAAATCATTTGGTGTTGATTGAATTATGTTTATGTTGCTAAATGAGGTTAGTTGAAAAGACCGCGTGGGTGGAATACCTACATTCCTTTTGTAATAAAAATACAGCAGTTTTGACCTTACACGTCAACAAACGTCGCACGCATACTGACTAGACGATTTTAATTTACAACTTTTAATTTACAGGCTTTTGAACCATCGTTATGAGAGAGATTTACTGTCGGATCAACTTCAGAATTTAAACAAGGCTTCTATCAGGAAAACACTTGTTTTTCCTCTTAACGAATTAAGTGCTTGTTAGGAACATTCCATCGCATTAAAAGAGGTCGAATTAGGATCCGTGAGTGCTCCATAATTATAATATCGCACTAAGATCCAAGTCACGTTACTGCTGTCCCACAATGGTAGTTTCGTACGGATTAAGAAGCCGGTTATTTCCATTCCAAACTAATTAATAAACATCTCATATTAAACCTTGAACTTTTGATTACAGAGAACTGGACAATGGATCTCGTTATGTTATAAATGTCTTTACTTACAGAATCGGGCGCACAACAATCAAACGGACGGACGGACGCGCCTATCTTAGTAATTAATCGTAACTTATGATTGATTAAACACATTAAATGCGAGCACGATTCCTATTTGAATATTAAATCTATTACTGCGGGTGACATAATACTTAATACAATTTTAATCTGAGTTATTGCATAAAAGATACGACACATTAAAAGTTTTGGAAACAATATGGGCGTCTCATGCATAATACATGGTGCGACAGTAAGTTTAATGGAAAACATATTGGGAATTTATGTTAAATAATTACAATAGTTTAATTGTTGAATAAAATGATCCTCTGCACTTTAAAAGTAAGATAAATTATGTTTAATATCAGATGTCAAAATGCCCATAATTTTTGGAGAGGAACGTTAAGGTTTTAGTTGTAGGAAATACCATGGACGACTGGCTAGATGAACTATTGTAAAATATTTTGTTAGTACAAACGAGGTAAACACGTGTATTTACTATTTATCGACAAGGTTGTCGAGTGGGCAACCCTTTACATGTTGGCACCCGCGCACGACGCGTCGCTCGCGCACTTCGACAAACAACTTCTAGTGATGCGGAACGCAAACTCTGATGTCGATATTTACTCAACCACCGCAAACACTGACACTCGATATTTGTCCAACTCCCAGCTAATGGCGGCACCTACATATTATATTATTTACTGTTGTAAAATTCACACCACGCAGCTACTGTAATGAAGAGACATTAACCAGAAAAGACACAATAAAATATTTTACGATCAGTTTATTTAAGGTTAGAAAGATCAGAATTAATATTAACAAATTAGGTGCCGGTTTACATAAACTGTAGGTACGAAACGGTCATAACTTTACCAGGATTATATTTAAAATAAAATAAAAACGTTTAAAACGAGGGAAAAAAAGGAATGTAAAGCCATAACTTCATTTTGAATTCCGTTCGGTTTGTTCCCGTCTGACTGTGAACGCGCCCAGCAGGGGGCGCTATCGTTCTCACCTCACGATGCGAGTGGTAGCCGGTCTTTAATAAGTATCGATAAAATATGTCGATAAAATATGAATATTTATAAATATTTTCGATACATGCCCATTGCCCATATCGCCTACTTCTAAAGGGTGTTGCCTTACGTGTAGTACTCGACCCCCGAGAAGTATGTTGTTTTTTTTTCAAGCTCTTATTTAAACTTGACAAGTGGCTATCAATTTTAAACTCTAGAACTACTTTTTTCTATTAGAAACGAATCTGGCTATCATAATAACATTATGATAAAGCAGCCATTGATGTCAGTATTCACGAGAAAATGGCGATAAATCTGCATTGAATGTAAAGCTCATGCAGTGTCAAAAACGTACGCACCACAAACGAGTTCTCAAACATTCAATTTGTAAACGGAATTATTCGGCTTTAAATTAATAGCCGGCAAAGTGTATGGGGGACAGAACTAATTAATCTCTTGATGGTATTTCACAATAATTAAACATCTGAAATTAGCTCTTATCTAAAACAGATCTTAGTGCTCAAAGATAAGGACTATTTTCACTTGTGCTCGCTAGTAATCAGTACACGAACGATATCGTTGAAGGCTATCATAGTGTGAGGTCTATTTTATTATTACGAAACTTTATTTTTCTTTATAAAAGCCTACGCTTATCCATGAGAAGATTCATGAAAATTAAATGTCTCATAACAATGGGATATAGTTGGAGACATAGAGATTGTAAAGCGTAGTTTACACGATACGATCTGTTGACTCGAGGTCTTCCGTGAGAAGGACGAAATTATATTTTTTCAACACCAATTACGTGACGCTTAAATGTGACCGAAAACTGTTTAAACGTAACGAGCATTAGTAAATACGAGTAAATTGTCGTAGACATTTATTTTAGCATAGACAAGGCAGCGGTGGCTTTACCAGCGATTAAACTTACGAGAATAACAATAATGATAGTTATCAAATCTTTAGTAATAAATCATACAATCTATTTTTTAGTTGTCTAATAGTTAATCAAATTTAAGCAACTGTTGCGAGCAAGTGTGATCGTTTTTTGCGGGTGCTTCGCGTAATTTTCGCAAGTTCAATGATTAGAGTTATTTATGTAGCATTAATGTGTTGCACTACGATCACCACACCAAGTTATGATAATATTATACAAAAATATTTTCCACGACAATTATTTATAAAAATTACACCACTTATTCAAAAACGTAGGGACACAAACACAACGTTGACTATGGTTAATCGTTATTTAGTGACAGTGTAGCCATGTCCATGTTTTTACGACCGTAATCAAAACGTGATTGTCGCGCATCCAAAAAAAACTGACTTAATTGTGGCGGACGAGTGTTGATGATATAAACAGTAATTACTTACCTCCGCATCCAAAATGTTATTAAAACGCGCTTAACGTTGTGATGAGCAACTATCAGGCTCAGTTTTGAGGGACAAGCGAGTGACAATGTCTAATTTCGTAATAGGTTACGATAAAACATTATCAACGGTAAATACGTGGCACGTAATTACAATCAATGTTTAATTTATTTCTGTAATATAAAATATCAATAAGGGCGTTTATTAATACTTAATCTATGAGATATATATACAGAGCTGATATAATTAGAAACATAAAATTTTATATGAGAATCTAAATGTCTCTTTAGTAATAACAGATTTTACGCTTAGTCCTGTAAAATTCAGTTTAGTCTGAAATTATAATTTCTTCATTATTTTATAAGTATTCGTTATTTTTTATCTTTTTACTTACATATGCAGATAACTTAACCGCAACAGCAAAGGCGTTTCAAATGCAGCAAAAATACATCTGTCTTTAAGTGTAATGATTTTGTGAGACATAACTGAGCCATATTTTATATTTACGTATTAAGCCACACCTGTAAGCCCAAGGAGCGTTTAAGGCGGTGCATTTTCTAAAATAATTATCATGAACATCTTTTGCGGCAGTCGACGCCCGGGGGTGCTATTGTTTTAAGGGAATTTTTTATTGCTTTTGGCAACCCAACAATGGGAGCGGCCGAGAGGGTAATTTCGTCCGTCCGACGCAGTTTAGCTCGTGGCGTTCCGGCGACAGTGTGCACACCGCCTTACTTTGTACCTTTTTTAGGCTTTTATAATCCATTCAATTTATAATGTTACTGCGTTTGACTTTGACTCCATACTGTATGCGTTTATGGGTATTTTTAGATTTATTCACAACCCTTTTTAATTAAATCAAAATTATAGCACTAAAACGCCAACGTGTCGATATAAATTTAATTACACACCCGTTAATTGGAGGCAAAATATAAAATTGTTTTCACGGCCACTCCTTTTATTACTAAGGATAATAGTCTGTATTAAATTTTACACCTTTCGACTCGATACGAAATAACGAGGCCTAATATTAACGTGTAATTAAATCATAAACTAAGATAAAGATCGTATGGTATAAAAAACACCGCTGCGACGTACTAATCCGTTGATTTACAATTACTCGTAATTACTTAAACTCTAATTGCGGGCAATTTTAATTATCAATAAAATGAGAATTTGGAAGTAGGGCGATTTATGGCGGCACTCATATGACAAATTAATGCTGATTACAATTTTATTATTCTGGAAATTAAACGATTGTAAACATAATTATTGGGGAACTAGAAGGTTTATTACGCCGCACCTCGGCTGGTGTTATGCAAGACTAAACAAACTCCAGGAAATTTCAAACAAGTAGGTAGACCTGCATATGGCACAAAAACACGTGAACGACTGCTTGGTCAATGACACGGCTGTTATGTAAACAAAACTGCAGGTAGCTGACACATTTTTCAACTTCCAAATAAACCGTTGATGAAAAATGTCGATCGTGAACCCAAACCCTTAAAAGATCACCAAGCCGAAGGACAGATTAACTAGGCTCCACATCCTGTTCGTATTCGCTATAAATCAAAAGCAAAGCCACAAATTATTTCTACATGAGCAAATGAATCATTCTACGAAGTGTCTGCGATAATTATCACTATTAATTACTGGTTAGTCACCGATTTCAACGGTCAGCGAAAGAATTCTACCTACTCTGCACCAGTTTAAAATTATGCTGCATCATAGTTATTTCTGAACTCAAAACAATGAGGGGGACCATTCATAACGAGCCTTACAAATGTCCACCACAATTGCAGCAAACACAAAACTTAATTAAAGTGACACTTTGCATGCATAATGAAATGATTCACTCGCTTATAACGACATACACATACATGCACGCAGATAGTTTCTTACATGGAGTCTTCTGTATAACAAAAAAAAATTTTTTTTTTTGTTTGTGCCTGTATTTTTGTGCAATTTATACAAGAATGCAGTCACATTCATTGTAATGTACTAGTGTGCAGTAGTCTTATGTTGTCACTAAGTAAGTAAGCACTCAATTATGTATGTAAAGAGGTGTCTAAGTTTATGTCATCTATAAAAATGCTTAGACTTCCATACAGTATAAATTGAGTGGTAAATAAGGGATGTATTTCGAAGCGATAGCAGCAACAAAAGTTTTGGGTAGAAATGAAATAAATGTCAAAACAAAGTTTGTTTTTTTGAACAAGGTGTGAATTTTAAATGAAAAGCTCTCTAAGAAAGTTTAAACTAGAGTTTTTCTCAAAGTACATCTAGAGCTTTTAATTTTTCCACACTTTCATACAACAATTTTCAAAGCTAAGCTATTTTGAATTCAGGAAAGAAACATTTTTACATAGAATCATCATAATAAAAAAAAAATCCTATCAAAACAAACACAAACAAAAACCACAGCCCAAAAATTTGACAGGAGCTTAGAAGCAAGACGAATTCACAATTAACGTACAAGTCGGGACTAAGGAGGTTTCATTGACAGCTAAACCATAGCCAATGACCGTTTATCGATCGAAGTACCTATCGATTATTTAATAGCAAACACCGTAGATAACGTTTTGGGTAGTTATCGCTAATTATTGGAAGATAACAAGGTTTATTACTGAACTGGAGTGGCTCGACAATATACTTAATCTACAGCTAGGTGTTCATAGATATGGGAGGGTGATTCGGTTTAAATTTGGAAGAGCGTTTAAAATTTGTTTTTTTTTCTTTGAAGTAGGTACCTAAGCAGTAATTTTCTTTAATATTTCAACGAGAATGCATTAAAAAGAGTTTCGAATCCGAAAAGCTTCATAAATATTGAAGTTCACACACATTCTTATGTGTGTGCATGTGTACTTAATAAAGAGATTGAAAAATTTGATCTTTCTGAAAACATATTAAGAACTCCAATACCTATTAGATATTAGTAAGTTAAGAAAATGGAGCTGAAATACACACTAACCTTTAATAATTTATTTAATCAAGATAGGAAGGTTCGCCCTCGTTGTCAGTCGGAAATTACATTAAATGTTTATGTTCGGTATCTACAGATATCAGGGCAATATACAACGGATTATGAGCCGTTATCTTAGACAATATCATTAGCTGTTTTAATTTTTTTGATATTAAAACATATACACGGGTTACTTACTTATGTACTACCTAAATAAATACAAGATATAGTTAGTAGGTATTTTTTTTCTTGTAGAAAGAAATATGAGTCAAAAAACGTTTCGTTCTGTTTGAAATAAGAATTGTGTTTTTACAGCTTGATACTGAAAAGACTCCGTTTACTCAAAAAGTTGAAATCAATTTACCTTCTCTTTACAAATCTTTTTTAAAAGACTGAAAGTAAAGCCAAAGTAAGTTTTATTCATAAAACGTTTCTTCACTAAAGCAATATTCGTTACAACTCGAAAAAGGTGATTTGTCCGAGTCATCAAAAAGCTGCGCGCGATGTCAACCGAAGCGGCGCGCGCGCACTGCCTCGGGCTATTCGCTATAACTATCGCACAATTATCGCTAAAAGCGACACTATTCGCGTTTATTTCGCTATTAACACTCGAATCGAGTTTCGAAGCTAAAAATAACTTCTCAAAATCCAGATTTTCGGTGCTAAAACACCTTAATAATGTCTCAATTAAAAGCTTAAGTTGAGCATAACAATGAATGGCCAAAAACCTTACTGTTTAAAAAAACTGTCGTCGGTAACGTGAATCGAGTCGAGTTTCGTCGACGCGAATAAGGACAATGGTACGGGTAAGTTCGTCGTCTGGCCTTGAAGGAACCAGTCGGTCTCGTCCGAAACACCTCTGGGCAATTATTCAATAAAACAAAAGCATCAACCACGCCAAGTTTACGCCACAACGCCAGAAAATGTTCGCGCAAATTAATTTCAGCGTAATTAACCGTTCACCTGCGCGTGTTGAAAGTTTTTGAGAACAATTACGGGTTAATGAGTGGAAGTTTGGACGCTATTTTGGATGAAAAAGGTTTTTTAAGAGATTTTTAGTTATTTTTCGGTATTTTGCACCAAAAATCTGAAGCTCGATTTTAGAGCAACATAATTCTAAAGTTAAGGAACTTTATGACACCATTTTGCGTAAGTAACCTAAAACAAGAAGCATGTTCAGCTAACAAAGTATCCACTTACATAGTTAACTAATACATTCCGCGCTATGTATCACGAGTTAAATAGATAAGGCAAAGCACACAAGAGCCGAAAGCCGGTGCTCATTATTCACGCACGTGCGGCTTAAAATGAGCCCTATTATCGTTCAGCTAAAGAAATCCACAGCACGAGCTGAAAAATATACCAAGAAATTTGATATGACACTTAATGTACTTACATCTTTTATTGAATGTATCGCCTCTCCCGAAGGCATTGTGCCCTAGTGGCGCGAGCCGAACAAAATATTTCAAATGCAAATCGTGCTAACGCTATGAATGTAATAGTTTGTCGTGCCATGCGCACGCGCCGCGTACGCCGGAAACAAATTATCATACCCATATAAGCACGTATGAAATCGACGAAAAACTTATTGATGTCACTCAACACTGATAAATTGCGCTAAACGAGAAAATGGTACCGGTGTGTGGACGTAATCTGTTGTACACACAAATATATACGTCTTCTGACACTCTCTAATGGAGTCAAAAGTGCCGTATGAATTTTTATTGGACACATCATGAGCCTCTCTTGTTACTGTTACGGTTAACTATACCATTACATTGTTTTTGGTTACGGTTAACTATACCATTAAAAATTATATTTTATAGTGAAAGGAAAAAATCAACACGAATAACAAGTTGTTATTGTAATAGTGGCGCTCGAACGCACCGTTAAAAATTCGGAAATCGATTTGTTTGACGTCGCCATGTTTGTTGACATTCGATTTAAAAAGCCGAACGCGACCGATGTGGAGCGGAAATTTATAGAACACCTTTTTGAATTTGAAAAATAGAATAACGGACATTGAACGATTGTAAATAGGTAAACGGTTCGGGTCATCTGTGTCTGTGAATGGGGAACGCGTGCAAAATCATAACGGTCACTCGCGATTTAATTTTTTCACAGGTAGCACAAAATACTGGCTTACTTCCTGTAAGCCAGTATTTTGTGCTACTCTTTTGTTCGAGATCTTGACAACCGTACTTCTCTGTAAAGCACATAGAAAGGACAATTTACAAGTAATTTATTAGATTGATGAAATGTCGCTTAATATTTAGTCACACTTTGGCGTCTATTGTAAATTATTTCGCTAGTAAAATCAATAAACTGGATTGCTTTTTACATCGATTGACGACTAAAGACATAAAAACTACAAAACGAGATTCAAATTTAGCAGAAATGCAATGCTAATTAGAAATCTGATGTCACACCGTATCTAAAATAACCGTTATGGCTTTTGTAAGTGTAAAGAGTTAAAGACCTTAGATCTGTCAGATAATGTGTATTTATTTGAGGAATGGCCTATCTGGAATCAGTTGAATGTTAAGGAGTATTGTGTGGAACCGTTTAATGTCATGTATTTGGGTGAGATGGCGTTGTCCTCACACTTACACAGGTCGCCGACATCTTTATAAAATGTGTTATTTTTATAGACATTTTGTTGACGTCAGAATTCGGAATCGTGTGATACGGGCATAATGTGTGCAGATGTGAATCCAGAATTTTTCAAGTGTTGTATCACAATTGTATGATTTATTATTCATTGACAGGTATTTTTATACCGTAATTTGGAGTATTGTGTGCATACTTCGATGTTATAATAACTGGAATGGTTGTTATAATTAGGTTTATGCTAAGAATCTGAATGTGTGGGTTTAAAATGGCCGCTCGATTTAAACTAGGCGTGAAAGTAAATTGCCGTCTAACCCTGTAGATAAACTGTATCCCTTTTCAATAATAGTTTTATTCATCATAGATTATGACATCACACGATTCAAGCGTGTAATCCCAGAAAGGGTAGGCAGAGGTGTACCTACCTAATTGTATCAATCAATCAATCAATCATTTTATTTTCAGAAAACCCACCCCACCATGTGGGTTTTCATGTAACCCACATTTCGACAGAGGTTTAGGTGTACCTAATATAAAAGGGGGCGAGCCTATTGCCATCAACTGGGCACAAATCCAGAATCCGTGGCTACCACTCAGATTCCGGGTCGGGGGACTTTTGGGACCGGGACCGCGGTCCCGGATTCCCCCTTAATATTTTTGAGTGGTATTTTGGGACCACAAGAAAAAAAAACAAAGTTATGACTTGGGAAAGTACGGTCAACCAAGCAATTTAGAAGTTATACAAAAATTTAAGTAAGTAGGTATTTTCAATACACTTCTTCGAAAACTGGTTCTTATTGCACTATGATTAGGTTGAATATGGAAAAACCGTATAATTAACACTTCACCTGACATGGGAATCGAAACTTCATGCTCAGAAATAGTCGCGCGTCTCAACAACGAGGCATTTTCAGTCTTCATTCATAATAAAGAATTGAAACTAAACAGGTACCTACCTACACACAAAACAAAATAAAATATACGAACTTAAAATTATGTTACAAATTAAGTAGGTACCTACCTAGTTAAAGCCTGTATAAGTAAAATACCAACAGAGTTGGAGGCACTTAAGCGAAAAAAAAATGAAGTAGGTAACTTCTACAACCACAAAAAAATAAAATAAACAACACTGATTTACCCTAAAACCTCTTACCTATTGAGAACCCTTACAAGTTATCAGTATACCTACATATCTAGTGGATCTTCAGCAAGAAACTAACAACACTTTAACTGAACGAACCGCGCGCTCTTCAGACAAAAGCTTCCACTATCGCCCGGTAGATGGCGTTAGGTGTACCAAGTTTTAGACGAACTCGTGAAGGCTTGATATTTTTTTCAGATTTTTCTAGACTATTTTACAGTATTAGTAATATATTTATTGAAATATATGCAATTCAAACGATATTCTTCAGGATAAAATTACGTATTATTATGCTGGCATGGAAATTGATCGAAACGGTCGCTTTATGATTCGTTGAATAGCTTCGTACCTACCTACCTACACATTTGCGTTGGACATAGGTAATTTTGTTATTGTTTTACGGAAAACTACGACAGAAATAAATGATCTATTATATTTAATAGGTGGGTCATTTGTTCAGTTACAATCTGAATACCTACCACATAATCATAATTAACCAAATTTTAATAAAAATATAATTTTTATTTGGCAAAAAAAAATCCCAGTAACAAAACTTGCATTTCTGCCGTAATTCAAATTTCTTGAACCAATTTTAACCCTCCAATGCTTTTGTAATTCTAGGTGTAATCGTGGGTTGCCATAATAATTACTACGTTAGGCTCAATGGTAATTTCAGAGTGATGTCATAATAGCAACATAGGTAGTTATTGTTGCCCGTCCTAATAAATCCCTCAGTTTCGCCTGCACCACCCACGGAATGCGACAGGGTGGTTCTATTCATAGTCGAGAACACACTTAACACCACACTACTCTAAATGCACCTACCTACCTAGGTACTTGCTTAAAATACTATTTCGACGGTTACCTACATTAACAAAAGTAGGTTACTGATTTAAAATATGAATGAAATATTTAAACAAAAAGTTCCGTTTTAACCCTACCTTGCAGATTGTTTTCAAAACCCGGAACAAATATCCGGTTTTTTACATGCTTAGTTTATTTACATCGCTAAATATGGGTATTATTATTTTTTTATATCGGTCAAGTCAAATCATTAAAAATATGTTATTGCTGTGGTCATGAAACAAAAACATTTATAATTTTGCTATCAGTTACGAAATTATCATTATGCGGTCCTACTTGTCAATCAAATGACTATAGGTAATCATTCAAAAGCAAACCTTAAAAATGCTTGTCTTTTTATTGAAATCCGGACCCGGAACTAACCACATAAGACTAACAGTTTACATTGTGTTATATACCACTCTACGTAGAAATTCCCTCGGAGTCATAGACAGTTCCAGCTTGATTTTATAACGAGATAAACCTACAGCTTATTACCAGTGTTTTGAACACATTAAAATTGCTAATACTCGTCTCGACGACTGTTTGGTTTCAAATCACACTTCGAGATCGTGAATTATACATCGAATGCCTACCTACGTGACATTATTTTTCGTGTAAAACATAATAGATAAACAATTAGATTGTTTTTTTTCTCGATTTACTAAGTCTGCTTGCGTATCCTATTTAATTAATACACCAAAATTTTGCTAGAAGCATGTTCCAAATGATTACATGATATAGGTATTATTAGACTTGCTTTTTCGAGTATTAGGTATCGAAGAGACAGAACGTAGGTAGTACCTATAAATCGGCCACTAGGACCTTTGAATAAATAAATAACATCAGTTCCTTTCATAGATTTAAGGTAGGTAGTGAGCTTTCCAAATTCACGTAGGTAGGTACCTACCTATTTGTTGAAGGTAAATAGGGAAATGTAAAAGTAATAAACACATTAAGAATGCTATTTAAATACTGTATTTTATTGAGGGTATTTCTTTATTTTACTCCTACGTTTGTTTTGGAACTTTTGTAGGTACCTAATAGACTAATATTTTGTTAAAACAACAAATAAGGTATGTTTTTCAACATAAACACCTATGGTTGAAAAAAGTAAACCAGAGAGTAACGAAACTGATGTATCATTAAATTCCCAAAAACGCATTTAATTAATGAGTGGTAATTATAGGTGTTTTACAAATATTTCGACAATGTTATTTATTTTATCAGCATATTCCTTCGGACTTAGTTGTGTTAGCTAGAATTAATGCAAGTGTAAATTTTGCATTAATTTATTACATTATTTGCATATAGGTGCAACTTGTAAATAATCATAGGTCTGGTAGGTACATAATGACATATACATCTCTTATACATATTTATAGGTACTTTGACATTTTAATTACTATTCATCAGGAATAAGAAAAGGAGTGCGGAAAATACGGCATAATGGCTAAAGCAATTAGTATATTTTTACACGGTTACAAACAAGTAGGTAGGTATACAGTTAAGCACCTACAATTAATAAGGGTTCCAATTAAAGTTCTTCAACATCTTTTTTCAAAATGTTATGGTTTAATTGAACAGTATTCGCAAAAGTAAAAGTACCTATCTAGGCAGATCAGTGATTAGTTGGTCAAACAATTTTTTTTTGTTTGTCAATAAACACTTGCATTCCGGTTTAATAAAAAAAGGTCACCACCAAAATCACAGGTACAAAGAAATGTACTAACACTCCTGAATCAAAAAGGAGTTCTCTATTCAAGTAAGTGATAAGCTTATAAGATCCCATGCATTACCATAACGTCTTTGGTGGCGCCATTGTCAGTATAATTCGCACCAACCTTACGCGCCTACGCACAAATCAATTATAATAGGTAGGTACCAGTAATAAATTAAATAGGTACTGTTTGCGATAGATATCGATCGCTTTGATAAATGGATCTATCCTGAATGTGTATCGGGAAATCTCGGCGCAAGATGGCCGCCCGTTGCGCGGGAATGCACCAGGCGCATGAAGGGTTCTTGTTTGAATTTTTGAGCGCTGATTGAAGTTTGTTAATTGGAATACTTAGGTATTTGTTTGGACTGTTTTTAAATAAACCAATCACCGATTACTTTTGTTGTTTACTTAGTTAGATTTTGTTTTGTTTTGGGGTTGGACATAAATGGCGTTTTATTAGATGCTTGCCTATAAGAGCTCTTGATAAGGTGAGGGGTCATTTTGATAAGCTAAGTAAATACCTACTTAGGACAAAACTTACCAAGATGTAACATCATACCGTCATCAGACGTTGTAGGTAGGTACCTACCTATTAGGATTTTTATGTAGGTACCTAGGTACTGACAGGAAAACGGCGGAACAAATCCAAGAGGGCAATTTAGCCCTCCGTAACAATGAAGTAGGTACACCTAGGTACCTACCTAAGCATCTAAATGTAAAATAATGAAACAAATCTCAATAGGTACCTACACACAAATCCCTAGTAGGTAGGTACCTACTTACCTACCTATATGTATTTTGTTAAGCAGAATTAAAGATCTTAATTATTTTACACGGTATTCACATAGCGATTATCAAATGTCACGGGTTGCGAATAACGGCAATTCCAATTTGGATTTCTTAAAGGAAAATTAACTTCTTGATTAAAAGGTTCTTTTTATTGATTTCAACTAATCGAAATTAAGGCCAAATCAGTAATACGCAATACGCAAGATTGCAATTTCAGCGTTGTTGACAATGGCAACCTTTTTTTGTTTGCTCAGAGGCGATTAGTTAGTCACCAAATTGTGAGTAGAAAAAACAACGTATTGAAAAACAAACGTTTTTAAGATAAAATCTCGTAGAACTTAAACAAATATGTAATTTGGTAGTTTTCTTATCTTTCAGAATCAAATACGAAAAGGTGTCAAAGACAAGATTTCTTTGGTTTTTTTAAGGCTTAACCGATTTCTTTGTTGTCAGGCGGGCAATACCTACTAAGTAGGTAACTAAGAAAGTAGGAAGACAAAAAACTTATTCTAATTAGCACCCTCAATCAGTCTGACCAATGGATTTCGATATATAAAAGAGTGTCCAATGAAGGACCCTCGCAGTTCATCTTCCTAATTTTCGAATTAGAAACAGGTACCTACTGTTATGTATGTAGGTACCTACATACATAACAGTACATACCTAGGTATAGTAGGTAATACCTGTCCAGGGGTCATTGGCGTGATGGCCAGGTAACTAGAATATTGCGAGATCGATCATCTAAGGAATTTCGAGCATTTTTTACACTTGTCCAAAGATTTATGTCAAAAAAACAAAACAAAAGCACGTTCCAGTTTTAAAACCCGAGTTTTAAAACTACGTGTTTAGGTACAATTATGATCAAAAACAAAGATCGCAATTCAAGAATCTCGGATCATAACAGAATTAGAAACTGACGTGCAACATAAAGACCGTAGGTACCTATCGTAAAATCCGCTCAAATCTTAAAAATGTTTGGCATTTTAAGTCAGTGTGAAAGTGCAATAAAATGAATAAAACTTACTGTTGTAACTCACTGTCTGTGTTCTCAAAATATTGCAATTTAAACGACATTTATGCCACGTTTTATCTTTTTACAAACTAAAACTACAAACTAAACATCGTTTATGATTTCTGCTTGCGACGGAACACAAAGTTCAACTGGGAACGGCAAATTTTAGCAACTATTGGTCTGGGAATGGGAATTTTTATTGCCGTAGCAGAAAAGGGTTAGATGAGTTTTAAGATTTTAAAACGTTAGGTACATTCAAAAAATTTTGTCGATATTTAGAGATTTTTTCCGGAAAACAATATTGTTTATCAAATGAGATTGTTGAATGAAAATTCGTTTTAATCCTTAAAATTGTGAATAAAAAGGGTCAGGAGGGACAATAAGGGGAAGTTAAGTTAACGACTGTTATTGAAAACCCTTCTTGTTTTGAGGCAGTTTTCAGCGCTTTCTTAAATTTGCAATTTACGGAAGTCTGCAGATTTTTTATCCGCTTTCTTCGCGACAACATTACTTAGACTCACATGGAAAAAAATAATATCTTCCAGATACACAAGTCCGATACATGGAAATAAACTTAATTTATTGTTTTGTTTACATAACGTAATGCAAAGAAAGTTACCACTTAATCGGGACCTTACTTTTGCAGTACCAAATAAAGAAATTACCAGTTCTTTCACATCCGGGAAAACTCTAATAAGGGCCAAGTCAGAAAATCACGGGAATTTTCACGTAGGCCCGACAAAAACCACTTCGGAAAAACTTAACGAACTTCTCGTACAAATTTTGTTCCACCCGAAAACAATGACAATATTTTTTGAAGTTTCCGACTTTCTCCAACTCAACTAAAACGGATTGTTCTGGGTGAACAGATCCTTCCTGCAATTGGATTCCTATAAGAAAACTTAAAAAGTAAATATTAACCTGTGAGCATCGCCCGCAGAACTCAGCTAAACTGTTAATTGCGGCATAGCACGCAGTCACTTTTAATCACTTGTCCAGTATCCAGAACTTAAAACTTATAACACTTGAGTGCGGTCAGTCAAAACACAATTAACTACGATAATACACCAAAACACCCACTGTAACTGTTAATGAGGAACTAAAGTTGTGTTGTTGGTGTGAGTTTGTCGTTTCGGGGTGCGGTTGGTCGCAGCGCGCGCGACACAGCACAGTCAACGGTCGCCGGCACACTGCGCGGCCGGCGCGGCGGCCCCCCGCCCGAGCCGCGCGCCCCGCGCCCCGCTGGGGGCGTGGCCGCGAGCGAGTCGAGGCGATGCGAGCGCTTAATTACGCTCGCCGGCCGAAGCGGGACGGCGATAGCGAGTGGGCGCGAGCTATTAGCGCGCGGAGAGCGGGACGACGCGCGTCTTAAGTATTTTGTATAAGTAATGAGGGACGCGGGCGCGGGGCGCTGCATCTCCCGCCAATCTTTAATGTTGATTACGGCCGCCGCCGCCTCTGAGCGCCCCTCATTAACGCGAAGCCCCGCCCGCATTTAATTACACACGTTTAATTGTCGATGGTCTCGCGCGCTTTTGTTTTTGCGCGGATTCCTGCGTTCGAATTTGGAACGCGTTTGTTTTGTTTCTGGTCGAGATGATTGTCTCGTCAATGTAATTGGTCAAAAATTCGTTGTATGTTTTGGATGACTGACACGCCATGTTATGATATGGTTGTTAATTAGCGAGTTATGTCAATACCTACTGGAATAAATACCTAACTAAATTAATACAACAGCGGGAATTCATTTATTAAAAAGCCAGGTATAGGTAAATAGAAAGCTTTGACTACAGATTTAAGAAAAATGTTGGTTTGAAAAAACATTCAGAAGTTTTATCGTAACAGGTAGGTACCTACCTATCTATCTACTGTACCTAGTTATTTCTCAATTTCTGGCCACTTATAAGGTAAGTAGAGAACTAATTTATCCCTTAGCTCGCTCATCACTAGACATGTCTAAGTACTTAACTAAAATAGAATATCTGCCCTCATTAACTCTTAATTAAATACCTAAAAGTAAAATAAACAAATATAAATTAAGAAAATTCCATTGCTTTAATAGCAAATGGAGTTAGGTACAATACTGAAATATACCTATCTAATTTACAAAAAATATAATATATTTGTTAAAGAACACACCGTCTCTAAGATCCCTGATAGTTAAGTACGATAACGACCAAAGTTTTCTCAAAATAGGTAGGTAGGTACCTACATACTTAGGTAGACCTTATTTTAAAACCTTACCCTATTAGCTACTTATTGCCTATGCATCTTGGTATTTTAATTAAGTACATTTGTCCGTTAACTGATAATAATAATATGGAAATACTTAATCGACTCTTTTCATACATTTTTTTATTATTACTTACTAATTTAACAGATCAGCCGACAGTCCTCAGTCAGTCGTTGCCCTTTTTTTAAAAATGAGACAAGCCCGTCATAGGTACTATTCCCAAACCACTGTAACTCCTGAAAGCCAGAATCAATAGTGGCGACCACCAGGAAAGCGCCGAGACAATGAAGCTCGACGAAGTCCCAGACAATGAATTTAACTGTCCCCGCAACGAAATTAATCAGAAAGTATAGCGAGGTGTAGGAAAAACCGTAATGTCCACTTCCCTCCATATCAGCAGGAGACAGAACGAAACCAGGCCAATAGGCACAAAGGCACGTTTAGGTACAACTATGGGATAGGCCCAGTTGAGTTGCCTAACACCACGGATAAATATTAACATTTAAGTATCATAATCATTCGTAACTCCCTTAAATTTTCCAAGTTACCACATCTAAGTAAGTACCAGTCGCGAGGGGTTCATACAACTCGAAACCTACCGGATTCCTTTCGGAACAACCACTGTACTGCCCCCGTATTCACAAACGCTCGGAATGAATTTCGATTCGACAAGTCGTAGGTATGTCTATCCTTTTTTAGCATATCGAAAACGAGCGAGATAGACATACGATTTCCCGAATCGAAATCGAATCGCAGCGTTGTGAATATGCGGTCTGGTGTCTACTATTGCTAAAAGTAGGTAATTCAATTAGGACGTGATTGCCCAAACATGACTAAAACTACAAATGGTTCAATGTATGGTTTTTTCAAACATTATTAAAAATAAGTATGCACCGAAACCGATACCTGTACCAAAATGTACCCTTCGCTACTGGTAAGTGCATACCTACCGTTTTAGTTAAATTCCTACAAAGTATTTATTACCCTTTATCCTACCAATACCCAATACAGAATATTAAAAAAAAATACGACTATGTAAGTAGGTACAAGTTAGTGTGCTCAGACACTACTTATAAGTAAAAGTACTGGTAAGTAGGTACCTACTCCTACTTGAATAACTAAGTGTTCGTAAATAATATTTTAACAGTATAAGTAGTTACTATTTAGTACTTAATCAATTTAATTTTCTCGACGTAGGTGCTGGTAGGTATATAGTGTGTGTTGGTTAATTATTTTAAGTCCAAACGTTCTCAGTTTTAAATTAGTTTCTGAGGTACTTAATTAATTTAAAAAAGACCTATCTTAATCCATACCTACTTAGGTTATACCTAAGTTGTATTAATTTGGTTTTCTCAACTATTTTTCAATCCACTAACATTTATAAGCACTTTCTTACTTGAATAATTAGAAACATTTTCTAAGAAAAAGATAATTTTTAAGTATTTTTTTAATAATCTAGAAATACTTTTTCTTGAAAACGCCTACCAAAGAATTTCTTACTTACCTACTTAACAAAAAACAAACACTACATCTATATAAGTACCTACATATATATATAGTTAGGCGTTAAAGGGAATTTCGCAGTTGTAGCAGTGGAGTCTGGATTTGTGCCCGATTGATGGCATTAGGGTCGCCCCTATTACATGGGGCTTAAACAAAATTGGCGAAATGTGAGTGTACTATTAGGAACACTTCTGCCTAACCTGTTCTGGGATTACAGTCGTGATGTTACGTTTGTGTGTTTATCCTGAATCAATAACCTCGAGCATGAAAAGCGATGTTTTAACCACTTTGCCATCTTGTCTTTTCTCATAATTATATACCAACCAACTGCATAATATCCAGCCTATAATGTTCCCACTGCTGGGACACGCAGCCTCCTGTCTAGGGTTATATGTATAGGGAGTAAAACACCTCTGAACGATGCCGAAAGGCGCACTTGTTCTCCCCATCATTGCGATATTTTTTTTGTTCTACACCATATCTGAGAACCTTCTAGATAAGTACGGAAATACCTATTGAGGGTCAAAGTTTTAAGCAAATAAATTATTCTTATTTTATAACTACAAGTTTATTTTTAAATGCAATTTTTATATAAAGATTTTTACTTTAAACACCTCTACGACCCCCCGTACTTAAGTGCGTTAAGTACTTTGAGTTCTACCTCAAAACATGATCTTCCACCCCAAAAGAAAAGTCGTATTCCAGAGCAATATTTTTTGCGTAAAGTTACTTAGTTTGATGTACAAGAATGCTTGGTTGACGGCTTCGTGACGAGGTTGTGCCCAGTGCGGGTTGGTAGACGTCATGTGGAAGTATTCGAAAACTCAGGCAGAATGTAGGTACCCGGCTCACTATATTTTATAAGTAACAACTATTAATTGTACGACACCTACATTCTATGCGAATAAATTATTTGATTTTGATTTGATTTGATTTGAGTCTAGGATAGAAGTAAGTCGTGGGTTCGAACTTAGGCAGGCGCTTACTTTGTGTCATTTATTTCATAACCACTGCTCTCAAAACGGCGAAGGAAAACATTGTGAGGAAACCGATCAACTACTTACGAAGAAATAATTATAAAACACCCAACTTGATAAATAACAAAACCATCAATGAATAATAAACATTTGGCAGGTGTTATGGCGTGTCTTCACTATGTTTTTATTAATGGTGGTTTCTATGTTCTGCATACCAATGACTTAGCTACTGGTTGATAGTAGCTTCTGCCTTACGTGGGTACTTAAGTTTAATAACTTAATAAGTTTTGGGACAACTATTTAGGCTTAGCAATCGGTTCAAAAATTGTGAAGAAAAATCTGGAATTCCTTAGGTAAGGAAAGAAAAGTAAAAATCTTTCATACTTCTAGGTTTTTTTCTAACATTTCGCGCTGTTGGACAATTTGCTAGTACCTATACCTTTTGATAAAGAAGGATTTAAAATAGTTCACACTTAAAAGTCTTCATTATTTACAACCACATAACCTGGGTATTTTATGGAAAGCTATGCGTGGCCCTACATTAACAAAAATATAGGTACGCGTCGAATTGAGCTTCTCCTTCTTTTTTGTGTCGGTTAATAGGCTAGTTTCCACCATCAATAAATTGCAAAACTAATTAGTCCGTCAGTTAGAGTATTGGAAAATAATGGACACGTATTTTTTGTTTTTGTAAATCAACGAATATTGACAAAGATAAAACGCATCAAAACTCGGGAGTGGGGGCTCGTGGCGTCACAACGCACTAAAAACTATAGCACGACGTGACGTATTGCGAATTTTAAAAGCGTCGTATCTTCGTCAATTTTGGTTTATGTAACAAAAGAAAAAATACGAGTCAAATATTTTTTTATAATCTAACTGACGGACTCATTAGATTTTTTTAGGACACAAGCCTATTAAGAACATAAACTGTACCAAACAGCAACAAACGGTAAGGGAAAGCAAATAACGGAACGACCTCGACTCTCTTTTTAAAAGTTGGCTACAAACAGCGATGACCTTAAAGCTAGATCATCTACAACTATGGTCCATGTTCACCGAAAAGTTAACGGTCTGATTAACTAAAAACAGCTGTCACTGTGACATGTTCCCATACAATAATGTGTTTTAAACAGCTGTTTTTAGATAATCAGGCCGTCATCTTTTTGGTGAACATGGACCTATAAGTAACTTCAAAAAACTAAACTGATCCTTAGCGAAAACGTCAATCAAGCAACAACATTGTTCCGAACATTGTTCCCAACATTGTTGGGTAAAGTCTATAATAAGCAGATGAAACAATGATGTAGTGGAAGGAGAGAAGAAGGCGCCTTTGCTTTGCAGTGGATACAAAAGGGTAATATTATAATAACATCATCACTAAATCAATCGAAATAGGACAGAAAACAGTGCAAACTAGTTTTAGTTTTATAAATCGGGAATTATCTACAATTTATAGTAATTACAATTCGGTCTTGAGGAGCTATTATATCAGTTGTACTTATGACAACGCCGCATCCATTGATGGTAGGAATCTACCCACACTTAGTCCTCAAGGATTATTAAAGAGAACATAGCATCAAGCCTGGTTTACCTTAAGGTTAGGGTGAGGTGTGCCTAATATAGTACCTACACCAACATTTCGTCAGTCCCATGTAATAGAGACGCGCCTATTGCCATCAACCAACCGGACACAAATCTAGACTTCATTGCTGCTACCCAAAAAAGTGAAGTGAAGGAAAAACCCAATAAAACTTATCTCCGACCTGGGAATCGGACCGAAGACCCTCGTGCAGAAGCGAGTTTTCTCAGTTATGTTCTTGCTAACGTAACTGAGAAAACTCGCTTCTCAACTAAAGAAACAAAAATGGTAGATGTTAATTATAAAGAAACTAAAACCAGCAACATTAAAAGAGAGGCGAAGAGAAATCAGGAACCAAATTTTTCGTCTTTATCAATCAATAACTCAGTTCTAGTGGGTTCTCTGTCTCTTGCCAGGTAGGGGCAAGAGACAGAGAACCCACTAGAATTAGCAGTTCCTTGACAAAAGTACATAAGCAAAAGCTATTGGACCGATTTCCTGTTGAAGATCGTAAGAATACACTAGATTGGAGAAGCACACGATGGGACTGAGGAATATGGGAAGACAACCGACTGGATGAACAGACTACAGACGATCTTTTATAGACACCGGAAGAAATGGATAGCCTTAACATAAAACCGCCAAAAACGGAGAGATTTAGAAGAGACCCACATTCAACCAGTGGTTAAAGATTGGAGAAGAAAGATGGGTCAACGTGGGACTTGAGACAGGTCTAAATATATCCAGCTGTAGATAATGATGAGATGTAAGTACGAGAATGATCTTGATCATCATCTCATATCCAGCTGATAATTATAGTAAGTATAATCGTTTGGTTGCCTAAGCTGAGTTGCCAAGTTAGCATATACAGTATTTGGCGTGACCAGAGACAACAGACGAAGTTAATAATTTCTCGTCTAACGCGGCCAAGAAGAGAAAAAAATATATAATTTATAATATAACGAAAGAAAGAAACTACGAACACCAAATGCCAATGCCCAATATAACTAAAGGACGGAAGTGGGCCATTTAACACCCAAGTGATGGTGAAGGGCAACCTCAAAAACGTTATTATGCTCGTCCTATAATTCAATATCATACAGTTTATAAAAGTTCTTCTTTTACTACTCAAAGGTACTACCAATTTACTACTAATCAAATTCAAACTAGCCCCATACTTAAGTAGGGGGGGGGGGGGGTCTTTTGTTTTTATTGTTTAGTTTTAAGTTTATTAATTTTATTTAATTCCTATTTTTGTCATGTTGTGTGCACTTGCGGCATAAGCCAAATAAATATATTTTCTTCTTTCTTTCTTTCATATTTTCTTACTTTAAGTAACAAGGAACGTAGTAGTAAGGAACAAACCATAATTACGATCCATACATCGTCCGGCTAAGTAGATTTATTGCAATAATAGAAAGAACTCTATAGTAATAACATTTAAAATCAAAACCACTTGATGATGAAAGCTACGCAAAATACTTATTCTACTTTCAAATGCCAACGTTACGCGGGAAACACAAGACTTCCCCTAAAGGCAATCTAATATGAATTCTGCCGACAGATGGCGTTAACTGACTTACATAGACGCGTGACGGGCCAGTAACATGGCTGGTTTGAGAATGCGAGCAAGAAGTTCATAATTATTAAAACCTCTTTTACACAAATAATAGACTAATTGCCTCGTTGGCGTAGTGCACGCAAACGCGACTGTTGGGTATGAGCTAGGGCTCGATTCCTGGGTCGTGCAAAGTGTTATTGGATTTATTCATCACGAATTTCTCAGTATTTGCCACGGAATCTGGAATTTTGCCTGGTTGATGTAAAAAGGTTCGCCCTTACTTCATGGAACCTTAACAGAACTGGCCAAATGTTGGTGTATTACTAGGAATAGTGACAACTCTACCTAACTCTTCGGAGATTACAGGCGTGAAGTTATGATAGTTAAATAGATTACTCTGAGAGATTTTTGAATGTTACCGTTACAAAAATAGTGCTCAAGAAAAACTCTAGACATACAGGGTGTAAACCACCTCATCACGAAGCCATCAACCAAGCATTTTGTACATCAAACTAAGTAACTTTACGCAAAAATTATTGCTGGGAAACTATTTCTTTTTAAAAATCTTGTTTTGTAGTAGAACTAGAACTCAATGTGACGCACTTAAAACATTGTGCTGATGGATGAATTGAATAGTACGGGGTCGTAGAGGTGTTTAAAGTGAAAATCTTACATTAAAAACTTGTATTAAAAAAAAACTTGTCGAAAAGTTGGAACTTTGACCCCCAATATCTCCGTAACTAGAAGGTTCTCAGATATGGTGTAGAACAAAAAAAATATCGCAATGATGGGGAACAAGCGCCTTTCGGCATCGTTAAGAGGTGGCTTACACCCTTCATTATTTTGGCTCTTCCTAATATCTGGTATTGGGCAGCCGTTTGATTAACAAAGGTCTCAAATACTGATGAGTTTCAAATGTAAGTTTTTACTAGTTGGCAGAAGGAAATATGGACTATACCTACTGAGTCATCGCGCAAGAGACCACTCCCTCCCGCTCCGCCTAGAGTGGGAGAAGATAAAACTGTAAGTATGGCCACACTATTGAATTAGGACATTGCTGTAATGATAGTGATGATGAGTTAATAAATAAATAAGTCATTTGATGATTTCCCAATCGAAAAAAAGGCCCAAACTCAATGTTCAGACTAGCTTGAGAGCAGCAAGGTTTTCCGAATGCTCAAGGTCAAATAATATGAGCAACCCTTGACACGGTATTTACTTACCGCCATTTTCAATAACTTACTAACAGGTAACGGAAGGTTGCTATCTCTGTCTGTTTGACATGTAGCTTTAGACGGACGGTTAGAAACAAAACGTCAAAGGTTTCTTTGATTTTTCTATGAATCAAGTGACAGGTACCTAGGTGACGCGGATAGGTTATTTCAAGATAACTTTGTTTATAGAAACATATTAACTAACAGTTATCCGTAAGTAAGTTTGAGAAAACAACCGTTGGATGATTCTCTATCCTAGAAACTGTTGGTCCAATAGTCTTTTGGTCACGTCAACCGACTCTCTACAAAAGATTGATTCAATTCAAATAACGTATCTTTAAGATAAATATCTGATTCAATGGCCAGTATATCATCTAAATATCTATGGTTGTATCGTTTTTATCTCACTGGACTAGTTTTGGTCACTGACGGAAATGCCAAATTATGATTGGGTAAGTACCGATCCGAAGGAGTCGTCTTAATACGTTGGTATTTTACTGTTAAACTAAGTCGTATTTATAACTAATCACCAAAGAAATTTAAAAGATTTATAGTGTGGACATTGAGGAGCTCGTGGCAAAATAATATCAGCCGCTCGGGTCGATCTTTAGGTTAAGCCATGCTTGCCTATGTTCGTCTGTGGATGGGTGACCACCATTACATATGTACCGTGTTTCCTCCGTGCCGCGGAAAGAACGTTAAGCTGTTGGTCCCGGCTGTCATTTGTCCATCTTTGACAGTCGTTACAGGTAGTCGTGGCCGAAAAAGTCTGACACAAGTCTTACCAAGTGGTATCGTATTTCCCAGTATTAACTGGGTTGTGGAGGTCAGATAGGCAGTCGCTCCATGTAAAATACTGGTATTCATCTGCATCCGGTTAGACTGGAAGCCGACCCCAACATAGTTGGGAAAAGGCTAGGCACATGAGTGCGGACATTGGGAACATTTTTTCGTTCTAAAATTTTGATTCCGAACGTTTTCGATTTTGACACACGAATGCTACCGGATGATAAGTTGGCGTGTGACACTAGAAGACTTGATACTAAGTAGTATAATTTTTAGCGAGTTCTGACGTCACGAGCCCCCACTCCCGAGTTTTGATGCGTTTTACCGTTGCCATTGATTTATAAAAACAAAAAGTACGTGTCCATTATTTTTCAATACTCCAACTGACTAAACAGATTTGCAATTTTTTGATACTGTCGTCATGGCTATTGAAAGGAGGCCGAGTCCCAGCAGTGGGAACAGAATAGGCTGATGATAATGAACAAGAATTGGATTAAAATTTCCTTCGTCTTGACCCGTCTCTCGTCCGTCAATTAAGGTAACGTCCATGTTCACAGAAAAGATAACGGTCTGATTATCTAAAAAAACAGCTGTCACTGTGGCATTTTCCCATACAAAAATGTGTTTTAAACAGGTGTTTTTAGATAATCAGACCGTCATCTTTTTGGTAAACATGGACCTAAGTAATACTTGAAAGTCTTTTCTTAACTAATCAACATGAGGTTTAGGTGTCTTAAAACCACCAGCAGGTCTAAACCAAACAAATATTGGATTGTTCGATGCGGGTTCTAGCCAACAACATAAAAAAAAATCCCTCCGGCAAGCCGCAGGAGGAGGTAGATTTCGGAGAAAGTGCTGGAGCGTCCGACTATTGAAAATGTTTATAAATAGTTGTACTTATGTGTACGATCTACAAAAAAAATATATGATTTCAAAATCGTTGTCCTGTAACGGAAAGTTTACTCTTTTTAAATCCGCTCAGAGTTTAGCATGCAAACACCCTCAATTTTTTAGTTATAATTTTTTATTTCGAAAACAAGTAGTTTTATCGCTAAACTTCAAATGTAACAATTGTAGAATAAACAATTTGCTTTCAAAAAAAAATATTTGCGACGTTGAAAATGTTTACTGTTTCGGAGATATGATTTTTTTTTCGAAAAAAAATTGGAAATTTCAACCCCCTCCCCAATTTATGGGTTGCATCAAAAAAGTTTTAATTTAAAGTGGTCCGTATTTTTACTTAGAATGATAAAAATGAAAAACGGTGCAAAAATTTTCCATAGGAAAAAAGTTATGGCCAAAAAACTGATTTTAAAAAAACCGCCCCCCCGCCGCCCCCCATGGACGAATTCCGCCCATTCACGAACTTAGCCTAAGTTTTGACCTTTTCGATTTTTTGGCCAAGTTTGAAAGCAATCGGTTCATAATTGCGACCTGTAGAGTGTGGCTAAATTTTGCTTGTCACCCATATACATACGTAAACATATATATCCCCGTAGGTGAGAGACCAATAGGTAGATTTTTTTTTTTTTCAAAAAAGGTAATCTACCTAATACACCGAGTTGCCAAGAAGTAAAATATTTTGCATTTTTTTCTTATCTTCCCTTTTAAGTAAGTATACAGTTTAACAAGTTTCACAGATAATTAAACAGAAAACATGGCTGTTCTGAGTAAGTATTATTTAATTATGTATTTAACTTAGTTACCAATACCATACCATCTTGTTTCGCGAATAAAAACAAGATGGTTACCAGCTGCTCATCATGAAGTTGTAAAAACTGTTTATTCTAGTTGATACATATCGGTAAATAAGCGATGTTCAATGTACGAAGTTTTTACAACGAATATGTCGCTTACAGACACTTTTAAAATATTATCTAGTTATACTGTTTCAAATAGGCTTGTGTCCTAAAAAAATCTAATTAGTGCATCAGTTAAATTATAAAAAAATATTTGACCCGTATTTTTTCTTTTGTTACATATACCAAAATTGACGAAGATACGACGCTTTTAAAATTCGCAATACGTCACGCCGTGCTATAGTTTTTAGTGCGTTGTGACGTCACGAGCCCCCACTCCCGAGTTTTGATGCGTTTTATGTTTGTCAGTACTCAGTGATTTACAAAAACAAAAAATACGTGTCCATTATTTTCCAATACTCTAACTGACGGACTAATTAGTTTTGCAATTTATTGATGGTGGAAACTAGCCTATTGTCGGTGCTTTCAAGAAGAGCTGTACCTACTTACAACTTTGTTATTGCTGAGCTAAAGACTTAAAGACTACCCAATGGCAGTCTTTTAAATAATACCAACAGGCATACTAAGGACCTTGTTCACCGAAAAGATAACGGTCTGATTATCTAAAAACAGCTGTCACTGTGACACGTTCCCGTACAAAAATGTGTTTTAAACAACTGTTTTCAGATAATCAGACCGTCATCTTCTTGGTGAACATGGACCTAAGACAGTGTAGCTACGTGGCTTATTCCTTAATATTTGTCGGCACGGTTGGCGCAGTGGCTGAGCGATTGACTGCTGCAGTGCGTGTCGCGGGTTCAAATCCCGGAAAAAATATTTGTATGGCCTACAGATTGTTGTTTCGGGTCTGGCTGTTTGTGTATGCGAGTTTAAATGTTTGTAAACGCACCCATACAGGACAAATCATCATATTACCAGTTTATCCTGACTGTCACTGATAAATGAGGACTCATATCCAGCAGTGAAAGTCTGGTTAAAATTCTATCCTGCAGATCACCACACAGATGTATCGGGAAAAACTAAAGCCACAATCATAAAGTTCATAACGTTGGATAGACGGTGCTATGCGTCTCTTACTCATCAGTGAACCTGTCGCTTCAGTATCATTCCCTTGCCCTTATCCTAATTTATTTGGAATCGAAGCAGTACCTATGTCTTCTTCTATACTTGGCTATAACTCGTCATATCAGCAGACACATCCTTTCTAGCCATTCATTCTCCACACAGTCCATCCATCCTTTCTTTTGTCTTTCTCTACTCTTATAGGTATCTACAGTCATACTGAACATTTTCCTCATTCCGCCGCATCACATTTCCATACCGCGTTAACCGATTACCACACAACTTTTCAGTCACCGGCGCCACTTTCAGACTTCGATACCCATAGGCAAAAATACTCCCCAATTTTTTTTCTTATTCAACTTACTATTAGATGCTGTTATATTCAGCAGCTGGGTGTCTCAGTTTACCTTTGAGTTTATATAAAAGCCTTAAAAAACGCGAAAGTCAAGATAAAATTAAGGCCATGTCTCCAACTCATCAACCACCAACAATTTTCACATACGCACAACATAGTTGCAATAAACGCGACATATCGAAAATTTATGTGAAAAAAACAATAAAAAACGTATATGTCCAGTTGTGACATGTCGGTAGCTATAAATAAATTCCCCCACGTTGTGGCCGCCACCCACGGCGTATGCGCATGCAAAAAATGTGTCCACCGCTACCTGCCTCTATTTGTATACTGTGGTAGTTTTGTGCTATTTTAAATTAGGATATTATTCTGTGGAGTAAGGGCAGTACGGAGAATGGGACAGACAATTGTCAGTTCGGTTTGTGGTGAAGATGTCACCTCAGGTGTGTTCGTGGCTGTTACAATAAAGCCTTGCTTTGAACTCTAAGTCTTCCTTTTGTTTTTGGCCCAGTCCATGAGAGAATTTCATAAAGCGTGTTGACCAGGCTGGAAGTGAGATTGCAGCTATTGTTTAAATAATGAAAATGCAACTCTGGTGTGCCTTGATAAGTGGTTTACTTATCTTGTCACTTCGGAAGGTGGACCTAGAGAAGACGTTGTCAACTTTTCAGTGCTTTTGGGCAAGCGATGGGGAGAACTTTACAGTAAGATTCAAGCAGATGAGAAAATGGCATCTGAAGGTATCTCATAAACGGCGCTTCCTCATTGCGTTATAACATACATACGTACATTAACATATACCTATAATAAATTGTTTGGGAATACTGGACGATTGACTTGAAAGTTCTAATGGTAGCAGTTGCTATGTGCAAGGTTGGAAACTACCTACTCCCATACTGTCATTTACGGGATATCTTCGCGGTTTAAAACTAAACTTAGGATACCTACTGTTTCCTACGGGATATCTTTCGTGATTATTTATTATCTTGAGCTCTTGATCTTTCGACGCTGTTGAATTCCATAATCGCGGGATGAAAGAAATCCCGTAAGTAACATCACAATATCGTGTCTTACATTACTAGCAATGCTTTTCTGCAACATAAACTTTCCCCATGAATGCTTTAAAATGAGAGCAGAGGTCTCAGAGGCTCGTGGAATGGAAAAAATGTGTACAGATCTTCGTGTAGTAAAATATCAAAACTTAAAAACAAGTGAATCAGAGGAATTGTATGTCCAAGTGTTTGGTCTAGCCACGTATCGGTATCCAGTACCGTCACGATATTGAATCATAGATTTCATTAACAAATATTTACCAAATCTTTGTTCTCAGTTTATCTTGTTCTTGAGCCGTACCTTCCTTTCAATTCATATTACGTAAATCTTATTTTAATAAAATTCCTCAGGTGACCGTTGCGTCTCATATTTTTACATCCGTAAGCCGTAACATATTACCTATGTGTAGTTTTCTTATCATAAGACTGATCCACCAAAGACATTTTATTACAAGTACTACCTACCTACAAAAAGACTGAGATTAGAAAGATTTTTAGCGCGCCATCGCGTTCCAAATTCAATATCTAGTCCAGAAAAGTTTCGAGGAGGCTTGCTAGTTACCACTTTTAGAAAGAGACAGCGGATTTTCTGCCATAAAGCTTCTTATGTTACAAGCTAGTTTTTATTTGATAAAACCACTAAACAAACATAACATAAAATTTTACGAGTTTTTTCTTTGCAGAATATGCATGAATCTATCTTCTGTAACAGGTGTGACTTTGACCTTGAATATTAATCTTTATTTGAGTTCCATGACATCAAAATCGTCATGTTTACATAACGATTACAAAATTGTTAAAAAAAGCGATAATGGCCGGTAAGCTTCAGGCGCTGCGAATTCGTATTCCATTTTCAAACTGAACTTGTTTTTCAATCTAGCTTCTGAATTTAAATTCCCGATCAAACCGCCACTTTTCTAGAAAAAAAAGCAAAACGTCGTTGCTTCGAAGTTTTTTTTTACAAATCGAATTATTATTGGGAATGTACGAAAAAAAGGCAGTGTATACAGTCGTGGCGTGACCTCTCGGCAATTCAGTCACAAAGCGGTTCGGGCGTTGACCCGCGCGGCCAACCCCTGACCTTGGTATCGTGAACTGTGCCCAGTGACGTAACCGTGACTCTTTCCTACATGTGATGCTACGCACTTGTTTACTTCTTGTTCACGTGGACTGGACTCTTTATTCGAAGTGGGTATTTTGAAGGGGTTTATTTTGCTTGGATTTGTAGGCTGAGTTTCCATTGATAGCTCCCGTAATCATAGTCTTTGACGGACGAAAATATATGCTTATCTGACATAAGCCAACCACGTGGCTTTCAGGTAAGTTTTACCGCGTCAAAGTTTTTATTAATTTCCTTAAATATTTTTTAAGTAAGTATTTGTATCCACGTGCGGTTAAATAGCTGTTATAATTTAAAACGTCAAGATATAGTTAAATAAGTTGATAGTGACTTCCTGAGGTAACAATGTTGCCAATTTATTTACGTAGTGTTTACGTGGAGATACAGTACTTATTTACCCGTACCAAGTTTCATTAAGTTTCAGAAGTCGAAACTCGTTCAATACAGTGCAACATGTGTTATAAAGCTATTGGTCGTAATAAGAGTAAATAAACAATAAATAGGTACGTAGGAATAGGTTAAGAAGAAATAGGCAGGAAGTAGCTTGATATAAAATAGCCTTAAATTGCAATATTTGCAATACACCCATCAAATTACAAACCCCAAACTTTTTCAGCCTACGAAATACGTATAAAATGTAATACTCGCAATTATTACGCTCGCAATAAAATGTTCAGTCCGATTAAAATACATTAAAATAAAATGAAACCGTCACTAAACAAATCAATGGCCATAACCGAATCTAATGGTCAACGGTCAGCTAAAAACATACGCACACCGCCCCCTATACGACCAATGGCGTACTATTACGTCCGAAAACAACCCTACTATTTCCCACTTGAAGAAAAGCTGAGAAAATTCCTCTAACACATGTGTGAAGCGCTAGTATCGTACGTGGCTAAAGAAAATAAAACCTCCACACGAGCGAACTCCTTTGACTGCCAGCGCCATCTCTTAGCGGATAGTTGAACTACTTTTACAAGGCATTTTTATGTTTCAAATGCCACTAAAATAACACTGAATTGTTTTACGGTTAGTATTTTCATTGTTAAATTCCTACAGGTTGGCTGTTGTGCGTTTACCTCTTAATTTTGTGGGTTTTTCCTTGCGATGAATATCAAAGTGGGTTACCTGTAACAAAAAGGAGTTTATTAGTCTCTTTACGTACGGAAATTAGTGTTTTAAGAATATGGAGTATCTTAATTAGGAAATAAGATCTTTTTGTGAAGTCAAATTACGTGTTTTGTAGATAGGGCTTTTATGAAAACTTGTATGAAGCAAAAACGTCAAATTATTTATTAATCGGGCATTGTTACAATTTCTATAAATCCAGAACTCGTTATGATTGAAAAAATATCTCAGTTAGTTTCATATTTAGGTACTTAACTACATATTTCAGTAAAAGCAAAGCGCTACCTATATTATAACCCAATATATCAAGCTCAGTACATAATTGACATTATTATCTTCGGAATATAAATAGTTATTTTTATATTATGTAAATTCAAACAAGGTATCTAAGAGGGGAAATATAGACAGATCTTTACTATTTATTTATAGGAGAACTATTTCGTCTTCGACGCGTGCCATCAGCTACTAATGTGCTGACACCAAAACGGCACGAGCGTGAAGAAAATTTACATATTTATAAGACCAATTTCACAATCACTTATGATTTGTATGGGAGATGTTGTGACCATGGTAATTCGTAAAGAAGCTTAACTCCGAAAAGGTTACAACTATTTAGTAGAATGAGCAACATTTTTGGTACCTAACAACTAAGTCAGTGGCTTTTTAGGACTAGGAAATTGGTGATTTCTTAACCCATTGAATGCCGAAGTTAACCGTCAAATCATAATCAGTGGCCACCATACAAATGGCTTGCTACGTAATACTACGTAGTTGGCACCACGGATACCAATTTATAGAAGGATGCCGTGGTACGTAATATTGCGTATACGTAATATTGCGTAGGTAGGCACCACTAACATTTATTTTATCCAGGTTGCTTACCTACGCAATATTGCGTATACGCAAAATTACGTACCCTTGGCACTGCGATCAAACACAACTTGTTTTATCCTGCTCACTCCTGTACATTCAACAATCGCGTATACCCCCCGCTGCCCCTTTCGCCAATGATACACTTATTACGTAACTTTAGTATTGCACTGCGCGTGCAGCGGTATTGACGTTTGATAGAGAAGTTTTTGCGATGCAGCGCGGACGTCGATCGAGTCGTATTTTACGCGGTCGCCGAACCACGCAAACGTTACGACGGCCATTAAATCAAAATGAAGTAGCTGGAATTCTCTATGAAGAAGAATCGTCAGACGAGGGGGATTTCTCTTCAGGGTCAGACAACAATTACGTCCCGGAGCGTGATGAAAATCAACAGTCCGGATCGGAGAGTAGTGATTCGTGTTCTGTCACATCCGCATCTGATGTTGAAGTGCCACCACCGGCCGTTCGGCCGGTAGTCGAGGCACCGTCATGTGATCCTGAGTTCCAGTGGAATATAGGCACTGCCAGACCCCAACGATTCGCATTTACAGGTGAGCCGGGTATAAAGATAAACCTTACTCCTTCACCTGCTGCATTGGCTGACTTATTTTTTTCATGCGATTTTTTACATTCCTTGGTGCAAGCAACAAATAATTACGCACATTGCACGGTTGGTCCCGTACAACAGCATGCCCGCTTTAGGTATTGGAAAGACACTAATATTGAAGAAATGCGCAAGTTTATTGGTATGTTGCTTTACATGGGATTGGCTAAATTACCCTCTATATGTCATTACTGGAGATTAGACCAATTGTACAATTTTCCACTATTTAGAAAAGCGATGAGCAGAAACCGCTTTCAATTATTGCTACGTTATTTTCATTTCTCCGAGAACGATGCCACAGCTACATCAAGATTGCATAAAATCCAACCGATATTAGATCGGTTCAACAATATTATGTCTGACCTGTATTATCCAGAAGTTGGCCTGAGTATCGATGAGTCGATGGTTTTATGGAGAGGAAGACTGATTTTTCGACAGTACATTAAAAATAAGAAGCATAAATACGGCATAAAACTGTATGAACTTTGTGAATCCTCTGGAATCGTTATGAAAATTCGTGTTTATAGAGGAAAGAGTGAAAAACCTCCACCTGGAACTCTGCATAGCACGGAAGTTGTTTTAGATCTCATGGAAGGGTATTTAGAAAAAGGACACGTAATCTACGCTGATAATTTTTATAATTCACCTGATTTGACTAGACGTCTTAGTCAAAGGAACACATACATATGTGGTACACTTCGCAAGAACCGAAAGAACCTCCCTGTGGATGTTACTAGCGCCAAGTTGAAGCGTGGTGAATTAGCTGCAAAAGTATGCAATGACATCACTGTTTGCAAATGGAAAGACAAACGTGACGTATTGGTAATTTCTAATAAACATAACCTTCAGCTGGTGAGAGTAAGAAATAAAAATGGAAAAATCTCATTGAAGCCTAACATCGTTGCCGACTACAACTTGGGCATGTCTGGTGTTGACAGAGGCGATCAGATGGTCTCATATTATTCATGCCTGAGAAAAACTTTCAGGTGGCACAAGAAGCTCGGATTACACGTTTTTGAAGTGTACATACAAAATGCACATCGATTACTTCGCCTACGTGATCGCACGTCTAAAATGCGACTGGTACAGTTTCGTGAAGATTTTCTAAGACATCTTTTAGGACTGGATTGTAATTATAATTTGACTCCTGCAGTGACATCGTTACAGACACCGCCGGTACAGTCACAAGAAGCCCAAGCAGGCCCATCTTTGCCCTTACCCCTACAAGGACCTTTTGAACCTACTCCATCGCCAGCTTCGGTTGTCAGTCGCTCATCATCAGCCAACATAAATACTCGTGTACCAATAGATAATTTTCACTATTTAGAAAGGCTACCACCCACCGCTAAGAAAGCCGTTCCAGCCAAACCTTGCCGTGTTTGCACTAAAAATAAAAAGCGGAAAGAGACATCTTTTGTATGTGCTACTTGTCCTGAAAAGCCCGCCTTATGTGTAGTCAGTTGTTTTAAATATTACCACACTGATCCTCGTTTTGTTTAATTTTTTTTTAATTTTTATGAGAAGTACTTGTTTTGTTTTTTTTTATTGTTGATTTAGTAAGAAGCATTACTGTTTTCGTTGAAAATAATTACTAAGAAGTATATTAATCCAATTATTAGACTATAATTTTTAACCAAAAAGTGCCCTTGAAATTTTGTGATTTTAGATATTTGGAATTAATAAAGTTACTACTTTTTTATGTCGTGTTTTATTTGAGATGCCAAAGAGTATAATAACGCCCATTTAACGAGGCCGAATAACACAGATTACCATATAATCTATCGGGAAGACCTACGTAATATTACGTAGTCGGCATCTGTCATTATTACCAGCTACGTAATATTGCGTAGTTGGCATTCAATGCCGAATTTAATTTGAAAGCGGGAAAATAATAAGTGTCAACTGAGGCTGAATTAGCTAAAGTAGGAACAATATTGATATCAATAAGTTAAGTTCTAAACCCCTGCAATTATTGAAACGTATTAATTCAAATAAGTACATGCTCGCCATATCTATTTAGAGATACTATAAAAAATAATAAAAAAAAACAAATGACAGTAGGTACTTAGTATAGGTAGTTAACCTTGAAAACTAAAAATAAGCCTGTTCAAGTCCTGAATCGTCATCTTTCGTGATCTTCAACATTTTTTTCGAATGAAAAACGATACATCGTTCATTTGTTTGATATTTGGTTCGTACGCAGAGATATTAGGGAAAAGCCAATGACCACTATTGACTAACTGGCAGATAGATAAACAGATTACAAAAAAAAAACTATCAATTTTCAATTTCTTACTGCCACACACAATGACAACAAATGCAATGCAATGCAAATGCTAAAATTAGTATCAAAGTGCGATATTTCTATAAGTACGCCATTTGATTTGATACAAAAAGTTTTTACCTTTGTAAGTTAAACAAACGTGTTTAATAGCAACTATAGATTCCATAGATTCCTGTCACATCATTATATTGAACGCAAGTTCCCACACAGACAAAATGCGAGATAATAAACATTATAATACAAAGAAAAACTTTAAACCCCACGTTATTCGCTTGCGATATTCGATATCGCTTGACATTTTCGCCAAAATCGATAGCGCCCCTTATTGGTAGCGAAATGATTGAACATCCTATCGCGACATTTTTCTAATGGTGGCTCGTGTTTGAGACCCTTTTTCTTTGTAATGGAGTTTACACATACGATGGAGGATTTTTATGTGTGTGCATATTTTTATGTGTGTGCTAGAAGGAAAAAAAATGGTGTGTTTAGAAATGCAAAGGCAATCTAAGTAATTCATAATTGTTAACTAGGCAAAAACACTAAGCACTAGGAAAATAGGGTGGTTATATGTAGTACCTATTCTTCTTTATCTGGTGTCAGAGTTTTTTATGACGCCCTTGGGCCTCTGACTACCTTCTACATTATGGTTGCGTTGTGCCTAGTGTTTTTGCCTAGTTAATAATTGTATTACGAATTAGATTACCTTTTCCATAGACGCACTAAGAAGGAAATAACATCAAAGCTAGAGGTTACCTTTTAATTTAACCCTTTCTTAGTAGTCGGTCTAAAAAGTCCTAACTGCAGCTGTTGTTAGAAGTTAGTAAGTACTTATCAGTTTAGATGAACAAAGTGATAATCTGTTAATCTGAGAATGGAAGAAAAAATCGTATTGCACCGGACCCAAGTAACATGGGATAAGGGCAGAAAGATGATAATGATGATGAAAGTGATAATGGATCTATTAGACATTATTTAAAGGTTCATTTTCGGACGACTCAAGCTCGATTCACACATATCCGTGAAGCCTCAGTATCAGTTCAGTCAGTGCTACAGTGTTGTGATCGGTGACTGATGACGTCACGTGGTGACGGATGACGTTACGCGGTGACTGATTACGTCACGCGTCAGTGCTGACAGAACTGATACTGAACTGCTGGAACAAAGGCTTCACTGATATGTGTGAATCGAGCTTTAGTTCGAGAATCCAAAAATACACAACGCCAAGACACATTCGCTATCATAATCAAGTTTAACATACACACAGACATTTCCCATTCACAAAACCACAACCAAGTGTATTTCATTGCATCATTGAAAGCAACACCTTACCCGGAAGCGGCGATCAAGTGTGTACGGCCCATAAGACCCCTTTTCTTTTTACATGTCGCGAGCTAACGACAATACGAAATCAATACTAACACCATCGATGCGAAAATCGTGAATAGCAGAGTGACTCACACGACAATGTGTGTGTGTGTGTGTGTGTAATAATATGCACGCTCGTGTAGACTCGGAGCGAAGACGTATGCGGTGACTATGAGTTTGTGTGTGGTTGGGATGT
Organism: Xestia ashworthii; assembly: GCA_950022955.1. NCBI lineage: Eukaryota > Metazoa > Arthropoda > Insecta > Lepidoptera > Noctuidae > Xestia > Xestia ashworthii. The sequence continues at coordinate 9,929,749 of OX465564.1, forward strand.
GATCTTAGTGATGTAAGTTGGGTATGTTTTGCTTCTATGTGCCTTTTGCTTTAAGATTTTTCAATTCAATTTTCGCAGGTGATTTCACAAATATCAACAATTTCTATCTTTAGATACTAATTTTTGTTGTGTTTTAAATAGTGTTTTTAATGAAAATCTTACGTGACCTGAGTAAATGAAAATAAATCCGCAAAAACAATAAGTACCTATCTAAATAAAAACAGTTTGGTATCTCACTTTATATTTAAAGACAAATATTTCATTAAACCGTATATCGTGAAATCGAACATCGAAGTTTGATATAAAGTGCTGGAATACTAATAACTAGCTGACCCACGCAACTTCGTCTGCGTCACATAAGAGTGAAAAAACGAAAAGAAAAAAAACTTTTTTGCAAAAAATAAAACCGACTTCACACAAAAAAGTGAAAAATAACTTTAGCTTCAGAAGTCGGTGACCTTTATTTGATTGATTTAGTTTTTTTGTCACCGACTTCTGAAGCTAAAGTTATTTTTCACTTTTTTGTGTGAAGTCGGTTTTATTTTTTGCAAAAAAGTTTTTATTTTTCACTTTTTAGTGGTTCACATGTGTATAGGGTTTTCACAGCATACCAGCGTGATTTTTTGTTATGAACTGGTGTAAACAATAGACAGACATGAAATTTCAGCAATCCCAGTAAGAGACACAAATTTGCTACATTTAATGAGGAGTTCCGTTGCCTTTCTCCGAAGTTCTTCATCTAATCTTTACCAAATTTAAATGGGATCACTCCGAGAAAGTACTCTTTCTAAAACTACCCAAATCGCTTCTGGTGTGCCTATAAAATTTGAAGAGTTCCCTCTATTTCTCCAGGATCCCATTATCAGGATCCTGACTTGATGATTATGGGACCTTCTGGGAAGTATACCCTTTCAAACAATTAAAAAACAAATTCGGTCCAGTCATCTTCGAGTAATCGGGGAACATTGAATTGAGAACCTCCTCCTTTTTGAAGTCGGTTAATAACGACGTTATGGTACGTGACTCAAATATCCGGATAGCCTTTAAAAGATTTGGCCGAGTATCGTTAATTTGCTTCTAAGAATTGAAGAGTTCCGTTCCTTTGTCATGGATCCCATAACCAGAACCTAACCAAATTCTCATCAAACTACCCTTGAAGTAGGTACCCTTGCCAATAAAATAACAATACATGTCAAGGTAATAGGCTTATCCCCAATAAATGAAACTTAATACACCTAACTGTCGAAATCTGGGAATATTGTATTGTACTTCTGCGTACCCCCTCAGAGCATACAGGCGTGATGTTACGTCATGATTTTGTATAAACAATAAACATTCAAGCGATTGCAGCAGTTACTGCAGATTTGCCGTGTATTTTTGAAGAGTTCCATTGTATATCTCCGAAGACCCGGATCAGATCTTCAGCAAATTAAAATATAACCACACGGGAAGCACCAGCTTTCAAATTAAAAAAAGAATCAGCAAAATCCGTTCACCCAGTCGAAAGTACTGTGGTAACAACCACTGTCGAAATCTGGGTGTATTGTACACATCTGCGTACCCCCTCAGAGCATACAGGCGTGATATTACGTCATGATGTTGTATAAACAATAAACCTACAAGCGTTAACAGCAAGCACTGCAGATTTGCCGTACATTTTTGAAGAGTTCCATTGTATATCTCCGAAGACCAGCATCAGATCTTCAGCAAAATAAAACGGGACCACATGGGAAGCACCAGCTTTCAAATAAAAAAAGAATCATCAAAATCGGTTCACTCAGTCGAAAGATATGAGGTAACAAACACAAAAAAAAAAAAAAAAAAAAAAAAAAAACATACAGACGAATTGATAACCTCCTCTTTTTAGAAGTCGGTTAAAAACAATGCCCGTTTTTGCAACATTCTTCATTCCTGCTCCTTCCTAATGGTGGTAGCGTAATGTTATATAGCCTAAACCCTTCCTCGATAAATAGACTACCCAACACAAAAATAATTTTTCAATTTGAACCAGTAGTTTCTTAGATTAGCGCGTTCAACCAAACAAACAAACAAACAACTTCTTCTGCTTTATAATATTGATATAGTATAGATTAAAGTACAGACATGGCAAAGAAACTCTCCTTTGCCATGTCTGTAGCCTTTTACTACTCAGTAAAGGCTTAAAATCCACAACGAGAACGCCATCGTCCCAAAAAATCAATCAACCAATTTCATGCAAAATCCCCACCCTTAACAAACAATGGTCACCCGAAAAATTGGTAAAAATAAAACGCATTAACACATATAGATGAGTAGTCACACACGCTAACCGTACGCACACAAACACAAACCACCCTACCACCGAACCTCCTTTAAAAACCGCCTCACACCCTTGGGAGTCTTTTCATAAGGAAATGCAGACATTTCAAGAAAGCTAAGTATCAAATAAGCATCGAGAAGCAGTAGCGGTATTTACGAAAGGATATCATAATAAATGGAGGCTTCATATAACTGTTTACTTATATGATTTTAGATCGAGTTACTTGAGTTTTTTTTTCTATCTTTAAAGGCTGTATATATGTGGGTGTATAGGCAGATTTATTTGTGTTTGTCTAATGTATGTCTACTTAGTGTAACCTAGAAAAGACAATGTCTAACGGTGGGTGAAAAATTAAGTGTTCGGGTGTCATTTGTGAGAATCTTTTGTTATTGATGACGTTATTAGTTTGATACCTTTAACGTATCTTCCTAGAACTGTTGATGGAATCTCCTTATTTTAAAGATAATAGGTATGTGATAAACATAACATAACATAACATAACATAACATAACATAACATAACATAACATAACATAACATAACATAACATAACATAACATAACATAACATAACATAACATAAAATAACATAGCATAACATAACATAACATAACATAACATAACACACCTGTAATCCCCGAAAGGTTACGTAGAGGTGTAGCTAACAGTACACCAAAATTTCGCCAGTTATGTTTAAGTCCCTTGTAATAGGGGACGAGCCTATTGCCATCAACCGGGCACAACTCTGTGGCTGCTACAGAGGAATACCTGATGGAAAAAACCCAATAATACTTTGCTCGACCTGGGAATAGAACCCAGGACCTCATGCTCAGCAGTTGCGCTTGCACCACAAGACCAACGAGGCAGTCAAATGTAATAAACTAGGTATGATAACATAATCAAAGATTAAACCTCCTTTTTGTCAAAGGACAATGATCGGTTGAATTGATCACATTGATAAGGCGATGCGATGAATAAGTACTTGGAGGAAACTGAAGGTATTCCTTCAGTTTGGTTACGCTCTTTAGTTCTGCTTATTCCATGGCAAAAATCACAATAGGAAATTTCATATACGATTCGTATAATTTTTAGGAAACTTCATATGAAAATCATATATAAATCGTTTACTGCGTCTGCAACGTTACTACGTGGACGAATTTTTCGACGCCCTGTAGCCCTTTTTGATACTTGTACATATTTTTATTAATAAATAAAATAATGAAAAAGAGTTTTGCAGCTCAAGCCAAAACATTAACTTGAAAGCTAAGTTCGCTTTCAAGGTATCACTACATATTGTAAAACAAAGTCCCACGCCTCGTCTGTCTGTCTGTTCGCGATAAACTCAAAAACTACTGTACCGATTTTCATGCTGTTTTCACCAATATGTATAGATAGTTCTACTCGAGGAAGGTGTTACTATATTATTTGTACGCGGGCCAAGCCGCGGGCGTCAGTTTGTTAAATATAAACACAATGAATTGTACCATCGTCAATTCATATTCTTTTATAAATTGATGGTTATTATCAGGCAGTAACATATGGGTAGACTACGCTACTATGTTATACGCATTACTTACTTATTTCTAATTTATTTGCTAAGCAAAATAGTTAATAATGGTAGTATAAAACTCTTTAACTCGTAAAGTAATTGATTAATGTCCAAGATACCTGAGTTAAGTTTTTGAATGCACTTGGGAACACCTTTAGTCTCTAGCTGATGTCATCATTAGGCATTTGAAAAGCAATAAAAATAAATTAGATCTCGACTAGCGCATGAGTGAAATTTTAATGTCCATACGACATGATCTTGGCAATATAATTATACCATTAAGACCATTAAGTCAAAGTAATAAAGACGGTATTTCTCTAAACCAGTAAATTCTGAAATTCTCGACCAACAGGATACATTTTTAAATTTTTAATCATCATAAACGACACATTTGCACCAAATTATCAATTCAAAAGCATAATGGTTCTAATAAATGCTAATCGCCATTCGATTACGTTCGTTATCTGATTTTAATTCGTTCGTCATTGCTAATTATAGCCCAAACAGCTAACTTGAAAGCGAAGCTTCTCTCCCCTAGTTTTCAAGTGGTTTACATTCCACTGAAAAGCCCCGTCGTTTGGCGAGATTTGCTAATAATCTCCCCTTGTAATTAAAACCCAGTTTTAATTGCTGCAAAACGCCACCTGTTGCTTATGACCCATCTCTTTCTCTCCATCTTCTGTCCTTTTCTCTCGGAGGCTGTGGAAATCGGCCCGTATCCGGATACCCGGGTAATATTGTCAGAAAATTCAATTTTGGAACGGCTAATTGGGGGCAAATGAAATTGCCAGTGTCACCCTCTGACCCTCTGTTCTCTTTGTTTAAAAGCCTTCGACCGAATGCTAATTGTTTGACGACATTATTACGAATTAATTTTATTATTTTTGTACTTTGTTAAAAAACACGGAGTTGCGAATTTTTTGGTAGTTGTTTGTTTATGTTTTAATTCATGAATTGATTGGTGCGAGGCAATTGTACTACCAAAACAGATTATTCAATGGAACTTAGATATGCATGTATAATCGAATTTTAATCGATTATGTTTTTTACCTTCATCTGATGATCATCAAATTAATGATGATAAGTTTACCATTTGGCTACATTTTTTTATAAATTAATGAAAAACCCTTTAGTATCCTTTTGTCTCAACCCCGTGTTACCTCAATCACACTTATACCAAAACAGTTTCAAATCATAATTGTACCTCGTTTACCAAATTAATATGATATTAAAACCGCCTGGAGTAATCCATCAGAACAATCTGGGTACGAAACACCCATAGTTATAATACTAGAAAATTGCCTGAGCCAAATTATCAGGCTATTATCGGGCTATTATGAACCCCTTTCTTTAATTACCTTTACATAATTTTTGTTTGTACACTGACCGGCCTATATTACAATAATGGCCGCGAGGAACGCTCAATTTCAGATACAGGAATGATTAAAGATGATTAACATCAATTTCGTGTACTTACAATATTAGAATGATTTCTATTGTTATTAAACAAGTAATGTTTGTTATTAGGAGTTTTGTTTTGTTTTGTTCATGGTCCATTTTGTGTGATTGTTTTTAATCATGTAATGGTAAAAAGGGGGTAGATAATTGCTGAAGACAATTACAATGGTAATGCCCTTCATTTTGACAGCCGTATAAATGCATTGTATTTTTTAGGACTTGACTGCCTCGTACTCGTTGGTCGAGTGATCGCAAGCTGAGTTCGATTCCCAAGTCGGGCAACGTGTTATTTGGTTCTTCCATCAGGAATTTCTCAGTAACAGCCTCGGAGTCTGGATTTGTGCCCAACTGATGGCAAAAGGCAAGCCCTCTTTTACATGTGGCTCAAAACATAACTGGCGTTTTCCTGTACTAGTAGGTTGACCTCTGTCTAAACCCAAAGGGATTGATGGCGCTGTGTTATTCAGGATTTTGGTTGTTGAGTAGACGATTTTTTAAACGTAGGTAATGAAGCAATAGATTAAAGCCATGGGCCAATATCATCGGCCATTCACAAGCAGTCAATTGAATTCGTAGAAACATTCTTAAGAAAGTAAATGTTTATGAAGATTTCTACAAAACCAAATATTCTAACAAGCGTTTAACAACATTAATTGAAGTTTGATATCTATTTAAATATTTCCCATACGCATATAATTATTCACAGAATGTCAATATATATCATTTTTATCTCTTGAGATAACACAGTTTTTAGTCTGTTAATTGTTATTGAAAAGAAGTATCTGAACCCTTTGATGATTATTATGCTGAAAACACGGGTAAGTATATAAAGGACCAATATTTTAGTGCCTCGTGCTTTTATATGACTAAATTGATTATGACAGTTCTCATCGAAATAGTGTAATCAGTACTGATTGTAAAAAAAATAATTACCACAACAGATAAAACTTCCGCAGCAATATAGTTCGTCATACGTACTTGTGGTTAAGGCAAACAAATTAAAGTGCCATGGGAAGATTTTTTCAAAAATAATAGTAGTCTATTAATTTTTTAATGTACTTATGCTTGTATCATAGAAATAAAAAAAAACAAGATAGACATCAAAATATAATTATTAAATATGATATTTCATAATAAAAGAGAAGAGCCGTAGTTTTCGGGGATTTTTAATTTTCCCCCGATTGACATTATTGCTCATCACCACTAGCGCAAAAAACGCGCAAGCACGCAATTAATCCTCTTATTACTGAGAATAGATCTTTAATAGAGTTATTAACTTGACACTGGCAGCTTTCGGCAACAAGGAAAACTCCAATTGAAATAAACAAAAACGAAATAATTACTACACAAAAAAAACATTAATATTTTTTTACAAAAATCGAACGTGGTTGCAAAGTGTAGGTACATGTAAGCTATCTAATGATGTATCACACTAAGATGCTTCCTTGGAAAACTTCCGACTAATTTTGTGTTGAACTTCCTTAACGGTGATTGGCATTAAAATATTTATGCCCAATGTTTGAGGTTCATAATAAACGTAAAACTAAGTTCTTTTTTTTTGTGATTTATTCGTAAGTTCCATCCTTTCAGAGCATAAAACCATAAAGAAATCTATGGATATACGACTTTCGTCAAAAACATTTTCGAGATGGAAAATACTGTTTGGTCCCATAGTGCGCCGGGCAACTACCAATTTGACAGATAAAGACGAAATAATCAGAACGGGTTCGTTAAAACAACAAAACACAAGGTATCGGGCTTTTGTGTTGACGGGAAAGTCATTGAGAACCATTTATATTGTTTTGATTAATTAATTATTTGGATATCTGTAAAAAGATCGCGTCAGACCGGTCTCACACTGAGAGCGTCGGTCCTCCGTGGGGCTATTAACATAAGTATTTTAATTGTCCAAGCAAAACACATTAATACGATATCAATATTAAGTGGTGATAGTTCTGATTGTGCGGGTTTTAACGTTTAGACATTTCGGTTTTATAGCCAAATAAAGTTCGAATAATGATAATATTCAAATTGAGATGTAACTTGTGGAATTTTACAACCAAACAAAGGTTTATTTAACAACGTTTTAGCAAATGTGACAGCACACCTAAAACAAATTCATTTGTTATCAACAACAAGCTTTTAATCGAATTTTACGACATGGCAATTTATACTTTATTACTCATTAAAATTAACATACGTAAACTATTTTAATACACACACACACACACACACATGTTTGTTATATACCCAATAATCACAAATGACAGACAACACATACGAAAATTAAATAGACACACTTACAGACTTCGATAATAATCACCAAAAAGTACGACACCTCATCTCACAAACTCCATTCAAACATGACAGCTTGTCAAAATGACTTGACAATTTGTAAACGTCACATGATATTTGCCAATAACACATGGACAAGACAGAAGCAGGTTAACGCACAGTAAAATAGCATACAGCCGATAGGCCATAGGCCTCAGGTTTAATGCCTTCGACGAAGCTAACGCGAAGCAATGCAATTACTGTTGGAGACGCTTTCGCGCAAATGGACGACCCACGACTGAGTGGGACACACGGATGCTAATGTTGACGAGTTGGCTCGGAGAAAATTTCGATGATTGGCCTTTGAGGTTCAAGAATATGAGGTTTTGTTTGAGGACGAGCAGCCAAAAAGAGAACAAAATAAAGTTTACCCGATTTTTGACACTAAAGTCAAGGATTGAAAAAACTAGGAGCAGATTAATGTTACAAAGCAGTGCAACTTTTCCAATTTGCAACAACATAAGCTGATGGTGCAAATTAGAAAAGGAATGTTGCTTTCAAAATATGAATTGTTTACTACACGATTGCACAAGTTATAGAGTTAATATACAAAGAAACAGTCTCTACTTCCAACTAAACAAATTTTCAAAATTTGATATGTACTGAAAAGGCACCGAAATCCACCAAGAATGAGCAATGCAAAAACGTTTCACGCTCCCGGTTCCACACGCCCGTACATCCCAAAATTATAAACATCCAGCGCATACATTATAGAAACGATTTTGGCATTAATTCTGTTACTACTAATGTCGTTTTCACTCTAACAAGTAAAAGCCGTCTAATGACATGCTCGAATAATCATAGCGAGGGCCGAATAACACGCATGACGCGACTTGTTACTTGTTTTTACACCATACTTAATATGGGGGGGAAAATGTGTGTAATTGTTGTAGATATACCTTTGAAACTCCGCGAACATATCGTCGGTCGCAACGTTTAATAACAGGAGCCGATGTCATTTAACCGTGACAACGATGAGACGGTTTGTCATGATATCACTGTGATTTTGAGCAGTTAACTTGTGCAAACTGCAATGTGTAATTTCCTTGGGAATTTATAAAATAAATTGTGGAGAAACGCCTTTAAGAGTACTCATGCATGCTCACACTGAAAAAAAAAATTGTTTGTTTTAATAAACATCTTGTTTATTGTGATCACGCATCTTGACTCCATACGAGCCTACTAAGATCTTGACTTCTGAAGCTATGAGGACTTAGTTAAATTATCATTGTTCCGTCGACTAAGAAATGATTTGGTTTAATCACGGGATGTTAATTAAATTATCTCAAATGTTTGTCAGTTTATAAATTAGACATTGTTACATTAACACACTAAACTTGTAGATTCAACTAAGATCTTGCACGAGACGTCTGTGAAACGTTATCAGATCAATGAAATTCTTATGTTGTTTCAACTAAGATCTTGCATCAAGTAACCGTGATAAACTAATTAATCCAACTAATCTCATATTCGTCGTAGACATGATTCGTTGTTATATGAACTACCTGTATTCGTCAAACCAATTCAGTGTCTTTTGGATATCAACAAAGTAACTTTACTGCATTAATTATGATTGAGTACCTACTGTTTTTTGTTTCAACTAAGATCTTGCATCAAGTAACCGTGAAAAACTAATTAATTCAACTAATCTCATATTCGTCGTAGCCATGTTTCGTTGTCATATGAACTACCTATATACGTCAATCCAAGTCAGTGTCTTTTTCATACCAGCAAAGTAACTTTATTGTAATAATTAAGGTTGAGAACCTACTTTTTAAATTATTAATATTGTATAGCAATCAAACAACAATATTTGATTTCTAACTGTAATTTTATTTAAGTACACAAAACACATTACACAAAATACAAAACACTGTTTAAAAAAAATACAAAACACTGTATTACGCAAAATACTCGTACATATTATAGTCTAAAAGGTCAAGGGATTTTTCATAACGATCATGGATACGGTTTGATTTACTTAAATGGTTTGTAGAGTAGTCCCTTAATGTGAATGATGTCGGTCTGCCTGTTCTCAGTGGTTGAGAGATATAGCGCTTACAACTACCATTTCCCTGATCGTTTTTTTTTCGCAACAATGAAGCCTTGTAAGCGCTATAAACTCTAAGTTGCAACCACTGAGAACAGGCAGACCGACATCATTCACATTAAAGGACTACTCTACAAACCTTAAAACTAAAAATCAAACCGTATCCATGATCTGCTTGTAAGCATGAGCAATTAGCTCCTGGCCAACGTTATCTTTTGATTTTGTTTTTCTTAATAATTCCAAGATTTTAATTTTTCCCACGGGAAAATAAACAAACAAATTATTTATTTGGTCTCCATATGTAGCTTCAAAATCAATGTTCAACTAAAAATCACCAACCACAATATAATAATATTAACTTTACAAACTTAACTCAAATTACATGTATAATAGTTTATTTATTATGGTAAACCTTACCAGAGTATAACCTTGCGGTTTTCTTAGCGTTGGGTACTCGTTCATATACGATTCCAAAGTCTGCATATCATCATGATTGTTTTTAAGACGCATAATTCGATTATTTAATGTGTTTTTCCATTTTATCTCCACCAAGCTCCAAGGTTCTGAAGAATTTAGAAGCCACTGTAAATCATCTTCAACATTTTCATCCAATGTGTGGCTTTCACAAAGCAAACCGGATAATGGTCTAGGAGATGATGAAGATGAGGGCGTAGGACTTTCCTGTCTGCTTTTCTTTCTTTTAGTTGTCAAAGCCCCTTACTGCTGTAAACGTCTTCTTTTATTCAAGACCTGGTGTACAAGCTTACCTGGATAGATAGATAAACCGTTTATTTAGAGCACATAAAAGACATAGCACAACACACACAAGTACAAAAAAAATTATACAATTTACTTGATTATAAAAAATAAGGTGCCAATTTACAAAAAGAAAAACATATTTGCACAATAAGTATACCTACTAACACCATGACGTACTTCAAATAAAATAAAATAACAAGTATAGGTACAAGGTGCGATGTGCGTCTCAAGGTTGCACCAAATGGGAGTCCAGCTCAGCATGTGCCAGGCATGCACCTGACGCTGATATTCTGCTGGATCCCTGTAGTGACATACGGACGTCGAGTAGATGAGATAAATTGGTGTTGTGACAAAGTTTTAGTCATGCACGTGGAGTCAAATTATGTAAGTATACCCTCAACTTAAATCTTACCTCGCGCTTGAAGAACTGCACCAGAGGCAGTTGTACATGCAGGAATGTAATAGGTGGTGGTCCTCTCACCGGGGAAGAGTTCTTTTATCAAATTTGCCCACTTAAAATAAATTGGTCCAACAATTGGTGAGTTTGTGTGTTCGTTTAATATTTCTCTGGCAATTGTGGAAGCCAATAAATTTCTGGTATCCTCTCCATCAAGAGTTCCACCTTTATATATCATCAGTGAAGATGTCTCCAGTGACTTTATCAAGATATTTTCCAGTAACTGAAAAAAAAATGGTCAGATCAAGTCAGATGAGTATTACTATTTTACAATTACATACTTACAGTTTTTTTAGGTTTACCAATGGTAGGTTTATAGAATTTTTAGTTTTTTTACAAGTATTCATGTGGAATAAGTAAAGTAAAAATCAATAAATTTGTTCAATAATAATAATTTGTTTGAAAGTTGTTCACCTCATAACCTATTTATTTGGTGACCGTACTTAAAAGTTTAAAAGAAATATATTACCCCACTCTGAGTTCCTTGATCAGGTAGGTACCACACTATTTGTGGGCACGTTTTTTTCTAGAATTATAAAATTACTTGAAGCCACATTTTCTTTCTCTACAAAAGATATGTTTTTTGGGTCAAATTCTAAATCCGATAAATCTAGATACTGCAAACAAAAATAAGGTTAGTGAGTCACAGTAGGGTACAATAAATATTTTGCTGGAGTCTGGAGTAGGTAATAGGTAATTACTCAAATAACTACTATGTACATTTAAAACATTATTTTATGTAACTCCTTAACGAGGTGTTATGTTGTTACTTGTTAGTTTGTCAATAGGTATTTCGGCCTATAAGTGAACAACTGTAAAATTTACATTAAAACAAAAGTAGAAGATTACTTGGTCAGTGGGTCGTCCTAAGACATCGTCTTAGGGGCACTATGAAAAAAAGTCAAAAGACTTCGCATTAAATACCATCGACAACAACCTACCGGTAAAGATATATTGTTGGTGCCTAGAAATTCTGTCTTCCAAGCTCTCCAGCACCTCATGAACAGCACCCTTGGGCCTATCTGAGGGATGATGTCTTTCACGTCGTCGGGGGTCAACGCTGCTAAGGCTTGGATGTTGATCGCCTGATCTTTAAAAACAATGTAAATCTTTCGTGAACTGGTGAAATTAATAAATTTCAAAACGAGAGGTATAGAGTTATTGTTTAATAACGTTTCACCGCATGTTCGCCTAAGTTAGGTAGGTACCTACTAAGTTAAAATATGCTAAAGATAGAATCGGCACCAGCGAACGCATTTTGATCAGGGGGTCGTCAGCGTTTTAAATCAATGGTGTGGTCTGCATATTACCTACTAGCCTACTTAGGTACTAATAGCATTCAATAAACCCAGGTACTAAGTTTAGGTAGGTATTGCATGATATAACTTACTTACCTGAAAATTTTGGGATAAGATCGGGTAGCTCCCATGTCTTTAATAATTCGGCGATTTCGTCCATGTGTTCAATATTTATTGTAGCACTCACGATTCGTTCACAAAAATTGTTACACAAGAAATAAATTGTTACGCCGGCCGAACTTGTCAAAACGCGTGCGTTTGTTGTACTGGTTTCTTTTCTGACTGACCGGGTGAATCAAATCGAACAACAATGCTCGTTTTTAAAAACTATTATTTTAATTTTCTAATGCTAACAAGTAGCTTGTTACCATGAACTTAAATTATTATTTGAAATATAAAAGTGAAGAAGTAAAATCAAACAATGCATGTATGATGTAACAAACACTGTAGCTAAACTGAACATGTGCATATTTATCGATCTCAATAAAATTAAATTGTTCTGGCAACTATGAGCATTATTGGATGCAACCACTTAACTTGTTTGATTTTAATAAACAACCTATTTATACAACCCTGCTCGTTGTTAAAAACTACTATTTTAATTGTTTATTGTTAACAAGTAGCTTGTTACCATGAACTTATATTATTATTTGATTTATATAGGTGAAGAAGTAAAATCAAACAATGCATGTTTGATGTAACAAACACTGTAGATTATACTGAACATGTGCATATTTATCGATTTAAATAAAATTAAATTGTTCTGGCAACTATGCTATCTTGTATAGAGTAATCAGAACAATAATTATTTCAAACATTTTAAGGCCAACTAAGAGAAAAAGGATCTTAGTTAGTCTGCATTTTTCTCAGTGCATATATTGTGTAATAATTTGATGTAAATGTATCATATTAGGTAGAACAGAATTGTAGCCTTGCTTTGAGGCTGATTTATATGCCATAAGGATGTGACGAAGGTCAGTGACCAAATATATGATTATTTATATATCTTCGTATGCAAATTGGACTGAATTGGATTAGTGTTTTCATTGTCATTCTGATTGTTAATGCTAATTAATATTTGTCTAGTTCTGTTTATGTCTAGTCTAGGTTTTTGTATAGCTTCCACGAATTTCAGGATCTTTTTCTAGAATTTTGACGTGTACTGAATGAAGGAGAACTTAAGCTAAAATTCTATTAAGGTTGCTCTATGCATTGGATTTATATCTAGGTACCTATTTACAGAGATTGGGTATGGAAATAACCAGAGGCCTTAGTCAATTGTCCACCATTAAAATTCCCCGCACTATTTTTAATAGCCACTTACATACCCAAGTGTGTTGATTTATTCTAAATCAGAACCTCACGAGAATATTATTATGTAAAAGAATACTTTTAAAATTCTCCACGGCAGCGTCAATAATTCCGTATCTAAGTCGAATATCGATATTTATATCGGACTCTTGTTATTCTGAACAAATAAAATAAAGCGTTTATTAGGATTCGCGTCGTGGTTCTGTTTCGAAGACTGTCTATTGTTTCTTTGGGGCTATCAATCACCTATAGTTCGGCCGGCCGGGCTTGGGACAGGGGGTACGCGAGGGGTACGTCGGCGAGGGGGGAGGGGACGCGAATAACGGTTATTGAAATGAGACGAGGCCCCGCTTTTTTCCAAATTTAAATTTTGATAAGGCAAGTCCCTGTTTTGCTCTAACTGTGTCCTCGTTTGGTGAGGGTGGCTTTTTTGTTTCTGCTCCAACTGTTCTGTCTTTTTGTTTTTTTTTTTGTTTTAGTGTTTGAATTTAGTATAATATTGGATAATACAAGGTCTTCGGCGGGAGAATCTTGATGCACCTTTTTTGATGGCTTGTTTTATATAACGTACAACCTTCGCACACCTTCGCTTTTTCTCTTTTAATAACCATAATAGGAAATTAAAAAATGTGATAGAATAGAGCTAGACAAACGTTACGTCTAGTTTCAATAAGAAAAAAAGATCTTAATTTATTAATTTTATACCTGCTACTAGAACTCTTACGCCACTTAACTAGGCGTCAAATTGCAACTAGAACACCACTATAATCAATACGCCAGACATATGAATTATGAACTCATATTATTCTCACAAAAACTGATCTATTTATTCATCATGTCAATCGGGCGCAGTTGTTAATTCGTTTTACACCAGTAAAAGTGCGTCGACACAATTCCAAATATTCGATATAGGTTTTTTGCCGAGCAAGCCGGCCACGCCGCTTGAATACGTTATTCGAACCAGAATAAAGCCGAATTAACATATCCCCAAATCTCAACTCTCGATTCAGACTTTTTTGTTATGTAAAATTTTAACTCTCCGTCCTTAAATCGTTGTTTAGAGAAAATGGTGGACGCATTGACACCTACGTTATACGGCTCGACATTTTTTTCACTCAAAACTTCTATTATTTGATACGTCTCATCGATATTCATGGGCCGGGAGAGTTGTAAAATGCAATAAAACACAATTTTTATATGTTGTGTTTAGACAGTGTCCGAGAGATGATAACGAAACCTGTAGGCCAGTCGATATTGTAGGACCGGATATCGCCGGCCATTCACAAAAAACCAACACGCACACACGGACACGTGACGTGTGAACACGCCACACTCACGCACGCTCACACGGTTCATTCATAAGGAATAGAGCCTTTTACAGCGTGAACAAAATAGTGGTCAGCCATGCGATGGAAATATTTGTTAACAAGAGTTTGTCCAATCCAATGAACATTATGGTTATTTGAAATATATTTGTAACAGTGGGAGGTGCACTTAATAGTATCGATAGTAATCACGCGGTCTTTACATATGGTGGTTAAGATGTCTTTTAAAATTTACTTTGATATTATACCTTTCAAGGTATAGTAAAAAGTAAGTATCTGGTAGTGCCATCTCCTGTAAGGTATTTCTAAGCAATCAAAACAGTAAAATGGAATGCAGAACAAGCATGCTTACATGCATGCATGAACGTGCATGCCTAACCCACGCAAGTTGTGAAAGCCGGTGATGAGCAACTCACAATGCAATAGCAACTTGTCATTATCCATGTCGTATTGTAATCTTGTGGCATCCTAGCGGTATACTCATCTATGTTGCTATAAGTACGATAGACAAAACGCAAGGTGGAACCAGAATTTAAAGAATGATACTGACCTAAAAGTGCTCTCAGATGAAACATCTTTTTCTTGAACTCCCGAGGTGACATTAGATGGTTTACCGGTTTCTGTTCCAATATAACATTAGAAGCTCTTGGACGCAATATTGTTATAACCTAGACTTGGTATAAGTTTACATGTAACACTCCTTCTCTGCCAATATAAGTACAGTTAGAGACTGGTTATGTTAATCACTTGCAATACTGCTTATCCCTCAACAAAACACAAGACACCATTATCTATACACAACAACCCGTAAAGGTAAACATGTAAGTATCTAATAGAGGCGCGCCTCGCACGCCCTAGCATGTCGAGATAAAATGACTCATTGGTGTTTAATCCACTGCCATAAAAATGTCCAAGCCATAGCTCCGTTCTCTTATACCGGACCGTTGACATCGAGCCATCGACTATCGAACCATAGACTATCGAGAACCCGTTCGACATCACGTGCTAATTAATTCATATGTAGGCGTACCATTATCGATAGAATTATGTGGTAGCCCTATACTTTATAACGTCCATACATCTTGTCAGAAAAAAAAATGATAAAGATGTTTTGTGTCCCGTGCGTGATTTTATAAGGTAACGTTTTTAATTAACATAATATGACTATTAAGTGGTATCTGGAGAAATGCTTTTCAAATATTTTGGGTTGGCTGGTTTATTTATGATTGTTGTGGTCATAGTTTAACGTGTGGTCTCTCTTTCTTTAGGGCTAGCCCAACGTTTGCTTTTAATGCTGTAACTAAGTGCTATAAACTATGATCGGAGACTGCTATTAACAAAGATGAGAGGGTTTAGGCTAGTGGCTGTCATTTACAAAACGTCGTTGATTTGTGTTTGTAGTTTCAATGAGTTTGACGTGAGTATTTCGGTAGCTCGCAAAACTCCAAAGTGTTTAAAGTGCGACCACCATAGCCACACTTTTTTCCTTGCACTTTTTTTCTCTTATCACTGCCGCTGTTAGAATTTCACTTTATCTAGGCGTCCCAAACATGGTGATCATTTGATACGGACTTTTTGCTTTCAATGAAGGTGTTGGTTTTGATTGCTTAGCATTGGAATGCTTACCATGGCTGATATTGGGGCTATGGGGAAGGAGTACACTATCGCGTACTCCAGACCTCAGGATAACCCCATAGGATACTCCTTAAAAGAATTATCCACCTGGATGACCAGCCACAAAACCTCGCCCTTATACTTAACAGTTACAAAGCTAGTTAACCACCTTCTACCTAGAAAAATCCGTTCACAACATTGTAAAACTTAACATCCTTATAGTTAACTTCTAAACGAGTAGTGAATATGTCTGGCATAGCGTAAAACGCTTCATAAAAGGCGAGGTATCGTTTGCTCTGAGCTATGAGGACGATTTGTTTCACCTCATAGAGACTGTTAACATAGTTGATTGGCTGCGTAAAGACTGCAGACCTATTCTGGACAGTGATTCTAATAATTCTACAAGAGCTTGCGGTGTTTTGGTGGCAGTATAGGCCTATTTTATGTGGAAAGTAAAGGACGCCTATAAGTTGAACACTAGTGTTCAATAGAATTAGAATAGATTTTAGTGCGGTATAACTTACTTGTAGCAGTAATATAAGAGAGGATTTCTTTGATTGTTTTCTTTGTTATAACTCCGTAGTTTGCCTTTTAAAGATTGTTGCTACTTAAACTTGTATTGTCACTTACGGGATATCTTCCGTGATTATTTGTTATTTTGAGCTCTCGATATTTCGACGCTGTTGCAAGCGCGATGATCACAGCGTCGAAATATCGGGAGCTTAATAGTCATATTATGTTTAGTTTTAAACCGTGAAAACTTAAAAAACAGCGTTTGTTGCTTCTTATCAATCTTCGATTAAGTTTGCAGCGAAGTGAAGGAAACATTCGTGAGGAAACCTTTGATATCCATCAACGTAACTTGTGATGGACTGTAACTAGGGCATGCTGAACCCGGTTTCAGTTCTATAGTAAAACCCGGGATTTCCCGGGTTCTGCATGCCCTAGCTGTAACAATTCCCTCTGACAGAGAGGAGTCCTAGTTATGCTTAAGTATATCTGAACCCTGAATCAATAGGATTCAATAAAAAAAGACAGAAAAAGAACGAAGCAATGCCTGTGAACCCAGAGAAACTCAAGAAGCACACAAATAACATTTGGTCGCTGAGTAATCATGAAAATGAGCTTCCAGAGTAAGGACGCCTTAAATTGAGATGTTCGTGCTGTGTGCTTGAGAATAACAACAAATATGAGGATGTTAGAAATTACAGCCGTTTGCTCAGTTAGTAAGTTTTATTTACCCGTGATTTGTAAGTGTTCGGTGGAAAGTCATTCTTTTACTGACTGATGGTTATTGAACAGGCATAGGCATGAAACTTACCTATTATCATGATATTCAAATTACAACATAAAAGGTAAGTGTCGTGTAATTCTGTTGTGTGTGATTAGCATAAATAGCTATAGCTAATACTTTTAAAAGACTTTTTCATTATCTGGATGAATGCAGCTTTCATGTTAAAAACAATGTTCAAGTATTAATACTGAGAATCTTCATCATCATCATCGGCCTATTAGTGTTCCCACTGCTGGGACAGGCCTCCTCTCTATGAGAGGGAATGGGCTATATAATCCACCACGCGGGCCCAGTGCGGATTGGTAGATGTCACATGTCTTCGAATTTATGGTTCTAGGACATGCCGGTTTCCTCACGATGTTTTCCTTCACCGTTTTGAGAGCAGCGGTAATGTAATAAATTACACAAAGTAATGCGCCTGCCTGGGTTCGAACCCACGAGTTACTGAACGTAAGTCGGGGCCGCCACCACTGGGCCACCGCTGCTCTCTAACTGAAAAACTCCACTCTACTGAGAATCTTATGGTCCTCATAATTATTACCCAGTCATCATCTACCTAGCCTTTTCCCAACTATGTTGGAGTCGGCTTCCAGTCTTACCGGATGCCGCTGAATACCAGTATTTTTCATGGAGCTATCTAACATCCATAACCCAGTTTGTTCTAAATAAAAAAAATTCTTAGAATCATAACTAGAATGCAGTTAGGATATACTTGTATATGCATTGGCAGAGGCTAAATCCTAAGGTCAGAAGAAAAAAAGACTTCATTAAAGGATTTTTAGTAAGTTAGATTAATAGTCAGGAAAACATGGCATTTGTTCATTTGGCCACGAATAAGATGAGGAAATATGCACCTTTGTGAATGACGGGTCCTAGTTAAATAAAAAAGCTGGAAATAAGAGCAGACGAAGAAGAACTCTCCTGAACGAGCTGATATCTTGACTGAGAGACCAAGGAGGACTGTCAAGTTAAAAAATAAATCATGTCCCCATACATTTAAGTAGGTACATATCCCCATACATCAAAAATAATCAGATAAAACGAAGTAAGCATTCAACTTAAAAACATGTACGAATTACTTGAGAAACTTTATTATTTCCTCTTCCAATTATATTCCGCTTATTTGTCAATCCGTCGCAATCTTTTAAAATTAAGCAATTTAAAATTTGGCATACCTAACAAACTTGTTCCACACCCATTCAGATTGCCCGCATATTTCCGCCGCAGGGTGTTTCTGCTATATCAAAAATTCGTGTATAATGGATACTTTATACATCTTTTTATAGACTTTCGAGGGCATAGGCTACTGTGGTTCTGTGTTTTTACTGGCGTAGCCCTAAAACCTAGTTATTTATATTAAACTAGCTGAAGCCCGCGGCTTCGCCCGCGTACTTACTTACGTAGTTCCTCGAGAATCTATCCATCGGTGAAAACAGCATGAAAGTCGGTGCAGTAGTTTTTGAGTTTATCGTGAACAGACAGACAAACTGACGCGGACTTTGTTTTATAATATGTAGTGATGGTGATTATTCAGTACCACGAAAAGTTCAAGAACGTTACACTAAAATACAGATTGAAGTTCTTGATTTAGCATTGATAGATTGGTACAAATGGTTCAACCCTGTCTCCTAATGTAGGCTAGGCCTGTATTTTAGAGGGCAGTGTCCGGCTATAGAAAAATGTTTATAATTATAATTCTTTTAAAGTAGACGTGTTTTACATATCAAATGTAAAAATATGCCCCGACCCATTTTTTGGACAATCAATTGATTTATTTGCTTAGTTATAACTGTAGTACTACGGGAAGTCATTTCTTGAACAATAATCTTTAAATATCTTTTACAAACTAGTCAATCCAACAGATGTTGTCCTATCAATTTGAATTCGAATTGACCTACTACCTACCCACTACCTACCTATAAAAAGAAAAAAAAAGTAAAAAGTACGTCCGTCTCCTGGTTCCAAGCTACCTCCCCACCAATTTTCAGCCAAATCGGTTTAGCCGTTCTTCAGTTATAAATAGTGTAACCAACACGACTTTCTTTATCTACCATAAATCAGCCTCAACGATGTAAATCCAAATTGATTATTAATAAAAACTTTTTTGCAAAAAATAAAACCGACTTCAAAAAGAAAAAGTGAAAAATAACTTTAGCTTCTGAAGTCGGTGACGTTTGTATGATTCATTTAATTTTTTTGTCACCGACTTCAGAAGCTAAAGTTATTTTTCACTTTTTCTTTTTGAAGTCGGTTTTATTTTTTGCAAAAAAGTTTTTATTTTTCACTTTTTAGTGGTTCACATGGAAAGTGCATACCGTTACAATTACAACAAGCCCAAACACGACTAGGATACATTGTCTCATTATGGAGTTCCGTGACTCTTGGCTTCATCATCAGATCTGATGGTAGAATGGTTCTTATCAAACGCAAATGCTTCACTTGTTGTAGAAAATATAAAAATTGCTGTACGTTATCCTATAAAATTTGAAGAGTTCCCTCGATTTCGCCAAGATTCCATCATCAGATCCCGACTTGGCGACTATGGGACCAACTTGGAAGTATACCCTTTCAAACAAAAAAAGAATTTTTCAAATCGGTTTAGGCGTCTTCGAGTAATCGGGTAACATACATAAAAAAAAAAAAAAAAAAAAAAAAAAAAATACATACAGTCGAATAGAGAACCTCCTCCTTTTTGGAAGTCGGTTAATTAAAGTATTTCCTCCCACTTCAATTAAGGCGACGCGATAATTTGCAACGTGGTGCATAAAGTGTTAGTGATGGACTAATCCCCGAGTCCTCGTGGCCCGTGGCTACATGCCCAGGGCAAGTTGTAAATTACACCATTGCCAGCCTCGGAGACAAAGCCTTTGGCTTATTCTCACTTTTAATGCGCGTTTAAAGTTAAAAGGCGCATTTAAAGTTATTGTTTGTTGCAGTTTTTAAAGCTGGGTTGTATTGTTCTGGGCTATGGTTTACCTTTACAGGAATAGTGTGTCGTATGTGATTTAGATTTTAAGATTTATAATATTACGTGGTCAGAAATTGCACAAAATAGACAGGTTGCCACTTTGACAGACACTTTGGTCTGTATGTGCCCTTCTTAAACTTACAGATCTAACATTCGAATAAATACAGTTATTTTCTAAAACAATAATTGTAGCGAGCTAAACATCATAAAATATATAGAAACGGGTATTTATCGCGAATTTACCTTTAATTTTTTTTTTTTTTTCTGTTCGTGAAAGTTTAAAAAAGAGACGAGCTAAACATGTTTCATGAACACCATTTTAGATATAGAATAGAATAGAATATATTTATTGTAAAAACATGAGTATACATCAAATAATATACTCAAGACTGTCATTCATTCATCTCCAAATCTGTCCATTGCACAATAAAATATGGTGACAGTAAAAGCCTTTGACATCGACCGTCAAAAAATTTGTTGACATTAACATTCGTTTCCGTTAACCAATGACTAATACGACATATTTACCTAAAATGCAAATATTAACGTAAGATCGAAACAGAAATAAATTAAACATTAGAGAATAATTAAGTGGACTTAACTTCGTCATAAATTATTATGAGTAAAGTTTCTTTTTTTTCTATACAAATACAGAAAATAGAAGTGTCTGTGTGTCATGTCAAAATAATAGCTTTTTACTGAATGCTTAAGAAAATATATATAACAAAAAATCTTTTTTTTTTAATTTTTGTGTCTTTGTCTGCCTGTTTGTTCCGGCTAATCTCTAAAACAGCAGAACCAATTTTGACGGAACTTTTACTAGCAGATAGCTGATGTTATAAGGGGTAAATTAGGTTTTTTATTAAAGAAAAATAATTAGTGTTCCACGCAAAAATAAATAAAACCCTTGAAATTGTTAACAAAATCCTATCAAAAAGTAATATTTTTTACAATTATTTCACGCGAACGAAGGTCGCGGGTAACGTAGTAAACAAAGATAGATGTTAATAAGTTGGTGTCGTTAGGTTGGTTCATAGTAAATATACTAATGTTGGCAATACTGTTGATCTCCGAACCTGCACGTGGTCGAGAGTTGACATACTAATTGTTTACTACTGTTGACACTATTTTCTTTAAAATACAGAAAGATAAATAAGCGTCACTGTGGAATTTTAAGGTGTTTTCATGGAAGTGTTTGTAACAGTTTAGTAAAAGTGAAGAACTTCCAAGAGTTTTATTTGTATCGCATAAAAAGGCATATTAGACCAGTAATTTGTATGACGTAGATAGTCAAGAGCATTCTATCTATTTTACAACGAAATGTGTGTGTAGATTTCAAATGAATGTGGTCTGCTAAAATACATATAATATCTTTAAAAAACACCTGGAACTCCAACATTTAAATACCGATACCAAACGTCTCCCTATCTTTAAAACGTGTTTATCTCTTCGCAGTACTGTAACAAGACATCAAATAGTTGCAGAATACCCCAGCACGGCCGGACATGCGCTCGCGCACTACAAATTACAATCAACACAGCGACCATGTCTGCGATGTTCGCACGTGGGGACGACCCTATCCCTATCGACTTACAACAAACACATATACACCAAGATTATTTTATAGTAATTTCTCTATTACGATATCTCCTTAGGTGTTTCGCACGAGCCCTGTTCAAGATAACAGCGATTTATATCTTCATTATATTATGTTTGTACCTACGGAACATTCCTTTTTTTCGTCGGTTTTGTTTCGCTACAATGTCTCTCTGAAATGTTTATGCAATGTACCTGCTGTATTGTGGTGATGTCAGGTGAAGTTTTTTGTGTTACTTCTCTATATTTTATACTGTCTTGTATATAATGGATGTTTTTATGTAATCGTCTTTTAAATAGGTGGCCTTTTTTCAGAAAGTTTTTGCTTTCAAAACACGTCATAGTTTTGAACGATCTTTCATGTCATTTGACCTATTCGGTATCGAAATAAAATATCGACACTTAAATTGGCAAACCGCAATAAAATAATCCGCACTCGTCAAACAAAGGCAGAACCAGTTAACGGGACCAAATAAAAAACACCAAACATTGTGACACCTAGAAAGCTGAAGCCATTAGATAAACATGAACAATGTATGAATCAGAGGTGTTTATACTAAGACACGGCATGTCGAAATGTCCGTCAGCTCGGGACGGCCTCGAGACGAGCGGGTTACAAGCAACGGGCGGAGACGGGCCCCGCCACTAGTATGCGTTACAAACAATTGACACTTGCCTTCTTTGTCACATAATTGTTCTAATTTCAAATTATTTTGAATATTTTAAAGATGGAATGTTCGTTCCATACAGTGTATGATGTTGTATTTTTTTTTGTCTGAGGTTGTTATCTATCTAAAGACGGAGAAATGTAATGCTTATATAATACCAGGATAAAGATGCATTACTCCGTAATATATGTATATCAGGCCTTCGTGCCCGCTCAATTCGAAGGCCCGGCCTAATAGTTTTCCAGCCAGCACTGATTTACAATCAGGATAGGACTGTCGATCTGTAGCGTTGCGCCTACGCATTCACTATTATAGCTAGCAGCTACACGTATTATTTATGGTAAGAAGCTTTCCTAAGGATTATGGAGCCGGGCGTCAACAATGCAACTAATAATTTTTAGGTTTCTATTGTTGCTGTTGTATCAATATTTTGTTAACTTTTATTTGGTTGTCTAAATAAATTTTGTGTACACATTCTATTTTCAAATATAAATTGTGTTCGAATATTTAAATTTAAGTACATAAAATGTGAACTTAGTGCGACATAAAGAGGCGGGCTGACGGTTCGCATTTCTCGTTACGTAGGCCGCGGGATCCATGAAATACATTCACAAACAGATGGCTAAACCTTTGATTACTTTAGAATTACGAGTGGCGTGGCGTACTTGATTATAATTGCGTGGACAGCGCGGATCTGATTTGCGTGACCAATCCTGCTCAGGTAATGACGCGCGCCTACCGCCCGGCATCGCTGCGTTTCAGCTTAAACCTTCGCTGATATTACATGAGCGAAGCGATCGTGGAGACATTTGGGAACCTGATTCTGTGGCGATGATGAGAGATTGTGATAGCTTCTCGGAAAACTTTACAAAATTTTTCAGAAGTCGCAGGACTTGTGAAAATTTTTGAGATTTTGAAAATCCTCGCCAGAGCTAATATGGCACGACGAGATGCGACATTAAACCTAATGAAGGTAACTTTTGGTTTAAGTTTGAGGCCTTCAACAACATCAAGGGCTCAGACCTTTCTCGACATCATTTCCTCATCCTCACTTCAGTCAATTTCTTAAGTCCAGTCCTCCACTCAAAAGCCAAAACGCAACATCTCCAAAGTATCGCTTCATCATCTCTTATCGCTGGCAGCGCGCCCTCTGCCGGCCGCGTAGCGCGACCGCCTCACTTTCGCACTTAATCGAGAAATATGGTTCGTGCTCTTATGCCTTTATTTATTACCACAGGCCTCGGATTAAGAACATCGATTTATATTGTCCTCATTAGTGCTCCTAAATTGATTAGTGTAAGCTTTCGTTATGGGGTAACGTTGGTTATATTTTAAATATTATGTGGATAGTTTGTAAATTCGCATTTTGTGGGATAGTTAAGGGTACAGAAATGGTTCAAAATTGATAGCTTACGTTTGGCTGCAGTTGGAAAATAAATATCGCTGGACATTACACACAGCGCCATCTAGTGCCGCACTAAGCAAGGCTTGTGTCGTAGTCACCAGACAGTTGATATACTACATCTATACTTTTTGTTTGAAAACTTTCTGGGTTTTTGTTTTTGGGTCGTTGCATTTAATAGAGACTATATAATTAACGACGTCTAGTTCAACTTCCACATACAAGTCACAAAAAGACACCAAATATTCAGAACGGTTGCATAATTCACAGGCCGAAATAGCCCGAGGAAGCGGCTACTTCCCGCCGCGTCACGGGCGCACGCGACTAAAAACTTCGCGTGATCCACTCGTCTACCTACTTCATTATATTAATTACCCCATGTTAGTCTAGATTACACCGACACCGCCAACAACAATACAGGTATACAACAGATAAGAGACACTCGATTTATTGCTTGCATTTCTTTTGTCAGCTTTGAAATTGTACTCGCATAAGTTAACCAAGATTAAAGTAATCGAACTTATAAATTTTGTCGCCTCACCTCTATAAGGCCAACGGCGGTGTCGACGCGAACTTTGTTCAAATTAATGGGCCGCATTATCAGATCGAGCCTGGTACATGGCGTTTATGCTGAGATAATTTTGTGTGGAGAATATTTTTGTGCGTTTTTTTTTCTTTTTTTCATTTGGCGCTTGTTCCCGTGGGTTGACTTGTGATGTAAGCGCGATCACGACTCGTGGGCGCTAAGACGGTTCGCGTGAAAAAACGAATGAGTATAAATTAGTGTCCTACACAAATAAGAGTACATTTGGGGCAACATCTTGTGTTCCGATGCTATAACTCTAACACGATTTGGATGAATGAATCAGCTGATCAGAGGCATCCTTAAAATGACATTCTGTTACCGGTCAAGGTTATGGAAAATTCAGATATTTATTGGGTTGATGTAAGCAAAGGTACTGAAAACGGTGAAGAAAAACATTGTGAGGAAACCGGCATGTCTTAGAGAACCAAAAAATTCGAAGACATGTGACATCTACCAATCCACACTGGGCCCGCGTGGTAGATTATAACCCATTCCCTTTCATACAGAGGAGGCCTGTGTGTCCCCGCAGTGGGAACATTAATAGGCTGATCATGATAATAATGAAGCCACTGAAAACTTAAGGCGATCCAGTTGTTTCTTTTAAAAATACGAAACTCTTCGAAAGGAATTTTCACATAATCTTGGCTCCCCATTAATAACTAATATTGACAAACAAAAGACCATCATATGTCGTTTGGTATGTTTGGCATTCATTATGAGCTTGCCCACCATATAGCCATGATGATGTGTGTCTTATGTAAATGCTCACCAAAGCCGATATTATCACACATTGTCAAAATATTTCTATCGACTAATATAACAGTTATATCTGTAAGTATATAAATATCAGAGATTTACCGACACCGATATTTTTCTAAACGCTGCTATTTCGGGTGTCAAATATTTGTATAATGTATGATAAAATTGCTACTGAATGTCATTTTAATGTTGAAATTGAGAAACATAATATTGGTATTTTTGTTTATGATATTAATAAACAAGAATTTTGTTGTAGATATATTATCTTTAAAATACCTTTTGGATATAAAATTATAATTTGTACGAGCTCCTACTTACTCAAAATCATCTAACCAATAGAATCGACGAATTCAAATCAAAATTCAAATTAAAGAACTAAAGAACAGTCAAGCTATCCAGTTTAAAAAAAGAAAAAGAAAAGTGCAGCTCATAAAACAATGAAACCTCATAAAAGGCCCTAAACTGAACTAGCCAGGAAAACCCTAATCCGAACATGTCGTGTCGAAAACGGTAACTTGTAGGGATCCTAATTAAACAACTAAACATTAAACAAGCTCCAATAGCCATGAAATTCCTTATAGGAGCGGTAAACCAATTCCCTGGCACTTAAGAAGCGCGCGCGCACCACCTAATTGACAAATAAAGGTAGGTAGGTACCACATGTTAATGTAAAGGCACCGCGTTGACGACACTTAAGAAATATTTAGTTGTAGTGTGTTAAAAATATTTGGTGCGAGGAAATTTACGAGTATCTATGACTAGCCCTTTGCCTGCGACTTCGTCCGCAGAAATTGTGATAGCTCTGCTAATATACCCGATAAGCCTATAGCATCCACAAATAACATAGCTTTATGCCAGTGATTTTTTTTAGAATTGGATCATTTGTTCTGGAGATACACATAAAAACTTACAAACAAATTTTACCTTTTCATAATATTATGAATAGATTCGTGAGGATGATTCGTATTCCATTCTCGTTAGATCAGTCATTTCCTTGCTACTAAAAGAGTGGTAACGGCCTTGACTTTGGTGCTCTAGGTCATGGGGATAATCTAGCAAGGCACGTCATACAGCAGAAAATTCGAAGACACTAAATAGTACATTGTTATCCAAGGGGTGAAAGTAACTTATTTAGTCCCGAGACGGGGTTTGGCGCCCAAGCGTAGCGCGGGCGCTAATAGCTCGAGGGACTAAATAAGTCTTTAACCCGAGGTAAACACTGTGCTTTTCATTACGAATACAAGGAAAATAAAATCAAAAACACGAAACCACTCGAAAAAAAAATTAAGATC
Source organism: Xestia ashworthii (assembly GCA_950022955.1). Classification (NCBI taxonomy): domain Eukaryota; kingdom Metazoa; phylum Arthropoda; class Insecta; order Lepidoptera; family Noctuidae; genus Xestia; species Xestia ashworthii. The sequence continues at coordinate 9,956,766 of OX465564.1, forward strand.
GGATTGCCGCTTTCCCGCCTATTTTGTTTTTTTTTTCTGTGGCCGACTATTCAGCCTTTATTTTCACTATAGTCACTGAAAAAATAGTAAATATTTTGCCGAAATTTTTGTTATTTCAAAGAAATATTTGTAACTAAATTATAACTAAGTTATTTAAAATAATTATATTCTTTAATTAATACTGAATTTTATGTTATTTCAATTTTACATCGCGCTGTAATTTACAGGCTGTATAGAAGTCGGAACATGGTTCAATAGAAATGTGAAAATAGAACTAGATTTTTTTTTAATAATGTGACAGCTGTCAGTTGAAAGTGATTCTCCCTAGGGCTGAAAAGTATTACTTTCAGCCCGCTCCTCAGGCAACTTCAGACCTACTTTCCGAGTATGAGTAATGAAAAACCACTTCCTATCACAAGGAGGTTTTCGGTTTCATAGCTGAGCCACGTTACAAGCTGAATATGTTATACAATGTACAATTTAATTTTCTTCTACCACACATTTCTTCTCCGATTTAAAAGTCAAACCTAAGAATTTACGAATCCTCTTCACACTCAGTTGACCCTCACGACATTATTATGAACTTTACTGTTATAATAAACGGAGAGAAAGCTATAAAGTTCACTCAGAACTCAACATTAATTCCTTTAAAAACTACAATGAAAGCGTACTCTCTTACAATGACATTACAAATCGTCACCCCATAAAATCTCGATGTCGCATTTGAAATGAATAATTAGTGGTGTTATCACCGAAACAAGGGACTTTGTCTTAATTATTACACCATTATAAAGTGCTCCCCTCGACCTCTGGGCCCCTGGTACCCATCAACCAAGAAATGAAACTTGAGAGGGTAAGAAAAACTTGCAAGACAAGTCGAAGTATTAATTAATTCTAGCCACCATCGGTCGGTTTATTAAACGCTTAATTTCCATTTAGTGGGCCCGGTCTGCATGGAAAAATCTTGAATGACTTGAATTTTCCTTGTCTAAAAGGGAAGCGGGGCGAGGAATGTAAATGTTTTGTCGCGGTTTCATTTGAATTAATTAATGGATTTAATGAACGCGAACTTTTTCATCCGGCCTTCGTTTTCTGTAACAATGTTTATGGTAAATAAAACTTGTCAAGGAAATGCTTTTTTTGTCCATCTGTCGGTTTTTTCTTTTTAATTCGCTCAGTTTGTTGGGGCCGCCAGTTCAGCGCTGGATTGTTTGGATTTATTCGTGTAATTAGTGAAGTTTGTTCCGTTAGGATTATTTTTGTTCTTTTTTGTGTAACAAATTGGGTGGAATTCAATTTAGAGGTGAGTTGGATTGTACAAAAAGCGCTCGATTGTTTCAAATTAAGAACTTTTTGGGACCACTAATTCTCTTGGAGCATAGCTAACGAAGTGGAGACTAAAATACAGTTGTTTTTTTTTTGCAAAAGACCTATTCTCTACTTTATTATGTTTGTAACTTTATCTAAACAAATGAATAGCTACGAATTTAGATTTTAAATTAACTTAACTTTAGCCTGACCTTATTCAAAACAAATATAGAAAGTGGAAGACACACCATGGACAGCTCACAAAAAAAAATCAAATTAATAATTAAAACAACTTATTAAATAAACAAATAAAAACAGAACCAAGTTATCAACGCCTGTTTTTCTAAGCATGATTATTAAAATCTTCCTCAAGAAGGCGGGAAGCGAGCAGCCAAGGCATAATGATAAATCGCGTCAAACCTCCCCGCAATTATGACGGACGCCGACTAAATTAAACATAGACTAAAAATTTCAAAGCCACGTCTCCAGTCACTAATAAATTACGCGAGCGAAGGGTTAAAGAATAAAAAATGAGATAGCGCTTGTTCTATAATAATTTAACTCGTTTAGCGCAGTCGTCGAGTAATAAAGATTAAAAAGTTTATTTTTTAACACTTTTGGTGCTAATGAGGGGGCGTTGGAAACAATTTGAGGGATAACCTTCTAAAAGCTTCCGTCAGGTTTTTAATTGAGACTTTTTTGTGGGCCGAAAGGCTTTTAGCCCCTTTGACTTCGACTCGCGCCTTGCCTTTGTGTCTTCCACGCCGGTGATCTATTAATGAAGGAAAATATTTCCCTTTTTTATCTTTACAAATGACGTGTTTTTTTGATGTTTTTATAAATATTTAACGTAATTTGATAGCTGTTGTTTAATAGACTTTGATTAAGTTGAGGTGTGGCTCTTTATTGAAATTGATTGAGGAGCTTTTTAATTTTTGAGTTAAGAATTAAGTTATTTTATCAATTTAGTCTAAAGTTTTTTCTTAGTCTTTTTAGGTAATAATTTTATACATTAATTCTTGCAGTAGGTATCCTATTACAAGATGAAGTGGTAACTACAGTTTTGACACACCTACTTGTGTGAGCTTAAACATCATAACACTATATTGCCAATAATAAAAGCCCAAAAAATCATACAAAACACACATGTACGCACATTAGAACTGCAAAGCTAAGCGGAACATAAAAAAGCATAACTCTAATCTCAAGTAAGACATTACGAGAATACCAATGCATGCGCGAAAAATCGATCGCGCGTTGCCGTCTTAAATTCCTCACCCTTTTCGAGGGGGCTCCCCCAAAAAAACGAAAGAATAGAAGAGGGAAAAAATCTAAATCGTCTCATATCTCCCCCCCGACCCACCCCCGCCCCCGGACACCTCCGCCGTCAAGCACCCTCCTTATTTCGTATGCGAGCTCCTCCAGCAATCATTATAAGGATATCGATTAGGACTACGTCTCTAACCTGCCCATATCTTTGTGGAACACTCATGTGTACATAGGATTACTTTTGGCGACTTTCAACATTTCTTTTTTTGTTTAATTTTAATGTATTGGCGTTAAAATTACTGAGAATCTATTCAAATCATGTTCAACAGGAAGTTACAGTACAGTTATCGCGACCGATAAATCTCTTAAAAAAACATTGAGTCAAGGGTGTGAAATAAACTGACTGCTTATGATCCATAAAATCTCGTATGACCCAAATTCCATAAGGTTTTATCAGAACTTAAAACCCTGCAACATCAAAGATACTACACTAAAATACATCCGAACTCCTCAGATTCATGGTAAACAAACATTATATCGCGGAATACATATTGATATACGATTGGCTCTGAAAAGGTAAGACGAAGGAGACTAGTTAACAACGGAGGACGGCCCCGCATAAGCAGATGCAAATTGTTCCCGTTAAACTATTTCGGAAGGTAAACATTGAGGGGTTGTGGGCCCACGTGCAGATCCGGCCAACAAGATTAAAAATGCTGGATGGGAGGCCGCTGGGTCGAGTACGAGCCAAGAAATATTGGAGTTCACGAAGAAAGCCGCTTTGGGGATATGTAAATAGGGAACTACAAAAGTAATGTTTGAGTTTGGGACGTCGCGAGAGTGAGTGGTCGCTGGATTATTGCCGCCGATATTGTGCAAGCTTATCCAATTTAAATTGAGATCGATGTTTGGTTTTTGTTGGGTTATAAGGTTTTTGGTAAGTCTGGAGCAGGTAAATTGTAATTTTGTATTGCGTAGAAAGTAAAAATCAGTAATATCATCGACTGTTTAGACTTAAAATCATTGCAGAACATGTCAAGAACTCACAGTTTACTCAATGAAAATCTAATACTATACTCGTTACCAAATAATGCAACACAATAAAATATTCCAAAAATTTATATTTTCCAAAACTTCTAACCTCAACAAGCACTAGATTTTAAAATTCACGAAACACAAACAGTTACTATCGACAACACAATTGAAAGAGACATCTACCCACGAAGACACAAAACTAATGACGACTTGAATTCTAACAAACACAATGGTAAGAAAAAATACAGTAAAACTGCTCTCAACTCGTCTCCGAGAATTGAATAAAGCGAAAACTAGGATCTAAGGAATCCTACAGACGACACTTGACTTTAAACACGCGACTGACCACTGCGGGGTAATAGGTACAGTTAAGCTGGAAAAACCTTAGAAAATCCTTGAGATAAGACTGGTCGGTCTAATTGTATTCATATTTTGTTTGCCTTTTTACGTTGTTACGAAGATTTGTTGTGCTTGGGAGCACATGAATATTTGTTGTATTATTTTGTTTATTAAATTCTTCTTTCTTTCATGATTTTATACAAATTACTGGAACAATTTCTTATGGTGGAGTTTTTTAAATAACGTGTTTGAAAGTCGCAGCCTTCGCTATGCCGTCTTTAGCTACTCTTAGATCCACGCTATACAAAATTGTGTATGAGACTTCGTTTTAAACAAGTATGTTGTTGTGAGTGGGGTTATCTTGATCACTTTACGTCATCCGATGTCGGAATTAGGTACCTTTACGTCACTTTTCGGTAGCGTTTCTTCTATTGTTAGGACTGTTTACAGAAACACGGTATATTTTGGATAAAATATTGAATTTTAACCAAACCTTTTTAGTTCCAACAATAAATGTCTCTCGAAATTTTTGATTTCACTGCCCGATTTAATTTGATCACCAAATGCGTACCGACCGTAAAACTTTATTAAGGGCAAGTATACATAGTTACAGCAATATCTACGTTTTGTAAGTGCCTAATTCCGTTTGGCTGAATCTAATAAATCCCGACCGCTGAGCGGAGAATATCTCAAAGCTGTTTCATTATTCGGCATTAGCCGGCGGTCGGCCACGCAAATCTTGGCGTCCCTCAGCCCCGGCCAAGAGCCCCCAATTTCCCTCATTACTTACCTCCCGTCCGAGACAATGGCAAGACGACGACAAGAAAAAAAATATAATAATTTCAAGTGGAATAACGCTGAAAATCTTTTCACGGAAAGAAGAATTATTGTTGTTTTGCAAGCGAGCTCTCAGAGACAAAATGCACCATCCTTATTACGCTATTGTTCGGTGTTACGGGCTTTATTCATTTTTACTTGGCTCGACTTGAATGCTTATTAATTTAAGGCTATGATAAGCTCGGATTCTTTTGAATGTACGAAAGAAATGTCTGGCTATTGTGATGAGTTATTTTACATCCTATTAGAAGAGGAGTTCGCGAAATGTTTCGATAATGATGTAAGCCCCAAAAATGTTTGAGATGTATACTTTTATAGTAATATTTAAAAAATCTGAGTAGAATAAGAATCAAGCGTCGTTAATTAAATGTTTAATGAAGTCATTTACTTACTAGCTGTTACTACTAATAACAGTAATTGTAGAAATAACTGACCATGCACTTTTAGTCAGTTTACGTCATGTTTCTGTAAGCAACCATACTTGAGGGTCGAGAATACGCTAGATTAAAGCAGGCACGCCGATCATAAGTTACTACAAAGTTACTTAGCTCAGTTTTATTCGATACTAGAAGCCCCATGCAAAAATGCATTGTTTTACCACCTGCAATTATTTTGTATAATTATGTGAGTACCTATTTATTGGCTAACCGGGCCATATCCAGGGGGCTATTAAAGGTTATGTTATACACAACATAGTGAAGAAATTAATGCATGTAACCACTGAAATAAGTACACATAATGAAACGTAAATATACATCACACGAAACGCTTTATGGTAATCGAAATATGCCGAAATATGTTGTTAAGAGGGTAGAAAACTACCGGTGAACATGCAAAGGATGAACTAAGCTTTCATATTTTGCGGGTAGCCGTAACGAAGCGACTCGGAAACTTTCCTACCGTATGTCGTTCGAGTTTTTTAAGACGTCCATAAAGATTCCAACAAGGCTTTTGTGCCACTATTTGAACAACGCCACGATGTGAATCGTAGCTCGTAATAAAGCCATTTTTACAACATTCGAGTAACACAAATTACTTAAAACGTCACATAAACGAATTTGCGGGGACGTTCGTGTCGTTCAATGTGAAAATCTCGAGTAGAGTCCGCTTCGCGGTCGGAAGCCGGCTCCCCTGGGGGGTCGAGTCAAGAGTGATTACGAATTTTAATTATTGTTTTAAGCCGGTGGCGGCGAGGTGATGTTTCCCCGCCGAGGCTTATGCAAACAATCGACTTGCACTTGGAATTAATCCGACTCCGAGTTTTTTCCTTAGCGACAAGGAATTAACAAGCAAAGAAGTCATTAACTCGGAAGATATTCGAGGATTCCTTTTAATTGCGGCTTCCTTGACGTCCGTTTTCTAATTGGTTCGTGTCGGCGCGTTACTTGAAAGAATTTGAATTTAGAACTGTTTGTCGGGTAAACATTGATTTTAGGTTGGAGTCGTTTGCGCTATCTTTGTTGCGCGCGCGACATGCAGGTAACTACGTGTCATTACTGTGCATAACACACCCCCTATTATCCAATTATTTCTAACCTTTCAGCGTCGGCCGCTTCAGTGCAGTAATTACTCCACTTGGTAACTTTAAACGTGGTGCATGACAGTATAAGTGATTGTATGCGGTGAACTACGGCACCGCTAATGAATTATTTGTGGCTTGCGTGCAATCGCAACGTCCCTAATTATCCTACTGTTGGATATGATGTTATGACGTGGCATTGCTTTTGATTTCAAGTCTTGAGGGTTTTCCTGCCGTTTGGAAGTAAGACGTGGTAATTGGGGCTGTTTTGTTTAGCTTTTGTTGGGAAATGGAGGACTGAAATGGTGCAGCGGTTTTTAGTGTCAGGATTCAGCGCTCGATTACTTTCCCGGTAAAATTCAAATATCCATATTTGAATTTCGGGGGTCAGGGTATTATGTAATTTTATGATTCAGAGTCTTGTAAACTTACTTTATTTTATTACAAAGAGGCTGATTATGAACTCCGAATGCCCCAATTCCAACATGCCTACGTCTACCCACTTAAAATTGGCACATTATCTAATCCGCGGCAATCAGACCAAAATAATCGTAGGCAAATAATTTGGCATCTTCCAAACAAGAGAACAAATAAAAAGGCTGATTGAGCACCCCCGCTAAAATGACTCATTTATATTAACGACCAAACTCATCAATACTCATTCACTCGATTCGGATTTTTCCACGAAGATCCTTTCTCTAATTGAAATTGAAATCTGATTTCCCTCCCTTGGCAAAGCTCGGTGATTAAAAGTATAAGAAAAAAATACAAATAATCAAATTACAATATCGCTAACGATTCCTCAGAATCCTTTTATATTTTTGGGGAATAAATTAAAGACGGAGAAGGGAAGCCATGCTCCCGCAAACAACGGGTAACGATTTTGGTTTTAAAGCAGTTGTTGGTCCTAGTAATTATGCTTGGTTACCGAAGCAAATATTTTTGTGGAGAATTCTGTTGTAATTTACCGGTGAGGAAAATAAATCGTAGAATTTGAAGACTGTGGTTACGTATCGTAGAATTTGATATAATTTGGTATTGATTTGGATTAATAGGGTTCGTTTTCAGCTGTAAATAATCAGATATGAAAAGAAAATAAATTAATATTTTTACGCTATCTCCTGACATTATCATATTAAATAATAAAAACGATACTTCGTTTTTTCGTTTGGTAGTTTGGCGCACCAATTCAAAATATATAAACAATCATCATCATCATCCCCCATCATCATCATCCCTCTCATTGAGAGGAGGCCGTGTCCCAGCAGTGGGAACATTGAGAGGAGGCCGTGTCCCAGTAGTGGGAACTTTGAGAGGAGGCCGTGTCCCAGCAGTGGGAACATTGAGAGGAGGACGTGTCCCAGCAGTGGGAACATTATAGGCTGATGTTGATGATGATGGTGATGAAACAATCAATGTGTCAAAATCTCATTAAGTTACCTCACATAATTATATCAATTACTTTTGCGGAATTGAAATATCCATCCCCTTACTTTCCATCCACCATGATACCCTCATGTTGGCCTTTAATTTCTACAGAAGTACCTATTTAATATTTTAGAAGTCAAACAATAGAGAAAATTAATTATCAGATACTTACTGTCTTTTTAAAAATCCTAATGTAAAATCCATATCAAATTATGCAAAAATTTTATATTTATTTACCATCAATCCTGTAAGGTAGACGTGTGTATTTTTCATTGCCATTAAGTGTATAAGGCCCGTGAAGCTGAATGAAAAATTGCCCTATTTTGAGGATGGATGACGCGAATTAAAGAAGCAATTACTCATCAGAAAAGCACGAGGGCGGAATGTTAATAAGATGAGACTATGGGTGCGAGATATTTTTCATTTGGTCTCCTCGGACAATCACGAATTCGTAATTAAGATGCAAATGTTCAGACTCTTGTGGAATAATATTTTAAGATACGCAACGACGAGTGGTGGCTTACTTTTTGTATAGAATGTGTGTAGGTTGTCTTAGTTAACGTTGTCTGTTTTAAAATGAGTGATGACATGCTGTCTACTTTTTGGGGTTTTAGGTCACGTCATCGATTATTCACTCTATTTTGCGATTTTACTGAGATCGCAAGATGAGATTCTTTCTCTAATATTTGAATCAAGTTTGAACGTCACTTTCAGAATTAGTTTCGGAAACACTATCCTTTTTTTGTGGAGGCAAACCACATATCACTGAAGTTCATTGTAATAATTTTTAAAGGAGAGTGAAAATCATACATGACCTAGGGAATGAATGTGCACCTAGATAACAGTAGGTACCTATAAAACAATTTTTTTAATTTACGTTTTATTCAAATTAGATAGAGACGTTGCTTGCTTCTGATTGGTTAAAACAACGCGTCTTCCGATTCTTGAGCAAACGGCATCAAAACATCAAAACCGCCAAAAAATTACTTCATCGTGTAAGAATTTCAATCACGATATTGTCAAATATTCGAGTCATCTAATAAATGCCCCATAAACCCTACATTCTCTAAAAAAAAAGAGAAACTTCGAACACAATCAAGTTTACCATACTAAAAGTCCAAGGTCGCTAAGACCAGACAAGCGTACTACGAAGTAAGAACGTGCAGCTACCCAACGTCTGGGACGCCTCACGTTCGCCCCATGTTAAGCCCTCGAATTTTCTCCTAACTTTTTCCGCTCCTCACCACTTATCACCCCCACCCACCCCCCACTGGTCCATCGAGCTCGACCACTAATTGCGTCCGTTAATTAGGAAACGTCATGAGTGTTTACCGAGTAGCTAAGTGTGAAGTTCGTTCCCCACTAATGCCTTGGCGTGAAATTACTTCCGCGCCAAGTTGAAACTTTTTGAGAAATAAACTTGGCAGGATTAATTAGCTGATGGGAAGAGGATTAGCCGCTGCGTCTGCGTTCTAACAAGATTATAAGAGTTCTGTTTCCACAACTTTTCAACCTTACTTACGTTAATTTTGTTTGTTCCAATGTTTTAGTACTAGCTTCTATGTAAACACTTGATGGAAGTTCGCCACGTTTTCTTTCTTTTCTTGTATTTAATTATGGTTTAGGTGCTTGATAAGATAACTTGTCTTTTTCTTTGCTACTTTTCTTTTTCTGTTAATAAACGATCGCAATTACGTCTAACGTATTTATTCTATTGTCTTCTGTTTCCATTATCATAAAGCGTTCCTAAATAAGCATCAAGTAAATGGTAAAAGGAAAACAAAGATGGAGGTGCGAGCGGTTCGTCGAAGGAAATGAATCGTGGCGAGGTGTCAGTGGGTCGGTAATTATCACGTAGCCGGCTTAATTACGGCCGCATTCAGGCTAAGTGAAATGTGTCATCTGGCTGTTATTGGCCGCAAACGGACTTAAATCGTCACTGCGTAATACCTCATACATTGACGAGCTTAATGAATTTATTAGTCACGATTGGTATTGATTGGACTAACTGGCTGGTTTTGATTAAGTAGGTACTGTGTTTGTAGTGTATGTTGCTGATTATAACAGGTATTATTTAGTAGGCTCGTTTTATAAATGAGCGAATGGTTAATTTTACTGAGAGAAGGTCTAAATTCGTACTGCCAAGATGAAGTATAGATGTGGGTTCTCTATGAATAATTCCTGTTTAGTAATAAACGCCAATTCTTCCGCAAAATATTTAAAATGCATAGCACGCCTCTTTAATCATTTAGAACCTTAAAAATTCATAGTAAAAAAAAGCGATGTTGCAAATTACGTGGGTTCCGTATGATTTTGTTTTGTTATGACAGCGCGAGTTGGCAACGCCGGGTTCGGCGACCCCACTCCGAGTTTTAATGATAAAAAAATTCGTACAGAGGGGAGGCGAGTAAGTGCCATCGAAGGAGGGAAAAAACTACGGAGGAAAATATTTGGCGCGACAGGTTGCCTCTCCCCGCGTGAGGGGGACCTTGATAAAAATTAAATCTTAACGACGGAAATTTAAAGATGACGCTCCAACGATCAAGAAGAGTGTACATCTGAGCCCTGGGGCGCTTTAATTGGGCTGAGTACGAGACGAACCTTCTTTTATGTACTCCGTTGATTGATTGGTACATTTACGGCAGATCCCCTGTCAAACGTATTAGGCAAGACATGTATTTGTTAATGTTTTTAATTTCCAGTTTTTAACCACCCTGTATCTTCATCTTGTTCTCCGAGCTTCTGCTCTGTTAGACATTTTGCATCGAACATTTAATGTGAAGTTTATTACACACCCATTCAGCGTTTTACTATGAATTACATATTCATAGAAAATTATGAAATACGCGTTTAACTTAGATAGTAAAACGATAGTGTGCTGTGAAATGTTCGCGGAGAAATTATGATCTGTCGTAGTAATGTTGTTATACTGTTCTGAGCAATATATTGCCTAGGTTTGCTGGGAAATTGTAAACGGACTTTAATGACGTCATTGTGATTTGATAATCGTTTTGTTGGATTTACATAATCATGCCGTATTTATGACGGAATTTATCCAGGTGAATCATACAATCTGAATCTTTAAATTCTTTGAAGAAATATAACTTAAAACTTTTTTATACATCTACCGTACTCATGCCCTAACTGTAATTGTCCCTACCTACCCTTGCATTTGATACTACTTAAAACCCCAGACACGAAGAAATTACATAAAATAAAAGCAGTAACTCAAATTCGCCACCACATTGAAATTCAAATCGGGATGCAAGGAGATTTGCATCGGACGGCATCGAATATTGATTTTCCTACGTCTTGAGGGCCAACCATTGCAATCCTCCTTGTTTAAACTTTTTATTTTCACTCTTCACTCGCGTTTTTTGTTTCAACCACTCGCCCCAGGGCTTTCTCCCCCTACGCACTCCCTCTTGCATAAAAAAGCTTCTAATCGATAATTTCTGTGGGGTGCATTAAGCATATCGTCAGTTTTGTGCCACGAATGTTTTTCTCAATGCTTTCAGATTTCACCCTCAAGGCTATTTTTGTTTTGGTGGCCATTTCCGAGATTGGAAGGAGCTTATGTTGTGTTTAATGAAATTTTATGTTGCGTAGTACATAAAACAGGGTCTTAGTTTATGTGCGTGTTTTTATATAGATAATTTGGAAATATTAACTTCATCTTGTATCTTGGTTCTCACTTTTATCTGATTTAATTCATATCGGATCCATACAGTTCTATAATCACCATTGTCTTAAGCCCATTTTCTTCATTGAAATTGATGATACATCTAAATTAAGTTCAACTACTTCATTATTAGCAAAACCGATCCAATATTCTAATAAAAACCATAAAAGAAACAGAACTAACGGCTTTACAATTGAAAACACCAATAACAGTAACGATGATCGTAGACGGCGGATCTAATCAGACGAAGACGCATGGCATGGATGTAGCTAACTGCCAATATCTGATGCACCATGAGCCCACTGGCCCATTGTATTTGTTCTTTATGTTTTTTTACGGAGGGACGCAACGATAATGTTTTTATGGCCAGAGGGTCCGTCCTAATCAGGGTACGTTGTGATTAAGCCGAGCGCTTTCGATACTTTGACACCATAGATGCTGCCTCGATGGTTTTTCGGACAGATGGCGATTTGGACAGTAAAATTATCAAGAATTTCATTCATGATTTGGAAAGTTTCAATGTCGTCAACATTGCGTCACACAAGTAACACGATATCCCCAAAACAAAATCGATGTTTTGTTTTTTATAACTCAACTAATACTATCGTAACTGTTACAATTTAAATGCAATAGATTCTATAATCTGATGAAGTTTTAAGATTGTCTATTGAGATAGTAGATTAATTTCGTGTATGGGAAGAATTTTTATAGTTGTATCTACATTAGAAGGCGTGTCGAACGTATTTAAAGCTATCGAGCGACGAAACTAAGTACTTAACTAATCTCGAACTGATTAAACTGCTTTTCTTAGATACTTACACTCACATATTCCGAGTGAAATACGAAGAGACGCATAAAATGCTAATTTGACTCGGATCCACGGCCTACACATTCGGAATGCCTCCCTCCCACGAATACCGACACACGATAATGACTCCAAAACGGCAATTCGAGGCAGAGTTTTTCATAAAACGAGGTATATGAGTCAAGAACATAGGAGTCATAAACATGAGCAAACCACCCCACGCGTTCACCCCTTGCTCCGAAAAAGTCACCCCCGCACGTACCTACGTAGGAACACAAAAAAGGGCACCAAAGGGACGTTACGCATCCCAAGTAAGCGTACTCATTGCTGGCTCTGCAGATGTCTTTAATGGCTTTAAATTATATGTAGAGAGAGCTAACTGCCGCGACTCTAGTAGGTGATAGATCACGTTTTGGCCGTTTGCCGCTCTCTTGGCTTTATTATAGTTTGTTCTTCCTGTATTCTTATAATATTTATTTAGTTATTTGTTTGTTCTTTGTTATAGGGAGAGATTCACAAAATTGGATACTCTTTCATAGACTACCTACACAGTGTCTTATTTTCTCAAATTCAAAAAAGTGAATTACGCTCTTTTTCAATTGCTGTTGTGAGTTTTAAGAATGTGTGATGTGTTTGATTTTGTGAATAAACGAACATGGAAATCTTTACCAAGATTTTCAATAACACCCGATGAAAAGTAAGGGGATCTTTTAATATATTATTTACTACCAACGCCTTCTCGTATCGATAAAAATCTTAACAGATACTTGAATAAACATACATTCCCGGTTAAATTGGATGCGAATACGCTAGAACAGTAAGTAGACAGTTCGTAAACGTTATTGCGTTAAATTTTATAAGCAATGGCTGTACACGAGCGACTGAGCACGACTGCGCGATTTCATTACACAGGAAAAAAAAGTCGCGGAGAAATTGGAAAATAATGTCAATTACTGTACAAACTGGAAGTCGCAGCGACTAACGATCGTCATTACGCATTGTCGTGATTGCGTAAATAGAGACGATTTCTTGGCGAAGTGAGGCGGGGCGGCTTCGCTAACGTTTCCGCCTCGCTAAATCGCTCGCGCTCGTTAATGTAATCGCGGCCTTGTTTTATATTAAATGACGTGCAATTTAATTGCGAAATATCGTCTTAAGAAACTGTATGGTCGGGAATGGGTCGTTTAGTTTTAATAATGCATAGGAAAACAGGAACTGTTAAATGAAAATGTTCGAATTAAATACCCTTTTCATAGTGTTTTGCGTAGACAGGTCTAGAAAAAAGAAAAAAAAAAACAAAAGACCTAACTAATGATTATTGGAAATTAAAGTTTCTATGACATTCGCCAACTGTACGAGGCCGTTTGCGCCACACCTGAACAAATTAAATATTATAAAATTATTTAACGACTAGCTGACCCACGCAACTCCGTCTGCGTCACATAAGAGAGGGAAAAAATCCCCGTTTTTGCAACATTTTTCATTCCTGCTCCGCTCCTAATGGTCATAGCGTGATGTTTTATAGCCTAAAGCCTTCCTCGATAAATGGACTATCCAACACAAAAAGAATTTTTCAATTTGAACCAGTAGTTCCTGAGATTAGCGCGTTCAACCAAACAAACAAACAAACAAACAAACAAACAAACAAACAAACTCTTCTGCTTTATAATATTAGTATAGATAGATAAGATACTTAAAACTTCTAACTATCTCTGACATCTTCTAACGATTGAATGGTTGATCAATCGACTGTTAGGACGTTTTAATTAACTAAGCAAATTTTGTATGGAAATTATGATTCTTAATTGAAAAGATGTTAATTAAAGCAAAATTCCACCAACCTGAAATCGCGAAAAAAAAATCAGCTGTTCAGTACATTTATGTTTCCATAATGTAAAATCACATTCACCGCAGATTTTTTTTGGATGGTATATTTGAAAGTACTTCAATTTATTCCCATTTCATTTACCTAATTTTGCCTGTATTCCACCAAATATACTGAATGTGCACCAAAATATGTTAATTAAAATATGTCATAACGAGCATCTATTTAACAATTAAACACTGTATATTCTCCTTAAAGCGTAGTCGACGGAGCCCCGCTTCGCGGGGCCCCTATTTCCGCGTGCAGGGTTTAAAGGAACCTAACTAACCTAACGGGGGGGTGCCCTAAGTCCCGATTATGGGGGCAGAGATACTTTAATATTTGGTGCACGATCAGTATTATCTGGTGCACAATCAGTATTTTTCGGGGAAGAAAATATTTTTGGTGAACACAAAAATACTATCCATTTTTTTTTCGCGGTTTCGGCTTTCGTCCCGTAGTAAAAGTTGTTTGTTATCATGAGTACTATCATGTGTTTAAGTTTCGTACACTAATTACCAGTCACCCTATATACACTTGAAAATTAAATAATCATAGACACACGAAAAAAATACTATTATAACGTTTTATACAAAACAACTTTTTTTTTTTTAATTAAGCAATATTTTTGTCAAATAAAATATAGAATCACGCATGTCACATGAGGTCCATTGAACCGGACACAGTATACAGCAGTTATCACATTGTTTTACGCGACACAAAGCTGCGGATGCGAGTGACACGGTCGATCGCGCGTCTGCACCAGCCTTTATATTTTGATATCGATCATTTGGTTGATGGTGTAAAAACAATGCTATTTCCTGCGCGGGGGCATGTCATGTGTTTAGATCTGATTGACGGTCAAATTGTTGTCAATATTGTTTCTGGGGAATATTGTTTTAGTAATAAATGTTTTTAAACTTTCTCTATTGTTTTTTTTTATTTGGAGACATTTTGTTTTATAATGATTGCTAAGCGAAAACTTGCTGTGTTATAGCAATTTTATATGAAGGAGAGAAAAATATGCCTTGCCAATCAAGACGGCTTCTTATTTAAGCACGTATTGTTAAAGATATATTTCATAAATTCAACATACGTTTCTTGTTTACCTATATAGTTAATATTTTTTTAGATCAAGACTTGAATTGAAATTACTAATACTCACGCATTCAAAAGAACTGTCTTCATAAACTTGTTAATGTCTATTGTACTTCACATCCACTCACCTTCTGCAAAAAAAGAGAAAATATCACATTAATACAAAATATTCTCACAAAATGTTCAAATTCACAAAACTTCACAGAGATACCGTATATTGTTCCCAAAAATAATAGGGTCCGTACCATACAAAAGCCATTTTATATCTATTGAAGATATTTTTAAAATATGTGCGACAATTATCGGTACACGACATTAATAGTCTACTTATACTGTCGGAAGACGGTGTAAGGAAAAAAACTCCCCTAACGTAAAAAGATTTATTCGCAAATTACTTATAAATTTCACCTCTAAACTCTGACGCTTTGTGCCGAAAAATGCCAAATTCTTTCACGCGGTTCTAACCTCTACCATTTCAGCTGAAGAACGAGACTTCTTTGTAACGTTTGAATGATTGGAAATACTTGTGTTGACGATTGTACTAGAACATTGGGCTCGCATATAAAAATGTATTTAAAATGTCGCTACGGAAAATGATTTATTGTGTACGGAGTGTCGTAAATTTGTCCACTTGGATTTGGAATAAAGCGAGTAATAAATACGATGCATTCTGGCTTATAGCATACCATATTTTTTGTTTCAATATTAAGACATTTTTTTTTTGAAAATGACTTTTACACTGGCCTTTTTATTTTAGGCGAATAAAATAACCAGTCAAAGGTAATTTTGAAGAAAAAATCAGGGAAAATGACTGCTTAGCAGACATTAATTGTTTGTTTGTTTTGAGGTCATATTAAAATCGTAACTGTCACTTTTTGACAGTCACATTAGATTAATAAGACCACTTTAAGTGCGCAGCTCTAGGTGGCGTTGCTTGTTAAGAAAATTGGCATCGGAATGTCAAACTTGGTACATTTATTTTAGTTCTGTGTTTTCCCGCCTGTACTGATAAGTTGGTTGAAGTATAACTACGCAAGTTTGCTCAACAATATATACTTCCATGAATGTACATGCAGTTTTACAAATATATTTATACATATTGTAAGCTATCTCTGTCTACTAAACTACTTATTAAGAAAGTACTTGTTCCCAAGCTACGAGTAGTTCTGACCCATTCAGACGTCCACAGCAAAACTCATTCACAAATAGAAACGATATCATGTTTATTGTCTTAACTTTATGGGTTCCATAGAAACTCAATGGGTGCAACGTGTTAATGGAGTCTTGAATGAACTGGAAAATAATTTCCTGCCTCGTAAAGTTATACTCACAGCTTGGATTGCTCTCTAAATGCTTAGTTTGTGGCTTTATGTTTGGTTGAGCGATAATGGTGTCGATTCTGTTGTGCACAAACTAAACTTAATTTAGGCTATAGCTATCTTTTACTAAAAGGCAGTGCGAGAAAAGGACGGCTATAGCTATGAACTAAGTTAGAGATGTCAAACTAGTTTATGCCTTGCCATGTTTTTACGTGCACCCTTAATTTGTATGGAAATATTAGTTTCAATTAAATTTGACAGCTCTAAATTACGTCCGTCTCTTTCTCGTTTTATTAAAGAGAATAAGATAGCAATAGCCTAAATTGAGTTCAGTTTGTGCACAACAGAATCGACATCATTGTCTTTTCTTATGGACATGCCTTATGTCTTGGCTTAGGAATATTTTGGGAATGTAATCCCAAAATATTCCTTGTTGTGTTGTCTTGAACATCTGAAGATACTACTAAATACCCTTATGCCCTAAGTATCATCATCAACATTCTCTTGACCTTATACTAGTCCATTTGGGGTCGGCGCAGCTTGTCTACTTCTTATGCCCTTTGTAATAAGGTTGAATAGTATTCGACCCTCAGTGAAGTCAGTAGTATCTAGACCATTCATTATTAGTATTACTTTACAAAATAATCTATACGATACTGAAAAAGTTAGTACAATTTTTTTTCTGTTTTGGTAGTCTTTTCTAAGCGTTTTTTAAATAATTGATCTTTGTTTCTGTAAATTGGTTTTAAAACACGTCATAAGAAACGAGAGAAGAGGTGGTTGTTTCCTTCATGTGGATCTAAATTCAATTGTTTTATATGTGGATCTAGAGACAAAGATTTTTTCAAGTCCAGACAAATAATCTTGGTCCATGGAGATCATGCAGATTAATCATGCTGGGTAAATATCTTGGATACTTTAGAGAACAATATAGGTTAGATAAAAAATACTGAAATATTAAATCATTATTTTTAACCGACTTCCAAAAGGAGGAGGTTCTCAATTCGTCGGAATCTTTATTTTTTATTTTTTTATGTATGTTCCTCGTTTACTCAAAGATGGCTGGATCGATTTGGATTATTTTTATTTTGTTTGAAAGGGTATATATACTTCACAAGTGGTCCCACAATTATCAAGTAACGATCTGATGATGGGATCCCGGAGAAATAGATAGAACTTTTCAAATTTTATAGGCACACCAGAAGCGATTTGGGTAGTTTTCGGAAGAGTACTTTCTTGGAGTAGTCTCACTTCAATTTAGTGAAGATTTGATGAAGAAGTTCGGACATAGGCAACGGAACTCCTCAATATGATGATAGCAAACCCGAATGACGACCCGAATGGCGTAGTGGTAGTAAATATCGCTGGAGCAAATGTATGTGTGATGAGCATAGACATTTGTTTCCGAGTTATGGATGTTTATATGTATAATAAGTATGTATTTACAAACAAAAAAGTATATATGTAGTATATCAACTATCTAGTGTCCACGACACAAGCTTTGCTTAGTGTGGCAATAGGTGGCGCTGTGTGTTAATGTCCAGCGATATTTATTTATTTATGAATGAATGGGGATTGCTGAAATCTCATGTCTGTCTATTGTTTACACCAGTTCATAACATAACATCACGCCAGTACGCTGTGAAGGGGGGTAAGCGCATGTGAACCACTAAAAAGTGAAAAATAAAAAACATTTTTGCAAAAAATAAAACCGACTTCTGAAAACACAAAAAAGTGAAAATAACTTTAGCTTCAGAAGTCGGTGACAAATAAACTAAACCAATCAAACAAAGGTCACCGTCTACTGACACTAAAGTTATTTTTCACTTTTTTGTGTTTTTAGAAGTCGGTTTTATTTTTTTGCAAGTTTTTGCATACCTTTTTTACCACTGAAAAATCTTTAAGTGTAGGCTTCTAATTAGTCAATCGTTACTGCCAGTCTAAGCCCGTAATTGTATTAAGTCTTTATCGGCCGCAAATTTGCTAGTTAATAGGACATATTAAAGTAGGAAATAATGAAGCAATCAACTGCGCAATAATAGCTCTTATTATCCTTTCTAGGTACCATCGATAAGGTGATAATTATCGTGAGAAATGCAGCACGTGCTTCATATATAAGAATTCTTTGTTTATTACTAAATGGATTAAAAGAAAAACAGTTTTTGCTTGATGTAAAACTACAAAGTAAAAACGGTAAAGAAAGTCTTAAACATGCAATCTGAATTAAAGTCCTATCAAGTCGGTTACAAAGCTAAATTAGAACTTTTATTTTTCATTATCTTGAACATCAAATATTACGAGCGAAACAGTTTACAAAAATCGTTTAAATTTCTTCAATGCCTATAAAAATGTCTTCACATTTCTCAAGATAAAATTTAATCTAAAGTCAGTCCCAGACGCGCAATATACTTCAATGTTGTTTTTCAATTAAAATTGTAATCACACACACATCAGTCGCACAAAGAAATCGACGGTTCGCAAAAAATATAATAGACATGGGAATATTCATGTTCTAATACGCATGCGTTAATTTATGCAAGACGACACTACTTTTTTTTAAGAAAAAAAAAAGTTGACAAAGGCCTTCGTCAAAAATTGCGATCACTAGTGTCACCTAACACTTCGAGGGGAGAGAGCCTTTCAACCCCAACCTGACATGTCATTGTACTTCCTATTTTGTCACTTAAAAGATTTTTTTTACCAAGGCAATGGAACAAAAACTGTCTAATTGTAACAGTTTTTTGTGCGCAGATTTTAAGCTCGATTATTTTTTCTTTTGTGCCAGTACAGATTTAAGAAATAACTTTTTAAGAACAATTTGAACCGTTAGGCTTAGTTTTTTGAATACTTTTAGATTTAAAAAAGTAAAAAATGGTATTGAAAGGCGATCGTTTCTGTAATCGTCAATCGAAGATTTGTATTATCATCCATTAACGTGAGAAACTGTAATGTGACAGGAGCAGGTGTCCCAGAAACAAATAGAAAAAGAAGGTTTTGAAGGAATATTCATAAATCATATTGTTTATCGTGTTTTTAATCAACTTTTCAGCTTACATGAAGGTACCTTTTTAAGTGAAATATATTATTGTTCCGTAAGTAAATTAAATTCTCAGCCGGTGTTACACAGGCCAAGCGAGCGACACGAACAGATATTTCACATGGCACACCTGTGGGACAGGAGGTGAAAACACGAACCATGTTATTAAACCAATCCGATCGATTGGAAAGGGTTAAGAAACTTATAATAATTGCGAACAAAAGAGATCCGCTTCGATCCCAAATTCTATTATTTATAGTTTCCGATCACAGTCTGAATACGCCTTAATTATCGGCTGTGTATGTCGCACCCTTGACGTTTGTTCCATTTTTAAACTTTCTCGGGAGCCAGAACTTTCACGGGTTAATTATTTCTAACCGATTTTGTTTTTTTTTCTAGTATTGTGTTTTGTGGTAACACCTCGCTGGCGCTGGTTAGACATTATTTTCGCTACAAACAGCACCCTTTATTAAAAGTTATTTCATTTGTGTTAAAGTATTGTTACTTTCTTTTTTGAACAACAGAAATAGAAGAAAAAAATCGCTTGTAGAGCCCCCACCACTTTGACCATAAACCTAGTAAAAGTCCCTCCATTTTATTTTTAAAACAGTGTTAAGATCTTTTTCATTTCGCATTTCAAAATCAAATTCAGAAGCAAAAAGGTAACAAAAAACAAGCTGCAGCTTACCCATGAATGTTTAAATAACCCATTAAAAAATCTCGTCAGGAACTACTCCAAATATTGATTGAGGTATACCGTAAGGGTGTTCAAAGGTTCCCCATAAGTGCCATAACGGATAAGTCAGTACCTGGGGATGTCTTTAATAAGCCAGAAATTGTTTTGAACCGTGTTCGGTAAGCGTGAAGATTTCGCTCGGATTAGTTCGGTGATCGGCAACGTATTTCTTGGGTGTGTGGCGCTCAAAGTTTTTTTTGGGACTGGCATAAAAATAAGCATGCAGATGGCAATATCAATTTGATAAAAATAGTTGGTGTTGATGGCACTGAAAGGCAACTTTAGAGCATAAAGAAAAACATAGATAGAAAATAAAATCAAATTCTATTTGAGGGCTACAATCAGGTGGCCGAAGCCTGCCGGGGTTGCGGGACTGTTCGAAAGAGATACCGCGGCCCCGGAACGTAAAGGGCGAGGAAGGATTCGTTGCTACACTTTCATAATTCGTTCCAATTTCAAATATTCCACAACATTTTGAGAACCGTAGTCCACAATGGTACTTTTGTTACCATTGATTGGTACCACAATGAGTTACAAACTTTGCTTTCGCATTGTAAAGTGATATATTTATATTATTTTACAGCCCCCTGTCGATTTTATTGAACAATACATACATACATAATCCTATGTGTATATACAGGCGACTTAGGGTTGAATGTAACTACATACATTTGAGAAATGAGTTTGTTTGAAAAATTACAATTTGGTTAACTTCTTGGCAAATAGTTTTTTGAAGTTGTTGGTTGTATGGGATTATTAATGGTGTTTGTCTTGTACTTGGCTGTTGAGAAATTAGTTGTGCGTGTACTCGTAATATATTTTGATTTTGATGATTTGAGAATGTGCTGTGATTGAATGTGGCTTTATGGTTCGGCAAATAGTTGTAGCTTCGCGTAACTTTAACGAAAGAAAAAATAATTATTAGTCGCGCACAGGACAGAACTAAAAATGGTTAACTTGACAAAAAAAAGTTAACATAAGACAAAAATTGGACAAACGAAATTGATCCCTTACTTATTAGGAGTTACTTAGTTATTTTAGAAAAAATATTAGTGTTCGCTGCAAGTAAATGAAAACCATGAAATTTATAAAAAAAATCCGATTCAAACAGGGAAGTATAAATAAAAAAAAAAAAAAAAAAAAAACAATAGCTTTACAAAAATATTTTATAAACAATCCCACAAAATACCCTAAAACACAAACCCCATAAAAGAGGTGTAACATCTAAGTTTACGCCGCTACAATGATAACTAGTCTTATCACTACACGGTGACGTATCGAGAATTCAAAATGTTATGACACCGAAATCTTTACCGTAACTGAGCAACCATAAAATAACCATTTCTTTCGTGTTATATGAGGGTGTAAAAGGTGCGTAAGGGGTTAAATAGCTATCTCAAAGCGTTAAAATCGTACGATACAAACTACTAGAGTGGAAACCGTAAAAAATCAAAGTTAACGGTTGGGTTTGGATGGGAGATGTATAAGGTATGAATCGAGTTTTAATTGTTGGAGCTTGCGCATTCTTGAATGTTTGATTTAAAGTGAAAATTTCTTTAGGCGCATTTTTTGAGTAAAAAAAAATCATGGAACTCGCGTGACCGTCTCCTAACGCTTCGTAGCACAGGTTCACGCATGTTTTTTTTCTTAATTTTTAACCGACTTCCAAAAGGAGGAGGTTCTCAATTCGTCGGAACCTTTATTTTTATATTTTTTATGAATGTTCCCCGATTACTGGAATCGAAGATGGCCGGACCGATTTGAATTATTTTTATTTTGTTTGAAAGGGTATACTTCACTATCGGAGACTTCTTTCCTCAGTGGCAAAAGTGAGCCGCTCCTCATTATAACTTAAGCTATTCTTAACTAAAGTACGCTGTTTGAATGACACAATTTCGGAAAAAGTTGATGTTTGTTCAAAGACTAGGTAAGTATAAAGAATTATGGATTTTAGTGTGTGAGTAAAACAAATCATTTCAACAAGAATCCCTTATTAGACGTCTAATATCATTTGCATAGGAACCTTCTATAGTCATAAGTATTTTGCTGAATCGTCAACCCGTTTTTACTCGTTTTTTGTCGTCTGCCCTAGACGACAAAAAAATCTAATTAGTCCGTCATGTAGATTACTTAAAAATATTTGACCCGTATTTTTTTCTTTTGTTACGTAAATCAAAATTGAAGAAGATATGACGCTTTTAAAATTCCCAATACGTCACGCCTAGGTATAATTTTTAGCTAGTTCTGTCGTCACGAGGCTCCCGAGTTTTGAAGCGTTTTATCTTTGTCAATATTCATTGAAGTACAAAAACAAAAAATACGTATCCGTTATTTTTCAATAATTTAACAGATGGACTAAATAGATTTGTAATTTTTTGTCATGCCTATTTTCCGTATATATTTTTTTTGTAAAATGAGGTATTTCGTTTGTTATATAAGTACTTTTTTCAATTCTGATTTCACATAATTTTGTAGACAGTATATCTTTCTTTCAAACTGTTTTCCTTATGCTACTAACTTACTACCTACTAACCCATATTCTCTTCAACCAAAATACACTACCCTACTTCAACTACAACTGCCACATCTATCCCCAAATTAACTCTATGAACCATAAATCCGATATTCAGGTAGCAACTTAGATAAGCATGTGAAAACTGTTTGTTACATGCTGAAGCCCATAAATATGACATTAGCACGTCGTATGGAGCTGCCTTTAATTGCTTGCACCCTATTGTGGAGTATGCTTTATGATCTGTACTTACGATCTTAAATAGTGCCCAAGAGTTTGACAGTTGATTTAAGATGGCGTCTTGTCAAGGGGCTTATAATAGTTGAAATTGAGCTACAACGTAAAAAAACAAAAGTGTACTATAAAGATAACATAAAACTTACCTCTTGTTTTATTTCTGGGCCAAAAAAAGTTTTCATAAGAATTCAAAAATAGTAAAAAAACAAATGAAAGCGTTTTTTATTTCGAGTGACAAACACAATATTTTTTTCAATGGTGGGTCGGTTAATAATGCATTAAATAACGTTAAATAAGTATTACCATGTACAAAAATAAAACAATTAATTAACAAAACAAGACACCTTCCCAAAAAAACTGACTACACAATAAAAAATAAATATAGAGTATTACATCAAGAAACACATGTTATTATTATCTTTTGAATATCTATCAAATTGTCACTACGGAGGGCTTGTGAAGTGTCAAAAATGCGTTTGAAGTGGTCAGTAGATGGCAGATAAAAACCACCCCACCTGTGAACCGACCCTTAGGGGACACTGGCGTTTACTATGTTTAACACCGACACTTGCTTTACGCACGTTTTCATTTGGACAGTGGGCTAGGAGAGTAAAATTGAGGACTTTCGAGTAGATTGAACGCAGCATGAGACTACACTGATTTCTGATTATTTTGTTTTTACGGTTAGTCAGAGGTTTGAAAGTCTGACTACCAGTCCTACCAAGAGGTATCGTATTCCCCAGTAACTGGGCTGTAGAGGTCAGATAAGCTCCTTACAGAATACCTACATTATTCAGCTGCATTTGGTTGGACTGGAACTCATTAATATACCTACATAAATCTGAAATCTATAATCTCAAGACGCTGAGCAAGTGTAGTGTACCACTTGTATTGTATTGTATGATTGTATTGTACAACGGGCTGGTGTCCGCAACTCCACGTCAAAGCGCGTATTTTGCGTATGAAACCACCACGCGGGCCCAGTGCGGGTTGGTAGATGTCACATGTCTTCGAATTTTTGGTTCTAGGACATGCCGGTTTTCTCATGATTTTTTCTTTCACCGTTTTTAGTGAACAACTTAATTAGGTAAATATTTGTTTATTATTTGCAACTAAACCCAATTTGTTGTTTTAGTAACGTGAAAAGCCTTTGGTCTGCAATGAAACAATAATGCATTAAACATACCAATCCGTTGGTGCTTATGTTTATTACAATTAACTTATCAACTACGTCACTTAATAAAGTACCATAAAGAGTGACCAGAATGGCCCAGTTCTGCAGCAAACGTTTTATGTCAACTTTTGACTGAAAGGGACTTTCGGGGAAGCGAATAGGGATCGTTTTGTTTTATAACTTGTTGCGTGTCTCACATAGGGGCTGAATGTTTTAACTGACATAGCGTTGAGAAGTGTAACTAGAAAAAAAACTGACTCATAGAAAGCCTCGAAGAAAACAAAAGAAAATCAACCGAGACAGATTGAATTTCATAACAGCAGTAGGTATGTACTTACCAATAAACAACGTTAATAAGACAGCAGCTATCTAACAAACCGATTCTTACTTAAATATCGAACGTTAAATTCAATTTACTTTTCGTTCGCAAACCGCTTTGTTTACAAAGTTAAAGGTTCTAGTACAGCAGTTAAGTGTCAAAAAGGCACACGAAATGGTTAGCAGATCGAGATAAGTACACCCCTACCTGTGTTGACCGTAACCACAACGATACTATAGACGCGCTGTCAATGTGTGTGTGAGTTGTACACCAACAAATTGGTCATTACACTCCCTACATTTGGCACAAAATCACGCACACATATACAAGCCTCGTTCACACGCAAATCTAAGTGGACTTCGGGAGAAAGTCCCCGTTAAATCCCGCAGAATTTTGAGCAACGACACTTTTTTGTGTGCATGTTCTGACAGTGAATTTTGGGAGTGGATTTTCTGTGGTGGTCACATAATTGTTGAGTATAGGCGTAGTTAGTTCCTGTGAGTGATGCGTCCAGTGGGGTTCATGTAGTGCTGGTAGCACACATAGAAGTCGATCATATGGTCGCCAATTGTTTGTTTACAATGTTGAAACTTAAGGTTGGGAAATTTTACATTCTTTCTGAGTTTAATTAGCACTTATATATATGCCTTTGCTATGAATTAGAGTAGTTTAGCTTTAGACGTATTTACTTTACATAACCGGACTTGTTGAGGTACGACATAAAAAAAATTGCTGTTAAACTTAAACAGATCAGACAAAAGTTTCAGATACGATATTTTTTCAAGCTCAACTGAAACTTAATTATAAATGGAAGCTTAAATCTGAACCCTATCTAATTGGTATATAGAGTTAGTTCACCATAACCAAGCAGTGTCAGCGAATCGTAAGCACTCGTCACATGTTCGCACAATCGATATATCGAGCGCGGACACTGGGCCAGCGAGCTTCCGTTCCGGCGCCGGAGCGGGCCGGGGTGACCCGTGTTACATTGACAACCCTATTGATGTAATCATTAGGTACAATATCGTCTAAGATATTTGGATTTTTGGGGTTAACTGATATGGTATTTGATTTGTCTTAGGGCAGATTTCACCTGACCAACTGAAAGCGATCAGGGCCAGTCTAGACATTGATTACGACGCTATCGCAAACTTTCGATCGATAATTAATAACACAAAAAAAAAAACGGTTGCAATTACGATGCTTGCGAGAAATGCATCTTGGATGTAGATACTTCCGCAGGCATCGTTATTCTAACTATTTTTGCTTAATAAACTGCGTTCACGACACGTCATCTCTTGAAGACGGCTTAGATGCATTGATCACGTCCAGTTTTATTCTGTTTAGATCCTGGAGATCGTGGTAAAAAGTCAAACATCAACGTTTCAAGTTGGATTGATTTCTCAAAGTGCGCCGTTTTTAGCTTAACATGACCTTACATAATTATTTGTGGACACTACTCTTTGATGTCTGTATTCTTAATTCTTAATATTCATCACTGTCTTAATATGGTGAAAAGGCTACTGTTTTGATGTAACTATTTACAATAATTATTTAATTCAGTGGTTCCATAATAGTCTTGACGAAATGAATGTTTTTGACTTTTGACTCCTATATCGATTTAGTCGCCATTTTAGATTGGTAAACATCATTATTTTTTGTTCTTGCATATTAAAATCAGAAATACCATGTAAATTAGATATAATTTAACTATTAATTTATTTATGGACACCGCACGCTGTGATATCGAAAGATAAATTGTTTATCAATCTATATCCAGAGAAGCATTAAAATAAATAAATCGTTGACATTGTTGAACTTTCCCAAACAGGCAGAAGCAGGGACCGAATGTCATCACCTGGGCCTAATATGTTGAAATTCCTAATTAATATTGATTTCCTATAGTTTTTGAAACATCTGGTCGATAATTTGTGTAGGTATGCAAGCCCACACATGCCATGAGTTGACAATAAAATTGACACGGAAATCAACTACGATTTATTATAGAAAACATAATTTAATTGTTACGTTTATATTCTTTTGGGCCATAAAATATCTATCTATGCATAATTTATTACAGATTAGCTTTTGTCTGTGGGCTTGCTTAAGTGGTTACGTCACAAGACCAATTTTGAATTTAGATCATCTTGGTTTTTTTTTAGGGAAGCGTCCTAACGCTCATGAAACAGCCAGTACCAGCGATAAACCGTTTCATTTTCTCTATTATGTCAGATAGGATGCCACGACACTAAATATAAAAACTTTTTTGCAAAAAATAAAACCGACTTCACACAAAAAAGTGAAAAATAACTTTAGCTTCTGAAGTCGGTGACCTTTGTTTGATTGATTTAATTTTTTTGTCACCGACTTCAGAAGCTAAAGTTATTTTTCACTTTTTTGTGTGAAGTCGGTTTTATTTTTTGCAAAAAAGTTTTTATTTTTCACTTTTTAGTGGTTCACAATATGTGCATACCCTTTCACAGCGTACCAGCGTGATTTTTTGTTATGAACTGGTGTAAACAATAAACAGACATGAGATTTCAGCAATCCCAGTAAGAGACACACATTTGCTACATTTAATGAGGAGTTCCGTTGCCTTTCTCCGAAGTTCTTCATCAGATCTTTACCAAATTTAAATGGGATCACTCCAAGAAACTACTCTTTCAAAAACTACCCAAATCGCTTCTGGTGTGCCCATAAAATTTGAAGAGTTCTCTCTATTTCTCCAGGATCCCATTATCAGGATCCTGACTTGATGATTATGGGACCTTCTGGGAAGTATACCCTTTCAAACAATTAAAAAACAAATTCGGTCCAGTCATCTTCGAGTAATCGGGGAACATTGAATTGAGAACCTCCTCCTTTTTGAAGTCGGTTAATAACGACGTTATGGTACCTACGTGACTCAAATATCCGGATAGCCTTTAAAAGATTTGGCCGAGAATCGGTAATTTGCTTCTAAGAATTGAAGAGTTCCGTTCCTTTGTCATGGATCCCATAATCAGAACCTAACCAAATTCTCATCAAACTACCCTTGAAGTGCCCTTGCCAATAAAATAAAAAAAGCTTATCCCCAATAAATGGAATTTAATACACCTAACTGTCGAAATCTGGGAATATTGTACACATCTGCGTACCCCCTCAGAGCATACAGGCGTGACGTTACGTCATGATGTTGTATAAACAATAAACATTCAAGCGATTGCAGCAGTTACTGCAGATTTGCCGTGTATATTTGAAGAGTTCCATTGTATATCTCCGAAGATCCGGATCAGATCTTCAGCAAATTAAAATATAACCACACGGAAAGCACCAGCTTTCAAATTAAAAAAGAATCATCAAAATCGGTTCACCCAGTCGAAAGTACTGAGGTAACAAACACAAAAAAAAAAAAAAAAAAAAACTTACAGACGAATTGATAACCTCCTCTTTTGGAAGTCGGTTGAAAAGGAAAAGAACCGTATAGTGACATCTATTTCAAACTCTTATCAAAGACGGTAAATCAGTGGTCAGACGATACCAACAGATTTATTATAAGTATATGTAGATAATTAACAATCAAAATATACACCTACGGCATCGATTGTAATGAATGAAGCAGGGTCCGGCGTCAAACATGTCCGGCCGGACACGACCCACGTCCTTCACTGCTTTCAAACTATTTCTACAATAATAAAATAATGCCTACGTTCGCCGGACGACCGGACACCACGGCTGTCGAATCCGAGTGGGTGGTTGTACAAGTTCCTTTATTGAAAATGATTCATTTTATGGTTTTTGGAAGTTACATTCGGCCTATTCAATTTTCTATGTTAGTAATTGATTTGTCGTTTTGATTTAAATATTAGGAGGCATGCCGTGTCACGTTGCTCTGTTTTACTGTCGCTCTTCAGTTGGCTTAATTTGATGGCGTCGTAAATCTAAATTTTATGATTGCTAATTGACTTTTCGGCATCGAGACATTTATTTCGATCAAACCAAATTGTTTCAATAGACAAATCAGGGTATTTAAACTTGAATCTTCAATCTGTTCAGAAAGAATACAAGTTAGAATCTAGCTGCCAATATTCTCAAAACGATTATTGAAGACCGATTTTCCGTAATAGCTGTTACCCGGGTGACATGTTTAAATAAAGAATAAGCTCCAAGCAAACAGCCCCAAGCACAAACGCAACCTTCAAACGTTAAAACCATAAACAGATTTCCTAACAAGAAAAAAATTACACTCGTTAAAAAATCGATTCCATTTCCACAAAGCGATTATTTCATCGTTCCAAACGTTGTTTGTTTTGTTAGTACCGAGTAGCGTGCAACAATCGATACGAGCTGATTGCATTAAGCAATTACAGTGTATTTAATTACCGAGCCAGTTAATTAGGGAAACCTTATGTTCGCTGCAACGGTAGGGTTTCCTTCCATGGCCTCTCCCTCATTTACACTTGCAACAACGTTTGCATTTTTAACATTGTACTACTTGTCGCTAAGTTCGTTAAAGGATTAATTTCATGTAAGCAGACTTGTACGCTTGTTATGACGTGCACGTGTCAAGCCGGAGTTTTATTTTTTTATTCAGTATGAGTGATGCACTTTTGCAAAGTAAATGGAGTATTCTAAGAACATTTCGGAAAATATTTCAATGAAAAACTATAGGAAGTTATTAAAATAGATCGACTTAAATACCAAAATTTTTTTAGTAATGAATTGGTTTAAACAGTACTAAAATATGCAACACAAAATCAGTATAAACCAAAACTTCAAAAACCGAAAATATTCAAATAAAGAACATAAAAGTAAAACAAAACAAACACAACCAAATTGTTCTGTAAAACTTTTGAATTTAACAGTCGCTGGCCACTCATAAAGTTGACAAAATTTTTGCAGACCTGTTCGATCGTAGTCACAGTTAATTCGCGGCTTGCATTTCGCACGAAATTTTGTGCTTGTATTTAATTAAGTTCCGTGAAAAAGTACTGCAATGGAAAATGAAAAGTTTTCTCATAAATACAGCCTAAAATTTGTAAGTTACTGTTTTAGTGCGCCGCAATTAATTTCGCGAATTAAGACTTCGAAAACGAGGGCTTTAAAAGCCTATGAAGTTGAATTTATAAGTTTTGAATTATCAAAATTTTTGCTGACGATTCCCTGTCACGCGAAAGTTGTCTTATAAATTGTTTTGCAAATGAAAATAGAATGTGGATTTTTATAACACATTGAAAGGTATTATTATAGTACTTTGAAATACTTTTTATCTTTTGCCTTGAAGTTTAAATTTTGACACTAAAGTTGAACTTCATACGGTTCCAGAATATGACAAAATATGATTTCTCCATTAACTCCCCCAAAAGATGCATTAAGGGAGATGCATCATAACTTTTGAATGTATTAAACCTCTTTTGTTCGTACTAATTACTACCGGCCAGTACTAAAATAACTCTTGTTTAAAACTATATGTTTGGATGTTGAGCTCTTGATAAGGTAGTCATCAAATGAAATGCCCATCCTTTAGTTGACATAAACTGACTGATTCTGATTAAAACTGAGATTAGTTTTCAGTTTTATTAGCATATTAATGGACAGGGCGATGTTAGCTTTACTTTTGTTAGAAAATTGTGTTTGCTGTGACAATTGTAATGATGTTTGCAATATTTTGAATTGTTCCTTTGTGGTACGCTGGACGGAATCAAGTTGACAACCACATAGTTGCACATACGTACTGACATTAAGAAAAAACCGTTCTTTATTGAAAAAAGATCATATTTTAGAACGATATTGTCTCATGATTAGTAACTAATCTCAACAATGAAAGGAGCTTTTTTCCTAAATTTTATTTGTCTATCCGAATGAGACATTGTGAAATAAAAACAGGTATAAGTACAACATAGAAAATCAAAAAGTTTTTACGAGTATCAATTCCAAGTCATCTGCATAATCATGACATTTTTTCTTCTATGATAAGTGTAAAATAAGAAGGGTGTTTTGCATACCACACGCCACAGATCTAATATTATGACTTGTACAATGTAGCAAGTTTATGGACACTTTTTGGTTATGCAAATCTCTTTATAATGTCTTCTAATATGCAAAGTGTCTCTAATTTTATGCACTACAGTGTAAGATGGCACGAGTGTAAGCGACAATGTTAGCACGAGCTGCATAATCTTGGAGATGAAGACATTTATCTGTAAAAACTACCTGTGTTCGGTAGCTTTTGCATATATTATAAAAATTTGACACAAGTGCTATCAGGTAAAGATACTCGTAAGTGTGTGTAGGCAAGTGCTGTATATTTTTTTAAGATCTCATATGCATTGACTAGTTCATTGTGTATTTGTTCTTTGAATATTTTAATAATTCAAGTGTTTGTTTTCTCTATAATCATTCAATTAATATCCAGTTCTCCAATAATTTTCAGAAAGCACGTCAAGCCGTCGATTCCGACTGTCATTTGTAGATCTTTGACAGTCGTTACACTTAGGCAGTCATTGGCCCGAAAGTCTGACAACCAGTCTTATCAAGCGGTATTGTATTTATTACCCAATACTAACTGGGTTGTGAAGCTCAGGTAGGAAGTCGCTTCATGTAAAAAACTGCATCCGGTCAGATTGGAGCCGACTCCGACATAGTTGGCAAAAGGTTAGGCATATGAAATGATTTACAGATCAAAAGCCTTCTCCAGTTTCCTTGTACTCGTATCTTGGCGTCTTTAACAATTTGAGTATTAGCCTTTATCTATACATATAATAATGTTAAATAAAACTACTAGTAACCATTGGCTAAATCAAATTCTCTGATCACAATATCAACATCTCTTTCATCATGATTACATCATATTTTTTTCGTTACGCAAATCTACATGCAAGAGACTATGAAAGTCCCTTCGAATCAAGGGTGTCTTCTAATATGCAAAGTGTCTCTAATGTTATGCACTATAATGTTAGATGGCACGAGCTGATTTCTCACACAAGTAGCAAATTTACTTTTGGTCACACTATTGTAAGATTTTATATAATTTGCATAATCTAAGGGTAAAAAATATTCACTTAGTGGCTACTCACTCGGTAAGGGTGTCTCCTCATATGCAAAGTGTCTCTAATTTTATGCACTACAGTATAAGATGGCACGAGTGGAAGTGACAATGTCAGCGCGAGCTGCATAATTTTAAAGGAAAAAGTGTTTCTTTTGAAACTACCTAGGTAACTGGTGTATGTGTCTGCTAGGTGGACTGGAATAAATCATGTTAAAATTATGAACCAGTTTAGCAGATTTTTTGTCTATGACTTGAATTCTGTTTATTTTATCTATTTATGTTTATTTTATAAATGGAAAAAATAGTAAGTAGTTTCTAAGATTTTACATAAATTTAATTTATATATTTCTCAAGGCCATGGGTATATGAGTAGTGGAAGACCAAAGAAACGATGGATAGACTGTATTAAAAATGAAAAGGCAAGAAAAGAAGTGTCTGATGAGATGACGAAAAATAGAGGAGTATGGAAGAAGAAGACATGCTGCGCCGACCACAAATAAATTCATTATCATCATCAAGGCCATAGAAATGTTCTTAATTTTCATAGAGCAGATTCAGTTACGCCTAGCAAGATTAGGTAGTTTGTTATTTTTCAACCTGACTGTCTGAACCCAAAAAAACATAAGGCCAAGCAAGTTAATTAAAGCACATAAAATAACGGGACTAAAAATATTCCTCAGTGTCACTACAAGCATGATATGCAAAGTGAATGATCTTATTTCTGACAATGAGACAGTCGCAGTCGCCATGGTCCCGGAACATTCCAAAGGCGACAGCACGCGTCCTTCTGATCTATTTAAATATATGCAAAACACTTAGTACCTGGAAAAAGATAATGGCGCAAAAGAAATATTAAATTGTCCGATTCGTATGTTAATGTATGTGGGAAATAATCTAGATATGTGCGCCCGGTCTTCGCACACGACCACCGTCACGCGCCTTCAATTACTATTGTAAATATTTAGATTTATTGCCACTCAAATATGAATCTATGTCATTTTCAACCTTCATATACCCACCCATTCAAACACACTTGGCTATGCAAATCCAGTCTTTGAAATAAAATGAGAAGTAGAAACATTTCAAAACAATTTATTTTGCTCTAATTTTCGTATCTAGTTATCAACTCCATAGTTGCGGTATCTCGTCATCATTGTACAAGTAAGAACAAAAGCCATTCAGAAATATGCGTCCGAGCGCCGACAGGAAACAGTGATGTGTGTTGAAGCAATGTTTTCACAACGAACACGTCGCAACAATTAGGTTTTCACTCACTGAGGAGGGTAGCTACAGTTTTGTGCCGGACTCGTGCACAACAATAGATCGTCATTGTCTACAAAGCGAATGCAGTGAAAACTTCATTTTCTAAATAAAGTTAAATTACGATCAATAATAATAATCTGTGGCCTGATGCAAATTAAATTCCATAATGCACGAAACCATTATTTAAAATCGCAACGGATCGATCGAGTGATTCTAAAGTCTAAATAGTGCAGATTTGAATATTTTTTCAATCAATAACTGATATATGCAAATGTTCGACAAAAGACATTATGCATGTTGCTCTTAACAATGAACCGACCGTTATCGCAACAATTTTATATTTCGTCAAAGGTGCACCAGAAATAATAATTGATCGAACACCATTGTTGCGAATGATACCTATTGGGTACCCCTTGTCGAGAGGTTGGGACTGGGAGAATCCGAAAATTAACCAATGGTAGGTCTAAATTAAATTTTACGATCTGATACCTGCCCTTGTCTGACAAAAGCTTCTTAATCAAATTATGCAGCCGATGCTACCATTGTCGGCTACATGCATAAATTTAAGGCAAGTTATTGTAGATACATCGAAGGGTATGCAGGAAGAAGCTCACAATAATAGATGAGTTGCATCGAGGTCCTTATTGAACGATAAGTTTGTGTGGGAAGAAGGGTTAAGATGATACTTATCAGATAATTGTTACGAATTATTGCATCTGTAGATTAGCTCGATGATTTGAAAGACGACGCTGGAGATATGAGCGTTAAAATATCACCTGAGCTGACAGCAGACATTTTGAATATTTTAACAAACATGAGACATCACAACAGTAAGCTTGATGCCGTGGGTTCGTTAAGGACAAGTAACGTTACTATCAAAGCGTCAAACGCCAATCAAACGTCTGTAACAAATCCCACCCTTAGTGGAAACAACGCGAATATCGCACTACAAAAAAGTTCGTTATGAAAAGAAACCGTTACTATTACCAAAGGGTATGACAACGCGCGAGAGGGCGATCCAATTTTAGTGAATTTCTTATAGCAGTAATGATATGGAGCACGGGCGTTGCATACTTTAGCGAGAGAAAAGAAATTTGGGAGACGTTGCGAACATTGATATGTAGATGAGATGGCACAGGTAGCGAGGGGTCTTATTGAAATTAGAGATACATATATGAAATTCGTGAATAGAAGTATTACCGATCGAAATACAGATAGTGGGAACGCAGACGTAACTCTTGCAGAAGAAAATAACGTATTTTCCGTTACATCATGTGCATTAGTGAAACTGTTGGGACGTAAAATTTGCCTACATGTAATATTTTTGCGCAATTTCCTATTCGATTTTGTTATGCAATAATATCGTTTTAGAATTGCGGTAGCGGTTATGTTAATACGAGTAAAATGTGTTATGATAAAATATGTAATGCGTTTTCTTGAAAAGATTTCTGTATATTGTCAATACTGACAAGTCGTAATCAAAACACCTAAATAGTATAGAGGTGAGCCGCTGATCAACATAAGAAAGAGCACAAAGAAGTCGCGAGCCATCATGTGCTTTGCATATGAAGAGTCCACGCGCGAATTTGCATACCCACCTCTAGTCCAAAATCTACATTTATCTATTCTGTCTTTTTGGAGTTCTGTCACAACGGAAACTGTATGAAAGAAACCTTTTTATTCGACAACTTTGGGGTGCAGAATGCAGAAATGGGTTTTCGTACCATTTTTTTGTACTAATCACATTCTGAGATAAGAAATAGAGTAAAGACAAAACCACAGAGATGGTGAAAGTTCCTTTATTAATTAATTTTAGTCAAGCATCATAAAGAGAATAAGCTTAATTGCCATTATTGACTTGAACGAGGACTAGACACGAGTGAGACAAAGTTGGAAAAGGTAGACAACATAATGGATTATAGTAGTAGACTTATTCCGTAAACAAAACTGTTAATGAAGATCTTATAAAGCAGTAAACATGCAACAAAAAAGAAACAAACGAAGCTCGACTAATATTTTAAGAAGCAACGGAACCAACACAACACCACCACACTTTTTACACTCCTATATTAGACTACCCTCGCATAGCACGAGGCACAAATTCATGCCTTATTTAAGAGCCGTACACACGCTTTAAGTAAGGTAAACCAAAATTTGCATAAAGTCAGCCACGAGCTAATATTTTTGCATAAGAAGATAACA
Source organism: Xestia ashworthii (assembly GCA_950022955.1). Taxonomy (NCBI): domain Eukaryota; kingdom Metazoa; phylum Arthropoda; class Insecta; order Lepidoptera; family Noctuidae; genus Xestia; species Xestia ashworthii. The sequence continues at coordinate 9,991,776 of OX465564.1, forward strand.
CTTCTTCGAAAACGCTTTATATTAAAGTATCAGCCAGAGGTGTAAGGCTGAGTAAAATGTTGTCAGGCCCTTATTGATTTGATTGTAAGTCGTCTTATTTTATGGTAATGAATGCATGAATTTTGGATATGTAAGAATTATAATATATATATATATTTATATATTATTTAATATTGATGGTGAATTTAAGTGTGTATTCTTGGGTTAAGAATTATAAGGACGGCTCTGATAATAAAGTAACTGTACGTAATATATTGTGACAAGAAATGAATATATGAAAAGATTTGGTTAATTTTGCGTGTTAAGGTGTTAATGATGTCGACGAATTTGGGGTGTAACGGTTTGATGTGTTTTTAATTTGGTGTAATGAACTAACGGATCATAATTTTGGAAGAGGTAAGATAAACATTTGTCGATGAGGATTTAAAGTACCTATGCAACCGTGAATGAATTTGAATTGCGTCATTCATAAGCCACAAAACTTTTTATCCACAGAAGCCAATGTTGAAGTTTATTACTTTATTCAACGTAGGCTAAACGGAGTCCGTAATTTCAGAACATAAACAGGTTTCCCTTCAATTTTTCCTGCCTATACTTCCAAAATACTGGCATTGACATTCTTTACGACAACGTACTTAAATAACAACTTTGCAACATACGACCCTCACGTGAACCGAACCGAACTGCAACATAGAAGCATAAATTGCACCGATTCTCATATTTAACTCAAGGAGGAACAAATAAAAATTTGTTAAAAACCGTAGCAATTTGTCAGTGCCGTATCAGGCGAGTTCAGTCAATAATGAAAAAAAATCGGTAAGTTTTTTCCCATCGTTTTCGGGTAATATTCAACACGCAAAGCTTCGTGGTACACGGGCCGCCGACTGTATACATTTCATTATTTACTTATGACAGAGTAAAACAACGTTGCAAAAAACTATATTAATTGCCGAAAGTTCTGTTGCGGTAGTATAATTTAATTTTTACGAATACTGCAGGAAGTGCTGTCTGTTTTTCTGTGGTGCATTGCTTGATCTTCAGTTTGCTTTTTGTTTTCGAGGCTTTATGCTCATTTTTTCATTCTTTTATCTAGTATTTTCTTCTTTATATTTTGTTTTTGCTCATTTCGTTTTTTTTTGTTTTCTCTCTTGGGTCCAAAATTTTCGATTTTATACCTTTGTCATTACCAATTTTTAAAATGACTTCTACTTCTTAAAGACCTCAAGTTACTTCCTAACATAACTTACTGTACATTCCATAGTCTTTAGCACAAGATGAGACTTTTGTATTAATTAATTCTTTTGGCACATTCACAATAGTTAATGTTGGATTCAATTCAAGGATTGTACAGGCATGATCAACTGCTATAAGGAATATTTGTTTAGTGATTGGGTGATGCTTACATGAATAGATTTTTAAGAATCTAAGTGGTACTTCATTCCTGTTTGTTCTTATTACCATTTTTTTTTGGTATATTTAATGCTTATTGTTTTTTACTGAATCTCTTCAAAGCTTCACATTTGGCATTCTAAAATAAGTTTTGCCTATGAAAAATTGCCTGATTTCTTTTCTAATTCTATTCGTTCAAGAACAACTTTGCAATTTAAAGTTCCAATTTGGTCATACATCAAAATACGTGGAGCTATGAAAAATGAAAACATATTAGAATAGAATTGGCATCGTGCGCGCTATTTGAAGCGATTTGCCGAGTGCTCGCCAACGACTTCCGATGGACGAATACTTCAAATACTTTCCTTATTTGGGGAAATTGCACTTTTGATTACTTCATTCTGAATTTTTCTTCCTTCATGTTTTTTTCTTTGAGTGATTTTGAGCTCGGCTTTATTGGAACTATCCGTATTGCTAATAGATTTTTTTCTTACAACTTCATGTGGGGTGTATTATTGATAACGTTTTATATTCCTAGAACTATAAATCGAGGTGATAGGTCTATATACCCACACGTTCTCTAAAATTGAATTCTGCTTTGCCAATATTTCCATTCAGTAATACCAAGTAGTGTAGGAGTATGAAGAAGACGAAGGATTCCCTAGTGGAATCTTTTTAATAGGAAGCAAAGTGGGAAGGAATCTTTTAAATTCCGAAATTTAGATTTTCTAGAACTTATTTTCCGTGGAGGTTCAATATAACGGGGTGATACTTCTAGTTTTGTTTCGACCATAGTTTATACACGGTCACTACACCAATGAACATTTTTAAGCTCACCGATGAGGGTACTTAAATAGTTCCAAGCGGTACCAAGACCCTGTATTACTGTTGCTTGGGGTTCTCTTCACCCCTAAAAAAAGAGTGGGCTATTTACATTTATTATGAACGTAAGAATGCTCCAATATAATCATGTATTGTCTGAGAAATCACCAATTAGCGCCTAACTGGGTTCGATGGAGAAGGCGGAATATTCCAATGTTTATGGCATATCCAACTAGGCCGTCGGCTCCAGCTAGAATTAATCAAATCAAGCAGCCCCCTACCCACCACTTTCCGATATAATTAACGCATACTTGTATGTGTGGACAATACGTGAATGGAGCTTCTATGTGTGCGATAATGAACGATTATAGGAGACCTAGTTTACTTAATAGCGATAGAACTTCATTTGGAGGGAAAGGGAAATAAAACCTTTTGCGGTTATAATAAGGTTGTTAATTTCAATTCATGTGTGGTTTTTACGCTGTTTTTGTTATGTGTGCGTCGGTGTGAGTTGTTGTTTGTTGGTGTGCGTTGATGAGTCACATTTTTTTTTGTTTCGTGGGTAAGGCGCTAGGGTGATCGCGTGGGGTGGTTTGGTACCCCTTGCTTGGCGCAACCCCATCTTATTAATCAGTGAAGTACCGGGCGTCTCTTCACATGTCTGTTTGATGCGAACCTTATTTCTTATTAGATATTCAACATATCTTTAGGAGAAACTTGTTGGTGAAGCATTTCAACCTGTTAGATTTTTTGTACTGATTAACTTAGCTACGCTTGTGGTTTTTGGGAGCATAGGTCAACCATGTGAAGTGCCAGACCGAGCTAGTTTTAAACTTCAGTTAATGCTCCTCTTGATCGTCTGAGAAGCTTGATCCAGTAAAGTACCTCTCCTCTCATTACTTATGCACAGTACGTGCAATTTTATAAAGTTTTTAATTAGAAACTAGCATACAATACTAATTAGTTCAATCAACTAAATGTAACCAAACAACAAAATGAAAACATAAACCGCCGAACAAAAACTAATCACAAACTAAAATAACGAATTTAATACCAATAAAACTTGATCCAACTGTCCGAAGTTGTCCAAATGAATAATTACTGGAAAATTATTACCGTCCCCACGACGCCATTACGGTGTCAAGAAAGGTGTGCACGTCAGTTAGCCGGTTAGCCCCTATAATTAAAGACTGGCTGAAGTATCGACTAAACAATCAATAGCTCGCCATCTATAGAAAAAGAACACAAAAGCTTGAGTAGATAACAATCCCCCCACCGGGGTGTAGGAACACCCCCCCTCATTAATAATATCGACCCCATCCACTAATTATGTAGTGTGTTGCGAATGCACACGACACGACATTACTATTAGTATCTACGCACACATACGTCCGTTAATCACCAGCGATAGCCCGCATTAAAAGTATTAAAAGAAAAAAATCAATGTATCGAAGTTTTGTACGGAATTAGATATAGTTATTTCCCTCGGCTTCGTTCGTGTGCCCGTCGCGTGCTGCCAGACGGTTGTGATTGCTGAAATGTTAATCGGTGTCGGGACTTCTGGAGATTTTACTAAGGGAGACTTAAATTTTCTTCGTATCGGAATCGAATAACTATTGGACAAGATTTTAGTCGATTGAGAAATATTTTTATCTTTGGGTTTCGTTTCAAGCTCTAATGTGATTTGTTTTCTCATTGGCAATTCCGTTGTCTGAATCGTATTTTATTTCCTGGGTTTTCTCAAATTAGACACTACAATTTTATGTAAGTATGCTGAGATAGAAAGCAATATAATTGGTTTTCTAAGTAGAGTCTTGCTAACGCCGTCATACCAATATTTTGCTAGCCAAAATTAATCAGCAACTACTTATAAATAAATTAACAGGCGGGCACCATTCTTTTAAGAATCCTGATAAAAGATACTAACCATTTATTCATTCAAATTAAAAACTCAACATTTTTCCGTGTATAAAAACTAGGCGAAAGCTTCGCGAACAACATCACAACTTTGAAGCCGCTTCATATTTTTTTCAATACAGACCGTTACGTAAGCAAGTACCGATTTGGAGTAACAACAGTTTTCGCGTAGTGTGCAACAGCCTCGCGTGCGTGTGCCGCATATGTGTGCCGTTGGGCAAGGTCAGGGTTGTTCTATCTGATCAATGGTCAACTCGATTCGCGAAACGGCCAGTTACAAATCGATTCGGTTTAGTGTTCCTAAATAAGAGGAGCGAACTAATTTGAAAATCGATTTGCTTTGTGACATTTTGTCTGTGGTTTAGTGATGTGAATATGCGATTATTATTTCTTTGATTATTCGTTTCGTAAAAGTAAGTATGAGGTCTACTTACATAATTATACTTTTGTAATAGAATGTGTTTTCGATCTCATTAGTAAACGAACGATGTTAGTTTTTTCTTTATTATTTATTTTAACCACAAGGCACATTAAACAAGCATTCTATTCAAAGGTACACAAAAAAGCGGCAACCCGTCGTGTCCTAATAGAAACTATATAATTAATCACTTGATTAATCAGTGTGACGAATAAAAACAGTGTAATGACCCGTTTCCTTGAATCGATCGACGTGACGTCATCAACATTTGAATGCAAAGTCACTGTGTGTTTATAGAGAATGCCGATTTTATCGATAAAATGCATTTTGGTTATCGCTCAGCTTTGATTGTTAATGTTATAAATAACACAATTAAAAGGTGAGGATAAATCACTAGTCATTCTTATTATTATTCGACCTGTACCAGGAATTGAGTTATTTGTACTTAGGTAAGTGCAAGATTAATATCGATAAGTATATATCTATTATTATTGGCACTACTGCATTTTTTACTCGTACTGAAACTGTTTCCTACATTCTCATTTAACGACTGATTTTTTTACCTAACAAAACTCTTAAACTTAAACAAGCACCGAAATGAACAGCAAACATCCTAATCAACATATTTTAAGAAGGGTTGCAATACGGTCGATAAATTCAAAATCGATAAAAACTGCCGAACACTAGCCAAGGATAGGGTGGCGTCAGCTTCTCGTGGGGCAGAAAAAAAAGTGAAAAGCAATCAGTGTGGCATAATTAGTGCGTTGTAAGTATGGGGCGCGTTGCCATGGTTACGGCGTCGGTGTCGATACCCGTTGCTTACCCGCCGCGTTAATTTCCAACAGAATTAATCGAATCAAGCTATTGCTCGATATCGATTTGTGTGTTTGAAATAAAAGTTGACATCACTATTTGAGTGTAGGATTTGCAAAAGTTTTTTAGAAGTGTTGAAATGCAGATTTGTCATTGTTAGTAAGGAGCTTTTGAAAATTAATTTTGGAACAATACAGTAGCTAGGAACTGAACTCTGATTGTTTTGAAAACTCATGGATACAACCAAAATGCGATTGCAATTAAAATAAAAAAGTTTAGTGAGTAATACCATTTCGAAATTGTCTTCGCGATACTAAAAATTAAAACACGTTTAATGAAATGACTCATGTTCATTATATTCAGATTGAAAATTGAATAAAACGGAAACAGTGTACGTCTTATGACAGTTATAAGCACAAAATATGTCATTGATTTTATGACTTCTTACTTCTTTATAAGCACTGTTACAGCTCATACATTTATCTTCGTAAGACCGTTCGATCGCATCAGGGCTTATTGTTATGTCTACCCAAAATTAAGGAGGCCATCTTTTTAACCACCTTTTGTATTCAAAATTCGATAATTTATTGCCGAAATAATATAATTACGGCCGACTGACGGGACGGATTGGCTGAGACCGGAAACACCAAATTACTGGAGAAATTAAAGCGGAAACATTTGGCCGCCGCTGGCAAGATGGTGCACCGACGATTATCGTGTCTGTTCGATTTATGAATAATAATTATTGTCGCGTCTCATTATTTGTTTACTCTATAATTTATTTTTTATAATAAACTAGTGATGTGCACATCAATTATCGATTATTATTTTATTGATGTGTTTTGATGAACCGACAAAAATTGTAATCATCTATTTAAGTTTTTGTGAAATATTTTGTTTTTTCAAAGCTATTAAAACTAAAGAATGACAAAGAACCGCACTTGATTAATATGCATATTATTTAAGATTACGATTTCGAATATAGGTACGTTTACGGCGATTGTTCGTTTAATATGCACCATAAAATAAATTGTGGGCATCTGAATAGCGTTAATATGGGCGACAAAGATATTAATCCGTTAATTTCGTTTCTTAAATTACTAATTAGGAATGCAGGAGGTATAAATCAGGCCGTATCATTTTTATACCGCGTTAAATCTTCATAACGGTGGACAAATCTTAAAATATTACTATTTTTATGGTTAATCTTGGAGCTTAATTACGGGTATTGAATATTTATCAAATGAAACCAATTATGGGGATTACACCATTTTGTTTCATTGGATTTTTAGGAGATTCCACTAAAAGGGAAATTGAAATATGTCTTAATCTATCATATCCAAAAGGAGTTCATGATTTAGGTCCTTTTATTTAGGAGAACTAGCACTTTATCATAGAGCTACCATAGTCAACTTAATGTAGGCATGCAAAAACTTAAAAAAAATGTTTGGTAAGTCAGTAAACAAGACATTGGATGCTCCTATCACTTTAACTTAAAAAAAAACAACTTTCTCAAGTAACATAATCATGTTTGTAAACCCCTAAGTGAAGATGACTTAGGTCCCTAGGACCTAAGTCATCTTAGGTCATCCACATTTCATACATCAAAAGACCATAATATGGCTCCTATTCATTTACTTATTTAATCACAACGGTTGCATTTTTTTAAAATCAATTACAGTAACTAAAACTAGAAATCAAAGAGTTATCACTTGTTCTCTTATATTTAAATTAAAATATACAAAATAACAAAGTAAAGATAAAGGTTCACACTTTTTTTTTTTATATATTAAATTCCTCTCACGGAACTTCTGACATGCCAATAAAATCGTCTACTTCTTAAGACACTATGGTAAAAACATGCGAATTGTAGGGCATTTAATTTACAAAAAATAGTACCTACGAGTACCTACTTAGCTTGTTAATAAAGTCCTAAATTCAAAAACAAATTACTAACCCAAAATCTACCTACAACTTAGAAGCCACGTTCACAGAACTTCCTGATCGCGTGTGCCAATACTCTCTCCACCTAACAATTATCTAGTATTACCTCTAAAGCTTAAAGACAAACAACCATTTATGACAGTACCGATGTGAAAATTTGTCACCTCCATGACAGTTTTAAAGTATGACAAGTTAATTGAAGGGTTTGGTTGCTGATAGCTTACTGGGCTGGTTGAGGCTGACATTAGAATGTATTAACAAGGCATGTGGTCAAGGGGTGACAGCGATTGAAAAGTCAATTCCAGCTTTGGGGAGTACTAATGGTAAACATGGTTTTATCTTTGTAGACAGGTTACATTAACATTAAAGAAAGATTTTGCATTTGAAGGATGAATTCATGTGTTTTAGTAAATTAATTTAGATACTGATAAAATTAATTCATATGCTGCCACAATTTATTTTAATTACCAGGGGCTTAATTTTTTTTTGGTTTTGCCTTCTGTGAACTTATAAGTGAAGGAGGTACACCTACTTAATACCTTTTGTTTGTTGCACATTATTTAATAATGTTTTGTGTCAGTATACTCGTATATGTTTTTTTGGAAACCAAATAAATAAATGCTGTAAGGGTAAAAACGAATCCTCTTTTAATACTGCGGTAAAATTTCTCATTCTTGAAGATTCTCTGAAAGAAAGGCGTTCTTCCGACTCATTTCCATGTTTTATTTAAATTATCTAAATATCAAATTAATATTTGATTTTACTTTTTTGATGATAATGTGGTGATAAAATCATTATTTAATAATTATGTTTGTTAGTGAGAATCCTTAGTCTACGTTGTATATGCATAATACTGTATTGTGTCTATGGTAAGCTTACCTTTAAACCAGGAGCGTTGGCACATGTTCTCATTGCCATGCGGTGTTTATTAGTCTCTCTTCTTTATCATATGAAAACACAGTCACTTCAGTCTATTAGCGTTCATAAGTATGTATAGTTAAATAGTTACGATTTTAAAGTTTTGCTGTTTGAGAAATAAAAGAGATGAGTAAGGTTAGGTGTCTGCGTGGGAGACTCCTAAGGCCTCTGTCTTTTTGGAGTTTAATTGTCTTTGTTTAAGGAGTTCCTAAATGGGACCTCGTATTGCGAGACAATCGTGTATTTTTTTCAATCAAGGCCAAAATAGGTTTGCTTCTGGCCGATCAATAGGTATGGAAATGGAAAATTAAAGTTTCCTTTATTAAAAACTTTGTTTGTTAAAGCGGTGATTTCATCTCGCAATAATTTCAAGTTTCTTTTGTATTTCCTTTCGTTAACTTGATTACAATAAGACCAGAAGGCCAGAGACAAACTCGATATCTCCCGACGCAAGACACGGTGGTCGCCTTTATAAATCATACAAAAATAAATCACTCACGAGGGTTAAAATGTGAAATACTTTCTCTAAACAAAAGGGCATTGTTTATGCAAAAGTGCATTCCGACTCGAATACTTTTCGTCGCCTGCCATCCACCCTGTATTTTTTTTTATTCGAATAAAGTACATTATGCGAGCCTGGCGATTTATCGATAAATTTTATATATGAAACCGTCGTGTTGTATGATCACGATCGCTGTTTTAAACTAAGACAGAAGTGAAATATATCGATATTGATGAAATTGGCATCGAGAATCGAAATGAAACGAGACGGTAACAATGTGTGAGCTGCTCTTTGTGACATTTGTATGGGATGTTAGTCATCGTTTGCATTTTAGTCTTTTAATAAAGTGCGTGAGAGTTCTTATTTCTACGAATTTAGTTTTATTTGTAAATCATTTAAAAGGGCTGGGAATTTTTCCTCATAATTAAAATGATGTATAATTTATTAAAAACTCTCCTTTTCTTGAACGTAAAACAATCTAACTCCCGTAATAATAAAAAGATGCCATCTCTCCTAAAAACAAGAATAAGAAAAAATGCATTCAGCAATAAAAATTGGCGGTACACCAAAAACAGAGGCAGAGTTATATTTTAATAGCATCCCTTATTCGTTTTGTACAACATCGAGATTTATTCACGTTACTTTGATGGCTTATAAATCATTTGGGGGCTAATTAAAATTGCCCTTTTCGAAACGCGCATCCTCGCATTCGCTAACCCGTCGATATAATTTACGATATCTCTCGTTCATTCGCACATAAACTTTCTAATTTGCAGCCCAACGGCCCTACAGACTGTTGCAAATAAATTGATCACTAATAAAAACAACACCTCCAGTAAAAACTATAAAAATATATTGGCAACTGTCAGTGTTCAAGTTTGTTATGGCCACACCCGAAACTTCGGTGATGAGAGCCCTTAACGTCTGTCAAAGCAGCAATTAAAAGATATCGGTGTTGCCATAAACCGAGGATTAATTCCCACCTTTTACGATTAAAAAATAAATAAAATTTCGCACGTAGAGTTGCGTGTCGGCATTCATTTGGTGGATTAGTTCGTTTTGTATGAGATTAATGCTACCTTATTGGCACAAATAATTTGTTAACTTATGTATCACTACGTTTGCGCACAGTTCTCAAGTCGATCGGGTGACGGGATCTGTTATTATTTTTTTACAAGTGTAATTGTTTGACGCGTGATTTATGAAAGAGCTTTGACTTTATCGAAAGCGGTTTTTATTCTTTTTGTGGTTTTATAATCGTCGTTGGCGACCGGAAAAGTCGCACGATTTGTTGTCCTTAATTAGTGGCTATATTTTTTTACTTTTGGCGTTAAGAACAACGCGTAAAGGTCACGCGCGATGTTCGCTTAAGCTGTATTATTCAATGGAGTAATTTAAACGATTTATTTACCTTCGCTGTACACTAATCAGGAATTATATTATTCACTCGCGAACTCTTGGAAGATACGATTATCCGTCCGAGTCGAGTAATTTATTTTTAAGGCTCATAAAATCTCACTCTTTCAGCAATAAAAGTAACATTTTAGCGAAGTTACTAACACGTCCAAAGATTATGCATTCGTTTACAAAAAGAAATCAGAAATCACTCGTCAAACATTGTCGTGACACTGAGAACTAAGTCTGTATTTAGGAAATGTTGATAATACTCAAAACGGGAGCATTTACATATATTAAGAATCCGAAACCGAGCACGGTACGCCTCGCAAAATAAACACACACGAATATTCGACAAAAAAAAATGCAATTTTCGCATATCACACGCGGGCGTATTTCACATAACAACCGTTCGTTTTAACGTTAACAAAACAGTGCGGAAAAAGTAAGAGAACGAGATGAGAAAAGTTACTTTAAGAATATACGGAAGTTAATTAGAAACGGAACGAAAAACAACCGTAACTGGTGGCGAAGTTGGCCGTTCTAGCGCGGCCAATGGTACAAGACACACACACAGGGAACCCTCACCACCGCGGCGCTAGGCATTTGCATACCGCCCGCCCAGACGCGCGCCGCCGCCCATGACGAGCGACAGGGACGAACAGACCCGACAACGCGCGACAATCCGCGAATCAAACACCAAAATTTTAAACTTTAAAATTTTTAAAATTCGAACTTTTCAACTTTTTTTTTTCTTCACAATAAACAGCAACATTTTTTCTCGTTTTTCTTAAAAATAAGGAGGTTGTATACGCAATTGAGGTTGTATACAGGGTAGTGAAAAGGATAGGAATAAATTTATCTGCGTCGCGTCGGATGCGACACAGTTTGACAAGTTGGTAGACAATTCTTGAGATAGAAGAGAGCATGAATGAGCTTAGATGGTTGTTATCTGTTAATGAACACGTTCGCGTGTTTGTTCGTGTGTGCGATGCATTTTTGACATCGAGATGTCATTTATGAACGTTTATTTAACCGCCTCTTTGAGAATTTTTATTGCCAGTATTAAAATATTAGATAATCAGATTTGGTTTTTTTGTGTGGTGTGAGAGAGAGGATGTAGTGTGGAAGAGATCGCTAGTATAATTTAATGATTTATAATAAATTAGACAATGCTCTCTTGTTCAAAGTAATAAAGATTTAAAGTCAACTTTTGAATTGAAACTGTTTAAAACACAGTTTGCTGGTGTATTTCTGACATCGTACTGAATAATAGGTTAAAAAGAACGCATAAAGTAGGTGTGAAATAGTGCTAGTAATGCTCAATATCTTTACATGAAAAAAGTAGGTAATAAAAATTTATCGCATCACGTTGTCCAAGAATTTACTAAGTTTTTTCCAGCTGATTTTGAAATTCATTATTTCTATAAGAAATCATTGAATGACATCAAGTCATCCCCCGTAAACATAACAATAAACTTAGTGTTATTTAATGACTGTTTGAAATTCAGAATGTTTTTATTTCACTTTCATTAAAAACTTAATTGTAATAAATAGCGTCAGCAAAAAAACGTGCAAGATTTTTTAGGAAAAATGTTTACGACATTGATTTCTGACTACATAAATAAATCAAACTAAAATATTTTGCTTTTGGTTGAGCCTCATAAAAATAGGGTCAGTTTAGTCAAGTGAAATATTTATCTCGTTCGTTTACTTTCGGCACAGAAAAGAGGTTTCCATAGAGTAGTTATGAATTCAGGCCAGTAACCTTGAAACTTGTTCAGAACTTTTTCCTCAAGAAAATTAATACAAGGGTTGCAACTCCACTATTATCTGCTACAATATAGTTGATGAAATAACTTGCCAAACTACATCTATGTGTCTCACCCTTAATGAAAACACACAACAGACAAGAACATTGTAATTACGAGGAGTAAGAGATTTATTACACGAGGATAGGAAACACACCACACGTGACCGAACGTCGCATTAGAAACATTATATAAAACAGAATTAAACCATACAAAACTCCACCTTACCATTATTGTAATTAATACGAATTTCCCAAGTAAAGGAGCAGGCTCTTCAGCTGTCTTTTTGCTTGTCGAAACGCGTGCATATGCATTCTTGTTCCATGTGTGAATACCACGAAAGCGGAACATGTAGTAGTTAATTTTTGCGCAAAGCTCGGGCGAAAGAGAGCTCCGCTCATTTACAAATAGTTTGCTAATGTGTGAAAGAGATAGGAACAGTGGGGGTTAATTAATGAACGTGGAAGCCTGCGCTCTTTATTGCTTTCGTGGCTGGACGCTAAGACGTCGTCGGTTAAGGAGTTTTCCGCTGAGAAAATATCGCTATAGTTAGATAGCGTTTGTTTTTCTTCAGCCACCATGTGTAATATAATTTTTATACAGCAAACACAGTTTTTCCCCTAACAAAACTTTTTGTAGCAATCTCGAGAGTAGCACTAATTGGCCGTAGCATTTAGTGCTCCGAAAATTTTATTAGCACGTAATTGCTCGAGTTAATTAAATGGAAAAGTCGCCTCTACAGCGAACCTTTGCTAAGTCCACGAGACACCTGTTTAATTACATAGGATATCCGAAACTCCTACGTAGAACATTTCATTAGACGTCCAACCTTCAGACGAACTCACCCGACACCCAAATAAAAAAGGTGGGGTATGTGAGAGTGTGGCGTGCACCTTAGCGTTTGTTACTGCTAGACAACTATTAGATTTAGTCGGGTAACCGTACAAATATAACCATAAATAGTGTACGCTTAATGTGGTGAATGTTTTCTTAATTTCATCCCGCTGCGTGTGAGTGTAGTGGTTAAGAAATTAAGAAAATGCTGTAACGTCCGCACGCCACTTAAGGTTCCCCTCTTCTTAAGAGTATATTGTCTCCTCCCTGGTTTTTGTTCTAATAAAACTCCTTAACGTTTGTTAATGAGCGTAATAACCTCTTCTGTTTGTTTGTTTTGTTTTAATGAACATTTTTATGTTGTTTTTGTTTTCTTAATTAACAGGATTTATCTTTTTATTGCCCTTTTTATTAGCTGCGGTGGTTTTGAAACAATTCTGTGTAATGCGGCCGTTGTGAATCATATCAGTTTGTTATATAAGTATATCGTCGAATTATGGCAAAAGAGTTAGTTACTGGTTGAGAAAAATTTGCATTCTCTCACTTCTGTTACTAATTGCATACTGAAAGATCAACAATATTAATTGCGTGTTTAGACTGTCGACTTGACGAATTCTTCAAACAAATGAAGCAATGTGTTTTGATTTATTTCACAGCTCTTCGAGGTACGATATACCAGTGTTTTTCGCAATTCGGTCAGACTCTTTGCAAACTTCAGGCTCATTTGAAAGGACTTTTCAAAGGACCTTGCCCACACATGGGTGCACATATCGATCGTCTGCTAGATAAACTCAAGAGTCATATTTTAGTGGAATGCAATTATAACCGGCCGGGGTGTCACTAGGGGAGGCGCACACTGTCGCCACGCACTCGTACATTCAAATATTTGTACGTACACCCTGTCTGTGTGGTCGTGTAGGGCTGGTAGAAGTCGGTTTAAGGGTTGGCGGATTCTGCACTGCAATTCTAAAGAATTTCAGAGAATTCTTTTTATTTGGAGCGGAATTTAATAAAGATTGTTGTCAAAATTTGTCGCTTTTTGTGATGCTTATGATTATTGGTTACCTTTTATACTTTTCGATTTTCTAACTTTTTGTTTACCGTTCATCATTTAAATCATTCGTATATTTCAAGTGTGACGTAATTTTGACTACTAAATTACTAGCCGAATTTCAAATTGGACCATAAGACTTAAGGTGATAGCGACGGGGTGGCCCGCGAAATTCAAATTTTCTTACGTTAAAATTTGAATTTCACGGGCTACCCTGACGCTACCCCCTTCAAGGAGCGCGATCGAGTTGCGAGCATGTGAGAGACGACTCCTGACGTCCGTATCTATATTCATACAATTTTTTACTTAAACAATGGTCGTACGGTCCTATTTTCAAAACAGCAGTAGATTACGCGAGGAACTTTCCGTTTTGTCTGAACTGTCTGTGTCTTGTTTGTGTAACGTTTTTTTCGGAAAAATATACAAGATTGAAGAAATGTAATCAAACTCGACCCTAAACATTTTTCAGAAGACGGATAAATTAAAATATTTTGTGATGACTTCGTAGCAATTTCGTAGCACTTCGTAGACCCTACATCTAACGTAATTCAAAGTACAAAAACTGAACAAATGTTTTATAATTATAAAAAGAGTATGGTTTTCTGATTGCACCCTCTTATTACCAGAAGTGCCAACCCTAGTCTCACATAAATGTAACCGGACGTCACCCTAAGGATTAGTGGCGTGGCTATGAGATTACCACATCGGCCGCTAATGAAGAATCACCGATTGCAATTAATAATTAACTTTATTTATTAACTTTTTTTCCCAAGAATATTCAGAAGAAAAATTGTGAAACTGTTTGGATAGGTTCCAAAAGGTGAAGTGTCTGCATTTTGAATATCGAACGTGTTTCTTTTTTAAATAGTGATGTCATTTTACATTCAGGGTCACATTGGAAGGTCTACTATCTTTATAGTAAAGGTATGTATTATGTAGTTTCTCTGAAGTTTAATAGAAACATAAACATACCTACCGTATGTCACGTGGAATATGGAATGAGTTTCTAAAACATTTTACTCAGAAACCATGGATTAATATTGCACTCTGCTTCATAGAGAAAACAACAACATCATACAAATTGCCACAGCATTATAACTGAAAATGAATTCCGTACTTTACTAAAAAGGAATGGTGAATAAGCTGAAATCATCCATGAACATTGCATTGTCAAACAAACTTAAACAAAGGTTCAGTTTACAAAATTAACAACTGTGGTTTATGACAGCTGACAGGACAATTTCATATAATTTTTACAAGCAACTAAACACGTATTTCATACAAGACTAAACGGTTGCGAGCGTTAATATCCCTCTATTTACGTCCAAAATTTGTCTTAAGAAACATGAAAGCTAAACAAGTTGCATTTCACTACTTACTCGCACAAAAACAATCCGAAAAGGTCGTCAGCAACACTTTGCCGCAATTAATTCAACGTATGCAAGTTCATAACTCACGTAACATACTCATCGCAGATCGTAAATAACGTCCAAATGAATGCCTCGAGACTCGAACAACTTTTGTTTACATTTCAGACGCGAAACGTCACATGTATCCGACTTTTGACAGATGCTCATAAACCAACACAAGCGCAGAACATTTACATACGCGGCTCGACGCGACGAGTCTGCTTGCAACGGAACGTCCCGCGTGCTAATGTAAATACTCTTTTGATTTTGTTAGTTTTGCGTTCCGTTTTCAGCTCGTTTTTCGTGTGTCCGTCACACAGTTTGCGTTAGTACTGACCACAGCTTAGGGCGCCGGCCATGCGGCGGTGTGCGTGTGTGGAGCTTTCTGCACGCGATCACTCGGAGCTTTAACGAGTGGGGCGTACGCCTGTGTGCGTACTAACTTTACTTGTGGAAGTATCAGACTAGACTCATTGACTGCGGCCCTTATTGTATGAATGTGGAAAAATTATAGTGTGGAGTGTTTTGCCTGAAACAGCGATGCGTATTGTTTATGTCCCCGGCTAGAGCACTTAAGACTCCCAATTTGCGGAGGACGTTAATGTCACAGTGCTTTGTCTCGAGACGCATTATATCTTACAAAGTACTGTAATTAAAATTGTCGCGTCACTGAGCAATGTTAATTTTGTTTTTATTTTTGATTTATGCAGTTTCCAAATGACATTGAGAACTGGCTTTGCGTGATTAACTTAATTGTACTTTTTTTTTCTTTTTTTTTATAAGACTCACGTCCACGTTAATCTTTGCACTGCAATTAAAAATTCAAATAGAAGAAATAAACGAAAAACAAATGAAAGTTCAATATTCAAATGACATCGAACAACGTCACTACAAATTCAATTAGGGTTCATTTGCAAATTCAAATTCAAAACCCGCGCAGCAAATGCGACGAAGAACCAAATGTCACTTTCATATAAAACAAACTATAAAGCTAAACGTTAATCACGGATAGTGTGAACATTTGTAAGTTAGTATATCATGGCAAGTCAAAACTTCGTGCTTGCATTCTTAAAGTTGAAATTGCACATTTATCACTGCGGACCATGCGCTCGATGGTCCATTAAGAGATTTTTCTGAATCATAAATCTCACTTCGCCTCATCTCGCTTCGATAGTACAGATATGGAGTAAACAGGAATGCGAGCTCCTGAGATATTGTCTCGAAGTTAGTGCAAAGATATCATATACATTGTTTTATTCGATATGAGTTACAATGTTCTATTTTTATGATATTTTATGTACACTTCTAGTTTATTTAAGTACCTACACGTAGTTTTAGAAAATATATTGACCATCATCATTTTAATCGGGTTTAATAAACATACTTTTTGTTGTAAGTAAGTAATCAAGGTTCCAGACTATGTATGTACCTAAGTATGTGTATAGTTAATTCGTTTCTTTGTGTAATATTGTAATTATTTTTAAATGTTTCTATAATTCTTATACGGAACACCAATAAAATCAATAAAATATTGGAACAATAAGGTAAATCCAGCCCGCATTTAAAACTTTGATGAATTTGATTTATGAATAAAATGCTCAACGCTTAATGCACCTGGATTGCTTTACAAAACGCAATCTTAACACCCGAATATAAAACTCAAAGCTGTATTACCAAATCAGTTCTATACACATCCTTAAGCTATCATGTATTTTGTACTAATTATAAGTTAGGTCGTTTAATTATTGCTTACGTTTTTGTACTGACGTCATCGGACCACGCCTGTAAGGTTGAGTACGTACTTAGGAATAAAGACTTCTTTGTTTATCCTACTATGAGAATTCCGTAATGAATTGATTGAGCCGTTCGATGGAGGAAGCAATTAAATGATGTTTTGCGGCTAGGCAGTAAGGGTTTTGTGTTTAAGTACATCCGCTTACTGGCCAAGTAATTAGCTTTGTGATTGAAATTGTGGTGTGCTGCCGTATTTTATTGTCTGTGGTTTTAGATTAAGACGTCCTGTTCCTTATATAGTCAGATCATAGACTAACTAAATTTGAGTTAGTCCTAATATGACAATAGTCCTATTATGAGTATGTTACACATAATTATGACAATTGCTTTCAAATGTTTCATTTTTCTACAATGTCTTGCAACAGGAATGACAAACTGTGCTCAACACATTTTTCACTTTTCCAGCATCGCTGTCCCTGATTCGTCGTCGCGCCTTATGATCATGAATCATGACAGATTGTCAGAATTTTCTGGATTTTGACTTCTGACCGACTCAGCAACGATTAGCAAATATCCGTCTTGATACACGGAACACACTGTGGCTTGACTGGAGCTCCCCAAAGCACGTACAGAAAAACTTCGAGGTTGATTTGTTGACCACCCCTAATCGTACAAGACGTTTACGTCTATTGAGAATGTCGGTCAACACATTGTCTACAAGCAGGAACTCTACAGGTGAGGGTGCTTTATGCGATATATCTAATGTTAAATGAAAACTGACGTATCATGAAATACTTTTGGGTTTGACCTTGGTCAACATACGTCCTTCTTAGATCCATACACAGCTGAACTTAATATTACAGCCAGCCAGCTATACCATCGAACGTTCATTTGACTTTAGAATTTCATATTACTTTGAATTTAGAACACTTTTCCGGTGTTAATAATACGTTACAAGACTGACCCGTGCCGCCATTATCCAAACACAACTCTTTTCAATCACCTCAATACTTATCGTGTCGCAGGATATAATTTAAAAATAATATTTTATCGCTAACCAGTTATAGTAATGTTAAAAATTAAATAGCTTTTGCCGGCCACATGGCGTGGAAAGGAAGTGCGTATCGTCTGTCAGGGCTTACGTATAATGAAACGTACTCATTTTCTTTCAACTGACCAGTCACAATGAAGACAATGAAATACAACGCGTCGGGAGCTCATCCGGAGGGGCATTTCAAATTCGTTTGAGTTTTGGCCCTTTTTTTGTTTTGGAGTTTTTTTTGAGTTCACACTTGGTTGGCTAAAAATATGGGTGAAGTTGTGTGTGGATGTCCATGCATGGGGTTTTATGTATAAATAAGTAAATAGATACTTCTATTAAACCGCAGTTCCAGATTTAAAATTTTGGTAGAAAACTCACAAAATAAAATAATTTGATCAATTTAAGGGGTATGGTTCTTAAAAAATGTGATGATTAGGTACATAAGTCCTAATCACATACAAAATGACGTATCGTTTAATCAACACATCTTTCAAGAAATACAAGCTCAATAATTTCGTCGACAACACATCCGCTACTGTTTTGTTTCTTAATTATTTGCTGTCAAGTCAAACATAAATCCAGGAGGACTTTGCAGCTCTAAAGGCAAGTTTAGATGATAGATAATATATGTTATTCGTCAGTGTAAGAATGGTGAGTTTACTGCGTAACACGGACAATCGCAACGCGCACAGTTTTACAACGAGGGCGGTTAAAAAGCTTCGCGTTAAGGTGTGCTGCATTTACAACGTGGTGTAATTTTACAGGTGCGCAAAAGAATAAAGAATCTAGATTGATGTTGGGAAGTTTTTCGATACTAGCCGAAGTTGGCTATTATCGAAAAAGATTCTGATAAAACAAAAAAATAAAATCTGTATCTCTGGAAAATCAAAACAAATCAATGTTTGTTCCAACTAATTTAAGATTTGTAAGACAAGCTACAAAAACAAATCAAAACTAGCGTCCTCATTTTACACAAAAATACTTGTGTAGATTATAGCTTCCAAGTGAGCCAAAACAAAACCCAAACAGACACATTTTCTTTGAAAAATATAAGTTTAAACCTCAAAGTATCACTCAAGCATCTTTTTAAAACGTATTTTACAAATCGGTGTGAAGACGTGCCCTTTTAAAATTGAAAGTGACGTAAGTGCTGTTTTAGTGCGCAATCGGCGGGCAAAAGTCGTAAATCAAAGTTTTAGTGTCGAAATGTTGGGATGCGTTGGCCACTGGGGTGGCCAGCTTTAAACATATTCTTTTTTATAAAAAAGGCGTAAGAAATAAGAAACAATATGACATTCGGCCAGTATTCGACTATTGTTCGGAGATGTATGATGTGTATGAAAAAAGTGCGTTACAAAGTTGTGGGCGAATTCTGGTGAATCTAACAATTGAAGATTGTAAATAATTTATTGTTGTTGAATCATACAACATTTTGGGTGCATACAATTTTAATTCCAAAAGCCATAATTGTGCACCCAATTGCAATTTCATTACACAAAAACAGAATTAACACTAAATTCCTAATTTTGTACTGAAAAATAAAATATTCATCCTGGATTATTAATTTGTTCAGTAACTTTATTCATGTTCAGGTACAGTACATAAGTCAATAGAAAATAAAGAAAAATTATTAATTTAGTACCTAAAATAAACCACTTCGTTTTGTGATAATTTATCGGATTATTTCAGACGCTACTGGTATTAAATTTTTTAATGTATTTCGTGGACATTTGCAAAAATAACTTTAATGTAGCTATAAATTCAAATTCTGTCTAGTTTATGGCGTTCTTGAAAAAGAACTACGGCCCTGGAGAAATTTTATTGACTCTATTTTTATATTTTTATTGATTAACAATTTGAATGGTGGTAAACAAAGTTTTTTTTTCGTAATTTACCTGTTATTTTATTAGTTTTCATAAGGAAACTGAAAAAAATATTTGGTAAATTGTACTTAGATAGGGTGACTGGTAATTAGTGTACGATACTTAAATTTCACTAATTACCAGTCACCCTATATACTACAAGTCTACAATTAGTGAGTGGATAGCTAATTACATGAAGTTTATCATTACCATTTTGCCAAAAGCAGTAACATAAACTAAAAGCACATTTGTGCTTCTCTGTTTCCTAGTCGTTATAGTCTAGATCTTACAAAGCTCGAGCGAATTGGTGTCTTCTAGGCAAGCATGCTGCACAAGTTGCGGCCAAACGCAAGCATATCATCACTACATATTATAAAACAAAGACCTCCGCAGCGCCTGTCTGTCTGTTCGCGATAAACTCTAAAACTACTACACCGATTTTCATGCGGTTTTCACCAACGGATAGAGTAGTTCTTGAAAAAGGTTTTAGTGTGTAATTTGCAGCTAGTTTAGCCCTTGATCTGTCAAGCCTGACCGTAACGGTCAGACGCTATTGTTTAAATAGTGTGTCTACTTCGCTGACAGTTAATGAATTAGTATAAAAAACCTACATAATTATCCCTCTACCTATTACTGGCTATACTCCAAATAAAAACAAATTACCTCCCGCAACATCCCCACATTTAAAACAGAGTACTCCTCTATCTCAACAGTATTACTTACAAGGTTTTATCATCGAGGAGTAGGATTGCACTAACAAAGTAAGCATGGGGTATTAAAACCAATTGATAGTCGACCCCAGGTGGGCGACTAAAGCCCTACGAACTGGTAAAGGTTCGTCTATAATGGTGTAGCTTGCAAAGAAACTAATGTATGAGTTATAACGGCTGAATTTGTATGATGTAATGTATTGAAATCTGAAGGATAGGATGTTTATTCATGTCGCTAGTTTTTATAATATATTTATTTCAAACCTTTTCTGATAATTTTGAATAGATCATTGTGGTGTATTTTGAGAGGATTATCTAACCATTTTTATAATTTCATTTTTGTAATGCCGTATAAGGTTTAAATAGTTATCTGATTTCAATGATACCAACAAGACGACATTGCTGCTATTGCGGGAATATCCTGGCACAAGAGCCTAGAGCTTGGCACAAGCGAAGGGAGGAATGTTTTTGGCCTATGAAGTCGATTTGTAGATGATAATAAATACCAACAGTATTCATAGGAACTTGTCAATATTGGATAGAATATTCTGTTTTAGTGATCCCGACTGTCATTCGTAGCTCTATGACAACGAATAGAAAGTCTGACGAAAGTGTTTCTTCACTATTAGGCTATATAGATCAAGAATTTAGTAACTCCATTTAAAATACATCGATCTACTTATATACTGTAAGATTCCAACATAGCTGGGATAAGTCTCAGTGACTTCAGACAAAACTCAGGCTGCCCTCTGAGCGGTTGCGGGCCTGTTCGAAAGAGATACCGCGGCCCCGGAACATAAAGGGCGAGGAAGGAACATGGATGGGTTTTAGTCAGTAAAAGTCTGACACTCCCTCCCGGTCTGCCCAGAGTAGGAGAAATTATTTGATGATTTCCCTTCCTAAAAAAAAAAGGCTGCCCTCTGAGCTGCCACAGACACCGTAAAAGTGGAAAAGATCAAGACATGAAGAGGAAAAAAATAATTGTAGCCCAATAGGGTATTTCAGGCACCAATCAATTGACATACTTTTTAAGAGCTGTCAAAACGCGGTTCTCTCATAGATTTTGTACAGCAATAGCACGCTGTGACGTCACTGTTTGGTGAACTCAATGACTCAACTATTTATTGATTTCAAAACAACTAAATATCGAATTTGGCAATTAATAGAAAATAAGTTTTTTTTTTGAGATTGGTATCTTGGAATTATTGTTATATGGTGTACCCCATTTCATTTGGCTTTCGTAATTGCCCATATCACAGCCTTTATACAAGCTTGCTCTATTAATTGTCATATTTACAACTTTCCCTTGTATAAGAAACTCGAGATGAGGAATAGTGTTACTTGATTTTACATCGTTTCAAGGAAACTGGGTGGGTTTTAATATAATGTTGCTAGTCTGATAAAACTAGAGACAATATATGGCGTCATTTAATGATGCTGGTGGTAACCTTTTCCGTTTCTACTTATAAATTATGCGAAATAAAAAATGTTTTATGACATTTACATCATTATCATAACGAGGAGCTCGTGGCTTTAGACTAAACTGTGCTTATCTAGGTTGGTCTGAGGATGGGTGACCGCTTACATTCCGAGTTTCCTCCGTATCTCGGAAAGCGCGTTAAGCTGTCGGTCCCGGCTGTCATTTGTAGATCTTTGACAGTCGTTACAGGTGGTCAATGGCTTAAAAAGTCTGACAACCAGTCTTACCAAGGGGTATTGTATTACCCAGTGTTAATTGGTTTGTGGAGGCCAGTCTCTCCATGTAAAGTACTGGTATTCAGCTGCGTCCTGTTAAACTGGAAGCCGACCCCAACATAGCCAACTATGTTGGGGTCGGCTTCCAGTTGGAGAAAAGGCAAGCAGATGACATCATTATCGTCGGCTTACAGTAGGTCCACTGCTGGACATAGCAGTCATTAACATTCTTCAACGAAAACATAACATCAGGCCTGTAACCCCCAGAAAAATCGCTGGACATTAACACACAGCGCCATCTAGTGCCACACTAAGCAAGGCTTGAGTCGTGGATACCAGATAGTTGATAAAATACATACTTATTATACATATAAACATCTATGACTCGGAAAAAAATGCCCATGCTCATCACACAAACATTTGCTTCTGTCAGTCTCACTACCACTAAGCCATTTTGGTCGTCAATTAGGCAGAGGTGTTCCTAATAGTACACCCACTTTTCGCCAGTTATGTTTAAGTACCATGTAATAAGGGGCGACCCTATTGCCATCAACCGGGCACAAATCCAGACTACCTGGCTGTTACTGAGAAATTCCTGATGAAAAACCCATAGCACTTTACCCGACACGGCACTTGAACCCAGGACCTCCAGTTCAGCAGTCACGCTTGCGAACACTAGACCAACAGAGGCAGTTAATTCTTCAACGAAACTCAAGGATAATTTTCTACAGGGGCTGCGGGATTCCGGGGCTGCGGGACTGTCCCGAAGAGAAACCATGGCCCTGGAACATACATGGCTAAAAAGGAACACGGATGGGTTTTAGTCAGCAAAAGTGTGACACTCCCTCCCGCTCCACCCTGAGCGGGAGGAGTCATTTGATGATTTCAAATCTGAAAAAAGGGTCAATTACATTGCTGTCCTCTGCATGCGTACCTTCAAAATATTACAGCAAAGACTTCAAAGATCTTACCTATCACCTAAGCACTCGCCTATAGGAGAATTCATTGGTCTTCGCATTTAACACGTCATATAAGAAAACGACTAGAAACTTAGATACTCGTACAAATACATTTCGAATTCCAATACCGCATTTCTATGCCACCCAATTCTTCGCCCCCTTTTCAGCGTACAATGGAATGTAAAACGAAAGACAATCGTTTCCCCTCTAATGAGTGGTTGGGCACAAAAGGTGATACTAGGCGATTCATTTAGCCTGCGGTTACACGCGTGTAAATGCGTGCGGCAATATGCAACGCATTCATATAATTAATGGCGGTTTCAGTTTTCTATTGCAAATTGTAATGTTTTTGGATTAGTAGGGGAATGTTGAAGTGGCACGGAATTGTGTGGTTTGTTGTAAGAGTCGACGAACACACTAATAATGTAAGTTTCTTAAAAGGCATATGTCACCGTAAAATTGTCAAATACGTTATATTGTAATATCTCTAGCGATATTGTAAAGTCTCGAATTATTGTCAAATGAACACACTGCTTACAATAAAACGCATTATTTTTCGTGAAATGCATGCGATAGTAGTCAACTCACGCGGTGTCGAGAGAAGGAGGGGTCCCCCTTGGCCAGTGGTACCACTCTCATGAAAAGATACTGTACCATTCCTGAGAAATATCGATCAATATAACCTAACCTTAAAACACTTCATATTCCCCTAAAAAGCGTAGTCGACGGAGCCCCGCTTCGCGGGGCCCCTATTTCCGGGTGCAGGGTTTAAAGGAACCTAACTAACCTAACAGGGGGGTGCCCCAAGTCCTGATTATGGCGGCAGAGATACTTCCGTATGTTCAGTTGACAATAATTCGAGATATTACAATATCGCTAGAGAGAAACACGTTATATTGTAATATAACGTGTTTGACAATTTTACGGTGACACATACACCGATCTCAAAAGCCAGCCTTCAGAAGGAGTCAGCGGTAGCGTCTTTCCACAACAATATCTTCCTTGTGGATCTATTCGATTGTTTTTAATAATGTATGTGTTTATATCTGCCGCATGTCGGAGGAGCAATGGCCAAAAAAAAACAGCCAGTGCATCCTAACTGATAGAAATGGACACAGAGGCCTGCCCAGAAGAAGAAGGCAGCTGATTTGGACTCTTCTTTTAGGGATTGGCCTAAAATATCACTAAAGTTATTATAAGCCAATCCAGGCTATACTGGTGAAGGTTGCGGGAATCCGTTGGATGCCAGTCGCACGGGACCGGTCTATGTGGCGACACTTCAGAGAGGCCTATGTCCAGCAGTAGACGTCTCTCGGCTGAAATGATGATGATGAATCCAGGCTATATACCCCCTCTTTGAGGAGTGGCTAGAGAGGCGCCACGGCGTCCTCACCTTCCGCCTGACGCAGGTCCTCACCGGACACGGATGTTTCGGGAGGTACCTGCACCGAATCGGGCGGGAGGAAACGCCCGGGTGTCTCCACTGCGAGGATCGACCGGAGGACACGGTGGAGCACACGGTGGAGGTCTGCCCTGCGTGGGCGGAGCACCGCCGTGTCCTCGAAGCGGCGATCGGCGGCGGCGACCTCTCGCGTCCGGCCCTGGTTCAATCCATGGTCCGGAGCGAGATGGAATGGGAAGGCGTCACTTCCTTCTGCGAAGCAGTCATGCTAGCGAAGGAGGTGGCGGAACAAGAGAGGGAGAGATCCTCACTTCCCGGCCGCCGCGGGAGACGCACCGGGCGTCGAGGGCCACGTGGTGGCTACCGGCCACCGTAGATGCGGGCCTGTGGACGGTTGGCTATGGGCTAGCTAGCCGTCCGTCCGTCTAACGACGACAGGCCGTGTCGACGGCGCGTTCGTGTTCCACGCGCGCCTCAAAGAGATGTCAGCATAAGAGAGGGGCCCGCAAGGGCCGAAGCCTGCCGGGGTTGCGGGACTGTTCGAAAGAGATACCGCGGCCCCGGAACGTAAAGGGCGAGGAAGGAACATGGATGGGTTTTAGTCAGTAAGAGTCTGACACTCCCTCCCGCTCCGCCCAGAGTGGGAGAAGTCATTTGATGATATCCCATACTAAAAAAAAAAAAAAAAAAAAAGGCTATCTGAATACAGCAAGGTGGAAGGAGGGTAGAGAAGTATTTGTCCTGCAGTGGGCCATTCTTGACACGGCACGTATTGTTAGGAGGTTCCTCTCCCAAGAGCCCTGACCACCGGCAGTTCGGACCCTGGTCCCTGCGCTAGTGGGCTACTGTTTTTTTTATTTAGTTTTATTAAGGAATATTTAAAAATGTAATAAATATGTATATAAATGAATAAAGGAAATAATAATAAGAATCTTTTGTCTAGTGGTCGTAATGGCGACATGCATTGATTTTGGCTTTTTCTATTAGGAATTTCTTAGTAGCAGCCACAGAGTTGTGCCCGGTTGATGGCAATAGGATCTCCCCCTATTACATGGGACTTAAACATAAATGGCAAAATGTGGGTAAACTATCGGTACACCTTCGGTTATTAAAGACATGAAGTCATGTAATAAAATGGCAATTGGTGCTGGCTGGCTAGGTACACGTCCATGACGATAGTTACACCTCCTTTGGTCTTTTCCGGTCCTAATGACAACAAATGTTCAGCAGTGGATGCTCATTACCGTATGAGTGATATCCACACGCACTTAGTCAGGTTGATTTAATAGATTTGATGTCAGTAAACTGGTTGGGACGGCTCGTTTCACGGTGGTTGATTTCCCGTCTACTGATTGGAAAATGAGTGGTTTACTTTCATCGCATAGGTACCCCTTTACAGCTAGATTGTGTAGTACAATCACCGACTTCGAAGTACTACGTGCAGTAGCTAAGTTTTACATGGCAGTCTTAAGATATTCATCAAAAGTTTGATTGTAGCCTGCAAAGTTAGTACTTACTGTGCAGGTACCCTAGAGATCTCACGGGAGTGTTCCAAATGGTGGGATCAAACCGAATCGAGCATGTAATTCATCGCCACTGCTCTCAAAACGGTGAATCAATGTTCTAGAACCAAAAATTCGAAGACATGTGGCATCGACCAATCTGCACTGGGCCTGCGTGGTAGACTACCTTTCACAAAGAAAAGGCTTGCTACCATAGACTGGTTTCTTAAGCGATACAGGGGCAATAAAATGTGCTGATCAGCATAAAATGAGATTAAAGAAGAAACAGATGACGGTTTTGTCTCGTCGTTAAAGACGACAAAGAGGTCCTAATCAAAAGAACTTTAAATTTAGACGAGCAATATTTGCAAAACCATTTTAACATAAACTAATGCAATGAAATGCTTTCTAAAAGCACAATTTATCGCTCTCTATAGGTACTAAAACTACATACCATAGTGTAGGAGCAATTCATTTACTCTGTGGTCGGGAAATGCACGTAGCAATGTGAGCGGGATATTATTATGCAACGCGTTTTCATAATTAATTGCATTTCACTGATCGTGATAGGGGTGCATAATCATATTCAGAACACTTCAATATAGAACGGTGTTTATTTAAAAAGAGAACTGATACTGGCCGTTGACGATTTTGAATGAAGACCATTTATTCCACCGAAAACAAATGAACTACGTTTTTGAATTCCTTCGCTTTTTTGTTTTCGGTTTTTAAACCTACTGCAGATACATTGCAAGAAGAGGTCATGTTTAAATATAAACTCGTAAGCAGTGATGTAAAGGAGAAAGTGATAATTGTATGTTTATCATATTAAACACTTAACGTATGCAACCTCATCCGTTTTGGCGAGGCCTGCACGACGCATTACGTGTTCCCCGCTATACACAGTTGCGAATATAATCTTGTTAGTTTTATCGAACAAGAAGTAAACTTCATACGATACAATTTTTGCAGCATACTGTCGTGTATCACCGCTGTCACGCGTCATCTCTGATTAACTTTTATCGACGAAAGACACCGGAGTAACGACATGTCCCTTACCGGAGAATCTTAAATCTGTAATCTCCACTTTTTGCATTCCCTCCCGCCTCGGGCGGCTATAACGACACAATAAACGTATTTTATACGCGCTCACACTTAACGTTTATATCGCCTTATAAGTAGATCGAGAAATAATAAAACTAAAGGAGAGCGAACATCAAGAAAGCAATAACATCATTATCATAGCGAGTCCGCCATCTCTTTCCAATAGGTTTCACCCCTCCCTTGGCCCCGCCCACCGCGTATCTCCTCTGTCACCTGTATATCTCGAAACATTACACATATGCAAAACTTTCGCGCTCGCATCTCGTCGCACACATACACAGATGGGTCGCCTACACACTACACGAAATATGCAGCTGCAAGTCGGCTGTGTGCACACTACGGTATAAATCTGCGAGATAAAAATTGTGCTATATTGCCTCACGAGTGTGTTGCTCGTACGTGGTGTTCTTTTTTGTTCCGGATAGCCTGTAGGCGTGCCTAGTAAGTTGTTTGCACCTCGAACAGTGGTCGATATTTCAGTCGTGTCATCGGCGCGACATCTCTTATAAAATATTGGACTCGCGTCCATTCTTTATGCTGTTTGAAATTGTATTTGATATCAATACTTTTCTTAGAATGTGTCTCTTATGATCTTCATTAAAATGCCTCTGAATGTTCGTGAAAACAGCCGGCCTTGACTTACTTTTAAATAAGCGTTAAAAAGATAACTTATTAGGTAGATAACAATTTTTATTTCAGCTTGTACCACCCACAGACTTGTTTAATTTTGTAAAATGACCTTTACAAAATTTTGGCCAACCATGGCATAATCAGGTTAGTATACAGAACCAGATCAAGTCTTACTGACCACGTATTTCAATTGACTGGAGATGGAATACTCGCCCTTATTGCATGGACTTTAAACGTAACTACAGGATATTGTGGGTGAAGGTACTGTTAGTTGCACCTCTAACTAACCTAGGTAACCTAACCCTACGGGAATCACAGGCCAGCTTGACTTCTTCTGTATTTTAATAGTATTATTTCTTTCCTTCGTTTTTTTTCTTGATAGAAAGTGTGATTATTACCTGTCTTACTAAGGCGTATCGTATTACCCAGCACTAACTGGCCGTCTGGGTTGTGGGTTGCTGTAACCGACATGTCCTAGAACCAATAATTCGAAGACATGTGACATCCACCTATCCGCACTGGGCACGCGTTGTGGATTATAGCCCACTAGCTTCCGCCAGCGGGTTCGCCCGCGTGAAGCTCGATAAAATGTCTCATGGGATCTTACTACCGGGATAAAAGCACCCTATGGTTAATCCAGTTTATAAACTATCTGTGTGCAAAATTTCATCCAAACCCGTTCAGTAGTTTTTGTGTGAAAGAGTAACAAACATCCATCCATCCATACGTACTCACAAACTTTCGCATTTATAATATTAGTAGGATTTATAATATTAGTAGTATTCCCTCTCAGAGTCCGTGTCCCAGCAGTGAGCACATTATAGGCTGATGATGAACTGGGTTGTGAAGGTCAGATAGCCAGTCGCTTCATGTGAATTACTGGCACTCAGCTGTATCCATTTTGACTGGAAGCCGACCCGATTAGTTGGGAAAAGGCTAGGCAGATGATGATGCAATTTCTCTCCTTGGCTAAACCTAAACGGAGAACTACGTTAATGCTGTTCTATGTTTCTTAGAACCTAGATTTTGAGAGTAACAGGTCTTGCAAGGGTGGGTACACATATTTTTTTAACCAACTCTTCACTTCAAACCGAAAATACAGACATTATAAAGAATTCATAACGCACAACACGAAAATACAGTTATCAATCAAAATACTACCAACAATGCTCACAATTTTTCGTTCCATACAATTTGTGCGACTATTAAACGATGAACGATTTCAGGGCACCAGCGATAATTATTCGCATTGTATATGAAACAGTTAGTCCTCTATAATTACCGGACAGCCTGATTCAACGTATTGTTCAAATGATGACCATCATGGAGGAACATAAAATATGATTCGTGTCAGAGCAATTATGTCTTCTGTTATTATTGTATATAGTTTCGATGAATGGATGGTAGTTATTTATAGTGTTAGTAATATAGTTATTTTGTTTTATTTTTAGTTTAGTGACAGTGCACCTTATTGTGTTGGTGAATTGTACCTTGAACTGTCAAATACTGTGTAAAATTAACACAGCATGCACGTGCAAACACACTGACACCAACTTGGTATAATTGTTTATTGTGTGTATTAAGATTTAACACCATTGAGTTCAAGAAGTCATACGATCACATGTTACCTTGGGTTCAATCGCCAGGTCTGGCAAAGATTTAATGGGTTTTCTATCAATTGTTTCTTAGAACCAGTTTGGAGCCTAAAGTGAGCCCAAGAATTTTTTGATGGGATAAGGTTCGCCCTCTCTTAATGGGACCTTAACGTTACTGAAAAACTATGAACGTAGGGTGCTATAAGCCTCCACTTCCACCACTAACAACATAGTACAGGCGTGACGTTGAGTTTTGATACATTTATACTCATAGATCATTACATTAACAAGGACACATACACAATTGAATAATATTCATAAGAACTGCGTAGTAAACATCAAAGTAGTGAGTAAAGTATATGAGATTATGTCAGTCATCATTAAGGCGATGACATGAGCTAAATTCGAGTTTTAAAATTACTAAAAGTATATGATTCACTGCTATAAACAAACCCAGAAAAATATATGATATTCTTCAGGATTTAAGCTAGTATGATAGTGTTTTGAAAACATAATACAATTAATTTGACTCGATAAAAAACATCACGAACTTATCTTTAAAAATTATTTCAACCAAAAAAAAAACATACTAATATACATGCGATCATTCTGATTTTTTGGAAAATAATTCTACAAGCAATATATTAGCATTACTTAGTGTTTTAATTTTTTAGTCCAATCAATAGATTTTTTGGAAATCGATCGAAACCATTCATTTCGCACTATTTGGCCCGCAGTGACTGACGTTACAACCACTTTGTAGTGCAAGCTGATTAGTACTTTGTTCTAACAGCATTTAACCACCACAAATAGAGTTGCTAATTTAGCTCGTCTGGTCGCCTTAATACATCTCATAATAGTGTATGTAATTATGTATGTAGGTTTGACTGCTTAGTTGGCCCATTGGTAGCAAGCGTGACTGCTGAGGATGCGGTCCTGTGTTCGATTCCTAGGTTGGGCATAGTGTTATTGGGTTTGTCCATTAGGATTTTTTCAGTAGCTGCCACGGAGTCTGGGTCTGTGCCCGGTTGATGGCAATTGGGTCGCTCCCTATTACATAGAACTTAAACATAAATAGCGAAGTGTGTGTACACCTCTGCATAACCTCTGGTTTTGCTTCTCGTTTACCTCATTACGGTACGTTTTGTCGCCTCTTTGCAGGACTCTGTAGGGCCCGGAGTACGGCGGGTCTAGTGGCCGGCCGAACGGCGGCATGTCGCAAGAATACATGAGACGAAGTTGACAAGGTGCCGGGTACGTAGAATGGTTTGCTGCCGTGTCGACTCGCTGGTTCTGGAGACAGCTTCGCCATGTGATGTCGTGTGGGGGCGTTGACCGCTACATGTATGTTTGACAGTATAGACAAGTATCAGTCTAGATTGTTCCTTTATATGTAACATCTCTAATTGACAGTATAGCTATTATCATCACACCTATAGACTTCCCTAAAAGCAAAACACTTAGGAAGAGAAAACCTTTAATTTTAAATTGGATTGAAAAACTATTTTGGGAAGATTCTGTATCTGTATTCTAAGCTATGAGAACCAATAGCCAATGTATAAAAATGAACCCAGTTTTCAACAACGGATTTCGTTGATAAGTACGCCCTGTCTAATGTTAGGAAGAAGTATGCTTTTTTTTTTAATGCTTTTCACAGTACAATCTATGAGGCTGGCCTATTTATTTATTTATTTATTTATGTTCACACAAAATACTTAATAGGACATTACATTAACGATAAAAGAGCTAGCGATAGCTTAACCGGAGTATCTTGTGGGTGCCTTGAGTGTTAGTTAGGTCTTATGCTTGGTTGTTTTCCAAGATCCAGATGTATACTTGTGGCTCTATCGCATCGTAAGCGATTATTGGATTATCTGTCAATTAATAGCCATTTCAAATCTTCTAGCAACATATTTATATTAAAAGGTAAAGTATTGTAAGTAGTAGATACTTTTTAACACAGAAAATTGTTTTTGAACCCAGTTTCAAAAGAAAAAACCCGCAAATCGGTAAAATAAAACAGCGTACCAACAAAAAACTCGTTAATTTTTAATAGTCATGAATCAATTATTAATATTTTACGATCGAAAATCCGCAAACGAGTACATTATTGGTTTTGCCTTCACAAGCAATCTTTTGATCATAAACGATTCTATCAGAATATATTTTCATTACTTTTCATACTTACTTTAATTTAACGTTAAATTAACTGCCTTGGCATTATACTTATTGAGTAATTAATAGCAGGCATTCATATAATTAATTTTATAGTGCGTTAATTATTGTTTTACATAATAAATTACAAAACATTTCATCCCGAGTTTCCTCCGTGCCTCGGAAAGTACGAAAATACAGTGGGTCCAACCTCGGCCGTCATATGCAGATCCAGTCGTTAGTCTGAAAACCAGACGTATCAAGGGGTATCGTTTTACCCAGTATGGAAGTCAGATGTAGTTGATTCATGTAAAATACTGGTTCAACTACATCTGTTCAGACTGCAAGCTGACCCCAACGTGATTGGGAAAAGTCTAGGTAGATAAATGATGTGTTATTCTGATAGTCACTGTAAAGTTTCATCAAAATCCATTCAGTAAGTGGGATTGAAATAAAATAATTAACAAACATCTTCAAAAACTATCGCTTTTATATTACTGTAATAAGGATAAGACGGCGAAATAAATAAATTTATAAATCATATTGTCAGGGTAAGTCTTTGTGACTATTCTTTTTTTTTTTTTTTTTTATTTTAGGATGGGAAATCATCAAATGACTTCTCCCACTCTGGGCGGAGCGGGAGGGAGTGTCAGACTCTTACTGACTAAAACCCATCCATGTCCCTTCCTCGCCCTTTACGTTCCGGGGCCGCGGTATCTCTTTCGAACAGTCCCGCAACCCCGGCAGGCTTCGGCCCTTGCGGGCCCCTCTCTTATGCTGACATCTCTTTGAGGCGCGCGTGGAACACGAACGCGCCGTCGACACGGCCTGTCGTCGTTAGACGGACGGACGGCTAGCTAGCCCATAGCCAACCGTCCACAGGCCCGCATCTACGGTGGCCGGTAGCCACCACGTGGCCCTCGACGCCCGGTGCGTCTCCCGCGGCGGCCGGGAAGTGAGGATCTCTCCCTCTCTCGTTCCGCCACCTCCTTCGCTAGCATGACTGCTTCGCAGAAGGAAGTGACGGCTTCCCATTCCATCTCGCTCCGGACCATGGTTCTTGAGGTAGGTCTATGTCGGTAGCAAACGTACATTTGACTGATGAAAAATTATGTCGCTAGTTCAATAAGTGGATTTATATAAACTTTTGGTTGTATGAAAGGGATGGATCCAATGATGGGGAAAAAGAGAAATTGAGAAATAAAAATACCAGCTTGTTTAATGTCTAAACAAGCGCCTATAGTCTGACTGTTCAATCTAATTAGTGCCGGCAATACGATACCCCTTTTTAGGGTTCCGTAGCCAAATGGCAAAAAACGGAACCCTTATAGTTTCGCCATGTCTGTCTGTCTGTCTGTCCGCGGATAATCTCAGTGACCGTTAGCACCAGAAAGCTGAAATTTGGTACCAATATGTATATCAATCATGCCGACAAAGTGCAAAAATAAAAATTTAAAAAAACATTTTTATTAGGGTACCTCCCCCAGACGTAAAGTGGGGAGCGATTTTTTTTTTAATTTTGACCCTGACGTGTGATATATTGTTGGATAGGTATTTAAAAATGAATAGGGGTTTTCTAAAATCATTTTTTGATAATATTAATATTTTAGGAAATAATCGCTCCGAAAGTCAAAAACAATGTGTCCCCCCCCCTCTAACTTTTGAACCATAAGTTTAAAAAATATGAAAAAAATCACAGAAGTAGACCTTTATATGAACTTTCTAGGAAAATTATTTTCAACTTGATGAGTTGAATAGTTTTTGAGTTATATAGCACTTTTTCAAAAAAACGCAAATGATAACTTTGTTTTTCATACAAATACTATGAAAAACAAAGTTATTTTTGCTGACGAAAAATGTTGGTATTTTTAATGGTCTGGGAAGCTACGGAACCCTACAGTGAGCGTGGCCCGACACGCTCTTGGCCGGTTTTTTTTTTTTTTTTTTTTGGGATGGGAAATCATCAAATGACTTCTCCCACTCTGGGCGGAGCGGGAGGGAGTGTCAGACTCTTACTGACTAAAACCCATCCATGTTCCTTCCTCGCCCTTTACGTTCCGGGGCCGCGGTATCTCTTTCGAACAGTCCCGCAACCCCGGCAGGCTTCGGCCCTTGCGGGCCCCTCTCTGCTGCTGACATCTCTTTGAGGCGCGCGTGGAACACGAACGCGCCGTCGACACGGCCTGTCGTCACTAGACGGACGGACGGCTAGCTAGCCCATAGCTAACCGTCCACAGGCCCGCATCTACGGTGGCCGGTAGCCACCACGTGGCCCCCGACGCCCGGTGCGTCTCCCGCGGCGGCCGGGAAGAGAGGCTCTCTCCCTCTCTCGTTCCGCCACCTCCTTCGCCAGCATGACTGCTTCGCAGAAGGAGGTGACGGCTTCCCATTCCGTCTCGCTCCGGACCATGGATTGAACCAGGGCCGGACGCGAGAGGTCGCCGCCGCCGATCGCCGCTACGAGGACACGGCGGTGCTCCGCCCACGCAGGGCAGACCTCCACCGTGTGCTCCACCGTGTCCTCCGGTCGATCCTCGCAGTGGAGACACCCGGGCGTTTCCTCCCGCCCGATTCGGTGCAGGTACCTCCCGAAACATCCGTGTCCGGTGAGGACCTGCGTCAGGCGGAAGGTGAGGGCGCCGTGGCGCCTCTCTAGCCACTCCTCAAAGAGGGGACTTACCGCCACTATCGTGGCGTGCCCTGCACAGGGTTGCGACAGTCGCTCTCTCCATGTCGCCATGAGATCGCGCCGGAGGTCAGTCCGCTGAGCGGCAATTTGCCGCGGCAGCGGAGTTTCCCCCCGGCGTAGTACCTCCGCGCGCCATTCGTGTAGGCGCGCGAGGACTATCGCCTCCAGATCCCATGGCGGCAATCCGGCAAGCAGGCCCGCCGCCTCGCGGGAGATCGTGCGGTACCCACGGACCATCCTTACGGCCACCACTTTTTGGGGCGCGTTCAGATAGTGAGCGGCACGCCGCTTCAAGGAACGCGCCCACACTGGGGCCCCGTAGAGGGCCATGGACCGCACGACCCCCGCATAGAGCCTGCGGCAGGAGGCGTTTGGCCCCCCAAGGTTGGGCAGGAATACGATACCCCTTAGGTTGAGGCTACACTAGGCAGCGATTTGCGATGCAACTGGAAGAGCGAAACGAGAAAAACATGGTATGGCTACATTACGAGCGAGATTCCGGCGTATTTTCTAATAAATTCGCTTCAATTTCGCTATGTTGGTGTAGCCGATGCCGTGATTACAGTAATGTTGTTCCGATCGCATAAAGAAATCAATTATCGCTGGTAACATTTGATGTGCAGTGTAGCCATATACGTGTGCATTCATTTACTTGTTTTAATCGCTCATATGTCGCAGGTCGCGTCGCGGCCTAGTGTAGCCTCAGCCTTATAGTCAGACGGGCTGTTAGACTTTCGGGCCAGAAACGACTGTCAAAGATCTAAAAATGACAGCGGGGCCCAACGGCTTAACGTGCTTTCTGAGGCACGGAGGATTATCGGTATGTTATGGTCACCCATCCACAGATTGAACTTGGCAAGCGCTGCTTAACCTAAAACATCGACCCTTGCAGCAATGGTTGCGATTTGAGGAATAATTTAGTTGCGCTCAGATGGTTGCGCTTAAGACGCCTGCGGAGCATGCGTATTTCATACAAACGTAATACCAAAATAATTTGTAAATTAAACATATTCCTAAGGTTGTGTGTATATATTTCGATTGATTTACAGAATATCTAGGTTCCCAAATATATATTTCGATTGGACACTGATTTTAACAAGAGTTATAATAAAAATAAGTTTTCTATAGAAATTTTAAATTCCTCATATCTCGTCTTCATATCATTGTCCTCTCAAAAAATATATTTGGGAACCTAGATATTCTGTAATCCAATCGAAATAAATACACAATACCTTAAGAATATGTTTGATTTACAAATAATTTTGGTATTACGTTTGTATGAAATACGCATGCTCCGCCGGCCCCTTAAGGCGATTACACGATCTAAACGCGAGTTTTATAATTACTAAAAGTATATGATTCACTGCTATAAACAAGACCAGAAAAATATTTGATATTCTTCAGGATATATGCTAGCATGATACTGTTTTGAAAACATAATACAATTAATTTGCCTCGATAAAAAGAAATCACGAACTTACCTCTAAAAATATCTTTTAAACAATAAAAAACATACTAATATGCATGCGATCATTCTGATTTTTTGGCAAATAATTCTACAAGCAATATATTAGCATGATACTGTTTTAGTTTTTTAATCCAATTAATAGTTTTTTTGTAAATCGATCGAAACCACTCATTTTGCGCTATTTGGCCCGCAGTGGCTGACGTAACAATCACCTTGTAGTGCAAGCTGATTAGAACTTTATTCTAACAGAATTTCAAACGAAGTTTGAACCACCACAAACAGAGTTGCTAATTTAGCTCGTCTAAGCGCCTTAAAAATTGGTGCGGTCTGAGGAATACCTCGTTTTTTTATATCCAAAAGCTGTAGTTTTAGTCTATCTGCAATCTGAAAAAAAGCGTTCGTTGATACGAGTATATGTAATACCACTTAGCCGATCTACTTACAACGTAAGTAAATTGTGCCCACTGACTACAATACTTCCTAACCCCAGAAGGTTAAACCAAAAAAACCACAGCCCACGACCGTGATTCATTTTTTCACCCGTTAATTACAACATCCAACAAATTGCTTGCGTGTGTAATTTTCGACGTAATATTGTAATAATTACAATGTATTAGATGAAACTGTACCGCACGGTTACCCGACGTCCGCTTACCGTTCCTACAATTAAACATTTTAATCACTGTTGTAAAGATGAGGACTGTTTAAATAATGTGGCATTCATTTGTTTGCTATGAAGGGTTTAAAAAGAGAATTATGTGTTTTTAAAGTAACTATCTGCGATTAAAGTCCATATTCACCAAAAATATGACAGTCTGATTATCTAAAAACAGCTGTTTAAGACACATTTTTGTATGGAAACATGTCACAGTGACAGCTGTTTTTGGATAATCAAACTGTTATCTTTTCGGTGAAAATGGACCTTAGTGTTTTTGCGGTATTACAGAAATTGAAACTGCCTCTGCTTAATACATGATTGAACATAAATGGTAGCATTATACAGGGTGTAAACCACCTCATCACAAAGCCGTCAACCAAGCATTCTGTATATCTAACTAAGTAACTTTACGCAGAAATTATTGCTGTGAAACGACTTTTTTTTTGGGGTGAAAAATCATGTTTTGTGGTAGAACTCAATGTAACGCAATTAAAACATTATGCTGATAGATGTATTGAATAGTACTGGAGTGGTAGAGATGTTAAAAGTAAAAATCGTACAATAAAAACTTGTATTTTAAAAAAACCTTGTCAAAAGGTTTGAACTTTGACCCCCAATATCTCCGTAACACAAAAGTTCCCAGGTATATATATAAAAAATATCGCAATGACGGGGAGAAAAAGTGCCTTTCGGCTTCGTTAAGAGGTGTTTTACACCCTTTGGTTTTAATAAGTGACAACATTTTGTCGTCTTGGTTGTCATCTGCCTGGCCACACTCAGTTCCAAGAAAAGCCTTTCTTCTTGACTCATAGAAAGCTCAAAAAAAACTGGCAAAAAGAACAGTTTTCTTGTATTTATTCTATAATAAACTTATTCAAATTCTACTCTGGTTTAATTATTGAACAGCTTCGACGGCCTCGGCTTGTGGTCGTGCGCGACTATTGATCAAGAGGTCTTAGGATCGATTCCCGGGTCGGGGAGAATGTTTTTGGATTTTTTCTCAGTAGCAGCCATAGAGTCTGGATATATGTCCGGTTGATGGCAATAGGCTTGCTCCCTATTACTTGGGGCTTAAATATAACTGGCGAAATGTGGGTGCACTAATAGGTACACACTCTACCTATCCCTCCTGCGATAACAAGCAGGATGTTATTTTACTTTTTCACTTGAAGATTAAAGTGATGATGCAGTCGATACCGTAACGATTTTTTTCTTTAAATATTAGTGTTGTTATCTATGAAGCATTGTTAAACACTTCCAATTCTTCCAAAATACATTAATATGCACTTGCTTTGTGACTTTATATTTTGACACAGGATCTTAGACCATGTTCTCCTCAAAATTATATCAGCAGTGGGCTCAAAATAGTGTGCGCAAATTGTGTATTTCTACTATACTGCTCGCTTTTAGCTTTCCTTCTCCTCGACCTTGACCGACGCCACGGAATTCGGGTCAGCTGATATAAGCAGTGTAACTTTAATGTTAGATACTCACTTCTTTGAAAAAAAAATGAGGGAATCGTCGTAAGGAAAGTTCTGAGTTTCAATGTGGATGGCTGTTATAGAGTAAGGGAGACAAGAAGACTACACTGACCCTATGGGCACGTTTCACAACCTACTAAGTTCTTGCTAACTTACTTGGCAATTCATCATTCAGCCGAAAGACGTCCACTGCTGGACATAGGCCTCCCCCAAGTGTCGCCACATTGACCGGTCCCGTGCGACTCGCATCCAACGGATTCCCGCAACCTTCCCCAGGTCATCGGTCCACCTAGTGGGAGGTCAATTGGCGATTCATTTTGTACAAATTTTGTTCCATTTTTAAAATGTATTCGGTAAGTATATGGCTGTTAGACATCGTGAAATAGATCGTAAATATAAATTTGGGTGGAGTCAGGACTATGACAAACTCTTTGATTGACAAAAAAAAAAAAACCCGCTGCATTTCGAATTTCGAATAATCTGCGCCTTAACAAATAAACCCGCGCCGTGTCGCGCTTAGTTTAAATACTTGCGCACTAATTACTAAGCATTGCTTGAGGACAATTTATTTCCCATTAGCTCCAACCTTCGGATTTCGGTCGCCCACCTCAATATAATGACGATTATTTTAATTTTGCTAACAACACTTTAATTACTGGCTTAAAGGTCGTCTTGGAATGAGGGCTACTATTATAAGTGTTATTACTGGTGTTATTCGCACGTTAACTTAAGTTTAATATTCGACAGTTTACTTTTTGTTACCGATCATTATTATAAGGTCTATGGCAGAGAGAGATTGAGAGAGCCTAAGGTTGAGGCTATGTTGTGTTTAATGTTGTCAGTGCAGGGCAAAGACCTACTCTTCCCAGTTCTCACCTTCCACTTTTCGAGATCTAATGCGGTTGCAGGCCAACCTTTTAAAAAAAGGTTCAAGCTTAATCCACCATTTTCTTTAAGCCTGCCGCGTTGTCATTTCCAGTCATTTGCTTATCTACCGATAACTGTTTTGATAAGTTCAGCCAATCCGGGATAAATGTGGCAACTACCAAATTGAAATTAAATCGACGTGTCTGGGTATGTTAATGTTATCATGCTGGCCAGTTGGAAAAAAAACAAAGATTTCCACTAGTACCGAAACTCTTCGTTCAATTTATCGATTAGGTATTGTCCAACTCTGCTTATATTACGTTTTTGGCTGGTTCTTACTGTAGTAGACCAATCAGTCGTGATTTCGTCATAATTACTCATGTTCGTTGTGTCGAAAGTTCTAGAGATTTATTAGTGTAATTAAATAGTGGTTATTGCTAACTACTTTGACCTTGAATTATAATCTAACCTGAACTATATTTCAGTGTAGGGCAGCACTTTAGTAATAAGTCCTTCATTAGTTTTATAATTAATTACAGTAAAGTAGAAATTATAATTTAAAGATAGGAAATGAAGGCCGCTGGAAAATCCTTGAAAACGAGATAGTAATCCATTTTGTTATAAATGACATTGACCTCTGATAAGAACTTTATTAATCAAGGATATCCTGAAATAACAGAATGATTTATTAAAAAAATATATCTGTAACTATTTACTAATTAGTTACTTCTTTTTACAAAAACTTACTTGTAAGTTAGTTTTTGTGAAAACTTCATATACGTCTGTACGATCCCGTCAGTATATAGTTTTGCTAGCTAATTAAATTCGATCTCATTTAAGGGAAGTGATTGAAACACTAAGAAACCTGTGAAACTGCTTAATTTGGGGCTACTGTACGGGCTTTGTTAGAGTTGAGCTCTTACAAATCCGTACATCTAAACTAGTATTATAAGGAGAAAAGATTTGATTTTTTGCTTGTTTGTTACGATTTAACTCAAGAACTACTCAACCGATTTTAAGAATTGTTTAACCATTAGAAAACCGAGTACCATAGGATATAAATTGTATTGATATCATGCAAATAAGCTGAGCTATCAAAATTTTCACGCAAAAAGTCACGAGCGAAATGCTAGTCAGTTAGATTTTCAACAGCTTTTGGCACATTCATACTACGTGATGATGTAGCCTGCCCGTTACCATTGCACTCCTAAACCTCTGAATCGATTGTCATGAACCTGACAGGCTACTTTTCATCCATATACACAGACGGAGTCGCGGGCAACAACTAGTGCTTCAAAAAACCCGATAGTATAAGAACATTGCCCCTATCAAAATTTAAGAAAGCTCTCTCCTCTCTATTAAGGCGATTACACGAGCTAAACGCGAGTTTTATAATTACTAAAAGTATATGATTCACTGCTATAAACAAGATCAGAAAATATATGATATTCTACAGGATATATGCTAGCATGATACTGTTTTGAAAACATAATACAATTAATTTGGCTCGATAAAAATAAATCACGAACTTACCTCTAAAAATATCTTTCAAACAATAGAAAACATACTAATATGCATGCGATCATTCTGATTTTTTGGCAAATAATTCTACAAGCAATATATTAGCATGATACTGTTTTAGTTTTTTAATCCAATCAATAGTTTTTTTGTAAATCGATCGAAACCACTCATTTCGCGCTATTTGGCCCGCAGTGGCTGACGTAACAACCACTTTGTAGTGCAAGCTGATTAGAATTTTATTCTAACAGCATTTCAAACGAAGTTTGAACCACCACAAATAGAGTTGCTAATTTAGCTCGTCTAAGCGCCTTAATAGAAAAATGTTATTATACTGTTCCAGATTTTACAAATGATAGTTTTTAACTTTTTTTAGTATAAGCTTCGTATCGTTTTATTGTTTTGTTACAATTAGTTTATTAAGTATTTCATTTTAGTTTTTATAATTAAATTTTTATTTAAAATTTGTATGCCTTCGCGGCAAATCATAGCGCTCCAATATGTTTAACCTAACACCTATAGGTAAATAACTATGTTTAACAAATAAAGATTCTGATTCTGATTCTAAAAAACATTCTAGAGTAACTGCCAGTAAAGATCGCAATAACGGTCATTGACCTACCTACATTTATTAAAGTTCTTAACCTTGAAATCCAAAATTAAGCCGCGATCTCCAACATTTTTTTCTAATGAAAAACTATACATAGTTCATTTGTTTTGGTTCGTCGAAGAGATATTAGGCAAAGGTAAATGACCAATATTGCGATGTCAACTGGCACTTACTATACCATTCACATTCTCTCCCACCAACGGACCACACAATCCCCTCTAAAACTTCGATTTTTCGAGACCAAAAGCGAAATTACACCGAGCTAAAGGTCTAAAGAGGTCATCGACAGTCGGACCAACGTTTAATTACCTGTACGTTACGTTCGCGACCCTATTAATCCGCAATTACGGAATTAGGGACGGAGGAAGAAATAACTCAGGGAGTTTCGATGCCTCACTATTGGTAGCGTTTATCTTAATTTTATTAAGGTTCCCTGTTTGGTTGGTAATGAGAACTATGTGTATGTTGCTCATGTTACCTTTTTGTGTCTGTTCAGTTTTTTTTTTATTTAAATTGATAAACGGAACGACGAAGATATTCTAGTATTAGATAAAACGTAGTTATTACAAAATAAATAAAGTACTTGTTTATTAAAAAAATAGAAGGAAAACCTACTTAAGAAGACCTACTTAGTATCACTGTATTTTCATAGTTTTCAAACAATGACACTGAAAGCACTTAAACGCCGTTTAAATGAGTTGATTGCGTTCAGTTCCATGGGTGAAATCCGCTCCTAAAAATTAAGGCCAATACACACGAGCTGTTTGAACCGGTCGGTTCCCCCACAATCGCAACAATCCGCTTTGTCTCCCAACAGTCGCTAAGTCCATTTATTGTGTTCACGAGATGAGTGGACGTCGTTAGCGACTTAGCTGGCCAGATAAGGGCTTGGTACAAAAGATATCAGTGTAATCATTTATACAACTGCACATTGGAAAAGCTTGTTTGTTATATTGATTGCGATGTTTTCAATGATATCTCGAATTTACCAGAATCTATTACAAAGTACCTAAAGTTAAAATATTTTCTAATAAATAAAACAAAAAAATGGTTGAAAAAGAAAAACAAGTTATTATTATTACTAACTCAGTGACAGTTTTACACGTCACTTTTCCATAAATTGCCCGTATTTTCCGTTTAATTTTCTACATTGCCTATCTAATTATAAACCATAAAACCTTCTGAAATGAACAAATTACTACAAAAAAAGAAAATTAGAATTCCCTTCTCAGTCCTAAAAGACTTCTAAAAGATTAAACACGACACTTCTTAAGCCCAATTTGTTCGCCTTTTGACCGGCCGATTCCCCACGAAATCGGGCATTGTCTATCCGTAGTAGTTTCAATTCGCCCGTCCATTGTGTCTCCAAGAGATGAGTGGATGTCGTTAGACAGTGTGAGATAAGGACAAGTACAAAGGAGGTTGTTGTAATCGCCATGTGCGCATTTTGCGAACACAGTGTTGTGTGAAGCGGCCTTAAGAAGAAACTTGGAAGGATTTTTTTTGTGGTGAGTACAATTTTTTTAATGAAAGTTTTGTTTGCAACAGATGTTATGGCTATCTATCTATACTATCTATGGTACAAACCGACAAAACATCATTTTTTTTCTCTTGTTACGATTTAACTCTAGTAAAAATTCTAGTAAAATAAATTGTAAAAATTCTTTCACCATTATTAAGCTACATCAATACCGAGTAATATAGATTATATTGATATCATGCAAATTAGCCGAACTATTACAATTTTCGAAGTGCTATAATAAATATCAATATTCGGCATTATGTAAAATAAAGATAAAATGTCTTCTTATTTCTGCACACTTCTTTGTAACTTCTTTTAAAATATTTTTAAGTCTAATATAAATTAGTTGCAACATCGTAGTATATAAAAAACGTATTCAGATTACATCTTTAAAATGATGTTCTCCAACACCAAGCCAAACCATCAAATACAACTAAAAATAAAGTACTTTAAACACACATTAGACACCCGAGTACATCATCAATGTGACAAGAAACATCGTTTTCAAAAAGTATATTCCAATCAAAGTAAATATATTGGACTTATAAAGCAATGAACATAAGGGTTTAAGGGTGCCCATATGGTGAAGGCGTCGCGTAATCGGATACATACGAGACGTAATTGTATCTAAATCGATGGCATTAGTTGTCGAACAGTTCCGTCGAAGGATCGACGAGACACATTCATCGATGGTATGGAGACATTCATTAGACAGCACACACACTGACACAAGCTCACGCACACATACCTACAAGTGTAGAAGACGATGCAGATGTCAGAACATTGTGAAAGTGACAATGATATCTAGAATATCGTTTCGAGAGAATATTTTGTGGTTAAGATTCAATTTGCTTGGTAAACTGTTGGGTGGTTAACATGGTTTTGTTCGCCATTAAGCATGATCCAGTTGAGAATGATAAAATATGAATGTAGACGACGAACGAGAACTTGATCTGCAAAAAGCTTCTCAAGTATGAACTACAACGGTAGAAAATACCACACACAACCTTTAGATAGACACAGTGCCGATCTATCTACATTATAGACTAAAAATAATATTAATTGAAAAGGTATATTGAAAGCAATTAGAATACATGAGCTAAATTAGCAACTCTATTTGTGG
The DNA here is from genome assembly GCA_950022955.1 of Xestia ashworthii. Classification (NCBI taxonomy): domain Eukaryota; kingdom Metazoa; phylum Arthropoda; class Insecta; order Lepidoptera; family Noctuidae; genus Xestia; species Xestia ashworthii. The sequence goes on from OX465564.1 coordinate 10,035,324, forward strand.
TGGTTCAATCCGAAATACTGCTAGAATAAAGTTATAATCAGCTCGCACTACAAAATGGTTGTTACGTCAGTCATTGCGGGCCGAATAGTGCGAAATGAGTGGTTTCGATAGATTTACAAAAAATCTTTTGATTGCACTAAAAAAATAAAACATGATATGATATGATGCTAATATGTTGCTTGTAGAATTATTTGCCAAAAATCAGAATAGTCGCATATATTTTAGTATGGTTTTTACTCATTAAAAGAAAATTTTAGAGATAAGTTTGCGATTTTTTTTGTTTATTGCAGTGCGTCGTATACTTTTAGGTATTATAATACTCGCGTTTAGATCCTGTAGTCGCCTTAAGTAAGAAGCAATCATAACAACACACTACGTTAAATGGAACTGAGCAATGCACAGAGCTGGAGTTTTTTTTTCTATAATTATTCACGCAAAATCTTAGCCACATCTAGTTACAGCCTGACCTTCTTTCTAACATCCATGCAGCCCATACTTCAAGCGAGTAATCAAGCAATATTCTTCTTAATCAACCCCACCCACTGCGGCGGGGGTCGATTCTACCAACAAAGGAATTGATTAAGTAACTATACCGCGATATTACCCGCCAGTATTATTCTACTATAATAAAGAGGGCTCCGTTACCGTGGTACTTAATGAGAGAAAACTCGATTAGAATTCGTATTAATCTCGTAATAAGTTGGGAAAGAAAGTTGGTTGATTGGACCCCGATAGTATCAAGTTTTTGTGTATGATACTTGACGCAAGGGTTGTTGATGAACGACAACGTGATTATGATAAATAAATGTGTAGGTAAACTTGCAGTCGAGCAAAATAATCGAATCACCAACTCTTTGAATTCTCCATCGAATCTACGACTGCCTTTGTTCAGATTAATATTGCTCGTACCTATAAAACAATGAAGGTGCGACACACTCGTGATACTATTTTAGTTTAGTGGGTAAAATATTTTTAATATGGTCTGCCCATAGCATGCTTCGGTGTCCAAAGAAACTAAAAAATCGAGCCACGACGGACAATGCCGGGCGAAGTCTAGCGACATCCAACGACGTCGGACGATGTCATACAATAATGTCTGACGTCATCGAAAACAATTACATCTCTTTGCATCGATTTTTGGACCTAAGTAGGTCTGTTAATATTGATTAGCAGACTTACGTCCAGAAAACGAGAGGCTAGTCTAATTCTATGCTAGTCTAAACCTAGATAAAAATATTGTTCGTCATCATTCTCTTGTCGTTATTTGGGATCACCGCAACATGTTTTCTTCTTCAATACTTCTCCATAATTCATCGCCTCAGCAGTAACCTCCTTTCTAGCCATATTACCTTCATTAGACATTTCTTCAATCTCCTCAGGATCTCAAGTCCATCTTCACTGACAATAACAATGTCATTGGCATAAAGTATGCACCAGGTAGCCTTTTTCTGCATGTCCAACGTCAGAGCGTCCATAATCAACAAGAAGAGATAAGGAGTTAAAGCCGACCCAATAGACTTTAATTACGTGCAAGTATACCGACGGCGACGTAGCCCGAAGAATTGCCAAACGTAAGTGGCAGTGGGCAGGGCACATTTACTCGCAGAACGGATGGCTGATGGGGCCGAAAAATTCTGGAGTGGCGATCACGAACTGGAAGACGATGCGTTGGAAGACCTCCCACTAGGTGGACCGATGTCCTGTTGAAGGTTGCTGGAATCCGTTGGATGCGAGTCGCACGGGACCGGTCATGTGGCTACACTTGGTGGAGGCCTGTGTCCTGCAGTGGACGTCTTTCGGCTGATATGAGGATGAGGATCGCGCACACATTAACAGATTACAACAACAAATATACAAACAAACTCTCTCACAATTCCATCATAGTATGAACTACATATATTAACATTATTAGATTAAAGACACTCAATACGAATAAACAGCGAACAACAACAGTGTTAAGCACCCATAGAGTATAGACACTTAATAATAATAATAATAAAAATAATAAAATCTGTTTATTTCCGAAAAAAAAATTACATACATTTGAAATCCAATTGAACTTAACTATAATCTGACATAGGAAATATTAATTAGATGGCGGCGCTACGGGCAAGTGGCGACATTTATTGCCTCTCTGTCTAAGCAACAAAGCTATAGTTCTGTTGTTCTAAGCGACAAGGCTGTAGTTCTAAGTAAGTTTATCTCTTGTATACATCTACATGTTTGTGTGTAATTAGTTTGGAGTTTGAACTTACAAAGTTTTTTTTTTACTTTTCCCGCACTAGGAAATTCTCATGTATCGTCGTACAAATATACAAAAACTTCCAGACCCGGAACAACTACCTGTACCATGCCATGCTTACAAATATTTGTTCCGTGCGGGAATCGAACCCGGCGCAGCAGCCAATCGTTCTGACACTGTGCTAAACGCGCTGTCGTCAGTGTGGATTGAAGTGTAGGTAGTGTGTTGATTAGTGGTCTGTTAGCCGGTGGTTGACTGTCAGTTTGATTCAATGATTGTTATTGAGAGAAAATTAAATATAATTAAATAATTTTGTTTTCGTTTCGAGGTGGCGCACGAGAAGTAAACCTGGAAGGATATGCAGTAGGACATACAAGATTGTTGAAATCTGCTACGGAACCCTTCATGGGCGAGTCCGACTCGCACTTGGCCGCTTTTTTTGCCATTTGCCTACGGAACCCTAAAAATGACTAGACAAAACAAGCTGATTGATACGAGTACCAGATATCAGCTGTTTTTCATCGTACAATTGAACCAAGATCGAGGTATTCAGGGGAAAAACTAAGTTCATCGGAGCGTCTAAACACCTACATTTGTTTTGTACCTATCTGTGTTTATAAATTAGATAAACGTTCGCAGTAATTATAATTAGTGTGTTCATTTGACCTTATACAGTGTTGTATTTAATTAAATGTTATGATGATTAATGTTTATTTTTTTGTGTATGGAATTATAATTAGGATTTGTGACGTAGGCAGTTCTTAATTTATAGGTACGCGTACACCGAGATGTTGCTCGTCTCGTAGGTCTGGCGGTTGCAATGGGCTACAACAGAGTAAGTATGGAGATTTGGGTTCGAGTCCCATTAAGTCAACAAACTGTTTTAGGGTTTTTTTCTTTAGTTTTTTTTTTCGAAACGGCTGCGTCTGGACTTGTGCCCGTTTCATGATTTATCCAATGTTTGTAAATATATAACGATAGAATATATGATTATTTTACGAAGGCAAATGAAAAAGCTGTCAGGTATATACTGGTCAGAGATTTCAGGAGCTCTTAGTAGACACGAAAAGAAGACATAAATATGGTTTGTGGGATTTCTTAACATTCATTTATAAATTTTTATCAAATTAAATATTTCGCAGAAAAAACTTTGCCCCACACTAGGAATTTCTCCTGTATCGTGGCGTTGACAAACATTGAAACTCACATACACAAATAGACCTGTAGGCCATACAAGTATTTGTTTCTATCAGGAATCGAACTCGCGACACGCAGCTAAGCAGCCAATCGCTATGCCACTGCGCCAACCGTGTCGTCAAAACTAGCCACGACATTTTTCAACAAAACTTTCTCTCTCTCATTGTCCCACCATCTGTTACGTCATACATAAAACTAACCTAAACTTAACTAATTAAGTTAGCAAACGATACCGCCCAACTTTACAGGGGCATTAACAGAGCGCGCTAAGTAGTCTAAGTTAGCCTGAAAGTTACGGTGTTATCTAAATGAGACCATCTTTCGTTATATAAGCTAAGTTAATTAAGAAGTGGTAGATGAGAGGCGCCGGCGGGTGGGAGCGGTGTGGTAAGTTGGGTGCTGGTTGCAACGAGTCTGGCATGTTTTTTTTAATGACGTCTTTTTCTAGTAGGGTTCTTAATTATCACCTCAAACCCTGCAGGTTTCTAGACATTTTTATTGATTTATTAGATAAAAAAAAATGATTTTTGCTATTAATTTTTTTTATTTTAAAAAGTGGTGGGTGAGGAGGTAACTTGAGAAAAAAATGTAAAATGGTATAATTATAGATACCATTTCCACACAGAGCAGCGGTGGCCCAGTGGTGGCGGCCCCGACTTACGAACAGTAAGTCGTGGGTTCGAACCCAGACAGGCGCATTACTTTGTGTAATTTATTCCATCACCGCTGCTCTCAAAACGGTGAAGGAAAACATCGTGAGGAAACTGGCATGTCCTAGAACCAAAAATTCGAAGATATGTGACATCTACCAATCCGCACTGGGCCCGCGTGGTAGATTATAGCCCATTCCCTCTCATTGAGAGGAGGCCTTGTCCCAGCAGTGGGGGATCATTATATAGGCTGATGATGATAATTTCCACACAGTCGTCAGTCAGTCGTCGTCGTCAGTTTTCGTCACAGTTTCCGAGTTGTTGGATTCGGTCTGTGTCCTGTTAACAGCAGTGGGAGCATTATACAGGTACCTAAGTGGTTTCTATCTTAGTGATATGTAGGTATATCTATTTTTATATTACTGTAGTCAGCTGCTTAATTTATTTAAGTATTTAAATAAGTTAAGCGATATACAGGTTGTTGTATCGTAATCAAATTATAATAATTGTAATACTGATGCGTAATCAATTATGTTTTCACTTTTTTTCTTTAACCGATAAATACTAGTTAGCTACCAATATTAAAAACAGCCATAATTACTCTTTGAGTAAAAAACTGAATCTTAAACATTCATCATTATTAAATGATTATTACAACGCACTTATTTATACAACGTTAATTATCGCTAACCTTAGTACAAAAGTTAACGTTGATAAAAAATAACAATGTACCTCAAACAGTTACTTACAATGTTGCTTCAGACGCTAAACTAAGTGTCGACGTTTATGTGTGTGTGTGAGTGTGTCTGTATGTGTGCGTGTCAAGGAAAATACGCGAGTGTGCATGTGTGTGTGCAATGGATTAGTCTTATAATAAAAGTTTTTGCAACAGATGTCAGATATTAAACAAGGCTTCATATTAATAGCCCCGAGACGCGACCAAGGAAAATATATAAAAAGTTAGCAAATTAGGTTCGTTCACAATAATTTGTTGTTGTTGGCCTTTGTGACTCATTTCGCTTGATTTGTTTGTTCCCTCGATTTATGGGGGAGGAATCTATTATAGGAATATACTAATTTAGTAGCTATAAGTACACATAAATGAAATTTTGTTTGGGTTACAGCTGGTTAAGTAATTCAATTAGGTAATTAAATGTATAAGGTTAAATTTAATTAGCTTTTTTGTGTAAACTTCGCAGATGTAATATCTAACATACTGGTAACCTTAGGTAGGATACCAAAACACTATAAAACAAAAAAAACCCTGATATATGTACTATAAGTAAACTATACTAGATACGGTAATTAGTTCCTGAAGAAAAAACGTACATTTTTTATACAATTATCGTATCGTATGTGTTTCAAAATCAGGCGTTGTCATTACTGCGGAGTATTTAATTAAATATCTTGGTATTCAACTTAAAAACAAAAAACACTATTCTGTACTAAAATGTATACTACACTATACGAAATGCGCATCAAACACAAAATAAATACGAAAGTAATTAAAACCGCTACAAACATTTGCTACGCGACGTGCTACGCCGTAGCCCGTAGCACGTAAGCAAATAAGGCGCCGTACACACACGGAACTAATTCGACCCGCAATCTGTCAACGCCCTTCCTGTATGACATAGCTAATTACTTATGTAAACTGTCACACGATCGTTTGCAGGGAGCCTACGAGTGTCCGGACAAACATAATCTGTGATCTGTCCGGTTTGAGATTATCTCAATGTTGACTGAAGTGACGGGAGAGATAATCAGTGGAATTATGATTAGGAGTATCTAATGGTGTTTCAGTAATATGTCGTAGACGTATCCATAGCTCTTAAGTCAACTGGTCCCAGTAGTGGTTTTTATTCAGTTTTATGACTTTCATTTTTCGTACTGGTTTTGAGTTCACAAAAAGAAAAATCAATAAAAATCGATATTTCACTGTAGAACTATTATTTCACCTTTTTTGTTTTTTTTTCCGATGGGAAATCATCAAATGACTCCTGCCGCTCTGGGCGGAGCGGTAGGGAGTGTCAGACTTTTACTGACTGAACCCATCCATGTTCCTTCTTAGCCCTTTGTGTTCCAGGGCCGCGGTATCTCTTTCGATCAGTCCCGCAGCCCCGGCAGAAACTATTATTTCACCTGGACTGATAATTAAAGCAAAACTAAAATGGTCTACCCGCATTGAGCAGGCGTGGTGAATGTGGTGATCAATTCTTGTGTATTCTCCGGACGAGAGCCTTTTGCCCTACAGTGGGACTTTTGGTGTTTTTATCATTTGAGTCCTATTTTTTGGTAACTTCAGAAGATTTTTTTTCATGATTAATCCTGAACGAAACTGCCTCGTTGGCCTTGTGATTGCAAGTGCGAATGCAGAGCATGGTGTCCTGGTTTCCATTCCCAGGTCAGGCTAAGTGTTTTTTTTAATTTTTATTTATTTTAAACCACAAACTAATTATTTACAGTATATACACACTAACTCTATACTAGAAATAAAAATATGTACAAGAATCAAAAAAGGTTACAGGCCATCGAAAAATTCGTCCACATCGCTGCCAACAGAAAAAGTGCCCAGAAGGCTGGCAGCATTGCCACGTTGGATGGCAATGCTGATTCTTTGCCCAAAAAATAGGCCCGCCCTCTGGTCATGAGAAGAGTCGACCAACAGTTTAGAGATTTCTCGAAATACTAAGTGTTATTGGGTTTTTTCATTGGGAATGTCTCAATAGCAGCCACGGAGTTTGGATTTGTGCCCGTTTGATGGCAAAAGGCTCGCCACTTTTAATATGGAACTTCGTAACTGGCGAAATGTGGGGAGTGCACTGTTAGGTACACCGCTCTGTCTACCTCTTGGGGGATTTCCGGCGTGAAGTTATATTTAGTTAATCATAAACATTTCCCAATTACCAATCCGCACTGGGCCCGCGTGGTAGATTATAGCCCATTCCCTCTCATAGAGAGGAGGCCTGTCCCAGCAGTGGGAACATTAATAGGCCGATGATGATGATGATTTCCCAATTTTATTGGATGTTGCCTTAACAGGTGCTGATCTATAACGAACCAACAGAAACCCGACTTCAAAAAACACCATTATAAAAACGGAACATAAAGTGTGAATACATAATCGCTATAGAAAATACTCAACTCGCTAACAACTATACTTTTAAATCGACTGAACTCACTCAACCTTAAGATTCCTCACCACAGACATCATTAAGCCAGCACCAGATGACTCTAAGGGGGTAAGCACACTATATAATTACAGAAAGGGTATAATTTTTACAAAATTATGTCACATCGCACTTCCTCGAATTATCAACGAAATTGGACGAGTAATTTAACCCGTTCTTACTCATCTGTTGTTTTGAAACAACTGTTGTTCGGAATTAGTGTTGACGAGTATAGGGTTAATTGATTTTTGTTGTGACAGCAGGTTGATTTTAAATTGATTGTCGCTTCTTATAATAAGCTTGCTTGTAAAAATTAAATGCTTTGTGTCTTTATATGTAAATATTGCTGATATCATTCCATATTTGGTGGCAATTCATTTACCAAAAGACTTTTTTCTCTTGTAATATTGAACTTCTCATTATTTTGTTTTTTTATTAAGGGTTGGCCGACTTTATAATACCTTTTTCTGGCCTTGTCCCATGCAACTTGTAGTTTAGATCAAAATCTAGAGTGTAGTCTAAACATTGACTGTCATACATTACAAATACTCTACACCAAATATCACGCCTGCAATCCGCCAAGGGTTAGTCAGAGATGTACCTGATAATACACCTGTATTTAGCCAGTTATGTTAAGCCTATTGCCAAAAAACGGGCACAAATCTATCCTCTGTTACTACTGAGGAATTCCTGGTGAGAAAATCCAATAACATTTTGTCCGACCCGGTAATCAACGCCAGGACCTCATGATCACCAGTCGCCTTTATGACCACTAAACAAACGAGGCAGCATATCTAAAAAAAAAAGAAATTCTCCGTTTCAAAAACAACACCACATTTTAACACCAACATTATCTTAAGAGGCCTGCGGAGCTTGCGTAGTTCACACAAACGTAATACCAAAATAATTTGTAAATCGAACATAATTATTCTTAAGGTAGTGAGTATTTATTTCGATAGGATTACTGAATATCTATGTTCCCAAACAATTATTTTGAAAGGACAATGATATAAAGGCGAGATATGAGGAATTTAAAATTTCTAAAGAAAATTTATTTTTCTCATAATAACTCTTGTTTAAATCCGTATCCATTCAAAATATGTGTTTGGGAACCTATATATTCTGTAATCCAATCGAAATAATTACACACTACCTAGAATATGTTTGATGTACAAATTATGTTGGTATTACGTTTGTATGAAACGCATGCTCCACAGGCCTCTTAACAACAGCACCAATTAAACGAAACCACAATCTAGATTACAAGAAGACGAAATTAGTTTCGTCACCAACAATTTTCAATATCCCTTGGTTAATCGCAGTTTTTTCGCTCGCTTTTTATCCCGCCTTAATTAAAGTTACGCTGGTAGGTGTAAAAACTTGAGGTAACGACATTTTAATTGTGTGACTGATTATTACAGGGCGTCGTCTGGCTGTGTCGTGGACATCATCCTGTTATTACTCGTAATTGCATTACGCTTCGTAACGAAGGGAAAAGGAACCGGTGAAGTGCAAGTTTGATTCGCATATGAAAGGTTCCGTACCACCGTTATTATTAAAATTAAAAAGTAAAAACAAAATTAAAATAAATAAATAAGTATCGATAGATATTACACACAGCGCCATCTAGTGCCACACTAAGCAACGAAGCTTGTGTTGTGGACACCAGATAGTTGATATACTTCATATATATACGTTACGTTACCTTACGTTACGTCTTCGTTTCTTGTTCGGAGACCCACTTTAATTTTAACTCTATTTTTATAAGCTTTTATTTAATTTGCAATCTTGGTATGTTAATTTAGATCAACTGAATTTTAAAACAGATATTGCTGACAGATTGAGCTGAAATTTTCATAATCGTACTAAGTGACGTCATTCTTAATTATATGGTGGAGTCCCAAAGATGGCAAATTACATGGTTGTTTGTTTGTGTAGGATTTTTTTGTTATAGCTGCGATAGTAATACACACTCTTTGAATATTTCAAGTGTTGATCTCATCCGGTTCAAAAGACGCAGCCCTGTGACGGATGAACGAACGGACAGACAGTGGAGCTTTAGTAATGAGTCCCTGTGACACCGTCTGGCTACGGAACCCTAAAAAGCAAAGTTTAATTGACACGTTACTTTCTTTGTTCGCGCCTAACACTTGTTTGGTTCACACGGCTTGTATTGGTTTTGGGTTTTTCGTTATAGGGTACCTAAAAGTTGTTGTTTATACATAATTGTAAAATTGAATTTAAAAAACCGATGATTGTCTTAAAAAATCTTAATAAAATTATTGAAATGATTGAATTGTATAACTCTGATTTATGTAAAAGTAAATCGTTTATTAGTGAAAGGTAATTAAATATATCTGATTGGAAATAGGATAGTTGTAAGTGGTTTTAATAGCTATAATTATAAACTGTGTCTAGGAAAAAACATATTCCAGTTGTGCGAGAAAGAAAAAAAAATAGTTTCAATTCAAAACAACAATCACTCCCAACATTGCTTTAGAGAATTTAAAACTTTTTCCTACTCAAGTCCACAATACAGATTAATTCACCCAAAAGTTTATTTCTTAGGCCCCCAAAAAAATGTCAAACGAAACAACATAATGGCATCCCACATAGAAAATAAAACGGAACACTTCGTGATTCCATTGTGAGCAAAAAAGAAATTTAATCATGAGAAACAATAATAACGACTTCTAAGAAATTAGACTGAGTAAGTACAGGAGCCACGCAACTTAAGCTTACTTGTTATTTTTTGAATACCACCATCCATAAACCACAATTAAAACTCTACCGTAACTTTCTCTAAATAGAGTTGGTTTTAGTACGACGTGTGTGAATGATTTCACTATTGTTAAGGCTGTATGACTATCAATTATGTCCATAGTGTATATGAGAGAGTGCATTGTGATCGAACAGTAGCTTTCATTCCGATTGAAAATTAAAGAACCGATATAATTTGAGATGGGACTAGTGATGTGGCTGTGTGTTAATCAAATAATTACGTATGCAACATCTAGATTAAAATAATAAAATAAATTAATAAATTTTCTACCGCAGACGTGGTGGTCCGCGCTCTTATTTGAATTTAGAAAATTGTTTACTGTGTTTGAATTCTTTTAAACTACGATCGTGCTCAACATTAGACACACATTAAACTAAGCTTATTATAAGTAACTTAAAATCTACGTAAGTTCAACTTTTTTTTAAAATATTTTTCACCAAGTAATTATTTTTCCGGACTGATAACTGCATGGCAATGTGGCATTAAGTCATATTGAATTAGACATAGATACCGTATGAAGTCCTAATAATATTATAAACGCCAAAGTTTGTGAGTATGGATGGATGTTTGTTACCCTTTTAAACTACTGACCGGATTTGGATGAAATATAGCACACAGATAGTTTATACATCTGGATTAACCAAAGGATACTTTCAATCTTTTTTTCTTTTTCTGTTAATCAAATAATCACATTTGCAACATCTTAATTTAAATTAATCAAATAAATTTAAAAGAATAAAATAAATTTAAAATAATAAAATAAATTTAAAATAACAAAATAAATTTAAAATCTATACATATAATAAAAGAGTAAAAAAGCTGTGTCTGTACATCTATACATATAATAAAAGAGTAAAAAAGCTGTGTCTGTACATTGAATATATTTAAAAAATAATAATTGAAGGGGGTTTAGAAACAGTAAAAGAGTACGAATCCAAAAAAAAAAGTATGTCTGTTTGTCTGTTTGTCTGTTTGTCTGTTTGTTTGTACACGCTAATCTTCAGAAGTACTGGATGGATTTGAATGTTTTTTTTTTTGTTGTATAGATATTATGTCTGGGCAACATATAGGCTATAATTTATCCTGGAAACCTGAACACCTGATGTAGAACCGCAACAGACCAGCAAAACTATAAGAGATACAAAAATGACACTATAGCAAAAATTGTTCCACGTGATGAGCTTTTTCTGCTAAGAGAATAAATTTGAAGATCTGGAACACATGATGTGGAACTCCAAGAGCCCAGTTATACCATAACACATATAGGAATGACGTCTTAGCAAAAGTTGTTCAATCTGATGAGCACTCTCTGTTGACTTATAAAAATTGAAGATCTGGGACACCTGTCGTGGAACTCCAATAGCCCAGCTACACCATAACACATATAGGAATGACGTCTTAGCAAAAGTTGTTCAATATGATAAGCACTCTCTGTTGACTTATAAAAATCGATTTCTGGGACACCTGTTGTGGAACTCCAAGAGCCCAGCTACACCATAACTCATATAGGAATGACGTCTTAGTAAAAGTTGGTCAATTTGATGAGCACTCTCTGTTGATTTATAAAAATCGAAGATCTGGAACACCTGTTGTGGAACTCCAAGAGCCCGGCTACACCAGATGTTTCTGATCTTCGATTTTTGTAAGTCAACAGGAAATGCCCATCATTTCCTGTTGACTTACAAAAATCGAAGATCAGAAACATCTGATGTGAAAATTATTGCAAAGCTATCACTAATTTCACTGTATAATAAAATTATAAAATAACAAAAACTGGGAGTACCTCCACGCGGTTAAGGCGGTAACAGTTTAGGACTTATTTTCAATGACGATGGTATATCATTGAAAATTTGACTCTACTGACCAAAACTCATTTTATCGAATAAATATGTCTTCGGGCTTATGTTATTTGAGTGTTTAATTTCCTTTTCCATTTATCTTCGTGACTCGGTAGCCTACCCGGTAACGCAGGGCACTTAGATTTTAATTGATCAGGTATCTTCACAACAAAACTATAAACATGCCTAGAAAGAGGTCAAACCTTTCCCAATGTTCCAAAGGAGCTAAAAGATTGAGGATCATAAGATCCCAAGAATCTACCGAAGATCGTCAGGAGAGACTTGATGCTGTTCGAGAACATCAGGCTGCAACTTGCTCCGTGGAAACCTCTTCCGATCGCGAAGCACGCCTGCGTTCTTAGCGAATTTACGAATCTACATCCAGGTCTCTAGAGACCAGTGAAGAATAGATGCCTGACTGCGTTCACGGATAGAGAATTGCGCTTGAGTTCTCAGCGTATTCGCACATCTACTAACAGGTCTTTTGAAACGAGCGATGAACGTGATGCGCGACTAACTGCTGCTCGAGATTATCATACATTGTCCCAAACACGCACACAACAAAATATTCATAATCAGATAGAATGTGAGAAAGAGTTGCTGGAGTACGGCATGAAGGGACAGAAGAAGAGCGCAAAGATGTTATCGACATTCTCTGAACAGAATGTCGATAACATCTGAAGAATCGGGTGTCTCAAGATATAGCCGTAGGGCATGATGACCTTCCTTGGGTTGATAAGAAACGGAGTTCATTTACGTATACTCCTACGATTGAATACGCTACATATTCCGGAGGTATGGATCAAGATTATACTTTTTGTGAAGCTGTTAAATGGCAAAAACAACCAAACGGTATGTGTTGCTCAGGTGGGAAAGATCCGTTATTTTCCCGTCCCCGGGCTCTTAGAATTCGACGTTTCAGATCTTCGATTTTGACGAACCCGGTGTCGCTGGCAAAAGCAACAGGATCCGCGTACGAAGTCGCGGGCAGAAGCTAGTAATAATAAAATAAATTTTAAAATAATAAAATGAATTTAAAATAATAAAATAAATTGTCTAAGTAATATTGAAGTAGATATAGATACCTTAAGAAGTCCTACTCTTATTTTAAACGCGAAAATATGTGAGGATGGATGTATGCTTGATAACCTTTCACGAAAAAACTACACAGGATGAAATGTGGCACACAGATACTTAGTTTAAATATCTGGATTAACCATAGAATACTTTTTACCCCGGTAGTAAGACATTAATTACCACGAGGGCTAAGCCGCGGGCATAAGCTAGTAACAAATAAAACAATTATTAGCTCTAGAAATGTAGGAACATCAATCCGTACGCGAAGATACGGATTCTGTTACAATTAAGTAGAAAAAAAGTACAAACTTTTTGACCTGGTTACTCGTAAATTTCGAGATGAAGAATAACACGAAAAGGAGTAGGCCTAAACACAGAAGTGAACAGAATAAGCCTGCCAATGCTGATGACGTCGATTTTCCATTTAAATTAGTCACAAATCTATATTTTTTTTTTATTTTTTTTTTTTTAAAATGAGAGCTCAAACAGAAGCAGCTAAAAAGAGACGGAAACGATTACATACATTCTTGGGCCTGGATGTAACGAGATGAAAATGGTATGGATTAATAGACGCAGACTTGTTAGTCGTTCGCTGAAAATTCTGTAAGTTTTGAAAATCTGAGAGCTGAGTTATTGGAGGTGTAGTAAAAGTGACTAATAAAAATGACAAATTTTTAAAGCCATATCTCAACTTATTACATTTTGGCCCAGCATTTTCCACAATAATCTCGACCTCCACTGACCGAACACAAGATACGATACCCAATCGACCACAACTATCTCGATACGACCTCATCACTAGCAGCCGAACATTAACACGTCACTCTAGAGATGATAATAGTCCAGGAGCTGTGCCCCAGTTAATTGCTTTAATAACTTCCTGTGTCAAAATAACAAAAGAGCGATGCGGTATTAACAAAACGGGTAATGACTCTGCCGTGGTAGACGGCTCCTGGCCTATGTTCATATTGTGATACGTGGACTTTGAAATGTATTAGGTTTGATGATTTATTTTTTGTTGGCAACTGATAATTATTTTATAACGTTCTGTTATAATAACCATTCACAGTTCTGAATCATGTACACAGATTTTTTCGCCTCTTAAAGTATATATCAATAAAAAAAAATTCAAACAAATCACGGGGATTTCTTGCTTCGATATTAAATCTTTCGTATGTAACGTAGGTTCATTGATCTGACAGTTACTAAATCTTTGTGGATAACTTATAATGTGTATTCGTACAATGTTTGATTTGGCCCTGATTTCTTTGATCCCACACTAAAACTGACAATGTACTGACTCTTACAAACAGAACAGTCTAAAAAGAGATAAATAAAATTAAAATAAGAACAGTCAAGTTTGAGTCAACGTACCTACGTAATATGGTTGAAGTCTAACATGTAACACACACAGCAAATAAGTGTTTTATTTCCACTATAGATACGTGTATAGTTCTTCTTTTTTCGTTTGTTTCGTTTCTTTCTCATAAAAAAAACCGGCCAAGTGCTAGCCGAACTCGCGTATGAAGGATTCTGTACTATCGTAGTAGGGGAGTCCCCATTAATTTTTAATTAACCCCAGACGCAAAAACGACGGGGTGTAATAACTTTGACGTGTCTCTGTGTGTATGTGTGTCTGTCAGTCTGTGGCATCGTAGCGCCCGAACGGATGAACCGATTTTGATTTTGTTTTGTTTTTGTTAGGTGAATTAGTCGGGAGTGTTCGTTGCGGCGGCCATCTTAAACTGATGTTTGATAAAAATCTGTTTAAGATGGCCGCCGCCACAAAATGGCGGATTACATAAATTTAATCAACAAAACTCCCTCAATATGGGTATCAAATGAAAGGGCTTGACTAGTAAAATACTATACGCTATAATAAACTTCAATTTCAAGATGGCCGCTGACAAAAAATGTAGGTAACTTGTTAAGAATTTCTTTATTTTAATTAGGTATTTGTTGATATAATAGCAGCAACAGACACATTCTGTGCAAATTTCAACTGCCAAACCTGTTACGGATGTTATGGAAGACACTAGAGAGAAGAAAGAGAAGAAGAGAGACAACTGGTCAACCTTCAATGAACTCGGCAGTACATACGACGACCAATCCAGCAATGCCTAACCAAATTAAGCTGATCTCTCATTATACCGGAAGCTCACTCAAAGCGAGGTCAGGTTATACTGAATATGTCTCACTTGATGTCTCGCCGCTTGTACCTCAACCAGTCCTCCAATTTGAACACGGAACACAATCTACAATTAAATTGGAATCATTACCGTGCCCACCTACTTACATGGCAACAAATAATAAATAATTGCGCACTAAATAAATATATACGTATACACAAGTTATTAACTAAATCAAGGTACAGTTAGAAAGTTTTTGTTGGTAACGGTTTCTTTCAATTATAATTTGTCATTATTTTGGTTCATGGGAACTGACCTTTTTGGTAAATCCAGTAGCTGACGATTATGGAGTTTAAAATAAAAACATAACGTCACGCATATAGCCCAAAAGAGTCCGGCAGAGAGGTACCTATACATAGGTCACCTAAATTTAGCCAGGTATGTTTAAACCTGTTAACATCACCAGGCTGTAAGTGAGAATAAAAACAAATAATAAAAATAAAAGAGTTATTGTGATCATTCGGTTATGGCATTGAAACCAAATATAGCAATGCACCCTCCAAGACCTTCCTGTAATTAGGCCAAACTTCTATAGATAGGCTACCGATAGACTACCGACGAACGTAACGCAATGATTAAATGAGAGAATTGGGTACCTGAAAAAATCCAACAAACCCTCAAAAATCTGATTTGCAATGTCATCACGTCTCATATATCTATTATGACCCTAATTACTTATGTGGTGGTAGTCCCTTCTTTTTTCAACAGATACTTGGAAAATAGTCATTAGTTGTTAGATGTGTGCTAACCCTTAACATAAATAACGATATTCAATCATAATTACACACAACATACAATGTTGCTAATTACTAATTAAAACTAACACTAAGAAACAAATCGCTATTAAACAACATCATAATTAATAATACTTTTTACAACAACTGTAACATAATTAATAATACTTTTTATAACAATTATAACATAATTACAACGACATGTGTTATTACAATGTTGCAACGTTCTGACCCAACATGTATAATGTACTAACCTAAGGAAATAATTCGCGTGGCCCATATTACAAGCGAAAAGCGATAATTATTGTTATTGTTAAAAGCTCGTAAAACAGTATCAAAGAGAATCCATCTTTGATCTGTTTCGTAAGTGTTATAGATGAAGCAAGTATGTTAGAATAACTACAGGAATAAATTAAAATGAATGCAATGAATTTTCATTAAAAATTTCATTTTTACGTCATAATCATATAATGCGTAGGTTAAATTAAATTATCAACGGATCCCATTTAAAAAGATATACAGTAAGTGACTAACAATTTGTGCAAATGGCATATAACGGTGTCTGAGAAATATAATTTTCGTAATTTATATCTTGATTATACGAAGATTGAGTGCAAATTAGATATTTTTTTGAGACAGCAAGGTTTTTTTTTTGGAACTTCTTTGCTGAAACCGTATTTTTAATGTAAACATGTAGCTGTTATGTGCGTCATGAACTTCGTATAATCCAGATTTCACTAATGAGTTAGCCTGGTTTAACAAATTACTCATATCCGCTTTAACGGACTTATTAATGTGTCTATTTTCATCGACTTGAGCTGGATAGAATTCTCTTCACAACATATCGATTACTAGTTTTAATTTTGACGATAAACGTCTCCCACTACCGACCGACATACCGACCGTGGACCGATGACCTGGTGAAGGTTGCAGGATTTGCACGGGACCGGTCAATTATGTGGCGACACTTGGGGGAGGCCTATGTCCAGCAGTGGACGTATTTCGGCTGCCGTGATGATGATGATGATGTTGCATTACGTTTTTCTTTGTTGTACTTTTTTTTTAAAGAAACGATTGCAATAACTGAAACAAAATTAAACATACTTGCTTGGTTTAACGTACTGTTATTACGATAATGGAAGTTCTGACTTAAATTCGATGATGGAATTTAAAATTTAAATTCCATCATCGGATCTAAGAAAGTTACTCATTTGCCATTCTAATTGTTACTCCAACAAACTACATGTATACTAAGTAAATAAACGCTGCCATATTCTACTGATAGAAACTTCAATGTAACCTCGTTGAAATTTCTTCTTTAGTTTTTTTGCCAATACTTTTTTACATTTTATATTTAAAGCTCTCTCGCCACTAACCCATAACTTGACCCAATAGCCGCAAGGAAGGAAGGCCTCGTCAGCCCAGGAGCTACAATTGAGAAGGGCTCCGCGTCACGGGACGCTGGCCGACGATGGCCGACGATGGCTGACGTTGGCCGACACCGCAATTATAATTACCACTTCCTCCTCAACTTGTACGCCGATTTGACTAACACGTGTGCTGTTTTGACTTATTCATTTTGTTTTAAGTAAGTTGGTATTGTGATGCAAGAAAATGGTAAATGATTCGTAAGGAAGTGACACATGTCTTTTTAGACTGTATGATTAAGGTTTTGTGTTTCCTCATGTAAATTAAAAAATGCGTCCCTTTCAATAATTTATAAATGGAACTCTGGCTACCTATCTTATTTTTTAAACCAAATTATTCTTTTGGCTAGTCCTTATTGAAGACTTACGAGGGAAGAATTAATGCATCACTAAAAAATTAAGGATGTACATATGTGTGGTTTTCTTTAATAAAAATGTCGAAGAATATTTTTCTAAGTTCACCAAAATAGTTGTAGGTATAGTTAAGTACCTAAATGAAAAGTCATTCTAAGCAAAACTAAAAAGAAAATGTAAAACATCAGCGACTGTATTAGTTGCTAATTTTCAAGCGTTAATTCTAAGAGTCGACTAATTAACAGACGCAGCTAAGTAATTAGCACTAAGTGACCGCTAATCAGTAGAAAATTCCGTCCCAGACTCCTACCTATTTGAGGCAACGTTACTTTAAAACAGCTGTGTTTTATTTCTTGTTGTATTTCTTTGTTTTGAAATGTTCTTGTTATTTTTTCGTCGCTATGTTTCCTTTTTCTACACCTCTCTATCAGTTGTCAGATCACCCCACCAGGAGTGACTTTGAAGACAGCAAACCAGAAGGGTTCTGGTTTGCTGTCTTCAAAGTCACTCCTAATCGTAATATCATTGTCAGTAACAGAAATGCTCTTAATTTAGCTTATAATCAGAATTCATGGAAACTATTCTTCCTCTCCCTTTTGCATTCAGTCTCTCATTTGTTTTTGGTCTTCACTTATATAGATCTGTCTTTGTGGGTCTATGTCACTTGTGACCTATGTTGATGGGTTAAAATCTAGGGACACTACCTACCTTTTCTCGAACCCTGTTTCAAAAAATGTTAAACAATTCAAAAGGTACCACAAGTATAAAAAGATATTTCGGCTTTAGGAATAAAACGTTATAGACTATACATTTTCTTTTCCTTGTAAATTGCACAGTTGTACAAATCTTTGTCCCTATTCACAAAGCACACACCATAGGTACCTATCTATTAACATGTTAAGTATAAAATAATGATATCACACCGGTGTTGCCGTATCCCTTTTAATCTTATACCTACGATAATTACAACAAAAATTGATTCAGAAGTTCTACGACAAATAATCACGTGGTAAACTGAACACAGAAAAAATGCAAAATAGATGAATTGTTGTCGGTAATAGCCACGGGAACGGGACGGGATGAATAGGCTAGTTTCCACCATCAATAAATTGCAAAACTAATTAGTCCGTCAGTTAGAGTATTGGAAAATAATGGACACGTATTTTTTTTTTTTTGTAAATCACTGAGTACTGACAAAGATAAAACGCATCAAAACTCGGGAGTGGGGGCTCGTGACGTCACAACGCACTAAAAACTATAGCACGGCGTGACGTATTGCTAATTTTAAAAGAGTCGTATCTTCGTCAATTTTGGATTATGTAACAAAAGAAAAAATACGGGTCAAATATTTTTAATAATCTAACTGACGGACTAATTAGATTTTTTTAGGACACAAGCCTATTGTTGTCGGGCTCTAGGGGTCCAAAATGGCCGCTTTAGCAGAATCATAATATAGCAGTCAAACAGACAGACAAATACGAATTGAAAAAAACGTGTTTTTGTTGTTGTAAGTGCTGTATGATGTAATACTTTCATATGCATTTAGTGAAAAACTATTATTTTTTAAATTACAAACAGACGGGACGCTTCAATTTGTATTTATTTTTACAGATGTACAGATTATGATTCTGCTAAAGTGACAATTATAGGCCCCTGGTGTCTAGGTATGCCTTACGTTTTCTTTGGCCTTTAGCCTCGTTACAATGCTCAAACTGGTGCTAAATTAGTCTAAAAGTATTAAAAAAAAAAACTGTGTATGGATGAAACTTAAAATCAATGTAACTTGCATAGTACCATTGAAAAAATACCACTAACTTACTTGTGTTTGCAAAAATCACAACATCAATATCATCATCATTTCAGCCGAAAGACGTCCACTTCTGGACATCATAGGCTTCCCCCAAGTGTCGTCACATTGACCGGTCCCGTGCGACTTGCATCAAGTGGATTCCCGCAACCTTCACCAGGTCAAACATCATTCACCGTAGTGGAACTTCTCTACTTATCTCCTCTACGTAAACTAAGTACTACAATGTCTATAGCCCTTCAATGCAGCACGTGCTGTGACCTCGATCCATTCAGCTGATGAAAGCCCTTAATTACCTTTGTCTTCACACGTGTTTAGCAAAGGAAACATGAATAAAGATGGTCGCTGAGCAATTGTTTGTGTCCTTTTTAAAGGCGGAGTTATGTAGTGCGTAATAATTTGTTTTGTGTTTGGTATGTCTTAATATTTTGGTGTGTTGGTGTTTGTTTATTAAAGGATAGGAGTTTTTTGTTGTGATCAGATTTTTGTGGAAGCAATTTTTAACCTTATGTCATATCAAACATTATCCTCCTCATCAAAAAGCGGGGTAAAGTAAGTAATAAGATTTATAAAATAGTTTTGGAGATTTAACGTTGGCATATTTTTTTCCGGGTGTGATTTGTGAATGAGGTCAGACTTTATGTAGGAAGTCATGAATTCTTTGTTGCCTTTTTAAAGGCAGCTGTTTTTATTCAAGTTTAATAAAGCTTTAAGTCATTCTGTAGTCTATGCCAATCGGATATTATATTATTATTGAAATACTTCCTGGGATCCGTGTGAAAAACAGTCATTTTCTGTTTTTCGTACCCTTTTATTCCCAGTGATGCATACCTGTAAAAGAAACAGCTCATTTTAATCCAGCTGAATAAAGTCATCAAAGTAGAAATATCAAGAAACAGACCGCAAATGAAAACATTAAATTACAAACTAACTTTAAGTCATTATCAAAGTACAATAAACACACAATTAACGTCCATACATACATATAAGTAATTTATCTTTGTAAGAAACTAACAATTAACTCAAACCAGCAATCGTTAGGGACTCCTCAAGTAATTGTAGATTCTTCGTGTGATGACATACGTACTATTGTGCCACAATATGTGCTAATTGCATATTATGGGAAAACATTGTATGGATGGTATCTACTTATGTTTCATTATAATTTAACAGACACTTAACGGCAATTATATCTGACAACCTTACTTATACTACTCAGTATATCAACACATTTGAATTTGAACCTTATTTCTTAGGTGTTAAGTTCGTGATTGCGGAGCATTGGTTAGTTGTATAGTATATGTAAGTTTTGAAGACGCTGTAGAGAAAGGGGAAGGCGTATTTCTTGATAAATTACAATAGAATTTTAATGTATCCTAGTATGAGTGGGTAATGCTTTTATAATTTGTTTGTTTTATTGTCTACTTTGCATTTTATTGGATTTAATTGTAGCCATTTGTATTCTTAGATCGGTTTAGGGTTCTGTGTAAGCGAAAGTGAATTCTGTTTTCGATCCTAACATGTTTTTTTGGCTTGCTGTCTAGTTAAGAGCTCTCTGGCAACTAACACTGTCTATGTATGTAGGTATAAGCTGTAAGTAATATGACATCGAAATAATGTGTTATTACAACTTGTGTGCATGCTTATTATTACATCTTTATTGCACATCATCATCATCATTTCAGCCGAAAGACGTCCACTGCTGGACATAGCCCCCCCCCCCCCCCCCCAAGTGTCGACTGTCGCCACATTGACCGGTCCTGTGCGACGCATCCGACGGATTCCAGCAACCTTCACCAGGTCATCGGTCCACCTAGAGGGAGGTCTTCCAACGCATCGTCTTCCGGTTCGCGGTCTCCAGAACTTTTCGGCCCCATCGGCCATCCGTTCTGCGAGCAATGTGCCCTGCCCACTGCCACTTAAGTTTGGCACACAATTTTGCTAATTGTAGCTTATGCTTATGCATTACCGTTAAAAATATTTTCATCATCATCATATTTTTATCACACACATGTGCCCATACAATTTCGTTGACAATGTTGTATTTACCTGTTTAATTTTAGATATGTGATATTTCCAAATATGTATATAGGTTAATACGAATTATTTTTGAGACAATTTGGTTAATATACTCATTTATTTAATTAACCTGAGAAAGTGAAATTATTACTATTTGTGCAGAACCACTTTACCATGATATGCATTTCGCTCATGACAGTCACTTTCTATGGCACAAGATGTTTCAATGGAGTATTGAATTAAAAGACTATTGTTATTCTGGAGTGATTAAGTGTAATAAACTAAACGATTTGTTTATTGATACACGATCTCAACAATTAAATTTAGATTAGATTAACGTTTTGATATGGTAATTTTTAAATTGAGGTTTGCATTAAAAAGGTTAAATAAATATCTAACTCGTAGATTCTTCAAAGGTCAAATGGAAACATAAATGGCTATAGATAAATGAGGAAAATAGATTCACTGCAGCATTTAAATTCATTCACGAATAATCGTACTTACGTCGTCGTTTTTTTTACTCTTTCAAAGTTTTATCATCGAGGTTTTAGCTGTTGTTTGATCTATAAAGTTTAAATTAATAAGCTTTTAATTTTAGAATTAAATAATTAATTAAATACTTAATTCTAAAATTAAAGTATTAATAATTGTAAATATGTATAATAAGTACGTATTTACAAACAAAAAGTATCTATGTTGTATATCAACTATCTGGTGTCCACGACACAAGCCTCGTAGCTTAGTGTGGCACTAGATGGCGCTGTGTGTAATGACCAGCCATATTTATTTATTTTATTTTATTTATTTTGACATTTTAGGGTATCTTTAAAAAAGTTTATATTTAGGCCCATTATCACCACCATCCACAGCCCAATTTCACCCACTGCTGGGTATAGGCCTCTCTTTGCTTGTGCAAAACTCCAAGTTCTTGTGCCAGCCTCATTTAGGATATCCCGCGATGGCAACAAAGTCGTCTGCCCAAATTATAGTTAGGCACAATTTCACTCAACTTTAAGGTGACAGAACTAACTGATTAGCACTTAATTCCATACATTTCATTCCCGGCTGAAATTCCTATCACAATCTTAAAGACATCCTGATTATCATTGCATAAACTCATCCACCAATGAATCACGCTCCTCACTATAAATTAACGACATCACCTGACAAAGAGCAAGGAAATGAACAGTTTATTAAAACTCATGCAGTTGAAGACTTGTCGGGGCTCTCAGAAGGCTTAATTGTGGCTTTACAACGACTACAAAACGGCTAATTGTAGCTTCAAGTGCTTATTGTAAGAGTTTGTTGCGGTGAAGATAGAGGTTGTCTGGAAGTGGCAGTGGTTTTGTGTTTTTGTGGCTGGGAAATGGTGCTTAAAGAAGGTTACTTTTAATCACAACCGAAGGGTTTTGAAGGAAGTTCCTCATTCACAGCAACGAATAGCAGCAGCATAGGTTGAAAAATATCATCCGCTCAGTGTGTTGATCAAGTGTTGTTGAACGGTCAAAATGAACGGCATTACCAGTATACGAGGGCAACCCTCGTGCGCACATGCAATGCAAGAACCGTAAAAGAAAAGCCGAAAACGATATTTTAATACACGCCGCTTACATTAAAATTTCCAGAAACAGAAGCTAGAAAAAGCATCAAAAAAGTTGTCTGACTTGGCATTGTCTTGTTGCTTATACACCACTAACATTAATTAGTACAAATACTTTAAGGGCTTGTCAAAGATGGTATTGTTATTATATATTATGTGAAGTATCAATAAATAATATTGATAAACACCAAAGTTATTAGCGTTTGTTTATATCCAAAAATTTCACTCTATGTATGGAAATATGGTACAGGCCATTCTTAAATTCTTATTAGTATTCATTAATCGTTTTTGAGACCATCATCCGTCTTCAGTCATTCATCCGATCATCGTAGCATCATTCAGTTATGAGTTTACCAATTATGACAAATTTTCGCAGACAATTTTTGGATTTCATTTTTTTGACTTTTGACCACACAAATATGATCAGTAAAGGGTACGGAAACAGCCTTACTTTTTTATACTAATAAAAAATTGGGACTATTTGAAAGAGATACCGCGGCCACGGAACGTAAAGGGCGAGGAAGGAACATGGATGGTTTTCAGTCAGCAAAAATCTGACACTCCCTCCCGCTTCGCCCAGAGTGGGATGAATTGATGATTTGCGAAACGAAAAAAAAAAAAAAAAGTAAAGTATATCTAAGTTTGTCAAGTAAGTCTTTTTGAAGATAACATACATAAAATCACACCTAATGTTTAAGTCCCACGTAATAGGGGGCGAGCCTATTGCCATCAATCGGGCTTAAATCTAGAATCCGTCTCTGCTACTTAGAATATTTCTTATGGTCCGCATGCTCCGCAGTCGTGCTTGCGACTACACGACCAACGACGGTTTTTTTTTTTTTTAAAGTCGTTTTTTTTTTTTAACCTGCCAAGCTTACCTTACTTTATTTTTTTTATTGTTCTTCCCAAAATTAAATTTTAACTACGTTCTGATTAAAACTGTCACTTCTTGTCGGCCGTATTGTATCCATGTTCCCCGTTGTAGTGGGTACCTGTGAATTTGTACCTTCCGGCGAAATGTGTGTGAGACCGCAACGAGGCATGATTGCAGCGAAAATTAACAATTTGCATTGACTCTTGTAATTAAATGGGCTTATTTGGCCCCGGGCATGATTTCGTACTGTTTAATAACAAATTAATGTCTTTCGTTTATAATTGTTAATGTTTTTAATATGAATAAAATGGTAATGTAAAACAGACAAATGAAACTTGAGTCATCTATCTATTTATCTACACTAATATTGTACAGAGGAACGATTTGATTGTTTGTTTGTTTGTTACGATTTAAGTCAAGAACTACTCAACCGATTAAAAAAAACTTTTCATCATCATCAATCAATCATTATGAAGCTACATTTTTACCGAGTTACTATACTATAAATTATATTGATATCATGCAAATTACCCAAGCTACGGGCGAAGTGCTATTATAGTCTTTAAATGAATGAAGTGGATAACCTAGCTACCCTTACCCTGGGGCCATAGGGGCCCTCAATACGGCAAGCCCATAAGGCAAACCGACTGTTCGGAAACCTTATATCATGAGGAGTAGAAGGTTGCAGGGTCCAGCCGAGCTTGTAGGCTTATATGAAAGAACTGTCACTAGCTTCACGACACGACATCCCATTCCCGAAAATGGCAAAAAAAATATATTTAGAGCCATTTCAAATGCAAGTAAGTATCTTCTTTCATATGCCATTTATGTCCAATTAAGGAGACATGTTATTTGCTGTAACCTATACTATCCTAGTGTAGTGTGAATTCAATGTGACTCCGAATAAATTACAATGTCGTTTCGAGTGCTAATGTTCTGAAATTGATACCACAAAACAGGTTCAGTTATTTGCTTTAGACTTACTGCTGTATCCCATTGTCTGATTATAAGGTACCCCTCAATAAAAAATATTACCAATAGGTAATAAACAGTGTAATAAAATGAGAGGCACGGAAGAAGGAAAGGCACTTGTACTCCCCATCATTGTGATCATTGTTCCAGACCATACCTGGGAATACCCGGGGCTGTTCGAAAGAGATACCGCGGCCCCGGAACATAAAAGGCGAGGAAGGAACATGGATGGGTTTTAGTTAGTAAAAGTCTGACACTCCCTCCCGCTCCGCCCAGAGTGGGAGTAGTCATTTGATGATTTCCCATCCGAAAAAAAAGACCATACCTGGGAACCTTTACGGAGATATTGCGGGTCAAAGTTCCGACATTTTCAAGAATGTTGTTTTTTTTTTTATATATGTTTTGAATGTTAAAAAATTTACTTTAAATGACCCCCACACTATTCAATCCATCCACCAGCACAATGTTTTGAGTGCTTTACATTGAGTTTTACCGCAAAACGTGATTTTACACCCCAAAAATAAAAGTCATTGCCCAAATTCCCAGCAATAATATCTGCGACGGCTTACTTAGTTTGATGTACAGAATGCTTGGTTACCGGCTTCCTGAAGAGTCTGTTTACACCCTGTATAGTAAGGTCATAAGCCAGAAGATTTTATTATGCAATCATGATAATAAAAAAGTGTTTGGAAATCGGAAGAATTTGTTCTCCATAAAATACCACTCTAATAAACAAACAGGCTTATTTTAAAGCTACATAAAGACACCTAGGTCTAGTTTAGTCTAGATTTATAAAACACTAAACTTTTTTCGATTACTTCATTTTCAGGATTTACATTCAGCTACTGGCAAAATAAATATACAAGCATAAGATTATTTTATTGTGTATTCCTACAAAGTTTATTGGGTTAACTTGTCGAAACACCAAATATTTTTGCTAAATGCATTAAACAACCATGTTAATAATGTACAAAGCTTAATGTCGGAATAAATTTCCTCCATATTTCACGTCTATGAATAAAATTAAATGGTTTTCGGTAAACAAAAGGGGTTTCATACGTCAGTGTGATGACTTCTTCAGTCAAACGCCGACATCTTCTTAGAACTTGGAAGAAATCACTAATAAATCTTGATTTGATTTACGTACCTATTTCTATTTAGTGCTTTTTAGTGTATGACGTCATGAAGTGTTTAATGAATGTTCTCTTTGGCTGGAAATACAGTCATGATTCGCATTTGGAGTTGACGTGATCGATAATTGCGAGTGTTCTCTAAAATAGATCACTAATCAGGTTGCTTACAGAAGCAACCTAATTACGAACTGGACAGGCCTGTTGGTCTAGTGGTTAGTGACCCTGACTGCTATGCCGGAGGTCGTGGGTTCGATTCCCACCCAGGACAAATGTTTGTGTGATGAGCACGATCATTTGTTCTGTGTCTGGGTGTAATTTATCTATAATATGTATGTATTTAGAAATATATAAGTATGTTTATCAGTTGTCTAGTACCCATAACACAAGCTCTGCTTAGCTTGGGACTAGATGGCGTTGTGTGATGGTTGTGGAATATTATTATTATATTATAATTACAAATCTGTATTGGGACGAAGCGATATCTTCTTCATGCCCAATATTTAAAGTCATTTATCATTTATAAAGAGGAAAGATTTATGCTTTTGTACGTAACGAATAAACTTAAAAACAATTTGACCGATTAGAAAAACTATTTCAGCAATGGATAGCTACATTATTAACAAGTAACATAGGCTATGTTTTATCCCTGGGCCTCAAGTCTCCTATTACAATAGTGTCAGAATAGTCGATCATTGATTTCATAATGGTCAATTTCTGTCAAGTTTTGACAAATTTGGTAATCTACTAATATAATGGCGCCATTATGACTTTCCAAAGGTCAACCACTGGCACTCCATTGAAAGAAATGTCATAGAAGGGTAATCTCGTACATTTTGACAAATGTGTAAAAAAATTAAGTATATTATAAATGATATCTGGCATAAATAAATGTTCGCTTTCGAAAACCATTTGTATTTAGAGTTTAATAATAATGGCAATACGAAAATGTCATTAAAACATAATTTTATTACAAGACCATTCACCAACCAATGAATGACAATGGGATGGGAATGGAATCGTGTTAGAGTGACGGATTTATGAAAATAGCAGAATTAGGTCCCTGTACTCCCACGGGAACGGGAACTACGTGGATGAAACCACGTGACGTCTGCTAGTAGCTTATGAATTGAATTTTACCAATTCCACTAAAAAGTTCCTATTCAGTTGTTCGATATTTAGGTTATTTCTGATCATCTGCATTCATTTTGGAATCACTTCTTCTTCATCTCGAATGGTTGACTAAGATTTTGTCCGAACTGTGGGTCGCGAACTGAATCTATTGTTTGCCTCATCATTCAAGTCCAGAAGGGTGCAATTAGTTGTGCACAACGGGCAGGAGACAAGGTGTGGAATATCTTGTTTTGGTGCTCTTAGATTAACTCATCATTATATTGATTTTAGCGTATTTATAGTGATACGATTTATATTTACATTAACACACAGCGCCACCTAGTGCCACACTAAGCAAGGCTTGTGTCGTGGACACCAGGTAGTTGATATACTACATAAATACTTTTTTGTTTGTAAATACATACTTATTATACATATAAACATCCATGACTCGGAAACAAATGTCCATGCTCATCACACAAACATTTGCTCCTACCGGGATTCGAACCCAGGACCCTAAGAACGTAAGGCAGCCTCACCACCACTACGCCGTTCGGGTCGTCTAAAGAATAAAGAATAAGAATAAGCGTTGAGACACTAATTACACGATAAAGAAGAAGAACCATATTCCTCATACTTAATATTCAGGCTGATTAAACATTATGATTGTGATTTAATAAAAAACTTTTGTATAATTCATCCTGCAACACAAGCAAAGACTAATTATCTACAGTGTTAGATTAATGGTCTGATATCATTGCAGGTTTCAAAATATGCTCTAACTAGACCTACTGAAGATAACAATTGATTTAAATGTCCTACCTAGCCAGTGCATCGCCCACTAGGCTTCTACCTGGTCTGTTACTGTCACAATTGAACTTAATGGCAACATTATTGCAATTAGTTGCTCCCATTACTTCACAGACTAGATTCTGATTGAATCATTAAAATGTAATTTATTGTTACATTCAAATATTTCTAGATACGAGTAGTTACAATTGTTTTAGATTCTAGGAATGCTCTAATTCTACCTCTTCTACTAATGCTCTGTGCTGGATTGCTTAAAATAATATTACCGCGTGGTCACGATTTCTTCTTTAGAATTTAATCTATCTCCGGAAAGAACTACTCGTAAGTACCTCATTGGTTGAGCACCACTGCTGAACCTTAAGTTCTGAGGTCCATTTCCAGGTCAAAAAAAGTGTTATCGTGTTTTTTAATTAGGCATTTCTCAGTGGCAGCCAGTAGTCTTGTTTATCGACCAATTAATGGAAATAGGCTAGTTGGTCCTCCGTTAAAGGAGACGTAACTCTAACTGACGAATAAATTATTCTAAATTAATTAGCTCAAAATTAAAAAAAAAACTCCTAAAAATAGGCGCGATGTTATGTAATATCTCTTCGGGTATTCAAAATCATGGGGTTTCTCCTCCTGATTACTTACCTAGCAAATCATCAAAAAGATAATTTGACAAAAACCCCTTGAAAAGATAATAAGAGTAAGACTGAGTAATTAATCACTGAAATTGAAATCGTAGATATTAAAGACGACAGCAGTACTCGCTGTTTTTACTTTTAATCTGCAAAGTCTGCCATGTTTCTTAAAAAGAAACCTTACCAGCTCAGATTTAATTGGCCAATAAAATTGATGTTTCTCTTTCACCACAAAAAGATGAGGATCTGTTTTTTCATCCTACAATAATAATAGACTGCCCCAAAAATAACAATAAAAACAATTTCCTCCGTTCCGAACACAAAACCAAAATAAATGTAATTAACAAACAAGATATTATTTGAGTTTATATAATAAGTGTCAATTAACCCTTACAATGCCTCGCCGAGAGAAAATGAGCACTTTTTGTTGCGGTTTTAATTGTATTATTATTCTTTTATCTTTTTTAATAATTAGCTTTGCGGTTTCAGATCCGGCGCGAGTGCTGCCCTCTTTGTCAGGTTAATGATAACATGATTTTTACTTATAAAAGAACATTTGGCAAGTATAATGTAAATTACATAAAGATAACGACCGAACTTTTCACTTGAGGTTAAAATTATTTACAAATGATTGACAGTGACAGGTGGTTAAGTACATCGCAATGGAAAGTGTAAACGAATAATAGTTTCCACCATATAATTTACAAAACAAATAATACAACTTGAATGTTATTAAGTAAATGACGAGGAAAGGTAAGAAAAGAAACGTATAGTTGAGTTAAAATAAATAGGCAAGTATTATATTTTACGAACGCAACAAAAAACAAACGTCATTATTTTGGAAAACAAAGTGTTAATTTAGAAGGTTTCTTTCACAGGAAAGAAACCTTCTAAATTAACACTTTAAAGATAAAGTTTCTTGATAAAGTAGGTACAGACCTACTTTATCAAGAAACTTTATCTTTTATCATGCTAACACGTAATTCTACTGATAGATAGACAACAACCACCTTCAGTGTGTTATTATACAAAATAAACTTCGCACCTCCCTATCTAACCCTAAATCGCGGAGGCGGAACCTTAATGATCGCTAATGAGTGTTTTTATTATTTCACTGCTGTAAAATAATTTCTTATACGGCGCCTCTTTATTCCTAGATAAACATCGAAACTCGCTTTACACCTCAATCTGATAATCGAATTAATGCTCTCATACCATTTCACGCTGTTTTATTGCTTTTTATGTTCTTAATACACGCCGGTTTTGACTCGTAATTTTAGGTTATCAGTGCATTCGATTGAATTGATCTTGATTTTTTGGGTGCTGTTCAAAATGATACGATAGTTTGCTGTTGTTTATTATACTGTGTTTATTTTTCGGGAAATTGATGGAGCGGAAAATTTAGATGGATATTTAATAATAAATAGTGGTTGTACATATATTTGGCACGCATCTAAAATGCGTGCCAAATATATTTACAACCACGTTGAATATTTGAAATTATGGATCGATTTAAAAATGGATAATATTTTTGTGTTCACCAAAAATCTTTTCTTCCCCGAAAAATACTGATCGTGCACCAAATAATACTGATCGTGCACCAAATATCGGGACTTAGGGCACCCCCCCGTTAGGTTAGTTAGGTTCCTTTAAACCCTGCACTCGGAAATAGGGGCCCCGCGAAGCGGGGCTCCGTCGACTACGCTTTAAGGAGAATATACAGTGTTTAATTGTTAAATAGATGCTCGTTATGACATATTTTAATTTACATATTTTGGTGCACATTCAGTATATTTGGTGGAACACAGGCAAAATTAGGTAAATGAAATGGGAATAAATTGAAGTACTTTTAAATACCATCCTTTAAAAATGTGCTTCTAAAGAACTAGGTTAATTAAGGTGAAAGCGTCAGGGTAGCCCGCGAAATTCAAATTTTCTTACGTTTTTTGCAATTTTCAGGGCAGTGCTAAGTTGTATGTAGTTGATAAACATATCGGTCGCGACTGTAAAACGTATTAAGTTACAGAATCATAATCACCAAAATCATCAATACAATCCTCCAAGTTTGTAAGAGTCGATGAACGAATTTTTGACGGTCAAAGTCCTTCTTCGGCAAAAATCGTAAGAAAATTTGAATTTCGCACGACTGCAGGTGACTGCCTCGTTGGTCTAGTGGTCGCAAGTACGACTGCTGAGCATCAGGTCCTGGGTTCGATTCCCGGGTCAGGCAAAGTGTCATTAGGTTTTTTCCATCAGATTTTTTTAGTAGCAGCCACGGAGATTGTGTAGATGTCAATAGGCTCGCCCTCTTTTATATGCGACTTAAACAAAACTGGCGAATTGTGAGTGCACTATTAGGTACACCTCTGCCTAGCTCTTTAGGGATTGTAGGCGTGATGATGTGATGTGTAGGCAGGTGACGAAATCGAAATAAAAAAAAATACCATTTACAATAATTAGAGCAAAAAAAGAGTCAGAGAAAGAGTCGGCCTCATTACCATTTAAAAGAAATAACCGAACACCAAAACAAAAGAATAAATCAGAAATTATAAAATGACCACCACCAAACACCTTGCAATGCTTATTAAACATCATCAATAACGTACTATACTTAAAGAATTCTTACGCACCAGAACCGAATAATCTCGAGTGGCGATCGCTAAGATCCCTGCGCGAGATAACCCTACCTCGCCCAAATAACCTAACTTTTAACCAAAATGTACGTAATGAGGGACTATTTAATTCGGCCTGTTTATCTTTTGTGTTAAAACAACCGTACAGTGTTGATGTTCTTTAATAACATGTAATTTTCATTTCTCGATTTCCGAAACCTGTTCGACATCGTCTAATAAGTCAGAAAATTTTCTGCTTGCATGATTTTTTATGTGTATATTATGTGCGATAATAAATACTTACGGTTCCTTTGTTTTTCGTGGAGCCTTTAAATTATTTTGGCACTTGGTCGGACATTAAAAGAAGAATGAGTGATTTTATGACTGCATACAATGTTATCTCTTAGTATGTACAATGTTGTTGATATCTTTAAGCCTGATGGTTTTGACTAGACATTTATAATAGACATAAATAGGAGAATTAACTAGCTGCACCTACTATATCTTGTATTTAATTATGTTGTACTTGTAAAGGCTAAGGCATAATGAGATTTCAAAATCTTCCATTCAAGAAATCAGTACTACCACTCGGCAGAACTACAGCAAAATATTTTCCTCCACAGTTATTTCGTAAAGATAATAATAAACAGACTAATTTCCATTTCCCGCTTCAAATGGCATAAAAAATGGCTATCGATTAAGAGTACGTCTGAAACTGGACCAACATTACATAATTAGCCCTCGATCCCATTTGTATCTGCTACACGAGAAAACATTTGCTCGATGTCTGTATCGATTAATAAAACAAATAACAGACAAAACTACTACTTACGCAGTTAGGGAGCTCTAAATAGACACCGATTCCGGAAAAACACGAACATCAAGTCTGTAATATAGTTTTAAAATTAATCAAAGCTTGTCACACAAACAATAACTCATGTCCGTTAGGCATAAGAAACTAATTTTTAGATTCGATGAAATGGATAATGTTCTTTCAGTTGGCAATCATAGCACAAAAATAATTTTCGTTTCAAAGTGACTAATGCAAGAACACGAATTAATTACCGTGTTCAACCAAACCCAACTAGCTCAAAGTATCTGAAGAAAATGACAGATATATAAGGCGCCGAAAAGCAGCGCGCACGCAACTCGCTGATCTAATTTTAAATAGTATTTACATCGAGCTATCGGGAGCAGGTAATTAATACAATCTTTGTTAGAGGGTAATTTGCCAGATCTAATGCCCGCGTGTGTAATCTTCAAAGGGGATTTAGAAACACGCGTTCTAATCTATTTTAGTCGTGTTCTGAAACAGAGAAATATTTACAATCTCTCTGGAACACTTCGGCGCATCCGACGGTCGTTATGCGCGAACGCATCGATACTGACTCAGTCGCGGGATTTGATTGAGATGAGTCGTGATGGAGATCCCTCATTAATGTCGGTCGGTACATTTTCCAACATATCTATCTTTTGTATAATCGACCTTACTTTTCTTATGATACTACAAAATGCATCAAACTCCGTTAAAAATGTTCTCGTCAACATTCTCATTTCGTATTGTGACTGACAGGGTTATAGTTCTAACACCCATTAGAACTGTTATTAAAATTTTCAAATTAGTTGGTGTCATTAATTCTGTTCACATTTTATTAGCATCGTCAAAGTTACGACCACTTCTTTCGCCTTCTGCAGAATATGTTTTTTATTGTGTCTAGAATTTGGCTTGCAGTGTTGGGCTGGTGGAATGATTTCATTAATCTCGTTGGCGGTTGAACATATTTTTAAATCTTCTCTTGACACCTAATTTGTCATGGATTTACTTCTGTTACATTTGATTATTTTAATTATTCTAGAGATTTTGCGCGTGTTTAATCGCTTCCGTCGTCTCTATTTATTTTACTTCGTGTATCGTTTTGAAGTTTAGTTACATGGAAATTATCATGGAACCACGATAAATTTGGTATAAATACTGTATTACTCAGCCGAGACTGGTCCAACTCCACAATTTGTCAATTTTACTACCGTGCCGTGGGCAGACACAGACGCTAAATCATAATCATACAATCGCAGTCATTTCGTTATTAAGAATCCTTCTAACAATATTATGTTCCCGAATTTATTTTGTCACTTTGCTCTTCGGCCCACGCTAGAGGTAATTAAAAACGAAAATAAACAGAGCGCCTCGAATCGTAAAAAGAGTATCTATGTCGGTTATAAATGAGTACAGATGAACGTAGAAGCAATAAAACTGATTCAAGTCACAGAAATAAATCTTACGAGTGTACGAAAGCATAGGTGAGAATATTCGGGCGTTTATTGTAATGGTCCCGTTGATATTCGTGCCAAAGTGAACGTCCACCAAGAATGCAGTTAAAAAGATCTCGATCTAAACGCCACGTGTTATCGAATCTGAAACTACGGGTAGGCAACGTAAAACGCGCCGTTTATGATGGAACAATAAAATTTTTGGAATTTGCAATAAATAAGGTTGAGAATGATGAAGAAATAAACAACGTAGTCTGGTGCGTTAGTGCGCAGATTGGAGAGCATGATTTACTGCCGTATAATGCTTCGGCTCGCATTAACCGTGCAATATCTAAATGGAAGTGTAACCGCTCTATTCGTTTGTTTGTATCTCCGCCACCGCTGCCGCTGCCATCGCTACCACACTCATTATAATTGGTAAGTCATTGTGGGGGTCGTTTGTATCACTATTTCCAAAGCGTTGCAATAAAAATTGGTCCAGATTCCACATCGAAAATAAGACGTTTTTTGGTCGTCTGCCAAGTTCATTATGAGCGTTCATGAAATTTCACATTTGAATTATTTTACTGTCTGACTTATGGCTGTTACTTAAATATTTGGTAAACAGTAAAAATATAGCTCTGATCGATCAAATTTAATGTGGTGAGCTAAAATAGCATGTTTAAGTGGATCACGGCATTATATCATGAGATCGGCGTACCAATTTAATATTTTAACACAATGTTTGACATAAACACATTATTTCTAAAAAAATACAATTTACACAAATGCATTGAGGCGAAATTCCAGGAATCATCCAATGTTTATATTATAATTCTAATAAATAGTTGGTTCAGCGACGTCATAGGAAGAACTTAAAGCTGAATATTTAGAACCAATTATAATGACGAACGTTATCTCCGAACAATAACAGTAGTAAGGCAAGAGTTAATGTGGGTAGCAAACGTTATATAACAAAGCGATGGACATTGCATAATATCAGTTTGCAATATGCAAGCCAACAATAGAACAGAACATTATGAATCATCTCCGCCTGATCCATTCGCCAGTCGAAGATTATCGAACTGGAACACTAACACTTGCGGGATGCATTAAAACGCACGTGAACCTAATTTACGCTTGCAAATAATCCCCTGGACGCAGCCAACTTTAACAAAGTACGAGTAGTAGTTGATGCATCAAACGATATGACATTTGTGGCTAATAAGTTGTAGACATTAAAATATCTGTTCTTGCATCCGCGTGAACAAAACGCATGCGAGAATCTCCGCGGTGCTAACTACACACCCTTATTTATAACGTGCCATCTGTCAGATCGTAACCGTTCCAATTTCAAAATTCAAACAGTGTTCTAATCGGATTGTATTTTTGTTTAGAGTACTTCTAATAAGGTGGCTGGAATCACGCACATTGTTACAATGATCACGAACACATGGGAGTGTGTTTACGCGTTCGCAATTAGATCCACCATTGATGTATAGGTGTTCTGCTGGAGTGTGAGTGTTCGATTGAGAAGTAACACGAGGAACGGATCTGGAACTGATTAGCGCGCGCCTGTGTTAGTTAATACGCGCTCGTGAATAGCTTTCTATGTGTTGTTGAGCATTAAGTATGCTTTGGATTTTATTATTTAATGATTCATCTTAGGGCTATAGAAATAGTCAGGAATGCTCGCGCCGTTCGCGTTGAAAAGCCAGTAATAATAGAATATTGGCGCATCTGCCCCACTGTATATGTTTTAATGTTATTACTTTTGTGCTACATGATATTTCGTTCCAGGTTTATTTTAAGAGTGTTTTATGTTTTTAATTGCGATACGCGGATTATTTTTCCGCTGTCAACTAAAATTTTTACAGCTGTTTTTATCTCACCAATGTGACCGATGACAGAATTAGGGTTGTTTATGAATATACCGGGATTGAATTAAAATTATGAGGAATAAATTAGGTTATAAGACACGATACTATCTTCATAATTTTGTTAACGTGGGCGTGTAAATATTAGTATGTCTGTATTTTATGCCCTCTAAAAGTGTCTAACGATGTATTAAAAAAATCGTATTTGTAAAGATGGAAACAGTTATGTTTTTTCTCAAACTTGGTAAAATTTATAAATCTATTATTCTATGTCATTTAGGACTCATCAAATTATATTGGCACGATAACGGCGATTTTTTTAATGCGGAAAGTTTCTTTAATTTTCCTCGTCAGTCTGAGTGTTTTGGAAAAACATACACTGCTGCTTGTAAAATACGGTTTATAGTCGAGTAGATGAGTGAATAATGAATTTTAGGAAGTTTCATTTTTAAATGTGAGGAACTGAAGTAGTGCACTTCATGACTGTTTCGTTTATATCAACTGTAGCCTGAAACTTACGTTGGTCTTCTAGGAAAGCTCTTATCCTACTAATATTATAAATGCGAAAGTTTGTGAGTACTTATGTATGGATGGATGAATGGATGGATGGATGTTTGTTACTCTTTCACGCAAAAACTACTGAACGGATTTGGATGAAGTTTTGCACACAGATAGTTTATAACGGTGATTAACACATAGGATACTTTTTATCCCGGTAGTAAGATCCCATGGGACAATTATCAAACTTCACGCGGGCGAAGCCGCTGGCAGAAGCTAGTAACCGACAAAATTACCGAACACATCTTAGGTCTTTCCCATCAACATTTTTCAGATGGTCCGAAACATCGACGTTTTCCTGCTGCATCACGTTATTCTGTGTAAGAACCATTTAAAATCATTTGTCAGAATAAAAACTTTTCTAAATATCAGCGCGCCTGTATTACCTGAAGGATAAGCCAAAGGTCTCATCATCATCATCAGCCTATAATG
This sequence comes from Xestia ashworthii, assembly GCA_950022955.1. NCBI lineage: Eukaryota > Metazoa > Arthropoda > Insecta > Lepidoptera > Noctuidae > Xestia > Xestia ashworthii. Next base: position 10,071,658 of record OX465564.1, read on the forward strand.
TTCCCACTGCTGGGGTACGGCCTCCTCTCAATGAGAGGGAATGGGCTATAATCTACCACGCGGGCCCAGTGCGGATTGGTAGATGTCACATGTCTTCGAATTTTTGGTTCTAGGACATGCCGGTTTCCTCACGATGTTTTCCTTCACCGTTTTGAGAGCAGCGGTGATGAAATAAATTACACTAAGTAATGCGCCTGTCTGGGTTCGAACCCACGACTTACTGTTCGTAAGTCGGGGCCGCCACCACTGGGCCACCGCTGCTCCTGGGCCACCGCTGCTCCAAAGTCCAAGCCAAAGGTCTACCTAATAGTAAAATAAATAAATATCGCTGGACATTACACACATCGCCATCTAGTGCCACTACATATACTATACTACATATATACTTTTTGTTTGTCCGTACAAAAAGACATACTTATTATACATATAAACATCCATGACTCGGAAACAAAAATGTCCATGCTCATCACACAAACATTTGCTCCTACCGGGATTCGAACCCGGGGCCCTAAGAACGTAAGGCAGCCTACTACCGCTGCGCCATTCGGGTCGTCAATAGTACCCCCGTATTTCACCAGTTAAGTTTAAGGGGACCTAATAACATCAACTGGGTACAAATCCAGACTACGCGGCTGCTGAGAAATTCCTTGAAAAACCCAATAACTCGGGAACACAAATTTGCTCGACTCGGGAATCGAACTCAGGACCGCTCAGCAGTCGCGATTGCAACAACCAACGAGACAGTCTACTGCCTAACTTTTTCTGAAAACATAAATAGGTACCTATTGTCCTTTTTGTTTGTGCAAAAGGTCACAAATAATAAATAACAATCTAAAGTAGTACTCCACCATATCTGGCCAGTCAGCGCTCATTTACACAATCACTGTGCACTTTATAATACTTGCCATACAATAGAATAATCGTTTTGTAACAATCACGAAACCGCCTAAATCTGAAATTAACGTGTGACCAATTTTCAATGACCTCCCTCTCCCTTCTTCCAATTCCATGCATAGGTGACAAAGGGAAAAAGAGAACGGATTGAAAGTTCTAGCAACACTGGCTGGTTACTACAAGTTCGGCCTAAAGCAATGCCATTAATGTCGATCATTAAATATGAATTATAAATATAAAAGAAAGCACAAGAAAAGCAATCACGATCGTCCATTATTAGATTAAATATCTCGCTGTTCTGTGTACGGTCGTTGCGTGGCAATATGATTAATATATCGTGAGGACAGTCCGTATGTTTGTTTGTGTTAGAGCTAATCTCTGAAACTGTTAAACAGAATTTGATGAGTCCACTTTTGGAACTGTTTTTAATGATTGTTTTATAATCAAATGATTCAGTTTTATACATCAACATCATTCTCTTGCCCTTATCCGAATTCTTTTGTGGTTGGCGCAAAAAGACTTCTTCTTCCATACATCTCTATTTAAAAAGTGAAAAATAAACCTCTTTTGCAAAAAATAAAACCAACTTCAAAAAAAAATCAAAAACGTGAAAAATAAATTTAGCTTTTGAAGTCGGTGACAAAAAAATTAAATCAATCAAACAAAGGCGACTTCAGAAGCTAAAGTTATTTTTCACGTTTTTGTTTTTTTTTTTAAGGGGCCTGCGGAGCGTGCGTCGTTCATACATACGTAATACCAAAATAATTCGTAAACCAAACATATTCTTAAGGAAGTATGTATTTATTTCGATTGAATTACATAATATCTAGGTTCCCAAATATATATTATCAATGGACATTGATTTAAACAAGAGTTATGAGAAAAATAAGTTTTCTATGGAAATTTTAAATTCCTCATATCTCGTCTAAATATCATTGTCCTTTCAAAATATATATTTGGGAACATAGATATTCTATATTACAATCGAAATGTATACACACTACCTTAAAAATATGTTTGATTTGCATAATATTTTGGTATTACGTTTGTATGAAAAACGCATGCTCCGCCAGCCCCTTAAGTCGGTTTTATTTTTTGCAAAAAGTTTTTTCGTCATCTCATCAGACACTTCTTTTCTTACCATATCCTTCTCAACACAGTCCATTCATCGTTTCTTTGGTTTTCCTCTACTCGTATACTCATCCACATTCATACTCAAAACTTTCCTCACGAGATTTTCCTCATTCCTCCGCATCACATACCCATACCACGACAACCGTATTTTCGTACTGAACCTATGTTCTGATTTAAAAAACGTGATAAAATAGTATGACAGACAAGTCCAGTGAATTTAATATGACATTCATACTCAAAAGTTTCCTCACGAGATTTTCCTCATTCCTCCGCATCACATACCCATACCACGACAACCGTATTTTCGTACTGAACCTATGTTCTGATTTAAAAAACGTGATAAAATAGTATGACAGACAAGTCCAGTGAATTTAATATGACATGCTTTAAAAGTCTATCAAACAAGTCATCAATCATAAACATAGTATTATATGTTATGCACACGTCAAAAATGAATTGTGTTTGGTTATAAATATAATGAAAATGAATTGTGATTCAACATTATTACAAAATGTCACATTTCTTTTTATTTGTGCTTCCTTTATTTTTGAAATAATCAAAACTAAGCTGTGAATCAGTATGATGTGGATAACAGACCAGATTCTGATGAAGAAGTGCGCTCTTAGAACTGAACGGTCAAATAACTAATTCAGTATTCGAGATGTGTCTTCCCAAAAGTACAAGTGCACAATAATACGAGTATGGAGGAAAATGAAATAAAGAATTCAAAATACAGCTCGCACAACGCGAAAAGACTCGTATTATGAAATACAAAATCTAAGAATCCAAACACACTAAAAAACCAGATGAACTTCATTCAAAACTTAAGTAGGCGGAAAGTGTTATTTTTCACAACCATATTACAAAGTCGCTGGGACCAGAAAATGTTGAGACTGCAATTAATCTTTCTTGAGAAGACAACATATTTCATTATAATGGTGAATAGAATCTTGTTTTAAATGTATGCCAATGTCAGCTATTTTAATAGAAGAAAGAATATATTGTGAATAACTATAGTTTGGGAAACACATCATAATCATTGTGAAGAGCATCTGAAAATAGAACTGGTCTAAGAGAGATAAATTGTCCTGTTGGATATGTTATGAAAAGCTGCTGAAAATCGGTTGCACGGATTTACAGAATTTCACAAGAATGAATGAAAAAAAATTGTGAAAGCTGCTTTTAACCAGAACGCATAAGATAGTATAGAAAGTTTTTTACTTTGGTGAGAAATAAACAAATTATTAACATTATAAGATAAGAAAATGCCGACTCTGTTCAATGAAAAGAAAACATAAAAAAGAAGAGAGTAAAAATATTAATGAGTAAAAAAAGCACGTAGTAATACTGTGACGTTTTATTTCTTAGTTCCACTGAACTGCAGCATTTTTTCACAGCTGACATCCATGTCAGCCGTAGGTAGTAGTAGACAGGTAGTGAGAAAGCCAAAAGTCAGACAACCAGTACTACTGACTGATCAAGAGGCGCTCCATATTAAATATTCGTTAAAGGGTAGTTTGATTTTTTTATGTAAAATAACCGCACTTGCGATTCACTCTCGTTTTGAATAGATCCAGATTATAATGATCAAGGAACGGCCGGCAGTGAATACCATCAGATGATTCCAGATGCAGATAATGATAGTGATTTAAGGACCGTGACTCTCGAAATTCCCCGAGCAACGACCCTTAGCATAACTTTCTATGAATATTGTTATGATCGTCCTGAAATAGATCTGTAAGTCTGTCTTTTATGTCCTGGGCCATTATGTTTTAGCGAATGAGCAACACATGAAAGTCGGCGAAACTTTGTAGTTCCAATCATAATTGCGTGGCGATATAAAATTAATCCGAATTAAGATCTGTCGCGACAGTGTTTTGACTATTTCGTGTATTGATGCGTGTGCGCATCGCCTTGATGTTTTTATATTTTTTAATAATATGGCAATTTATTATTTTTAATATTTGTAATAATGACTGGAAAAAGTAAGCAAATCATGTCAACAAGAAAGAAGATATAGCTATTAAAATAATGTCGACAAAAAATATAGTCTTCTGCCAACAGCCCAACATAATTATTTCATTTATGAGGTAGCTCTTAAAGCTCCTACCTGGTTTAGTCAAAAACATTGGTAAGAGCTAGGAATATTAAACTAGGGGAAGTTCTATAGGCATCCAAAAACAAACAAAACATTACGCCCGGGACAAGCCTTTTGCCGCAAATAGTTAGAAATTCGGGTTTCAAAGTGCTACTGAGCTTCCTCTTGAGAAACGCGACAAGAATAAAATGCATACAATTAGGATTTTCCAATTAAAAACTAAAGATATTCCTTGAGTTGTAATGCAAACACTAACAGTCAAAAACGTTCCAAAGCTGCGCTGAAAACTGTTCAAAGCTTTGAAAGCTTTGTGTGAAAAAAACAAGCAAAACAGGAAACCTACATAATCCAACCCGTCCACTTCCATAATTCAATCCTAACCTAAAGAAACTAAAAAATCACTACCACAACCGTATGTAACATTCGCTACGCTCTAATAGAGGACTCTCAGTCCCAAAAGTGTACAGAACATTATCAGATTTCGTCACACTTTAGGTAATTTCTTTCTGACCCCCCCTTAATGAGTTACAATAACGCAATGAAGCCAAGCAGTCCAGCACTCGCATTAGAAGTGGTCATTACGGTCATTGGCGTTTATAAAAGTAATTACAATAGAAAGTGGATTCGTTTTTGTGACGAATTATTACAGCTAAATGACTTTTTTTAGTTATTACGTGTTTCTATTATTTATAGAGGTTTATTAAAATTTTTGTTGTTGTTTCAGGTGGTATTATGAGTAATTACAAGTGCTACAGGGTAATAAAAATGCCCTAAGTAATTAAATTACTTACAATGTTTTACGGACTGAAGGACCATTTATTTTCTTTATTCATACACACATCATTATCGATCTCATGCCATCTTATTCATATCATCACTAGATGTTGCTTAGTTTCAAAATTTAAAGTAATTTACACTGGGCAGCTTGGTGGTAACAAAAACCAGTATAAACTGTCCACGTTTACTATGGAAACCCCGATTAACTTCAGGCTTCAAAGTCCTGAAAGTCAAAGAGTTATCACCAATGTGCGGTTTATTGATCCTAGGCTAAGAGATACACTTGTTTTAAACAAACGTATAAATAGTTCCAGAATTGAATGGTCAAAATTATGATTCTGACCCAGTCACTCTGCGGGCACTAAAGTTTGACTCCAAGCCAAAAAACACTAATATCTATCCATCACTATAGCGAAACAACAAGCCTATCAGAGTTAATGAGCCATCAACAACTAGGCCGAGGAAGAACTTAACAAACTTCATCATATACAAATCACTGTACATTCATCATGTATCCCTCCCTTAAGATAAAGGTTGCTATTCATTAAGCAACATAGTAATGTCTTCTACACAACGTACACGTCCTCGCAATAACTCTCTTCTGGCGATAATTTATTAATTTCTCTTTGTTTGTTTGTCTATGAACCTCTCCCCTATACATGATGATAAAAGTTTGGTATCAGCTGTTTCCTGTACATCGATAGTTTTCTTGCCAAAGAATAGTTTACAAAGATACGTTTGACCACCACCTTTCTTTAAATGTAATACGGATTTTGACCTTAAAAATTATGATGATATCCAACTTTTTCACAGCAGCCTGAATAATGAACCATATATCATTAAGTATAAATAAGAGTTTTTTCTTCTAAAATCTAAATTATTCGTACCACAAGTGACAGAAATATATGCCTTTAATAACATTGAAGACTGCATCTATCACTGGTCTTCAGTAATAATTCTTGAACAACGACCACGCGTTTCCTTAGATAAATCTCATTTACACACAAAAATAAACAACAGTCACATGTTTTTCTCCGAATATACGAGTATCCAAGTATTGGGGTTGCAAATTTATTAATTTGCTACACAATGTTTGTTCTCCCCTTAATACAAATGATAAGACTTTTGTGTTCGTGATTACACTTTGTTAATCATACTTCCTTAATTAAAGGAAAAGTTGCGAGCTAATTTGGGACGATCGTCCGATAAGGTACAGGTTCGATGTTTACTGTGCTAATGAGTTCGTAATCTCGATGTTACATTATAAGTTATTTAAAGATTTCCATTAAAAGTTCGCGTGTAAGTTTTGCGTCGGTTCAGAACCTATTAGGTATTTAACCGCAGTAATGTTGAAGGAGCTAATGTAATCTTACGATAAAACAACAGTCTTTAGCATTATTATAGGGATTTGATGTCGGCAATTTATGTAATGTTTTTAAAATTGAATGCCAATTTGGTCCTTTGAGACCTGCTTCAAGACTTTATCAACAGAGCTTACCAAGTTTGTGCAGAGGTCGATTATAAATTCAAAAAAAGAATAATCAAAAGACCAGGAACTTTCTATTTGCTCGAACAATGAACCAATGAACTTTCCAAGAACCCCACGTAAACATAGTTCGCGCGTATTTTTAATGAATTCATGCAACCACAGTGCACAAGGGCTTGTGTTTCACAATGGCGTCCGAATCCCGCCTAGCCGTGGGGCTATTCTCCTATCAATCTCGCAGATGATAGCCCGCTATCGCTGGCTCGGGAACTCGCGATGCATAATGCTTGCCTCAGATAGCTGTCTCGTGCACGAAGCCTCCAAGCTTCGCAATTTATTGTTTCACGATCTCAAGCTAGCTCATTATTAAAACGGTTTGATACGTTCGGAGGTGTTGCTGACGCCCGAGGCTCGCCCGCGCCAATTACTCCGAGAGAGCCGTGCCCAGACGTACTTGTTTGAGTTAAACAACGTTACACTTGACTTTTAGCGGCTTTGTTGTCTTCTAACACACCGATATGGCTTTTACTCGATAAGTTAATTTCCAATAACCAATTTATTATTTACTTAACCTTTTAACTTTTAGTACAACTGTCACTCGAACACATAAATCCGAACGGAATTTATTATTAACCAAACGTAAATGATACTAACAGTTTTTAATGTCACCGATAAAAGGATAAATTATTGTTTTCTAATAAACAATAAAGGAGCACTGAGGTCAATTCTAATGACCGAGAATCCATTAGAAGCATAAAACGACGTCGATTAAACGTCGAACTAAAACAATTTTCTTCAACTTCAACAAACAAAATCGATTGGGCTTAATTGCCGTCTGATCAATAACTAATTGTGTTCACCACACGTTCGACGATAAAGAATAATTACTGGCTGCCGGCCAAATAAATCGATCCACATCAAAACGCGAGGTTAATCCATCATTTAGATATTACGGCCCGATTGAAGCTTACCGTTTTTAATTTCCAAAATTACACCGTCCGTAAAGTCGGGCGAAGGCGCCTAAACACGTATACATAATTACCATGTCGTAAATTGTCGAACATGAGTGGGGGTGGGGGGTGATCGGGCTCAGAGCTCACCGCTTACCCGCGCACTATCGCCGACCTGTCGTGTTATTTCTGTAATCACTTTCATTTCGTAAAACGCGACATTAATTAAAATTTAGTTTCAGGCCATTAGTCGCCATCGCGTTTCTTCAAGTTTCATTTTTTCCCGGCTGTAATTATAGAGCACGGGTGCGAGGCTAAATGGGCATGGTAATGATAAATAACATTGTATTGAAGGTAGTCATGAATTTTGTATTCAAATTAGTGCGACTAATAGGTGCGAGGTGTGGATTTAAATGTGGCTTTGGTGCATTGCGCCTTTATTAATGACGGATAATTATGCGTCATAATTAAGTTGAATAAACGTGAAAACCCATAGCGTTACCCATTGGCGTGTGATTAGAAAACGGAGGCCGAAACTGGAAACTGGTTTGGCTCAGTTTAGACTCGTGACTTGTGAGATTTTACTGGTAATAAGGCTGTGTATACAGTGTGCGCCGAGTTATTAATTAACAGGTCGACAGCAAACAGAGCGCGGCTACCGGACTGCGCTCGGTACACAAAGGTATTTGCTCGGTGAGACTTCGCCGGACCGGCGTGTAGAATCTCATTACCGTGATTCTCAGAAAATTGGAAGTGAGAAACGAGCTTAAAAAGATAAAAATGCTAGTGTATCGTAGTGGCGCTCTTTTTTCAATGATTATCACGATTTGAGAGCTTTGACGTTAGTGTATTTGTTCGTTATATAAATATTGGTTTACAAACGTGTCACATTTTATAGAAAACTATTTCGGCATCTGATTGTACTTAATGTCGGTTAAATGTGTGAGAACAGGTTATAGGAAATGTAAAATTTTAAGTGAGAATTTTTGTTGCATTTCCGGCTAAGTTTGTGCGAGTGAAATGAAACTGAGTGAAATTTTTTGTCCTTCGAGCCGGATTGACTGTAGATATTGTAGTCAAGTGTAGGTTTTCAAATATTTCATGATCCCTTTTTTATTAAAAGTTGTCAAAACGTTTTTAACCTTATTTTAAAAAGGTTTATGTCCTCATATGCAGTTCCCTGCATAGGCGTTTCTAAAATGTGTGACTATGCGATTATCACGTTCTTGACACATTGAGAAGGAAAGGAAGTATAGAAACGGTTTTTATGATACTAGTTACATTGATTTTTGAAGTGAAACTTCTAATGCGAAGTGACTTACAACAAGGTTGCGGTAAACATTTAACGCTACAATGGAGGGTCCCCCATGCCCTGTAGACATTGGTTTTATAATAAAACTTCGTCAATTTTTTTGTTTGGTGTATCGAAGGCTTCACTCAAAGTTTATTAAAATTTCCATAAGTGTATACTAAGCTGAAGTTTTAGAAACATCGAAGGAAAACGATGAATGTTAACTGATATTCTAGTACTAGTGCATGTTCAGGCAAGTTAATGAATGTGCAGTACTCGTGCCAGTAACTATCCCATTGTACAATAGACAGAGTGTTGGCAAAGTTATTTATTATTAATATGACGTCTGATATGAGCCATGCAACAGATGTAATTCATAGTGGAATTAGTGGATGGAGTAACGTAAATAATTATGTACCTATGTAATTCAAGGTTTCTCGTTACGGTGTAAATAGAGGCCGTCAATAGTGCGGATACGCATATGATTGTAACATTCTGATCTGCCTAGCTTTTTTTCAACTATGTTGGGGTCGGCTTTCAGTCTCACTGGATGCAGCAGAATACCATTATTTTACGTGGAGCAACTGCCTATCTGACCTCCACAACCCAGTTAGTACTCCATAATACGATACCCCTTGGTAAGACTGGTTGGTTACCATGTTACTGTAAAATCATCTACTCGAATTCATTAGCCACTTTGACAGCCAGGTGGAAAAAGACTAGCCTATGTTATGACACGTACTTAGATGAGACACACGCCTCCTGTCTTAGCTTGAATCGCAAAAAACCACCAAATGAAAAAAGCATTTAATTTTAAACTCTATAATTATTTTGTACTGTCTCATTTTGGTTTCATTTGTTTCAGATGTGTACGAGTCTGCACCAGCTTATAATGTACTAGCTGACCCGCGCAACTTCGTCTGCGAGTGACGGTTAGTTTTTTTTTAATAAAAGTATCCTATGTTACTTCTAACACCTCCAAGAATATGTGTACAAAGTTTCATGATGATCGGTTGAGTAGTTTTCGCGTGAAAGCGTAACAAACAAACGTACATTCACATTTATAATATTAGTAGGGAAGGGATATCTGCAGCGTTAGGTACTAAGAACTGGTCGAAAGCTCAAATGAATCGGTATTTTTCTAGGGAAGTATGCTCCACACCGTAGACTGCATCATCGCTTTACCAGCCATATATAGGTAAGCCTATTTCGCCTTTAAAAGCCTGTGGATGATGACGACGATGAGATGAACATACAGAACTACACTATAACCGATAATATACTTCATTTAGAATGAGGACGGGATCTGACACCCTTTAGACTAGTAACTAATGTAAAATTAGTTTCTTTCCGGACATTAAAACTTTCATAACTCCCTTGGGAACATAAAAACAGAATTGTTAACTTTTAATGGGAACGTAGTCTCAAGGGATTCTACAGTTCACAATTTGGTCTTTAAAAAAAAAACAGAAAGATGAAAAAGATCACATTTAATACTGCACCCACATTTCGGCTGTTATGTTTCAGTCCCATGTAATAAAGCAGAGCCTATTGCCCTCATCACCATCATAATCATCATCAGCCTATTAATGTTCCCACTGTTGGGATACAGGCCTCTTCTCTATGAGGAGACTATTGCCCTCAACCGGGAAAAAAACTCAGACTCCGTGGCTGTCTACTGAGAAATTCATGATGGAAAAACCCAATAACATATTGCTCGATCGAGAATCGAAACCAGGACTTCTTGTTCAGCAGTCGTGCTTGCGTCCACTAGACTATGGAGGCAGCCTAACTTAAGCCTAACCGAAAATAACATTGAAGCATTATGGTAAGTTATTGTCATCTAGGTGGACCGATGACTTGGTGAAGGTTGCTGGAATCCGTTGGATGCGAGTCGCACGGGACCGGTCAATGTGGCGACACTTGGGGGAGGCCTATGGCCAGCAATGGACGTCTTTCGGCTGAAATGATGATGATGATACATCAAATGAAATCAATTATAATTATCGTTGACCTACATGATAACCTAGTATACGAACCAGTATAATTTCATTACTCAGTTGGAAAGAAAATTATGGAAACGTAATTAATATCGACCTTTTAATTTGGTCAGTGTGTGTTAAGTTAATTGCCTAGGAGGCGTTATTGATTTCCTTGATTACTGTAGGTATATAATTTTGTACGCAATTAGAAAGCATTTGGTCCTTATTAATTATTTCTATCTAATTGTCGATTTAAACACCCTGAAACCGTTAGGGCTTCTTTCAACTTCCAAATATTAACTAATCACCAAATCCTAATTACATGAGTATTATAAATACAAAAGTTGGTGAGGATGGATGTAAAACTACTGAACTGATTTGGGTGAAATTGCACACAGATTGTTTATAACCTGAATTAACACATAGGATACTTTTTATCCCGGTAGTAAGAACCCATGGGACAATTATTTAACTACACGCGGCGGTCAGGTTAGTTAACGGAAACTTTATCTTAAATAGTGACTCAGGCCTTTAAAATAATAAGAAAACATAAACTACAAACAACTAACTAAATAATAAGTATATAGTATTAATAGTTTTATATGATATTGTATAATTATCACATGCTTCGGTGAAGGAAAACATCGTGAGGAAACCAGCATGCCTGAGAGATATTCCTCGACGGCATGTTAGGTCAGAGGCCAATGGACTGCTTAAGAACTCTGACACCAGGTTAGGCAACTAACCTCACGATAAAGAAGAAGACTTACTTTACTTACTTACTTATCTGTATAATATTATTATCTTACATGCAAAGTCTCATGTACACTATGTTTAAACAAATAAATTTTGCTTACTTACTTACTAACTAAAACTTAATTACAAACTCATACCTCAATTCCGACGTCGCGTCTCTAACACAAAAACTTCAAAATTACCGAGTGAACGTGTCTCACTTATTGACTGCACAAACATTTGTCGAGAGGCTAGCTCTACACTTACTCAATGTTTACTCACACACTTTTATTTTCGAAGAGAAAATATCAATTACACAGTCACCACGCAGCCTTATTTTTTGGTCCTTCTTCATTACTTTGGTCCTTTTGTACTTTAAGGTTATGTAAAGTAAGGCCGTGAATGAAGGTCGTTTTTTCGTGTTTTCGTGTTCGCGTTAGGGCGGGCGGCGACGAGGCGTGCGCGGGCGCCGGCAGCGGGACTGTATTGGCGCGCGCGCCGCCCGAATACTCGTAAAGTTATTATTTGTAATATTGTAAGTTTGTTGCAGTTTCAAAGGGCGCTGGACTTTCAGTGATTTGTTGCGTTGTTTTGCTAGCTGAAGCTGTTAAAATTGTCTTTTTATGACTTTTTTTACTTTTGATTGCAGGCTAGCGAATAGTTTTCAGGATTTTGATACCTGACTGAAAAAATATTTCGGATTAAGTTCTAACAGAAGTAAATTGTAATATCCCTTGTATATTGACAATTTCATAAAATTTGATGAAACTTCAGCTAAAAATCAAAATCATGCGAAAAAACTTAATGAAAAGTAAGAGAATTCAAACGACTATCTAACATTCTAAAGCCGTTTGATTATTCAATTTATTTGTACAGAAGCTCCTCCCACTCATGTTCAAATTTAAACTATGAATGAGGACAGAATATTGTAATGACTAATGAATTAACATTTTTAATTACCACAATAATAAAATAATAAATGTGGAATCTGTTTGTTATTTGTCACATATTTATCATTAAGATGTTCTTATTTAAAACACGTATAGGTGTATTAAAAACAACAGATTTTTCCACTAGTTTTTTATTTCTATACTTCTTTTATGTCGACCGAAAGACCAAAAAGTTGCATGAAAAATCAAAATGATAAAAACAAAACAACATTACCAGATTTCTTAAAACTGATTTTTGATTAAGTTTGAAATTGTAATTAGTTCAGTTTGAAAGTGGGGTAGGTCAGCTGTAAGTGAATGGACGGAAACAGGTCATCCATTGACGATGGGCCCAATGTGTCACTATCACACTCTTCTTTAAAGCCATTACACCTTTAAACATGTTACGACATGGTGACGTCTAAATATCGGTCCAAAATAGTAACGTGAAATATAAAAATAGACTAAAGTAACATTAACGACGTCTCCCGAACTTATGAACATCCACTACTAAGTATGGAGCTTCTTCTGCTTAAATAAAAATCTGAACCTACTATGTTTGCAAGAAATAATAGCTAACAGTAGAATGATACTATTCAAAATGTGTGGGACACCGTGACATAAGTTTTTATATGATAATAAAATCACAAATATTGTTTTGCGTAGGTTATTTTGACGACTCGAATGGCGTAGTGGTGGGTGAGGCTGCCTTATGTTCTTAGGATCCTGGGTTCGAATCCTGGTAGGAGCAAAATATGTTTGTGTGATGAGCATGGAGCATGGACATTTGTTTCCGAGTCATGGATGTTTATATTTATAACAAGTATGTATTTACAAACAAAAAAGTACATATGTAGTATATCAACTATCTGGTGTCCACGACACAAGCCTTGCTTAGTGTGGCACTAGATGGCGCTGTGTGTTAATGTCCAGCGATATTTATATTTATTAAACAAAACCTGCTGTTTCATACAAAACTACAGTACATGAGTACGACCTGCACTTCTGTGTGGAACTTACTTCTGTATGACCTAATTAGAGCATACGGAACCGGGTCCTATTGTAAACCCGGTGTTTTCTGGATTTTTTTGGGACTGAACTTGGCTGAAACCGGACTGAAACCTGGTTTCGCATCTAGACCACATGTATGGAACAGCTAGTTTTTAATGCTGTATTGAAGATATCCCTTGGTAACTGATTTAGCCACGATGTACTCCGGGTATCTTAACACTAATTATTATACTCCTTAGTTTAGGTGTAAAAGAGCGTGTCTATTCTCTTCCTAGACCTATCTGAGTGCCAACTACTTATACTTAATTCAATTCATAATTTATTACGTGTATCTTAAATCTCCAAATATTTCCTGTCCCAATCTGAAAATATCATTGGCTCAATATTGGAATATATAGAAATACTTAAGATGAAAACACAGATCATCATCAATCAGTATTAAGATAAGATGATTTCAAATCTACTTGTGTTAATGCAGATAGCGGGTTTAAAGGATACGTTTAGACTCGCAGCATCCACACACACGTACGGACTTTTAGAGAAATTATGTGTAATATTGAGTGGACGCGGACAAATCTAGATGCAAAACAGTCGTTTTATGTTTGATGCGTATTGATGTTGATATCTGTGTTTCCGGCTTTCGTCTCTAAAGACTATTGCTGCAAGAGTTGGCAAAAGGACCAACACGTTTTTCTTTTGAGACAGGAAGGTATTAGTTGTCACCTGTATGACATTATTAAGTGGTTTTTGGTATTTTTTTTGCTAAATAGAAAAGTAATCTTAACTGAATTTTATTTACGCAGTGTATCTTATTGATTATAACTGAAAGTTGACATTCAAGGCATATTTTCGTTTTTTGGATAAATGTAAATTGGCAGGTACCACATTGTGAAGCCACCACATCTCATTCATTTAATACGCCTCTGAAAAGATTTCAGAAGCGCTGGCGTTTAGCAAGAACACCTACAAAGTAGCGCATTACGTAAAATGTCCTGTTATTCACATTATTTACGGCGACCTACATTCAATTAGTGAGGCGTGAACGCAGACACGGAACACACGTACATCGCTATAACTATACGAGTAGCCACATCACTATACGCTAAATCACTCAATCTCGCGTATAAAAGACCAATACAAAATCTCAAGTCACTTGTACACAAACTATTCCGCATAATTGTAACATATGACTACATTTCTATTTTTTATCGGACGAGAAAAGTTATAATGAGTTAGTTACTATTTTTAAAACACTTCGCTTTAAGAATACACTCTCGACGATCTTAGAGCGACCTTCGCGTATTAATCGAAAGTGTTGACATGGGCCAATTGATTTATGTATTTCATAAAATTCGATTTTGAACGACGTAGAATCAAATATTATTATACTATTTAATGGGTAACGTGGGCATCTTTGTTTTATTGGTCCGAAAATAAACAGTTATGCGTTTTCGACGTGAGAAATGAATTCTAAGTATCTTCTGGTGTAAATGAATGACGTGGGGCTATGAATACCTGGTTTAATAGGTCTTGTCAATTTGTTTGTTTTCATACCTTCGTTTGGTTTTCAGTGAAACGCTTTACATGTTTGATATAAATTGCTATCACATTTTTTACATAGGCACGTGTGCTTTATATGAAACATTTTTAGTTCTTATGATAAATTGATGATTCAAAATAAATAGGAACCTCTTTATTTTATGTTGATATTGTTATGAGAGCAATACGGCATGGTTTTTGGAGTAGTTGTTTTAAATTTAATATTTTAGTGTCGAAAATCTGACAACCAGTCTTACCAAGTGGTATCGTATTACCCACTAATAACTGGGTTGTGGAGGTCAAATGGGCAGTCGCTCCATGTAAAATACTGGTATTGAGCTGCATGCAGTTAGACTGGAAGCAAACCCCAACATAGGCAGATGATGATTTTAATGTCGGAAATATTACTCTGAAATGCATATTGCAAAGTTTTCTTGAGTGTTTAAGACATTGTTATTAAAACCATGTGCACGGTGACAAAAAGGTCTTCATACTCTCTTTCGACTGCTCTATACTTAAAGCTATTGATATCACTTCGAAATGAAAAAGTTCAGTTCATCCTACCGTTTCCATAAAACAAAGCCATACTTTTTTCAAACTCACAACGAATAAAGTTCATAACTCAATTATTCTAATTAGAAACTTATCGATTCTTCACACAATCGAGTAGACCTCACCTTCAACTGGAATCGAGTTAATTAGAACGTTCGCTAATAAAGCTGATGATCGGTATTATTAACCTAATTACGTCAAGTGTCACGAGGGGTCGACGGCTTTAATTACGGCAATTCTTGCTACGCCAAATCTGATGAGGACTAATTAGTCCAATATCGGAACTCACCCAGCTTAGTTGCGTCATAAATTAAGGTTTTAATCTGTTTTTAGATCTGCATGCTCGATATCCTTTTGCATCAACGAAAGCTTTCGAAAATATTAAATTTTATTATATTTACGAGTAGGCTGGCGGATGCTATTAGATTCATTTTGCGATATTTAAGTATGTTTTTGAGGGATATTTTTAATTTTTTATTTAAATAAATCTACGGATTACATTTTTTGCAAATTCTTGGGATGGTTATAGAAAAGGGTCGTACGCAATTGAGGTTCCGTTCCGTTTCCGTTTCCGGTAGTTTAATTTTTTTTAAAGTTCAGGCATGTAACTCTGTGTCTGTTGGGGGGATTACGATTGTGGAGAATGCAATTGTGTCCTCGTATCTCGGCCAGAAGTGACGAGGAAGAATACCGAGTGGTTAAAAAAAAGTTATATAACATTGGTGATAAGAATGACATAATCGAATTATGCGATCTACCTATTATAAAAATCTGTTTCCAGAACCTCTCATAAAAACGAGGCTTGTGTCGTGTACACCAGGTAGTTGATATACTGCATAGATATTTTTTGTTTGTAAATAAATGAACACAAAAACATCCATGACACGGAAGCAAATGTCCATGCTCATCACACAAACATTTGCTCCTACCTGGATTCAAACCCGGAACCGAACATTTTACTTTATTAAAAAAGAAAGATCGTATTAAGAATGGATCAAAGTCAAAAACTCAACCCTACAAAATTCCTTAACATCATCAATTCGCTTCCTCTATCCAAACAGCGTTAATAGCAAGACAAAGGCAGTCAATTGTGATTTACTATGGGTCAATTAGAGTTTTAATCACGACAATAATGTGCGATACAACGCGTTAAGTACTGACAGTCGTGTCAATGGATCACAGGCTTAAGAAAAACACAGAAAAGAACCCTTTTTTATTTTTCGGATGGGAAATCATCAAATGACTTCTTCCACTCTGGGTGGAGCGGGAGGGAGTGTCAGACTTTTACTGCTCTGGGTGGAGCGGGAGGGAGTGTCAGACTTTTACTGACTAAAACCCATCCATGTTCCTTCTTTGCCCTTTATATTACGGGGCCACGGTATCTCTTTCGAACAGTCCCGCAGCCCCGGCACAGAAAAGAACCCTGCAGAATGAAAAAAAAAAAATATATAAAATACATTTAGATTCAAGTGTGCTAAGTTTCGACGGATGGCGTACTTACTTGCACTAGTGCGGAAATGAAAAGTGCAAAGCATGCTTTTTCAATACACTGTGCTTCCGACATAAAAGTAGTGGTTATAAGCCAGTTTTAGAGCAAGTGTCTTGAAACAGTATTGACGAATAAAAGTTCAAGGACACTTCATTAATGAAAATTATGAATTATAAAAATGTGTTTTAAGAAATTAGATTCTAAAGATCATTAATAAAAATAAAAATAATTTCGTGCGATGTCACACTTAACTAATTGAACTAGTAGGTTGATAAAATTAATTACTAATGATTATTTAGGTGACAGAATGAAACAACAATTTATTTTAATTATTAACTGTCATCTAGATAGCATTAGTTCTATTGGTTTGATGAGAAGTGTAGAAATATTTATTTATTTGAAGATTAGGTCAAAGTAAATAATTATGATACCTATGTGGTGTAATATGAATACATAAATAATTACGATAATAATGAATTTGAAAAGCGTATATCTACATACAGTGTTGTTAGTGATCCTGTATTCTTTTTAATATTTCTAGTAAAATAAACCTAAGTAGGTACGTTCGTTTTAAAAATAGATATTTCAGTAAATCATTGAATTTAAGAAAAAATAAACACAAAAATAACTCTCATTGTTCGAACAGAGCAATGTACAGGTGTCGCTTTGCAACCCGCTCAAATTCAAGGAGGTATCTATGCTAATGATTCTCGACACGAATCAATATTAAAATGGGTAGGTTTTTTTTTTCTTAATTACGGAAGTCGGTAAGTGTAAACCACCCGTATTTAATCACAGCCCGTCTGTTACTAGCCCTATAATCGCGCCTTTTCCCACACACAAACAACGGCACACAGCGACATGTCGCGCGATGAGTGACTCCGTTTATTTTGTTGTGTTATTCTGAAATACTGACAAAGTTTATTAATTCAAAATAGTAGTTTTATTAAACTTTGTCAGTATTTCAGAATTTAAATTGATTATTTATGACAAGCTCCTAAATTTTGACTAGGATGCAAAACTAGACCTTGTAATATGTCAGCGTAAAATTGTAAAAGCCCACAAGTCCCGATTATGGGGCCAGAGATAATTCCGTCGCATGCATTTCACAATAATACGGTTTCACTTCGATAGATTACAATCTACCGAAAAATAATGCGTTACATTGTAAGCAGTATGTTCAGTTGACAATATTTCGAGAGTTTACAATCTCGCTAGATAGATTACAATCTAGCGGGTTTTACAATTTTATGGTGACATATACAAAGCGCAGCTACGTTATACTGCAAATGTAAAGCTTGATGTGTCACCGTGTGTACTTATTCCGTTGTTAGGATTTTCATGAAAAAAGAAAAAACAAGTTCACTACTAAGATTGACGTTAATGTTGTTCCAGACATAAATTACTACAGTTAAATAAACAAACACCTGCGTCATTGTAATGTATATCTTTGTGACGTTAACGTAAAAGCAGTAATGACTCCGTTACGTCTGTCTTAATGTATTTCTAAATAAAATTAGTGTTCTTGAATTACCCACTTATACTTTAAAATAGCTGGTGATTCTAAAATAATGCTATTTTTTTTGTAAATTCCTTAGATTTGTTTTAGTCGACATATTTTTGGATTCTCGACAAACCTAATCTTCTACTTTATTGTGGGTAGTGTCTAACCTGGTGTCGAGAGTTTTTACGCCACTCATAAGCCTCTGACTTGGCTTTTACATCATCATCTGCCTGGCCATTTCCCAACTATGGGGTCGGCTTACAGTCTAACCGGATGCAGCTGAATAACAGTATTTTACATGGAGCGACTGCCTATCTGACCTCCACCACCCAGTTAATACTGGGTAATACGATACCATTTGGTAAGACAGGTTGTCAGACTTTTTGGGCCACTGACTACCTGTAACGACTGCCAAAGATGGACAAATGACAGCCGGGACCAACTGCTCAACGTGTTTTCCGAGGCACGGAGGAAACTCGGTATGTAAGGGCGGTCACCCATCCACAGACCAACCTAGGCAATCACGGCTTAACCTATAGATCGGCCCGAGTGTCTGTTATTACTACGAGCTCCTCTAAATTGGCTTTTACATGCCGGACAAGAAATATCTCTCAGGAAAATGTGGTTTATCTTTGTAGTGTGTTCCCAAAAAAGATCTGTGAGTCTGAAGCCTTCAGTACGTCCATCATTCAGTAGACGTGTCTGGATTTGTGCTTGGTTGATGGCAAAGGCTCGCTCCCTATTACTTGGGACTTATAACTGGCGAAATGTGGGTAAGCCTAGTGGTCTGAGTGCCTAGGACTTCAGGGATTACCGGCGTGATGATCTGTTATACATTAAATCCGTATCAAATCAGTCCCTATAAAACAAAACAAACATTTTATTTCAGGCATTGCACATAATCACATACAGTTCACCCATAGCAGCTACGTAATGTTACTATATGTACTTATATAAGTTATTGAAGATTAAATAAAATAAAATAAAATTATATTACTATTATTAAATTATTATTAAATTATATAACATTATTATTAAATTATATTACATTATTATTAAATTATATAACATTATTATTAAATTATATTACATTATTATTAAATTATATAACATTATTATTAAATTATATTCGATCATGGATTTACGGATAGATAATACTGAATTAATGCATATTACTTACTTACTATACGCCTCTAAACGCTCTTAACTCTACAAATCTTTGAAAATGCGGGCGTCGTCCGTCTAATTGTTGTGAATTAATTGTTACATCCATTTAAAAACCACGCTAGCATTGTTCAGCACACAATTGTCGCTTCCTCACGGATTGGAGCAGTAATTTCTCTCATTGAGGGACCCGATGTTGTTAATTGGTCATTCTGATTATATGGGCTCGAGACCCACTTTCTGTTGATAAGTTAAATGTTAGTGATTTTTGTTGGTTTGTGTTAGTGATTTTGGTTGAAAGAGTTTTTTGAAGGGTTAAAGAAATTATTTAAGAAATAAATTAGACTAGTGGGCATTTTCAGTGACACTAAGTGGAACCCAATGTAGGAAACGCCTGAATATAAACAAGTGTTTAACAGAATATGAAACTATTATCCTATTTTCCGACCTACTTAAATAAAAAATGACATAAAACTTCCAAAGCTTTGATTGCATCAGTGATAAACAAACGCAGATAAGTAATATTTAAATAACAAACTGCTTCATTTTTGATCTTATATGACGTTTTGCTCAACCGGCATATAAAGAGGTGGAGGTGTTTCATGAAACCTCTGACACCAGATCGGGCATTAACCACAAAATAAAGAAGAAGACTGCTCTTATGTCTAATGAACAAGAAATGGTTTGTTAACTCGCACGAAAACAAAAAAAAAAATTCTTCGTTATAGGCCCTTCTATCCCCAATCAAATCACTGTACGTCACTCATTAATACCTTTCATATAAAATCGTTTCGGGGCCATTTTTCGCCGCTCACCCCATTAAAATAACGAAGTTTTTTAGCGTAATCCTATCGAAATAGAATTTACAAATAAATGAGCGTAATCAACATCAAAAGAATATATATTCTGGTGAACTATTAACGTGTATTAAAGTGAATAACTCATAAATAAGATTTAGAGACATCTTACGTCCTCAATTTGCGTCGGAATCAGCAATCGTTACATTTTTCAATCCTCGTTTATCATTAAAACGTTAACATCGACCTCGCAGTTTCCACCTTAGTGAAAATAACTATTTCTCGTGATTATTAATCTAAATAATTTTCGTGATCACGAGGTTGGTCAGTGGATAGGCACCCATTACTTACAGTTTTCTCCGTGCCTCAGAAAGCACGTTAAGCCTTTGGTCCCGGCTGTAATTTGTAGATTTTTGACAGTCGTTACAGGTAGATAGTGGTCCAAAAGTCTGGTAACCTGTCATTCCAAGGTTTATCAAATTACTTACCCAGTAGGTATTAACTAGGTAAAATACTGGTATTCAGTTGCATCCAGTTAGACTTGAAGCCAACCGCAAAATAATTTGGAAAAGGCTAGGCAAATGATGAGGTCGGAACTCCCAACACTTCAGTTTATAAGTCAATAATATTTACAGGTCTTCAGTCAATTCAATTTCTGGATTTTACCTTTAACTTCCACTACTTGTAAAGTTATCATCATGCAGTGGTGATTTATAATATTAATATGTTACGCGATTACTTATTTAATCCATAACTTTACCTCGAATTGCCTGAAACACAGAGTTCAGGCTCAAAGCATGCGAACTTAACATAGATGTAAGAAAAACAGTGAACGTTTACCTTATATTTTTGAATAAATTTTATTATTATTATTTCCCTATTATCCCGACCATTGCTCTTTTTTAACCCAACCGCAACTGAGGCACATCTGATTCTATACAGGGTTATTTGTTAAACACCAACAACCTCGCAGGAATAGAGTACTAACATCAGAAACAACTACATTTGTTCTACGACTTTTCCGAAAACAGACAAAAAAAAACAACTCTCCATACATACGAGTATGTCCGAAAAGCTGGTCGAGTTTTGTATGAAAATTCGTATTTTTTTTTCGAAAAAATCGTAGAACAAATGTTGTTGTTTTTGATGTTAGTAATTTACTCCAGCGAGGTTGTTGGTGTTTTACAATTAACCCTGTATAAATGCATGGCATTCAACTACCGCTGTGATGAAAATCTTGACATGTCCATTGACCATTGTTTGGGTTACTGTCATCCATCAGTTTCCGCGTTTTCCAATACCCTCAAAAAATAGGTCACTTTGCTAATAGGGCCATTGGCTAATAGGACATTTTGATCAGGAATCAGGTGGGCACCCTCAGGCTAGGCGAAGCGAGGATCTACGCAAGGTGGCTGGTAGCAGCTGGATGGAACTTGACGAGAATTGAGAGAGCTATGTCCAGCAGTGGGCTGACGATGAAGTTCTGGAAAGAGATTATTTTCTATAATAGGCAGATCGCATAATCCGATTACGCCAACCTCATCACCACTGTTATACAGGGTGTAAACAACCTCATCACGAAGCCGTCAACCAAGCATTCTGTAAATCAAACTAAGCAACTTTATGCAAACATTATGAATAGGTGAAAAATCAGGTTTTGTGGTAGAACTCAATGTGATAAGACGGGTAATGAAGGTGTTTAAAGTGAAAATCTTACAATAAAAACTTGTATTTAAAAAAATCTTGTCAAAAAGTTGTAACTTTGACCCCCCAAGTTCTCCGTAACTAGAAAGTTCCCAGGTACGGTGTAGGTAGAACAAAAAAATGATCGCAATGACTGGGAGAGCAAAGTGTTTTTGGCTGCGCTAAGATGTTTTTTTACACCCTTAATTACCTAGACGAAACAGTGGTAGGTAACTGAAACATAAAAATATGATTTGTTAGTAATAACGAAGATACACGGCGCTTCTCAAACATGTTTTTCATTTATTTTTATTTCAAATTATGCTGTTATTTCTTTTAATCCTGAATCAACGTAGAAGCTAATAAATAATGGTTTTTATGAAAATATATTTATCATACTTTATTTTTGAAAACTAAAGACAATATGAATGATCAACTATTTATAATGTAAATTGTATCACAAGGTGAATTTTATTTCCACTTTTATTAAGATTGTTATAAATGTTAATCTATAACTTTAAGCAAAACTAGGTATAGGTACCTACTTTTTATTGACATAGACTCTAGACTATACTTTTCCTTAAAAAGGTTAAAACTAAATATCATTAAAAGGAGACGGAAACGATTACATACATTCTTGGGCCTGGAAGTAACGAGATGAAGATGGTATAAATGAATAGATTAAGACTTATCAGTTCCTCGCTGAAAATTCTCTAAGTTTTGACAATCTGAGAACTGAGTTATTTAAAGTTTAGTAAAAGTGAGGTTATGTTACAGTCTCTATAGAAGAGCTGGTATGGTATCATCTTTTTGCTCTTGTCCCACTTTATTTGGGGTCGGTCCATGTTTTTACAAAATTGTAAATTGCGATACCAACTGAGAAACAACAAAAGCAATTAACAAAAAAAATCTATCACATGTTGATATCGTTCGTGGATTAAAATGACTTCTTGTTTTTAAAATGCTAGTACAAACAGTTGGTACTAGATTCAAAATCCTCAAAACTCTTATTTATCCCTAGAAAATTAAACACCACCTGTTTCTACAAAATTCCCACTTATCCTAAAATACAAATCCGCCATTACTGAAAAACACTGAAAAAACACGTGATTATTCCAAGAAAATATTTACACACAAATTACTCATTAAGCCTCTTTAATTGCTGTTGTTCTATTCGAGAAACTTATAATTAAACATGGACAGTACATCAAGGAGGATTTTCTGTTTCACACGTACTACTATTGTCACAGAGTAGAAAGATACAGAAGACCAGCTTTACATAACTAGCGAAAACAGGGGCACGCACACCTAGTCTTTTCCCAATTATCTGTCTAAGGTTTTCCCATCTATGTTGGGGTCAGCTTCCAGTTTAATCGAATGCAGTGGTATACCGTATTTCACTTGGAGGAATGTCTATCTGATCTCCGCAACCCAGGGCGTTATTGGTTGACACTTTACTACATGCTATAAAATGAGTTGTGTATGTGTGTGAGCTGTGTGAAAGGCATGGACCATCAAACTAGCTAGAAAGATTCAAGTGTAAGTTAAGTTGACCTCAAATTAAATACGACTTTTCATACAGAAACGTTTTATATTTGAAATATAGAGCGTGTGTACCATACGACGCCGCGACGTTCCTAAACAAATGACAGCAGTGAGTGCGCTTACAATTGCAGTGCATAGACACGTGTTTCTATGTGAGCGTGCCATTTTCACTTGTTATATGGAGGTGACCGCCATTAAATCTAGATTTGGTTGCAGAGGCCAGATAGGCAGTATCTGCATATAAAATAATGGTAATCAGCTGCATCGGTTAAGTCTGGAAGGTGACCTGAACATAGGTAGAAAATGTTAGACGTATGGTGTGTGGAGCTTCTGTATTTTTTATCCTGTGCTTACATCACGCGACGCCACGACGAGTGTGAAAACGCGAAATAAAAGCAATTCTTTCTAATTAACTCTCGAGTCGTGTGTCTCGAAATAGACCCACAAACGAACACACTGATTTACAGGGCGCGACTGTTTCACAACCAAACCGAATAATTAACGCAGCGTGTTCATTCGATTGTTTTGATTCGAAACGATTGATGGCGCGCCAATGGAATGTTCCATAACTCGAACATCACTACGTTTTTAAGGCATTAAAATGCAAATTAATGTACACGTTTGACACTTCTTTTGTGTTAACCTTATTTATAGATACTTAGATAACCTGTTTTATTTTCCGTCATAAGTGGTTTACATAGGCTTATCGACATAAATTATGAAAATTAAAATTCTTTATCGATTGATATGTTTTAGCCCACATTCAAAACAATAAAAATATTTTAAATTTTAAGTTTTCTCTTCGGAAATTCCAACACAAAAAAGGTATCCCACTACTGATGTAGTAGGTAAGTTACCTATTTTCAATACGAACGCTTATAATGAAAGGTTCAAAATGGTTTATTAGTATCAAATATGGCTGCGTCGTAGTCTCGCGATCCACTAAAGGCAGTGCGAGCAAAAAGTCAACAAGCGTAACTAATGAAAGATCGCGGGTTGATTAAGCAGGAGCTGTCATCGACGCTCTGGTCACGCATTCACTGTACCAATCGCTGCCAACATCATTAATTGCCCGTTTCATTGCAGTTATGTTTCATTAATATTCGAAACTATATTGAGAACTGATTGATTTTTATTTTATTATATTCGCGCTCTTTAACTTGCAAAGCGTCTGTGTAGGGTGCTATTAGCGTTAATTGCGGAGTCACGAGTACACGTGTACTTAAGTACTAAGCTAATATCACAAATAGTGCATCTGTAATGGCAGATTATTGACCTATTGACGACCCGTATGGCGTAGTGGTAGTGACGCTGCCTTACGTTCTCAGGGTCCTGGGTTCAAATCCCGGTAGGAGCAAATGTTTGTGTGATGAGCATGGACATTTGTTGCCGAGTCATGGATGTTTATATGTATAATAAGTATGTATTTACAAACAAAAAGTGTATATGTAGTATATCAACTGTCTAGTGACCACGACACAAGCTTTAGCTTTAGTTTTTTTTTTTTTTCTTTAGCATTTTTTGCTTTCTTTCTTGTGAAATCTGAATTAAATGAATTTATTTTATTTATTTATTTAGTGTGGCATTAGGTGGCGCTGTGTGTTAATGTGCAGCGATATATTTTTTTTAATTTATTTATTTATGAGTTCTAGAATAATATTTTTTTTATAGCCACTGTCATCAGCATCAACTCAGCCTTCACTCAACTATGATGGGTTCAGGTTCTAGTCTAACCAGTGGTATTTTAGTTTTAAATACTGGGTAAGGTTATTAAAGTTCGTGTCCCGAAAGTTTGTCAACCAGTCTTAGGTACCATCATCTTACCCAGGACTAACTGGGTTGTACAGGTCAGATAGGCAGTCGCTCCATGTAAAATATTGGTATTCAGCTGTATCCAGCTAAACTATGAAGCCGAGCCTAACATATTTGGGAAAAGGCAATCAGATGATGACTGAGTGAGGCCCTTGCTGAGCAAGGTTGTCAAGTAACGAGTACGTAACCACTATCAAAACTTTATAAATGTAAATGGGGTCCGCCAGAACTGTTTTGCTAAACCTAGCCTCTAACAAGATCACACTTAAATAAACAAGATAAATAGTTAATATTTGAATAAAAAATGTCACTGCAAATAAATCATTAGTCTAAAACGGTCAGCTAAGAAATATTATGTCTAAAACCAACATCACAAATCAAAAAATTCTCCATTTACTCGCGAAGAGAGGCCCATCATAATTTTTCGTATCAGAAAGCAGCTTCAATATCAAATGTCAGACTTTAATTATATTTTTATTAATTTGACACCTCGATGCCGTTATTTTGTCAAGAATTCCAACAAAAAGTTTTAGATGGACACACAATAAAATTAACATGATAATAACCTATACTGATCCAAATTCGGTTAACATTAATTTCTGTGTAAATAATTGGTGACATTCTTTGACATAAAATTGTAATATATTTTATACCTATTCGATATAATTTATTATTATGACGTATGCTCAGTATGCGAAAACACTGTATTTGTAATATCAATTTCGTAGGTGGAGCACACTAAAAATACACGGAGAACAGAAATACTAAGTTCTACAATGTTATTATGATTAATATTAAAATCTTTATTGAAATCGAATACATCGATCATCCTACAAAATTGATAAGAATTCCAAGATTCTTTGAGATGTTTTAAACACGTTGTTGTGTGATTTTTGTAAGGAAATGAATAGCAGTTTATCAAATGCTACCACAATAGTGCTGAAAAACTACTGTGTTTCATGCAAAGATTGTTGCATAATAAAACATACTGTGCAACAAAGGGGTTTGTCCCCACCGATCACAGTATCAGATCACGGTAGCCACGGATCACGGCGAGTTGTATCCACTGATACCGTTATCCGTTTCCCTCGTTATCGTGTTACCCACTGATCACGATATCCGTGGCGACTTGAATAAAAAAAAAACAAAATCGAAACAGATCACGGTGCACAACAAATAAAATAAAATATGAAAACGTTTGATTAAACTCAGAAAAAAGACATTGTTTCCTGATCCTCCGTTAAAAATCATGTCATTTAGACAACATAAGCTGAAAAACAGCACTTTTTGAACGTCAATCAAAACTACATAAGACTATCCCGCAAAATGACCGTCCTTTGCTAATTACTTAATGGTTTACATGGAAAGAAAAGTTGGTTGAACAAAATCCTCTAGAAATATAGAAACCGCTAGCACAATTGCCTGACAAACTCAACATCGAAAGCGTCTTCATGCAAACCTTTCACAAATTAAGACGCCATCTTTAAACACTCAAGAAAAATTAGAAAAACAGCATAATATCCTAACAAACAATGTTTAATGCGTTGTTAAAAATGAATAATATTTCCACATATTTTACTGTTCCATTAGCTTTTAGTTCTATGTGGTTCTCGTCACTGCCTACGCCGATACCATCAATTCGTCGACAGACTAAATCTAGGTGATTCTAGGTAAGTATTTTTCTAGAAAATAGGAGGAAAAATTATAAAAATTGCTGCGAATGAATGGTTGTTTTTACAAATGGGAGCAGTGTCATTTGGTATTCATCAATGTCTTTTGGTCTAAAGGTAGAACAAACCGGATCTATGTTGAAGATATTAGAGTACCACCGACCAATGTAATCTCTTACCACCCTAAAGACTATTCCCTTATGCAGGCGCTCGGCCACAATAGAAGCGGTTATGCATACGTCAGCCAATAGCATCGCAGCATCTATTTTTTGCCGAGAACCTTAGTTTTTTTATTGAAAAGGGTACGATTTCTCTTTCTTTGTTCTTTTCGTAAAAAGGGTGGTCAGACATCAGTCAGTCATTGTTAGAAATCACAAATGTGCCAGTTTTTTTTTCTCGTTTTGTTTTGTTTTGACTACTATTGGTTCTCACAAAAATGGATGGTTCGCAGATGTGGTCATCGGTGCAAGCGATTTTGGTTTGAGAATGTAAAGAGACTACGTTGGCCGACTGTACCTACTTGAGATGACTGTGCAAATTCTTTTCTACACTAATATTATAAAGAAGAAAACTTTGTTTGTTTGGTTGTAATGAATAGGCTTAAAAACTACTGGACCGTTTTAAAAAAATCTTTCACCATTCGAAAGCTACATTATCCACGAGTAACATAGGCTACATTTCATCCCCATACTCCCACGGGAACGGGAGCTACGCGGGTGAAACCGCGTGACGTCCGCTAGTGTTTTATAAAATTATAGTTTATTTAAGAATGTACGCGTCGTCTTTGACAACCTCCTCCTATTTAGTCACATTAATATCGTTAAAAAAGCCTGCTACTACTTTGTACTTTTGCAGATTCAAATTTTGGAATACAACTCTAATAAATTAGCTTTCATTCATTAATCCCACGCAAAATAAAACTACATTAAAAACACACAAAACAAGAATTATTAGAAATAAACTAAGCTTTTTTTTAAGTAATCGTATCAACTTCCATGTCATCTCATCGACCATAATAGCAAGTACAAGTTACCAAGTTATGGAGGAGAGACCCTAAAACGACCTAATGTACAACAAACAACAATAAACAGCACCGTATCATGTTTTTTCACACCTACTGTTACATATCGATTTCATATTGAACTAGTACTTCCATTACCTACATAACGACACCTCATTCAACCGAGAAATATACCACATAAGTGACACTTTCGAATTTTATCTAACATCTAAAAAACCCTTCACAACGTTACAACTCTAAATTCTGTCACATCTCAAATGGCTAATACTAATAGCCATATAACATCGGTTCATATTACTGTTAAAATCTTTTTGTCGTGTGTGGCTGCTTTATACGTATTGATTTGCATATATCTTACATCTAATTTTGTATCGTAAGTAACATATTAATCAAATAGCTTTTTCAACCTCGTGTCGTCTTGATCTCTTGACATTGAGTGCTTTATGGCGCAACGGAACGACAGTTGTGCGATCAACACGATGCTCCGTTTAAATAGTTTTATGATTTATACTGTCCAAATCGGAATGTTAATACTTTCAGCATACAAGGAGTTTGCTAAATATAATGTATGATTGAAGAAGAGGTATCTGCGACTACATAAAAATGATGGCGGCGAACGAAGAAAAATGTTGTGATTGTGACCGATTCGAAAATGGTTGCTATTCCTGGAACTATTCCACATTGCAAAGAACATGACGAAATATTTAGAGTTGATGGCAATCCTTCAGTAATTAGAGAGATAACCAAAAGAAGTAGACGAAAATTAACAGCAGTTAGTGTTGCCTGCAGTGGAAGCGCACGGCAGGCAAAATTACCTGCCATGAAATCATACTGAATGTTTTGTTTTTCACCACACAATATGATTGCATTATTTTCTAAAACCACACAGTATCTGCACCACTGATTATTTTTATCGAAGGCAACTAGTCGCAGTCGTAAGTTACAAGCCAACAACCAGATAGTCTTAATATAAAAATTCAACATTCAATCGAGTCAATTTGCATAGAATTGTAATTAAAAGTGTGTCTGGTATCGATTGCTTTCAAAATTCTATCGTTTTAATTATGGCCGGGCCGGAATGATTTTATTGACAGCACAAGTCATTGATTTACTTAATTGTCTAATCGTTATCTTTATTATAGTGGCCAACCCCAGAATCTTAGATGTTTTTCTGTATTATCGAGATAATTAACATAAAACTTGTAATCTTATGACATCTTTTGTATTTCCCGTATTTCGTCGTTAATTTGGTTTGTGACTGTTGTATGGTCAGTGTCAAAGATTACTATAGAACTAGCTTCTGCCCGCGACTTCGTACGCGGATCCTATTGCTTTTGCCAGCGACACCGGGTTCGTCAAAATCGAAGATCTGAAACGTCTAATTCTAAGAGCCCGGGGACGGGAAAATAATGGATCTTACCCACCTGAGCAACGGTACTCCCTTGATTGTCCTAAAATTTTTTGTCCGAAAATCATTATCCATAACACGTTTGCTATAAACTTCAGTAACCATAATGTTCAAAACACCGAAATTATGTTTTACATAACTAACTTTACTTCTAATACTATTTTGTCATAATATCGAATACTATTATAATTGAATCTCCTAATTTTACATGAAATAAAGTCGTATGTCCTAAGTATTGTATCACATAATGTGTATGATTCCGAATGGTCATTTATAAACCTAACTTTTAGGGAATTTTTTAGGGACTAACAGTCGCTAAAAAATCCCTAAAAGTTAGGTTTTAGTGACAGAAACGAATTGCTGTAAATCCGACTCTACGCAGTCTTGTCTGCCCTACCCCAAGAGTGTTATTTAAAATCGTGTAGGCGCGGAGGGGCGAGGTGGGCCGCGAGGTGAGGAGCAGGTGGCTGTAACACTCGCCGCCGCGGCTGAGGCTGGCCGGCGAAGCCGGCCAGCAAGCCGAAGCTGCAGTGGTGAGCGTTAAACCCATCTGCGACGATAAGCTCGCGTGAGGCCGCCGGAGCCCCGCAGCGCCGGAGCCGTGACAGAAACCATGCCTGCTGCATGATGCTTGCTTGTTTGCATGCTACATGCTTGCTTGCATACTGTATGCTTGCTTGCATGCTGCACGCTTGCATGCATGCTTGCTTGCTGTATGCTTGCTTGTTGCATGCTTGCTTGCTGCATGCTTGCTTCCTTGCTGTATGCTTGCCGCATGCTTGCTGCATGATTGCTGCATGCTTGCTTGCATTGCATGCTTGCTTGTTGCATGCTTGCTTGCTGTATGCTTGCCGCATGCTTGCTACAGGCGTGCCGCATGCTTGCTGCATGCTTGCTTGCATTGCAGGTCAACGCCTACACACGATTAAATATTTACTTAGAATAGGACTTATGACTTTTATTGAAAACGATTTTATGTCTTTTGTATATTATTGATTGTAATACTTATGACAAACGGAGTTAGGGCTTATTATATTTAGGGATTTCAACTTTATGGCATATGATATTATGTGATTTAAAGTTCGGGTAAATTATCATTCGGACGAATGATGATTATGACAAAAAAAATTATGTAATTTTAGATTATGGATAAAAAAGTTAGGTAATACGATAGAGAACCCCTGAGCAACACATACCGTTTGTTTCTTTTTGCCATTTAACAGCTTCACAAAAAGTAAAATTTTGAACCATACCTCCGATGGCGGAATATGTGGCGTATTCAATCATAGGAGTATACGTAAATGAACTCCGTTTCTTATCAACCCAAGGAAGGTCATCATGCCCTACGGCTATATCTTGAGACACCCGATTCTTCAGATGTTATCGACATTCTGTTCAGAGAATGTCGAAGTCTTCGCGCTCTTCTTCTGTCTCTTCATGCCGTACTCCAGTAATTCTTTCTCTCTCACTTTCTAACAGATTATGAATATTTTGTTGTGCGCGTGTTCGGCGCTCTTCTTCTGTCTCTTCATGCCAAAAACACTCAAATAACATAAGCTCGAAGACATATTTATTCGATAAAATAAAATAATAAATGGGAGTTTTGGCCAGTAGAGTCAAATTTTCAATGATATACCATCGTCATCGAAAATCGAAAATCAGTCCTAAACTGTTACCTCCTTAACCGCGTGGAGGTACTCCCAGTTTTTGTCATTTTATAATTATACAGTGAAATTAGTGATAGCTTTGCAATAATTTTCACATCAGATGTTTCTGATCTTCGATTTTTTATAAGTCAACAGGAAATGCCCATCAGACCGAACAACTTTTGCTAAGACGTCATCATTCCTATGTGTTATGGTGTAGCTGGGCTCTTGTAGTTCCACAACAGGTGTTCCAGATCTTCAATTTTTATAAATTAACAGAAAGTGCTCATCAAATTGAACAACTTTTGCTAAGACGTCATTCCTATATGCGTTATGGTGTAGCTGGGCTATTGGAGTTCCACGACAGGTGTCCCAGATCTTCGATTTTTATAAATCAACAGAGAGGGCTTATCAGATTGAACAACTTTTGCTAAGACATCATTCCTATATGTGTTATGGTGTAGCTGGGCTATTGGAGTTCCACGACAGGTGCCCCAGATCTTCGATTTTTATAAGTCAACAGAGAGTGCTCATTAGATTGAACAACTTTTGCTAAGACGTCATTCCTATATGTGTTATGGTGTAGCTGGGCTCTTGGAGTTCCACATCAGGTGTTCCAGATCTTCAAATTTATTCTCTCAGCATATGGTGTCATATTTGTATCTCTTATAGTTTAGCTGGTCTATTGCGGTTCTACATCAGGTGTTCAGGTTTCCAAGATAAATTATAGCCTATATGTTGCCCAGACATAATACCTATACAACAAAAAAAAAACATTCAAATCCGTCCAGTACTTCCGAAGATTAGCGTGTACAAACAAACAGACAAACAGACAAACAGACAAACAGATAAACAGACAAACAGACAGACTTTTTTTTTGGATTCGTGCTCTATTACTGTTTCTAAACCCGCTTCAATTATTATTTTTTAAATATGTTCAATGTACAGACACAGCTTTTTTACTCTTTTATTATTATATACTAGATGAGCTAAATTAGCAACTCTATTTGTGGTGGTTCAAACTTCTTTTGAAATGCTGTTAGAATAAAGTTCTAATCAGTTTGCACTACAAAGTGGTTGTTACGTCAGTCACTGAGGGCCAAATAGTGCGAAATGAGTGGTTTCGATCGATTTACAAAAGATCTATTGATTGGACTAAAAAACTAAAACACTATAATGCAAATATATTGCTTGTAGAATTATTTGCCAAAAAATCAAAATGATCGCATGTATATTAGTATGTTTTTTTTTGGTTGAAAGAAATTTTTAGAGAAAAGTTCGTGTTTTTTTCTTATCGAGTCAAATTTATTGTATTATGTTTTCAAAACACTATCATACTAGCATATATCCTGAAGAATATCATATATTTTTCTGGTTTTGTTTATAGCAGTGAATAACTTTTAGTCATTATAAAACTCGCGTTTAGCTCATGTAATCGCCTTAAAGTGAATTTTTAAGAGACTGCCTCGTTGGTCTAATGGTCTCAAGAGCGGCTACTGAGCATGGTCCTAGGTTCGATTCCCGGGTCAGGCAAAGTGTTATTGGGTTTTTCCATTAGGAATTTCTCAGTAGCAGCCACGGAGTCTGGATTTGGGCCCGGTTGATGGTAATAGGCTCGCCCTATATTACATGAGACTTAAATATAACTGGCGAAATGTGTACAATTAGGTATACCTCTGCCTAACTCTTCAGGGATTAGAGCCGTGATGTTCTGTATGTGTAATTTCTAAAATTAATAGGCCGGCGGAGCATGCGTATTTCATACAAACGTAATACCAAAATAATTTGTAAATAGAACATACCTATTCTTAAGGTAGTGTGTTTTTATTTCGATTGGATTACAGAATATCTATGTTCCCAAATACATATTTTGAAATTCAATGATATAAAGACGAGATAAATGAGGAATTTAAAATTTCTATACAAAACTTATTTTTCTCACAACTCTTGTATAAATCAGCATTCAATCAAAATATATATTTGGGAACCTAGATATTCTGTAATCCAATCGAAATAAATACACAGTACCTACCTTAGGAATTTATTTGATTTACAAATTATTTTGCTATTACGTTTGTATGAACTGCACATGCTCCGCAGGCCTCTTAACGCTGGTAATTGTATCTGTACTACTCTTGCGACTCTTCTTTTTACGGCGTCTGTTAAAAGTCATTCGACGTCTTGGGTAACGTTCTCACTTCCACTTTTAAAACAAGTATTATTTCTTTCCTGTGAAAGGAAATGGGTAACAAACCCCCACGCGAGCTCAATGCAGGTTGCACCTGCCATACAAAAATGCACCCAAAAAATAACATACCAAAGATCACGCGTTATCACGATTTTAAACGTGTTTAAAACAGCGTGATAACGGTGACACATCGCGCCACCTATCACATTCATAATGAACTTCACCTAACACGTATTGGACACATTAAGCGCTTAGCACTTAACGTGCTTACCCAGATTACTGTCACCGGTGCAATTAACCAATCTCTTTAATGTTAAAGAACTAAAGACGCTTAATGACAAGAAGAAAATGAAACAAATGGCTGTGGGAAAGAGACGATTTGGTCACGAACCAAAGGGTTGGCAACGCCTGCTGCCTATTAGCGCTAAACATTTTATCAACTGCTAAATGGGGCGCACTGATACAAGTCAATTCTTATACTATGCTGGTTCTGAAAAGCAATACACGGAGAAAAAAATCTAGTTTCTTTAAACAGAATATTGTAAATTTGACTTGATTTTATTGTATTATATGTGACAACTATAACTTGTTTACACATTAATAGAAAATTCTACTTCTTTACAACATCATTTCTCGTTCCTATTACCCACGTATCTAGTAACGTAGAAAACCAATTTTGTTTAGTAGGCAAAACCTACTTGTAGCCATCATTAGAGGACAGTGTTGAGTTTATCAGATATTTCAGTAGTGTCGAAACGCCCAATAATCTCTGTTTACTATGTGTAGTATTAAGAACACCAGATTTTTTATTAGTCTTAATTATCATTATAGCGAACTGAAATTATCAACTATTTCTGTTTACTATATGCAGTATTATAGGATACCAGATTTTTGTTTGTGATAAAAATAATTATTGTGGCATGCTATAAAGAGTATGTTATGTTTACTATTCATATTGTAGCTTTTATCGGCTTATATATTTGTGTTAAATATCATTATTGCGTTATATTGTCGAGTGAAGGGGATTACACCACCGAAACTAGCGCCACCCGTCATTTTATTCATTTACTCCTAAATCAATTCAAATTGTAAAAATCTAATTCAGTACTTCGGTAGGAAAATACTACCAAGTATTTTCTTACCGAAGTAATACCGAAATAAAATGACGGGTGGCGCTAGTTTCGGTGGTGTAATCCCCATAAACAGAATTAGGTTCAACATCTTAGGTGAGTCTTCGCCGCAACGAAGACTTACCTACCTAAGGTGTTTATCATTATTCTGTTTGACTCGGCAGTATATTGGTTTAGTCCGCAATAATGAGGTTTGTGGTATAGAGGTGTGGTGGCCTGAAACATAGACAGAAAAATCAGAATCCTGAGTTATTACAAAGAATAAAAACAAACTTTTTTTTTAAATTCGTTTTATTTTAAAATATACTTAACATAAATTATTCTTTTATAAGTTCTGCGTCGAGGAATCCCAATGTTCCCAAAGTTACTTTATTTTCTGAAAAAGAAAAATGTTTAATATAACCTAATAACAGTATAGGTACCTATTTCAGCACATAACAGATTGAGCACATACTTACGAGGACAATCGATGGTCACTAAAATGGTGGCCAATGGCCATAGAAAAATACACAACATACTTATTACTGGCATCGTAACTCATTTTTATTTTGAGCATTCGGAACACTAACAGCTTGATTATCAATAAAACAGCAGTTACTTGAATTATAAATGTAACGAATATTAACTGCGACAAGTGCGGATGCGCGCAGGGCCGCACTTCATGTTGGTCTGTTCACCGTGCACCGCACACTGGCGCTGGCCGGCTGCAGCGCAGGCGGCGGCGGAGGAGTGCGGGGGGCCGCAGTACTTGTGGACAGTACAGTTTTTCGTTACACGTAAATGTTTTGTTTAGTAACGAACGTATCTAGTTATGAGAAAAAATATTCCTAGTAATCAATATGTTTCGAGTAAGTAATTGGTATTGAAAATCCGCTAAAAGGTACGAGGAAATCTAGTACCTATAAATGAATTACGTAAGGTGAACCTTACAGAACGATTTTGTAAACACAATTTTATTATTGGTGTGTTAAACTAGATGATGGTGAACAGAATAAATAAATATTGTAAACATCGCAATGATTGAAAAGTGTTGTAAACTAAATGCATATTTTACTCTGTAACAATTAGATGGTTACCAAAACGATATCAGAGTTTCCGTGTACTAGAATATTTTAACTAGAATATTCTAGTGTTAATAAAAATATGACTTGCTGTTATAAAAAAAAAATCTGTTAACCGTAACTGAAACCTTTTTTCCTACACCAGAATCATAACTACTATACAATCTGGTAATATTGTAAAATATTTTTTTCTCCGTGTAGAGTAGCAAGAAAATTTTCAACCTCATTTAAATGCTTTGTCTGAATTATGTGATTCTTCCTCATTCATCATCATCATCAGCCTATTATTGTTCCCACTGCTGGGACACAGGCCTCCTCTCTATGAGAGGGAATACTCCTTCATTGATGGTAAACTTTATTTTCAGGACTAAATCAAAAGTGGCTCAAGCCAAGTCAGGGAAGCGGCCTAAGCCTTTTCACTGCGAGATGGAGTGAATTGTAACTAACCACGCAGGCTCAGTACGAAAAGTTGGATATCATGCATTTTTTTTACCTCTCACTTGGAATTTATCCTGTATCGTGGGTACGTTTACAAACATTTAAACTAACATACACAAACAGTCACCGGAACAACTACCTGTCATACAAATATTTGTTCCATGCGGGATTCGAACTCGCGACATGCAGCGCAGCATTCAACGCTTAGCCCTGCGCCAACCGTGCAACCGTGATCAGATGGAAGATCAATAGTACTTGTGTATAACATAACTATGAATAATTAACATTGATATAAACTTTACTTGATTAGATTCTAAGAACACGCAACTCGAAAACAAACGAGGCCTCACTTTCGACCGAACAATAGACGATTCTACTCGTAATTAGAGAGTTCGACATTCCGAACGATCTTTCGGATCGATTACGGTTGAATAAACAATTCCTTCTTGTTTTTTTTTATTCAAATAATGTTATAAATCAAATACGCGCCGTTAACGTCCCGAAGGAGAGGTCATTTATCAGAGCGACGCGGGCGCAAGTACAAGCGACGCCATTGTACGATGCATTAATGTTTCCTTAATTGTTATTTTATCGGATTCCAATATGGCCGCCACGCGTCCGTAATTAGTCTCTGTACGGATTGAATGATTTTAGCTGTTCGATTTTTTTAAATAATTAATGATATGGGCACCTAAAGATTTCTTTGGTGTAATCAATAACATCTTCGGTATGTTGGGTCTGAGGAGCGTTTTAAGTTTTGTGTGTTATACGTAATTATATCCTCTGATACAAAGTTATGTTTACTTTTAAGGATATACAGACTTAAATTAAGGGGCCGGCGGATCATGCCATACAAACGTAATACCAAAATTATTTGTAAATCAAACATATTCTTAAGTTATTGTGTATTTATTTAGATTGGATTACAGAATATCTATGTTCCCAAATATATTTTTTGAGAGGACAATGATACAAAGACGAGATATGAGGAATTTAAAATTTCTATAGAAAACTTATTTTTCTTATAACTCTTGTAAAAATCAGTGTCCAATCAAAATATATATTTGGGAACCTAGATATTCTGTAATTCAATCGAAATAAAAACACACTAAGTACCTTATGAATATGTTTAATTTACAAATTATTTTGGTACTTACTTATTACATTTGTATGAAATACGCATGCTCCGCAGGCGTCTTAAGCATTGTTTTTGGATAATTTAAGAAATTTTAATCTAAACTTTATGTAGGTACTTTGATTTAGTACAATTAAAAAGTGACGCCTATTTAGTGTTCAACGATAATTTAAACCTATTTTAGTGCAGTAGTAGATTGCCTCACAAGTTTTAATTACACGCCTGTGACCTCCGAGGGGTTGAAATTCTAGTGAAATTATTACCTAATTTTAATACCACCAATGATTTACCAGAACTTTTATAATTAACTATTCATGTTTAAATTCGTTTGTGAAGACATTACAGCAACACCTACTGTTTTATTACTTTTCGAAGACAGTAATACAAATAAACGCGTCTTCCAAAAATGTTGACCGTATAATTAATAAAATGTTAATAGGTAACGGGTTTCTCGCAGTAGGACATCCCATAGCAAAGAATCTCATAAAATTCAACTCTCAACTTTTCAACCTTGCTGCTTAGGGCATAAGGGTGAAAAGTGGTTGACCGTCAATGAACTCAGGAAGATAGTACCTACTCAAGTGTATGCTCAGAAATTTACTTAAAATACTGGCATGTTGTAAAGTTCATAGTGATTTTGCAAATTAACCGATTTGATTATCATCCTCCATCGTTTCCAATGGAATTAGAAACTTGACAGACTTCCTGAAAGGTTCCTAAACAGCGACTTTTTCTTTAGTTCCTAGTGATTTAACTAAATAACTAATTTGGCATCTTACACCAACGTCTCCAATACAAAAAGGCAGCTGATAATGTCTTAAAAGCTTAGCTAGTGGAAAGCGATGCTCATTCATAATCATAATCTGCCTAGCCTTTTCGCAACTATGTTAGGGTTGGCTTCCAGTCTAACCGGATGCAGCTGACTACCTGTATTTTTCATGGAGCGATTGGTTATAGAGGTTAGATATACTTATCTACATATATCACCAAATTAGTACTGGGTAATACGATAACCCTTGGTGGGACTAGCTGTCAGACTTTCGGGCAACTGACTACCTATAACGACTGTCAAAGATCTACAAATGACAGACGGGACTTACGGCTTAGCGTGCTTTCCGAGGCACAGAGTAAAATGTAGTAAATTCCATAAAATTGATGCTGATTGAAATGAAATAATTTACATAAAACTAATCAATATGCACAGCTTATCTTTTATCTACAAGAAGAAACTATACTTCAGTTGACACCTCCAAAATCGCGTGGGTAGACAAGCTTTTTCTCACACTCTCAGAAACTCACAAAGATCTTGTCTACCCGTTATAATTCCATTTAATCATCGACAATTTTTCATAAAATACTAACTTAATATTCAAAGTAAAAGTTATAAGTCCTCGAAGTTTTAAACCCAGCAATCCTGTGAGCCTGTGACAACATTTTAAAAGGGGTACCGAGCACAAGTTTACGATGTCCATAAATGCCACATAAAAAAGGATAAAAACTTTTAATTTCCCTCGTCTTAAATGAGCCGGTGTTAATTTTAACTCTCCTATAGGAATTATGTATATAGCATACACTAATTCTTTGTCATTATAAGATATTTTATGCTCTTTTTTTTCTTTCTATGGCTTTTGGCCGTAAATAATGCCCAGTTATGTTTGTTGGTTTAGCTTGAACGTGTTTCATTTAGATTAAATTCTAATTTATTTTATGGAATCTTTGAATTTTTCGAGAGACGATCATAATTTTATTTCGGTGCATTGTGAGGTCAAAGTTTTTCTTCTTTATTGTGTTAGTTATTGTTATATACCGGTTTTTTCTTGAGTGTTGTGATTTGTGTGGAAAAAGACGGATCGAGAATTTGTAAAGTGATTTGGTTGGTCCCTAAGTTTTAGTATAATTAAAACAAAAGTATGTTGTTATAAAATAAAGACATCATTTTTTTTTGGTGTCATTTAAATTGACGTACAATATTCAACTTTTAGAACTATAAGGATTACTTTAGATACTTAATGGTTTAGGATTAAATACAGAGCTTTTAATACCGTTTGAAATCAATCTAATTCCAACTTTAAATCTTGACAGAAGGGTTTATATTACTGTGATTCGAAGTAACATTATTTGTCACACTCCAAAGCGATATACAAGAGCATTATCTCAATGTTTACGAAATAAATGCCCTAATAAAGATAAAATCCCAAACCTTAATTAGTGACAAATTGGTCGCTTTTAAGAAAAATACACGGAACGAAACACA
Source organism: Xestia ashworthii (assembly GCA_950022955.1). Taxonomy (NCBI): domain Eukaryota; kingdom Metazoa; phylum Arthropoda; class Insecta; order Lepidoptera; family Noctuidae; genus Xestia; species Xestia ashworthii. Next base: position 10,110,981 of record OX465564.1, read on the forward strand.
TTAAGAATAAAGTTACCCCATACACTAGAGAGCAGCGGTGGCCCAGTGGTGGCGGCCCCTACTTACGAACAGTAAGTTGTGGGTTCGAACCCAGGGAGGCGCATTACTTTGTGTAATTTATTTCATCACCACTGCTCTCAAAACGGTGAAGGAAGACATGTGACATAGACTACCAACCCGCACTGGGCCCGCGTGGTGGATTATAGCCCATACGCAAAATACGCGCTTTGACGTGGAATTGCGGGCACCAGCCCGTTGTACAATACAATACAATACCCCATACACTACATGTTAAGGATCGACTCCAGTACAAAGTGATCATGAACCTCGTTGGTCTAGTAGTCGCAAGTGTGTCTGCTGATCATGAAGTCCTGGGTTCGATCTCCAGGTCAGGAAGTGTTATTGAGTCTTTCCATCAGGAATATCTCAGTTGCACCCGTGGATCTGGAATTTGTGCCCGGTTGATGGCAATAGGCTCGTCCCCTTTTATATGAGAGTTAAACATAACTGGCGAAATGTTGGTGTACTATTAGGTACGGGGGGTCTAAAATGGCCGCTTTAGCAGAACATAATATTAATCACTTTAAAAATTTAAAATTCTTAAAATGGACTTTATGACTATTATTATAAAGTCCATTTACAGAATTTAATTTTTTACCGAGATTCCTTTTATGTTCTGACCCGCTGGTCTGCCTTACCCTTCGGCTATTTCAGGCGTGATGGCGTGATGTTATGTTATGTGATAATAATGATAACCGAGTTCATATACCACTTGTCGCGAACCTCGTGTGCCAAGTCGAGATATTTTATTTGTTTCTCTTTCTCAGCATTCACGACGATCAAGCAAAGAACTATTCTTTTTTAATACTATTATTTCGGGTATTACTCAGTACTGACTGGATTGTGGAGGCCCGACAGGCAGTCGCTTCACGTAAAACATGTTCTGCTATTCCGCTGTATTCGGTGAGATTGGAAGCCGACCCCTACATAGTTGGGAAAAGGCTATTAGGCAAATGATGATGACTTCTAACAAGACAGTCAACTTCTTCTCCAAGCTGGAAAATAGTGGGTTACCAACAGCAATTATTATTTATTGACGCTTGTGTCCATTTCATTTTAATAGTCAAATGAGAGACTCCATTCATTTTCATCACACAAACGAGGTATTTCACACACACATGTATGATAGAAGTTTATAGTTAATGGTGATGGAATTTGCATAGCAATTAACACAGATTGCAAGTTAATGGGTGGCTAAATCTGTTTTTAGTGCTATAATCTGGTTAATACCTAATTCTGTGGTGTTGGGTTCCTTAGAAATATTAATAAACTAGATTATTCCCGCGTCTTCACCCGCATGGATTTCGGTACCTAATTGTCCCAGAGGATCACACAATTCAAACTTCATGATGTATCATACTATTCATACTTTATGATCAAAATATCAAACTTCCAGGTTGAAAAGTTTCCTATGTGTTAATCCAGGCTATAAAATATCTGTGAAAAACATTTCATTTATATCCGTTCTGTAGTTTTTGCGTGAAAGAGTAACAAACATTCTTCCATCCATCCTCACAAACTTTGACATTTATAATATTAGTAAGAAGTAGGATATAGCAGTGGACACTTAGAATGAATCCCTATTTTTAGCTAAACATGATAATTAAAATATAAGAGAAGAGGAAGACCAAAGAAACGGTGGATGGACTGTGTGAAAGAAAAGAAGAAGAAAGAAAAAAAAAACATTTATTAGCCCGCTCAGGACAAAACACATCAAAATTATCAGTATAAAATTTACTAGTTAAACTTACACAGAAAAAACCAATATATATTTTAAAATGAAAAGAAATGAAACTCGTCCTGTACGAGGCCAAAAGGCTCCTATCTCCTATGCAGCGTGTGAATGATGATATGTTCTTGACGGCATGTAAACCCGAGTCAGAGGTCCACGGGCGGCCTACAAACTCTGACACCAGCTACCAGAACCAGCAACCATACGAAAAAGAAGAAGAATATGGCAAGAAGGGAGATGTCTGATGAGATGACAAGTGATAGAAGTTTGGAAGAAGAAGACATGCTGCGCCGACCCCAAATATATTGGGGTAAGAGCAGGAAAATGATGCTAAATTAAAATTATGAAAAAAGAGTTTGTTTCCTAATATTATGCAAAGAGCAAAATACTTCAAATGTATCTTCTCTGGAGATGGAGTTCATATAGAGATTGACTCGCCGAACGTAGATGTCATGTCGAAGTAAAATTATCTAGAGAGCAGTGTGGCTAACTACTCAGGATGCACCGAACTTCTCGCACTGATGATGATACCATCTAGCTGATTTTGGTCACAGCAGTTGTATTCGATGGTTCCTAGGGTGGTTGTCAAGAGTTTTGGTATGCTGCTCTTTCATGGGCTCTCAAGTGGCTAGCCAACTAACTAAAGTTGGATATGCTAGCCGCTAGCATATCCAACATTAGCGTAATAACTCCGGGCACAAAAAAGCGGCGAACATATCAGAACACCATGTACAACATTGTGGGGCTGCGGGACTGTTCGCCGGGGCTGCGGGACTGTTCGCCGGGGCTGCGGGACTGTTCGCCGGGGCTGCGGGACTGTTCGCCGGGGCTGCGGGACTGTTCGAAAGAGATTCCGTGGTCCCGGAACATAAAGCGCGAGGAAGGAACATGGATGGGTTTTAGTCAGTAAACGTCTGACACTATCTCCCGCTCCAGAGCGGGAGAAGTCATTTGATCATTTCCCATAAAAAGGGTGGTTGTCGAGAGCTTTGGTATGCTGTTCTTTCATGGGCTCTCAAGTGGCTAGCCAACTAGCTAAAGTTTAATATGCTAGCCGCTAGCATAAACAACATTGGCCTAATAACTCCCAGCACAAATAAGCGGCGGACATATCAGAACACTATTGACAACATTGTAGGGTTATAAGCTATAGTTGGTCTCGCAGTATTAAGGTAAAAGCGTCGTAAGACGTATGTTACAGAATTATAATCATCAAAATCATCAATACAACCCCCCAAGTTCATTAGAGTCGAAGAAGGACTTTGACCGTGAAAAATTCGTTCATCGACTCTTATGAACTTGGAGGATTGTATTGATGATTTTGATGATTATAATTCTGTAACTTAATACGTGTTACAGTCGCGATCGGTACGTTTATCAACATACAACTTAGCACTGCCCTGCAAATTACAAAAAACGTAAGAAAAATTGAATTTCGCGGGCTACCTTAATTGGAGCATCCCCCTTAAAATACCAAGATAACGAAGATCCAAAACTTGCATAAGATTGAATAACCAAATTAAACAAACAAACAAATAAAATAAGTAGGTATTGAAACGGAACCCCTAATCTTAATCTGCTTCACACTCGCCCACTTGTCATTCCTTTACGCCCACACGACACATACTTAATCTAAATTATTTAAATTGCATATTTAAACAATTCACATATTTTGCGCTCTATAAGGATATTTGCATGATATCATTTCATTTCTCTGATCCAGTTGACTTTCTTAGGATTTCTTCTAGTTCTTCCTCGCTCATGGTGAACAATTTCAAGGAGTTAAGGCTGTCAGCCAGGTTGGTAGGGTTGACTGCGAAGGATGTTCCAAATGAATTTATTTAGCGTCGTCACCGTCTTTGCCAAAAACTCCGCATACAATGTTTTTTTTTGTTTCATCTGAACTGTCCTACTTCTTGGTGGTCTTCTTGGCTCCTTGGGACCATTCCTTCCACTTCTCTCAATGTTGTGTCTTTTGTTGCAATAATTGTACGAACGCTGGACCAACCACAATTGTGGGACAAATTGAGTCTTAGTTAATCACTTCGTTAGTTGAGATGTGTATTTGAGTTTTCAGTCCCTTCCTGTGCATAAGACCTCTATCGTACTGATCAATGACAGTAGTGCCTTACTATAAATATGATTATTTTAGTAATAAGTAGTCTCTTTTTTATCAAACAGTTTTCTTGGTTAGATGAAACTGCAGGTTGCAGGTAAAATCTAGATGCGCTAGGCACAGACCTTGTCATATAAGCAAAGGCTTTTATCCAGCACTCGATCGATGAATAACTATTAACTTATTTCTTAAATTTATTCGTCCTTTTCTTCCACTTTAACGATATAAAATACCGTTTATTACATATAAGCATACAAGTATTTGTATGGGCGTCAAGTAAATATTCGTTCCTTTGTGTAAACTTTCACCCTTAATGAGCACAGTCGAGGTGTCACCGAAGTCATCCGGTGTCACGACCTATTACGTGTATATTTGGAAGGATTCACGATGGGAAGTACTTGCTATTGATATTAGAGTTTGAACGATGATATCTTTATCATCGGGCATCTGTTCTGTGGGATAAACCAAGGAAGTCTTCCTTGAAGGAAGACCTTGGTGTATCCCACAGAACATATCCTTGAATAAAGGTCGTGGACTCAAATAACAGGATGAATAAATAACGGCATATAGTACTTTTCTACTGTACAAAAAAAAACGTTTTGAAGGCGTATATAGTGCGTTTTGTGTGAAAGCTCACATTGATTAGACTAAAATATTTTAAATATACTTATAGCACACAAGTGGGTGCAAATACAAGAAGACAATTTCACAATAATCTAAGACCATTATTGATTACATTCAATTTCTTCGTAATCTTATTTCCAAATTAGTAAAGAATTAATACAACACAGAATAGTGACTAAAGTCTCAAGACCACGACCGAAACAGACATTCCTAATTAATACCACAGAGTACCAAAAAAAAAGGTCCCAACAACATAGCAATCGTACACGTAACAAGAGCCGACCCGGCCGCGCTGTGCCCATATATTTACTTTATCTTGTACACTACACTTAAATACAAATTAATACAAGTAAAGGACCAGGCCTTAATGGCAAACTCGACTGTTTATTTTACACCTCGCGATGGCCCATGCCTGGTTTTTTTTTTTTTTTTTTTTTTTTTTTCACATTTTGGGCCAGCATTCGGCTTTTAGCGCCTTTGGTACTAGGTTTTTTCGTAGAACTGTTTGTTAATAGATTTTTGGGTTCGGTTTGTGGTAGGTTCGGAATGCTTAGACTCACAAAAGTTTGAAATATTAGCAAATAAGTTATGCTCGCGGATTCGCCTTTGTAAAATTCGGTAAGTGTCCCGAGGTCAAAATATTCTTTGAATTAATCTAGGTTATAAACCGCCTGTGTGCAAAATTTCATGCAAATCCATTCAGTAGTTGTGTGACAAAGAGTAACAAACGTCAATCCATCCATCCTTTCGCATTTATAATGTTAAGTAGCGTATTGAAAGATGCTCGTTAAAGAAATAAGTAACCTTTTAATTAAATTTAATTGTAAAAGTGAGTTTATTAAAAACTGTAGGTAGATACCAACTTAATTAAAGTTAACTGAACTTTGAAGATCCAGCTAAGAGCTTTTCCTTTTATGTCAATGATTCACGAGTATCAATACAAGGTGTTTCGAATCGACACTTTCCACTACCTTCAGAAATTGAATTTTAACTGCACAAAATGGTGTTATTAAAACAACACATTTACAGCATAAAAACACAAGTTTATTCATCGATTATTCCCGATATCGACAGTATTGTAGTCAAACTTATCGGCATTCAGACTCAAGCATACATATTTATATGTTCATAATACCAATTTCCATATAGTTTTATCTCGACTAAAACTACAACTTATTATAATGTTCCATCTATGTACTTTTATCTCAACTGAAAATACAACAACTTATTGTAATATTCTGTTAAAATTGCAAATACATGCAACTCAATTAGTTTAAATGTATATCCGAGAGTTGGCCATTATTTAGATATACATATTGGTTTCAGATACAGTATCGACATTAATATTCGAGAAATATTGTCAAAGCTCCTCACTGGCCGATAAAAATGTCGGGCCACACGCAGCAGGTCATTAGACACCTCCCGGAGGAAAATAAATTAAAGAAAACGAGAAATCTCGACCGTCAACCTTATTCACAACGAACAGCCTTCAATTTACTCTATAATCCCGCGTTTGACAACATTCAATGCTGGTTCAAAAGGCTTGTAGGTCTCGGACCTTGAACAGAAAAAGCAATGGAGTGCTTTTTTTACGGTTTGATCGTGTCGCAAGTTTATGAATGAGGATATAAGCTTGGGATCAATTAAATGCCATAAGATACAAGCACTATAAGTCAGTTCAAAGCGAAATCCAAGAAGTAATGACTAACACACTAGTTTATGTTTAAAAAAAAGTTCGTGTTTCGTTTTAACTTCATCCAATCTCTTTAACAGTGGTTTAATTTACTCAGACTTGTTCAATGTAATTAAATCGTTTTTACTTGCTTCCAATTGTCACTTGTTGTTAGAATCTTATTAAGTCAAGTAAGTGCTTGGAATTAATTTGATTGTTGTTTTAAATTGGTACAAACTCGTTAATCTTTGGTTCGTTTTTTTATGTTGGAGTGTGGATAAACGGTTTTTCTAAAGAAGGCCATAAACACTGGTCTTCGCTAGGCAAGTAGTAGTTGGATAATGGTACTCAGTTTCAAAATCCAGCTCAGTGGCGTTAAACCAAAGAGATCTAGCAGTATATAATAATGCAGCAAAACGTTATCATCATCTATCTAGCCTCTTCCTTACTATGTTGGATTCGGTTTCCAGTCTAACCGGATACAGCTGAATACCAGTTCCATACTCTTTGGTAAGACTGGTTGACAGATTTTCGGGCTACTGACTACCTGTAACGACGGTCAAAGATCTACAAATGACAGCCGGAACCAACGGGTTTTCTGAGGCGCAGATTAAACTTGGTATGTAATGGGTGGCGCATCCACAGACCAACCTAGGCAAACGCGACCTGAAGATTGATCCGTTCGTCTGGTATAAGCCACGAGCTGCTCCAATAAGCTACCAATAATTTAGTAAAACAATAATAATGAAAAGGCATATTGTTTTTTTACAATCAATGACTGCAAAGTCACCTCTGTCATCGATCAGTATTCGTCACAGTAAGTTCCATCGCAGAAGTGTTGATTGAAAATATCACAGCAAAAAATCTCCCAATTAATATGACCCCCGTGCGATACCTAAATTATTCTTTTGTCTTGAAAACAAAGCCAGCAAACGGATCAGTTAACAAGTTACCATTTTACAACCAACACGAAGTTTCTGAGAATACCAATATCCTTTCGTTATTCCAAGCTTGGTTGTAACAATTAAAAACCTATTCAGTATGCGTAAAGAGACTCCTCTATCCGCTTAGTTCACCTTTTGTTGCCAATAAAAACTGTTTATAGTAATAATCTTACTATTTCGATGCAAGTCAGATGGAGAAAAAATATAAAAGAGTCCATCTGGTAATTGTTGGGTACTAAAGTAAGGCGTTTTATTGTCAACATGTAACTTAATTAGGGTATGGACGTGGACGGAAATGTCATAGTGTTCTATAGTGCGATGACCCAATAAATTAATGGGTTTCTTCTTAGATGGGTTTATTGGTTGATGATTTTACCAGAGGAGGATTGAGAGGATGCAGTGAATTTTAATTTATTGCGTAGGAGCTACTTCGCAGTTGGTATTGTCTAGTGTTGTCATGATTAAGGAAACTCGCACACTCTGTATGCTTCGGCAAAGCCAGACTTCAAAATTTGTAGAAAAATGCTCGACAAAATCTTTTGCTGGTCCGGAACATTTTATTTTATTTTATTTTATTTGGAACAACAAACAATTACATAATAAAGCTTACAGACAGAAAACTTAAATCTAACAATTATGCAATCAGCAGCGTTATTCACAGAATACAAACATGATTCAGCAGGTGGAGATTCAGATTGAAATTTATAGTAATTGTTTCGGCTTACTTCAGCAATAATTTAGAAATAAATAGCCCTTTAAGGAATACATCATCATCTGCCTAGCCCCTTTCCAGTTATGTTAGGGTCGGCTTCTACTCTCTAATCTGCCCTCCACAACCCAGTTAACCATTCCTTGGTAAGTATGGTTGTCATACTTTCGGGCCACTGACTACCTTCAACGACAATCAGTCAGTTTGTATCACTTCTTTAAGGAATACATATAAAAATATTTAACGTGACAGAGGTCAAATATTTTTTATAAAACTCCCCTTCGACACAAAGGAAAGCTTCTCAGAGAAATTAAATAAGGTAGACATGCCTATCTAGGATATACGATCCACCCACAAAATATAATGTCGAAACCGTGAATTTACGTTTCAGTTGAGGTATTCGATTCCTTATTACTATACGAATGCAATTAGTTTGTTGCATTTGAAGACATCACGTCGAGAAAAGTCAACGAAATCTAGCCCAAAAATTATTCATTCCATTGACAAATGATATCTAAACGTCAAAGCGTACAGTGAGAGTCAAGTTTAGTAGTTAACTCGTTAATTTACGACAGTTGGCGTGCACTACACGCGAACATAAATCAAGATGAATTACTACAATTGATCGAATCTGACGATCGAACGGTTAATCCCGCATTTACAATGTTGCACAGTTGGCCAAAGAACACCTCAACCATACTTGGAACCTTGTCCGTATAAACACAAGTAAAAGTGACCGTTGACAAGTAGCAAGTTTAATGTGACAAAGGCCTAATTGGATCAACGTTTTCGAATTGTTCGGAGTTACTTTTAACTGCTGTTGGTGATGGTAAAAATGTTGACAGGGTGTGCAATATTTTCAATAATCAATCTTCAGGTATGTACTTACTCGTAGCAAAAGCTGGAACACAAATGTAAAAAATTTCGAAGAAAATCTGTAACAGAAAATATAAACCTAAATATGAGCTTTCTGAAAATGGTATGAACGATATTTTGATGTTGATTGTCAGTTTTCCCTCCAAGATTTTTAACGTTAAATAGCGAAGAAGAGTCCATACAATGTTTTGGAAGTACAACAGTTTATAGTCGTTAAATACCATGCCGAAATCAGCACGATTTTTCAGATGTGTAATCTGAAGGGAATTGGATGTAATTTATTTCTTTTGGTGACATTCGTTTCAAAATAGGAAAAGCACTGTCATTTGTTTTTGAAACAATGTATATAGGTGAGGAGGATCGTGACTAAATAATAACTGCCGCGTGGGTCGATCTTTAGCTTAAGCCGAGCTTGCCTAGGTTGGTCTGTAGATGGGTGACCACCCGTAAATAGCGAGTTTCCTCCATGCCTCGGAAAGCACGTTAAGCTATTGGTCCTGGCTGTCATTTGTAGATCTTTGAAAGTCGTTACAGTGGCCGAAAAAGTCTGTCAACCAGTCTTACCCAGGGGTATCATATTACCCAGTACTAACTGGGTTGTGGAGGTCAGATAGACAGTCGCTACACACAACCTAACATAATTCGCAAAAGGCTAGGCAGGTGATGATGAATCATATAAAAATCTGCATGTAACAAATATGGTATAAATTAGGTCAATTATTCCTTCTGAGTCAGGGTTACCAATTACAATTTAAAATTTCCAGCATTAATTAACTTTTAATCCAGCAATTTGAAGTCACAAGATATTATTTACGTATAGTTACGATACAATTAATATACCTGCTTTGCCTTATGAGAAACTTAATTTAATTAGAAAAACCATTTAAGTAACGACGCACATAAGACAGGTCAAAAGGCTAAGAATTTGCTTAATAACTTGCCTTATGTTTATTTATATCGATAATTCGAGTGTTAAATTAATCGATTTTAGATAATCGACTAATGCTGGTTGAAATGAACTAATTTGTAAACAACACTTGGGCCAATTAAACCAGTTGAGTGTATAATTATTATGTTACTAAATTTAGACCGCGGTTTCACCCGTGAAGAAGGAATAGTAGATTGTTACACGAGGGCCGAAAGGAATCAATTCCCATACGAGGTATTTAGACACCTGAGTGGAGCGAGGGTGGCTATAGTCCGAGTAGGAATTGATGTCTTTCACCCGAGTTAAGCTTATCTGCTCGCCACTTAATAAAGTCATTGTATGTATTTTTAAATTTCTGGCAAAAGATTTTCAATAACTGTATTTGCCTCGTCTTAAACAGACTCTGGGGTCAGCATTCAGAATCACTTGAACTCATTTTTAATAAGATATTGAAAAAAAAAACCCAACTCACAAAGTCAGTATCCCGCTAAATTATTTATTCTATTTTAAATAATGGAACACACCGCGTCATTGCTGCGGGCGGACCCGCTTAGTTTTTGTTTTTAATTCACACTGGCTGTTAATACACTCACAAGACCTCAGAATTTATCATAACATCACGCCTGTAAACTCAGAAGGATTAGGCAGAGGTGTACCTACCTAACACTACACCCACGTGTGGCCAGTTATGTAAAGCTCTATGTAAAAGGGGCCTATTGTTATCAATCGGGCACATATCCAGAGTTCGTAGCTGCTACTGATAAATTCTCGATGGAAAAACCCAATAGCTTTACAGGTACCCGACCCGGGAATTCAATTCAGGACCTCATGCTCAGCAGTCACGCTTGCGATAGCTAAAATATCAACTTCTCAAACTACGTTAATTGTTGATACTGGATTTCTTCGTCTTTCAAAGGTCGTCCCATAATGAAGTCGGTTAAAAAATAGATCCAACACCACCCTTAGGAGTAAGGAGTGCCTTAGGTGTAAAATTAATGGATCGTATTCGTAACACTAAACTGCACTCCAAAACGCGAATCGTTGACGTGGCTCAAAAGGCTGCCCAACTTAAATGGGACTGGGCAGGACATGTCTGTCGCATGTCGAACGAACTGCGGGCCCGTAAGTCTCAGGAATGGTGCCCTGAAACAGTGACACGGGGTCGCGGCAGACCACGGAGGAAATGGCGGGACAAACTAGATGTCTTCCTTGAAAATTGGAATGAAATAGCACAGAATCGTGATCGTTGGAAGGAATGGAGGGAGGCCTTTGCCCAGCAGTGGGACAATATAAGCTAGCTATAATAATAATAACACCACCAAAAAGTATCATAAAACTCTGATTTCCGATTTAGCCAAAACAATCATTCAATTACAATTCACGATAAGTCCTCTGCCACGAAATCGACGTGCCATTAATTATTTCAAAGTGTCGTTAACCGAACCGTACAGACGGTTACTGTAAACAACGGTTCTGATATTCTGAGAACAATACAATTGGAAACAACTAATGAATCGCAATATGGCGCAAGGTGTAGTCTACCCGTCAATACTCTACTTGATGATTCGTTAGGCAATGGATACTAGGTAGTAGGTACTCATTAGTCTTACTTAATATATTGACTGTGGATGACCAGAATAGGCAATGTGATACGCCCTATAAAGCACCTGAACATAAGCTCAAGACCACATGAGTACTTGCTACCGATGGAAAATTAAGTATTACAATGATTCTTGAAGACCACCCGTAGTCTGTGAATGGATGTAACGTTTGTAACCTAAGACACCTTCAAAGCCATAGTCATAGGCAAATTCTGAGAATCAAAACCGTGTGACGCTTTAAAAATTCAGCAGAAACCGCCTTATTCAAATTCTATCAAGGCGTACCCAAAGGTTTATGTTAGGTACAAGGCAATATTAATCCTATAAAACAACCTAATGAAACCCACCTCAACAGAAAGTATGAGCCAACCCGCACATGCTTGCAGGTTTACGTCATCAGTACGTGTTTTACCGCTAACAAACATACATTAATATGGAAAGCTCGCCTCTGCCAATGTGCCAGGCAACGCTGCCCCCACGAAGATGGCCATTGTCTTTTCAAAACGTGACTCCAAATGTTAATTGGACCATTAAAAGCCGAATGCGGGTCATTTCGACCATTACGAACGGAGCCCTTTTGAATATGTATAATAAAATTATTTGATGAGCTGAGCTCAATTTGTGTGTTAGGTTTCTAATGAGGTTATGCGCTTTCTTGTCACAGATGGCGCTTGCGTGTTGAATGCGCAAACGCACAGCCGGATGCGCGAAATGGATTTTGTTGTGTGCGTAACTGTGCGCATCGGATGCAGAATTTTATATTAGCGCCCTTAGTGTGGGAGCTGAGAAATTAATCGTTTTTGTATTCATATATAAGCCGTAAATAGGCTAGTGGTATGTTGTATTTATACGTGTTCATATTCTAAGTGATAAAATGTCGATCACTGACGTTTGGCAAGGAATCGGTGATGAGACTTTAACTAATTGTGGGCCTTGCATCAGGCCCCAGCCTAACGTTGTTGCAATACAAAACTGATTCATGATTTAATAAGTGCAGACACGTTACTGAGCTGTTAGGGATTGCCTTTTAGGACTGAACATAATTTTAGAGCCGTGACTGCGTTTCGAATGAAACAATCCATTCCTAGCGTAGTTCGCTGTGAGAAATTTTATCTTTGCATGTTCTTTGAGCTTTTAAAGCCTGTTGGAAATGCAACTGAGCTATTATTTAGAAAAGTTTGTGGCTCATGACTGTAATTGCTCAATAGGATAAATATAATAGGTTTTACAGACACATTCATTGTATGGATATTACCTATCTATATGTTTTTTTCCAGATTCGGTCATGAAATCAATAGAATGCTGAAAACTTACTAAAAAACTGCACAACTGAAGTTAATGATAAATTAGCACAGTGTAGTCTTTCCAGATAAATTAATTTCTCTTACTATACATATAGAGCCATAAAGACTTCTGCCATTTGAGCTACTAAAATGGTGGAGTGGCCTGGTGGCCTAACGTTGCGGGAACGAAACTGGACAATTATTGAGATGTGATTTATTCATACATTTTCTGAATTAATCTAAAATACTGCGGTAGAAAAGGAACACATTATGAGGAAGCCTCGATTTCTAACTCTGAAATCAGTAACTTTTAGTGAGTAAGCGTGGTGATCAATACTCGTTTCCTCAAAACGGATGAGGGGTATCCCACGCTACATTTGATAATGTGTCACTGCTGTGCCGTACAAAATATGTTCAAATTACTCAGAATAGTTTGCATGCAGTTTATAAAGATTCCTACACATTACTTGCTAAGCTAGGCTGCAAAAACTTATCGGAGGATACATATGCTCGAGAAAAATCGACCAGCTTAGCTCAGCGACAGAGAACCAGAGTTGTCGTCATAGCTCACAGAATAAGCTGAAGTGGCAATGGGCCAGCCGTAGATTATATCGATAGGAGCCGTCCATTAGACGTAAAACCGATGTCCGTAAGGGTAGACGAGTTCTTGAGTGGAGACTGCGAATCGGCAAGCGTAGGTGGGATGCCCTCAGACGTGCGTGGAGCGACGAACTTCTCAGGGTGGCTGGTAGGAGCTGGATGAGAGTTGCTGAGAGTCGAGTTGAAAAAATAAATGCAGCTAAATTAAAAGTGCGGCACAAGAAAAAGTGTGCAGTATCCCTTACTAACGTTCCTACTTTGCATAGAAAAATGGACTCACAAATAGTTTATTAAATGTTCGTAGATACGTGTCCTGCATTTAAATTCTGCAAAAATGATTTTACATAGCATTGCGTTTTGGCTCATTATCCTGTACAAGTTTCTTTTCATAGAAAGCTTTCTTGGTTTTATGCCAGGACTGAACATATTCTATTTTGAATACATTTGCTTATAATACACCTACTTACTGGAAATAAAAATAGGTTTTATATTGGTGTGAATGGACAAAAGAGTCGTGTTAAGTTTTTGTTTGTTTCCTGAATTGCAAGGGTTGTCTTACATATCGGTACTAAATTGAAGAAGAAGTTTAATAGAAAATACTTTTTATTTTACTCTACGTCATAACTTTAATCTTCTAGCATATGTTACCTTATGCATTTTTAAGGTAAATTAATTGTTAAAACGGAAAATCCCCAATGCGCACATTATTACGTGATTTTCTTAATTTTCCTGCTTAAGTTACCAAGCGTCAAAACGCATACAAAGCAATGTAGCGCACACAAAGGATGTTGACCCTTTAAAATAAATTCTGATTTTAATCAAAGCTTACCGAAGAAAATGAAGAATGACTAATTCCTAAAAAATGTTTTCCAAGTAAACTGCGTGATTCTGCAAATAAAATAACAAAAAGCGCATTCGCTGTCAGAATTCGCAATTACATGTATTGTAGGTATACTGTACGTTTAAAAATTTTGTAAATGTACGATAAGAGACAATAGCTTAGCTGTCAAATAAATAATTGTGTCTTGGAAAAAGTAGGTGGTTAGGGTTTGCCAGCTTTTAAGTTATTGACATTCCCAAATTGTATGGTATTTTTTTGAATTATTCTCAAACAGTATTTTTTGCTATGTGGTCAAAACACAGGTATCTAAAGTAATACTGGCATTTGACAAATGTAAAGAAGCTACCTATGTTTTTATTCAAAGGCTTTACTAGTATTTCGTATTAGTAAAGCCTTTGAATAAAAACACTTACAAGCATAATCATCCCTAAAATATGATTTTGTTTTCTTAAAACCTTAATTTCAGTTGACTAATCCCTTGAGCTGGCACCACCATAGAGTGGGCCATCTGTCAGCGCACGGGGCGCAAAATATTTTATAATTATACGAGAACATACGTGGAATAGCAATCATTCTCTGGTCCAGTCGCGCGAATGTCCTGTGCGCGATGCGACGCGCATTCTGAACGGCTGCGTACAGCAACGATCAAGATTTCTCGGTCGCGATCTACAAACAGGTGCTCGACTGGTGTCGACGCGTGATTGATATAAGCAATTGAATTTTCATTCTATATTTAGATATTACTTGTACAACATTAATATTTTAATCAGGAATGTTTGAGCAAGAACGTTACAATTGCATGGAGAGTTTATGCAATCTACACATTCTTTGCATTCACTTGTCTTGTACGAGTAGAATTGAGTATAACTCGTTTTTTTTTTCAGGAACGTGATCGAAATGACAACCGAAAGCATAATACAGATGGGAACCAAAATCAGAAATCAATTCGACTTATCATCTTTCTGAGAAAATTGATGCATTTGACAAACCTACTCCAACCAAACTCATCGTAGATGAAACAATGCCTAATAGAAATTGTTTATACTTGCCACGAGTAAATTAGAATTCAAATTAATTTCAAATTCTCCGCTAACAGTCTGGAATCATCACCATCACACTCACATCCTCCTGCACCAATAAATTAATAAATTAGTGCACACGGTAGCCTCATTCCACCATCCTTCCAAGTACCAACAATGGACCCGTAGAAATAGCAGAAAATGTAATCTACTTATGCGATACGATTTACAATTCAGCTCAGGGAGATATCGCAGCGCTAATACATGTGCTTAGCGGTAAACTTAAAGAGGGACCCAGTGCCAAATATGTACGCAGTAACGATTTACAGACTATATACGGGACATAAAGTACCGAATGGTCTAGCAAAAAATTCTTGACAACAGTTATGTTGTGTCATTGTTCAGACGACGCGTACGCATATCTAAATCGTAACGTTTGCTTTATTAATGTTGTATGATTTGCGATACGCCTACTGCGGTCATTTTTCAGTTTTTAATCTTGTTAATTAATTTTGTCTTATTGAATCGTGTGTCCTTGTCTAAGTTGCTTTTTGTTTTGACATTGCATCATTACTGTTGGGTTTCTTTTAGTATCTATGTCAATTTTAATCATTAGTCGTTAAAAGTTTACGTTGCAATTTACATTTTTGATTTGATTACATCTGTTCAATCAAGTCTGTCTTCTTCTAGCTGTTAATGAAAAATCTCATTTTGAGACTCTTTTATAGTATTAATGTTACACTCAGCCATTCGTTTCTCGCTAATCAGTTAATTGTCTTGGTTTTATACGCTGATTATTTTTTTCTTACTTGATTCAAAACTTGTTTCTGTTTTTGCGACGTCTAAGATGAATCAAGGTAAGGGTGTTGCAGATTTGTTTCTACCCAACTTTGCTAGTTATAACAATCAGGTTTCTCCCGCGGCATCTCACAATAAAGCGGTACTTTTATTCTAAGATACACATCATAAACGTGAGTGTTGTCCATAAGTACATTGTGTACATCTATGAATGTCTTTATTACCGTGTTTTAGTCATTTGTAAGATTTTCTCATAATGATTGTCCCCCAAAACGAGTGTTTGTGCCGTCAAAAGCTTTTGTCTAATCGTTGTCATGACTCCGGTTCACATTTGCTCCGATATAGTCGTTAAAAATGTCGTTTGTTTTTTTTTTGTATGTGAGTCTTTTATTGTGCCTCATTGTTGTTATTAATTTCATGACAGCCATTTTCATTAAAGTAAAATGTTCAGTTATATTTCCCGTTGCTTGAGGTTTTTTACTATCGCTTTTCTTTATTTCACTCCTTTCGTTGTGCTTTTAACATTCGTTCGTATTTTGTTCATATTTTTCTTCACAGTACATTGACACCAGAAACATCTCTACCATCATTAGTGGGTAAACTCTTATCAATAGGAGGTGTTATATTGTACATTAATCATGATAAGCTGCTGGATTCGACTTTACTTTTTTTTATTAATCTTTGAGGTGATACTATTGTTTTCTTTTGGATTGTATGCTTAACGAGTCGTGTCCCAGTATTTTCTGTAAGAGTATTATTTTAAGATCAGGTATAATTCAGAAGAAACGGATAAGAATTTTGAACAGAACCTCAAGTCTGTAATTAGGTAAATGGTGAAAATGTAGGACTTATGATCTACACCCATTGATTCGAAAATCGAGATGAGTGGCGTGCAATTGAGGAGGTTTATGGCCAACAGTGGACTGCAGTAGGCTGATGATGATGATGACTGTTAAGTACTGCAATATTGATATTCCTGCTGTAATAATCACATACATATCACTAAATGTCGAAGTCAAGTTAACGATCTCTCAGCTGACCTTAAGGGTCGGTGGACCTACGAATAATGATCAATAAAGTAAGGATGGATTACAAAGTGAATATTATACTAGAGTTATTTGTATAGTTGGTTTAACAGAAAGCCTTTATGCATACTAAGTGGAAGAATTATTAAATGAATGTTGAAATCTTGGCACAGTGGCTCCCGATGTTACCTATTTATCCTTGATCGTTTGGCACTAACCAGTGAATAAACTTCTTGCTAGATTTAACGGACTTTAGTCTCTAAACATTTAGTTTTCCCTCTTACATCTAAACTAGCCTTTTTGTTCCAAACTTAATTTATATGTAAGTAATGTTTGTGTGTTTGTTTCTTTAGGTCAAATCTTGCAAAACAAGCAAAACAGTTATCCACAACCGATTGAGCTGATATTTTGCATATACGTTTAGTTTAGTTTAGATGACAATGCATGGTTAGCCAAGTGAAGGCATTCTAAATACAATATGGCGGACTCCTAAAAATGGCAGACTAGTTATTTTGTATGCACCACCATGATCTGGGTATCGATCAAAAGGGTTTGCTGAGAATATTACAAAAAAAAAAGAAATCGCACCTGTATTTTTTAAATGTTTTTACTTTGATAACAAACTGCAAAGGATTTGCTCTTATGATGTCGTTGTAAATATCTTCCATGCCTGATGCTTCCTGGGCAGACTGTCAATCACCACCCACCACGAACTACCTAGCAACCATCTACCACAAACAACCATTAAATTGTCGACTTCCAATTGTTTTGTCATCCTGGCTAGAGATTTTCTTATTTAGTTCATTCCGATTCGAGAGAACAAGATCAAATCTATTCAGTTCGTCCCACCATGTTATTTATAAGACACAGAAAAACATATTTTCGAATATCCGATACGTAACAAAAATAATTATCTGATGTAAATATTAATGAGGTGTAATGAAATGAGTAGAATAAATTTTTACTACGCTCTTCATTTTATTGGCAACCATTTTACCTATATATTTATCATCACGCTTATTTTTAGCTTCGGTGTTATTAGAGACAGTGTCGTAGAGGTAAAGAAAATTAATTGAGTGGAATTTATTATTTTGATGATTTCAAAGTGACGAAGAAAACATGGCCGATGGGGCCGCAAAGTTCTGGAGTGGCGTGAACCGCTAGACGTTGCGTTGGAAGGCCTCCCACGAGGTAGATGACCTGGTGAAGGTTGTGGGGCTCCGATGAATGCGTGTCGCACGGACCCTGTCCAGCAGTGGACGTCTTTCGACTGAAAAAATGATAATGTCGAAGAAAAGCTTCTCGCTGCGGAACCCTTTTCTCGGGTATCGTACTAGAAAGTCAAGGAAAAGTAACTTGGTAAAAGTTTCGAGAATTAGCTGGAACGGGAAATCTAAGGACTGGTCATTGTGTCGACGAAGTCTCAGAGTTCTCTGGGACTTCGTCGAGCTCCATTGTCTCGGCGCTTTTTTGGTGATCGCCACTGTTGATTCTGGCTTTCAGGAGTTACAGTGGGTTGGTCATCCTTGGAGGAAGCCTATGTCCAGCAGTTAACGTTTCTGCTAAAGTGATAATGATAATGATGAACTCAACGTTCTTAATGCTCTGGTGGGTGACAACATAACAATATCCCGTTGTTTTTACTAGTATATTTATTTCTTTACTTAAAAACACAATTTTAAAAACAACAGGGTCCAAGCTGTCAGAACTAGGGTCGGGACTCCAAAGAAAGGAACCTCCTAACAATACAAGCCATGTCCAGGAGTACCGCTTTCTGAATCAAGTCCTTGATCGATATACGACTATCGGTACATGATTGCTAAGTCTACACCCCACATGTCGACAACCTCGCAAGTTAAGTCTCGTTATTTATTGTTATGGTATTCAAGAACCAATGTTTTTCAATGAACGTCCGTGAATGAATAATCCAGGATAGCCAGACTCTTTGGTGTCTGGTCCTCGCCTCATTCACTGAATGAATTTCGAAATGGTATTCCGTCACACCAATAAAAACAATAAAGCTAAACGTTGACAAATCTATTAAAATTACGTAAACTGATTTCGAGAAATATCTTGGATGACATCCAAAAAGAGGCGGCCAGTAAAATGGGCCATTTGAAGCTTTCATAAACCTCACTGTCTGCCTAGCCTGTTCCCGACAATGGGGGTCGGCTTAGCTTGGATACCAATAATTTACATCGTCTACCTATCTGACTTCCACAACTCAGTTAGCACTGAATAATACGATACACCTTGATACTGCAGCTGGTTGTCACATTATCGAGCCACTGACTACTTGTAACGGCTGTCATAAATCTACAAATGACAGAGCTTTGCGAGTCATGAAGAAAACTCGGCATGAAAATCAATGTTCACCCATCCAAGGACCAGCCTTGGCTAGCGGTGCTTAACCTTGGAGTTATTTTGCTTTGAGCTCTTTAACCACATTCCTGTTCCATAAACAGTGTAAAACAAATGTTTTATCAGATTCGTTAGTGTTCGTATCAATAATTCATAGCGTAACGATGTTATGTACATCGGCACCCGTTACTTGGAAGCCTTACTCCGTTCATTAGTAGTTTTATCGCGACTCGCTTTGGCAAAACCGCTGGGCCACATAGCTATGGGCGTGGATGAAAGTTTTCTAGAAGTGGCCGTTGAAATATGAATATTTTGATAAGTACCTATGAAATGTGTAAATAGACTCTTCAAGAAACCGTCGACAAAGCATTATGTACATCAAACTAAGTAACTCTACGCAAAAATAATAGGGAAGCCGACAAACTAATTAGTCCGTCAGTTAGATGATCAGAAAATATTTGACCCATATTTTTTCTTTTGTTACGTTAACCAAAATTGACAAAGATACGACGCTTTTAAAATTTTCAATACGTCACGCCGCGGCGCCGTGGTATAATTTTTAGTGCGTTTTGACGTCAGGAACTCACGAGCCCTCACTCCCGAGTTTTTATGCGTTTCATCTTTGTCAATATTCATTGATTTACAAAAACAAAAAACACGTGTCTATTATTTTACAATACTCTAACTGACGGACTAAATAGATTTGCAATTTTTTGATAATATCGTCATGCTTATTCCGGGGAAACGGCTTTTTTTTGGGGTGAAAAATCTCATTTTACGGTAGAACTCAATGTAACAAATGGTACGGGGTTTGTGGAGGTAAAGTGACAACATTAAAAACAGTTGTGACAAAATTTGGAACTTTAACTTCCAGTAGCTCAAATGATTGGCTCAAATTATTCGTTATTGGGGGTCAGAGTTCCCAGATTTGGCCTAGAACAAAACATATATCGAGGGGAGAACAAGTGCCTTTCGGCTGCGTTAAGGTTACTTTTACACCCGTTATTTTTACAATGAAAATGTAAAGTTTTAATTAAACTATATACATATATAGAAATATTAATGGAATTTAAGCACTAAAAGTTAAGTTAGCAGCTTATATAAACCACAAAAACTTGTGATACATAAGAGGCAGGCGATGTTGTATGGATTTTCCTTCAAAACTGAGGACGCTAAAGTTAACTAACTTAACAAAACAAAAACTAACCGAACAGGATACTCAACACAAGCTAAATCATCAGTTGGCTTGTTCAAAGTCTCGTCTGGAGGAAAACTAAAATATCTTACTGCCTACTTTGACTGATTTCTATCGCGGGACTTGCCAAGCTACCGTTTGGGTAGTATCCTTAATGCTTCCAATGTTTAAGTGTCGTCAACTATTGGAGGATTCATTTTCAAAACTCACTTTTGGTCTTCTAGACCTAGGGGTTCACATCGTCGCGCGCGTCCGTGCGTTGTATGTTACTGAAACAAAGATTTTTAATAAGTAGTTATTACTACGCGCTAAACTGAGGTTCTGCATGTTATTACCTACAGTGCTCAAACTTGGTCCTTGACCGAGTCGCAAAAGTCCAAACTCAGGGTTTGCCATAGGGCGATTGGGCGTATGGTGTCTGGTAGCAATTGGATGGGACTTACTGAGAATCAAGTTGAGTGGCATTCGATTGTCTAGGCCTATGTCCAACAGTGGACTACTATATGCTGATGTTGATGATGGAATGTAGCCTATTGTGTATTAAGCTCAACGATCGATTTCGCAATATCACAACACGCTCAAAAACTGAAATCATGGACTTGGTCAAAAAGGCTGCTGGGTTGAAGTGGAATTGGGCGGGCCATGTCTGTTGAATGCATCAGCACCGATGGGTCAAAGTCGCCACACATTGTGTGCCAGAAGACGGGCATCGTCGCCCAAGGGAGGCCTAGAAAAGCCGGCATGACGACTTCTAGGCGTTTGTGAGAGAACAGTGGAAGACTCAGTGTTTTTTCTTGCTTTTATTAATATTAGTTTTTATGCGAAAAAACTTGAAGTTCGCCAAAAAAAAATACAAAATATTATCAAAATACAAAATATTCAAAATATTGTTACAAAATATTATATATTAATACAAAATATTAAATACAAAATATTATGTGGATGTACTGGAAATGGATGGGGCGTGTCCTGCTCCATCCATTCCCAGTACATCCACGTAAGTATTGGTACGCCGTTCATATACAGTTCGTGTATTGACGATTTAATTACATTTTGATCCGGCTACCAGTCGTTATTGCGATGTGGGTGTCCGATATAGGTATGCAAATTACAATCGCTTGGTTCAACATACTTAGGTGTCACGTCGGCACTTCTTTACATTTCCATATCAATAGCATTTTAGTAATGAATAATTAATATACTGTGTATATTAATATAATTGAGAATCGCTTAAAAGGTATGCGTTAAAATGCAGTGATCGTTCGGCTGTATTTGATCCGTTTAGATTAGTAAATAAACTCGTGTTTTTAAGCATGTTTTGCACGAGTATTGGACATGATTTTAAATGCGTTATCGTACGTGAAGAAATGCTCGTTCTAATTTGGTCGAGTAAATGTGTGTCTTATGATAAGTTTGTTGGAAAATTAGTCATTGAATGTGAATGGGCGGAATAAGGTGATTAGGTATGGATAAAGCTGGTCTATTTAGATCTTTAAACGGCTTGAATTGTCTGAGTTGAAAATGTAATGAAAAATTGAAAAATAGTAGTAGTAGTTGAAAAATTGTTTTCAACTAAAAACAATTGAAGGGAAATGGAAATTATGTTTTTCCGACTCCTCCGCTATTTTTTTCTGATTAATCGTTGCGGGATCGAAGATAATTGAATTATGTCGCCATTGTTAATTCTAGTTCTCAGGAAATGCAGTGAGTTGGCAATCGATTGGTGGGCTTGTCCTAAAAAGAAAAAAATAACTGAAAATGCTATTGATCGCAAAATGTCTACAATATAATTATCAAACATTATAAAGCATGATTGTTCGCAGTAACCACGTTTATCACCAACTAAAACAAGGATAAAGCTACGTCGAAAATTTTAAACCATCATTAAATTAACATAAGTATTGTGAAACAAGCCCATGTACCTAGTTGAATCATTGTGGAAAATACTACACACAAAATACGTCTTGTCTTTTTCCGACAACAATAATGACGTGTTCCACCATCAAATTAGTGATTCCCCCAATTTAATTTAAATAAGGAAACAGAACCTTAAACTGTTTTAAATAAAGACTAAATACATCGCACACGTTAACAAATATCTAACCAAAACATATACTTAAAGCAGCAATGAATAAATCAACCCCCTAATTGCAGGGGCGGTTCATCGAAATTACGATTTTCGCCATCGAAAATGCATTTTCCGCACTGTTCATGTAACTTCTGCCGTAAGGTACATATTAAGTTAATTATAGGATTACAGTGGGTTGCATTTAAAGTGGCATTTTGGTAATATAATAGTCAGATGGCACGCCCGATAAGTGCCAACCCGATACTTGGAAAGCCTGGCTCATTACGAATTCGGGGCGCAGACGAAACGTACTTGGTCGCGAGGAACAAACGAATATAATAATTATGAGTCGAATGGATTAGGCCGAATTAACGGTTGCGTTGTTAGGAGATTATTTTTTTTTCGACACGTAGCGGGCGAGGGTTTAATCAGATTTCTAGATTCGTATCTGCGTAATCGTGTCATTGTTTCGGTTAATGTTTTTAAATGTAAATTGAAGGCCCAATGTGCCCATTTTTAGGGTTCCGTAGCCAAATGGCAAAAAACGGAACCCTTATAGTTTCGCCATGTCTGTCTGTCTGTCTGTCCGCGGATAATCTCAGTGACCGTTAGCACCAGAAAGCTGAAATTTGGTACCAATATGTATATCAATCATGCCGACAAAGTGCAAAAATAAAAATTTAAAAAAACATTTTTATTAGGGTACCTCCCCCAGACGTAAAGTGGGGAGCGATTTTTTTTTTAATTTTGACCCTGACGTGTGATATATTGTTGGATAGGTATTTAAAAATGAATAGGGGTTTTCTAAAATCATTTTTTGATAATATTAATATTTTAGGAAATAATCGCTCCGAAAGTCAAAAACAATGTGTCCCCCCCCCCTCTAACTTTTGAACCATAAGTTTAAAAAATATGAAAAAAATCACAGAAGTAGACCTTTATATGAACTTTCTAGGAAAATTATTTTCAACTTGATGAGTTGAATAGTTTTTGAGTTATATAGCACTTTTTCAAAAAAACGCAAATGATAACTTTGTTTTTCATACAAATACTATGAAAAACAAAGTTATTTTTGCTGACGAAAAATGTTGGTATTTTTAATGGTCTGGGAAGCTACGGAACCCTACAGTGAGCGTGGCCCGACACGCTCTTGGCCGGTTTTAAATATGTTGCAATAAATTCCGAATTGTTGTAAGTTGTTCGAGTGGCCTTAGCAAAGCATACATAATATCACGCTTGTGGTCTTTCATGGGTTAGACAGAAGTACACCCATTTCGCCAGTAATGACTTTGGAAAAATGTGTTCTGATTATTCAAGACTGTTATTGATGAATTAAGGCAAGGAGACGAGAAACATGACGCAAAAACATCATGGTATGGCCTGTGATCGCCATCGCCAATCCTTTTCAAGAATTTTGTGGTTATGAGGGGTGAGATGCAGTTGCCCAGTCTGTTTTTACCTTGTTTTGAGATAGACCAAGGGTTTTGCTATTCGTACTTGGTCCTTAAAGTAGACCATTGTACATGAGCCAGTTATTCCAAACAGGCCTCTCCAGAAACAGATCGATCAATCTACCCAGTCTTCTCAGGACATCCGCAATGGATCTTCGTATACCAAGAGTTTCATTCGGATATTGGTGACGCCGGCGCCGGTGTACTCGAGGAATACATGACGTTACCGTTTTCTTCTCCGCCATGAGACAGATCTTGTTAGAGACCTGTGGAAGAAATAAAACTCACTATAATTGACGCACTCAGAGCTACTTAGTGGACTCCTCTGTCAAACAGTTGATTTGAAAAAGTTTGAAGATTCAAACCCCTTGGTAGTATGAACATCATAACACTAATTTGACATCTTCCCAGCCACCTAAACGGGACTAGAACTAAGCGTGCGTTTTGCATCGTGAACAAAAATGGTGCATCTTCATCCCACATACAATCAATGAGTATGATCATGATCTTAGTTCTCATTACATTCATTTAAGGGAATCGTCTTCTAAAATCCCACACTTTTTAACAACCAGTCGTGATGTGCACGAGAAATCAACCCCGAAAGAGCAACTTGCCCGCGAAGTATAATGCACCCTACTCGTCAAAATATATAGTTTTATTTTACTTGACAGCTGTCAGTTTGTGGATGCGGTCCTGCATAGGCTCTTGGACATCAAAAACACACCGCTCTTAATGTATGTGAGAATTGTGAATCTCAAGTTTTGGATTACCATTTAAACAACATATGTTATTTCCATGTGACTACTGTTTAACAAAAAACAGTAGCTATTGTTTGAATGCATATAGATTGATTATTATTCTGACATTGTGGTCATTATGGGTCTGGTGTCGTGAAGAGCGTATATCAGTGTTGAAGTCAGAATAAAAGAATGGGGAGATTCATCTTCATCAGCTGTTTCTTTCGGTATACTAGAAACAACTGCGTTGGTTTTATTGATGGTACAGATATTTTAAATGTAATTTGCCATACGAACACCTACTTAGCTTACACCAGTGCAACGTGTACCTAATGCAACACAGGTGTGTATAACGTGTATACTCAAGTATAACGTGTAATGCAACATTCATTTATTATACCCTGCCCGCTATGTTAGACATAATACGTCAACCCTTGAGGCATTCTAGCCTTTTCCTTGATTTTTTCTTGAATATCCAAGTAGGTGCATTAGACACACCATTGCAGAAATATGCACCTAGGTTGTAGGCGGTTTACCCAGGGTATGCCAAGGAGTTTGCCGAAGAGCAGACGAACAATAAAATCCACGATATTTATCAACAAATTCAATAAACGCCATCTAATTTATCGATGTTGCCATTGCGAAAATTATAAGCAACGGACCAACGCACGTTCCCATTTATAACATTAGCGAGAATAATATTCTACCGTAAGCTCAGCTCATTATTATAAACGATGTATAATTAAAGGTTACGGCTATAAGTCCGACAATTAAATCTCGGATCAGCGCTGCAAGTTCCCACACCCTTTGATTTGATTGTGATGTAACTTGCTGCGAAACAAGCGCTTTAGGCTAAATCAATTAATCGCAATGCTTCGATAGTTTTGTTCTATGGAAATAATTGTGGATAGGAAATTGAGAGTTCTGAACTTCTTCTTTCGTATTTGCAAGAACTTTATGAAAATTAACAAACTTAAGACGCCTGCGGAGCATGCGTATTTCATACAAACGTAATACCAAAATAATTTGTAAATTAAACATATTCCTAAGGTAGTGTATATTTATTTCGATTGAATTACAGAATATCTAGGTTCCCAAATATATATTTTGATTGGACACTGATTTTAACAAAAGTTATAAGAAAAATAAGTTTTCTATGGAAAGTTTAAATTCCTTATATCTCGTCTTTGTATCATTGTCCTCTCAAAAAATATATTTGGGAACATAGATATTCTGTCATCCAATCGAAATAAATACACACTAGGTTAAGGATATGTTTGATTTACAAATTATTTTGGTATTACGTTTCTATGAAATATGCATGCTCCGCCGGCCCCTTAAGTCATATGCCTAGCCTTTTTCAAAATATGTAGAGGTATGTAGGGGTGTATGTAGCATGAAATCTTTAGGTTAAGCCGTGCTTGCCTAAGTTGGTCTGTGGATGGGTGGCCACCCTTACATACCGAGTTTCCTCCGTGCCTCGACGGAAAGCACGTTAAACTGTTGGTCCCGGCTGTCACTTGTCCATCTTTGGGAGTCGTTACAGGTAGTCAGTGGCCCACAAAGTCTGACAACCAGTCTTAGCAAAGTGGTATCGTATTACCCCGTAGTAACTGGGTTGTGGAGGTCAGATAGGCAGTCGCTCCATGTAAAATACTGGTATTCAGCAGCATCCGGTTAGACGAGGCAAGGCAGACGTTGATGATGTAGCATGAAAGCCAGGAGCCTACCCCTACATCACACATCTTACGGCCATTTTCAATAACTCACTGTTTGGTTTCGCTAGGTTGCTATTTTTGTCTGTTTGACATTTTGCTTGTTGTTGTTAGAAACATCGATAACTACGATACGTGGCTTTTATTTACTGACAGTTATACGTAAGTAAGTTATGGAAAACGAGCCTTAGTGGGGTTAATACCCTTGCTAAGAGTAGTTGTCAGATTTTTGAGCCACTGACTGCCTGTAACAACTGTCAAAAAATTTATCGAAATGGCAACTGGGACCGAAGCGAAGGATCTCATCGGGGTGGCGAAGACTGCTATAGGCATGATGATAAAAAAGGTAGAAAAAAGGAGTGGGAGAACGAAAGATCAGAGTGGAGTGGTTACGATCCGGACTGTTGGTATCTTCTCAAATGGTTTCAATTCTGTCAAAAAAGACAAAATATAACAGAAAGAAAACCATCAAAATGTTTTTCGTTAAATGAAAAAGAAGCATTTACAAGTTCAGAATTGAACATCTCTTCTCTTGTATACCTATTTGAATTCAATCTCAATGGATATTAAAGATACTGCACTTAAAATACCAACATCATTTTCACACAGTCAATCATAGAGCAATGCGAAAAATTTGCATAAAGATTGATTCCATTCAAAGAAATTGTGAATACGCCAACATAAAGCGCTTTTGCGCTGTAAGTTCGCAGTATAACGATTATATGTAATTGCTTTGCAATTAGGACAATCCGTGTGCCAGCGCTGCAGCGTTTGCAGCTAATTATGAGTTCAAGCGATAATTACTGCATTGAGGAAACGTGGCTTGCAAGGAAAAGAATAGCGATCTCTGTTTTGGTGGGTAAGTAGTTAACTGTGTGTGTGACTTATTTAATGTAAGAAAGAATGCATATTATTCATCACCCTTCCAAGACTTTATGTTTATGAAATAAATTTCCCTTTCCGAGACGGGCTGCAGACTGCAAACTGCAAGCGACATTCATAGAAACAAGTGGTGTCGCTTGCAGTTTGCGGTCTGCAGCCCGTCTCGGAAAGTAACCTTAGGTTAAGGATGCAAGAGACAAGCTATAGACAAAATTGAAACGGTACCTTCACGAAGACTACAACCAAGAATTATGACATGAACTTGTATTTACTGTGTCTTAAGGATGTGACAAGTGATGAAACAGGTAAAATGTCTTTATAAAAGACCTTTCCTACTCGACCTGACTATAAACAGCAAAACGAATGTGTGATTAAATGTAAAAAATCTTAAGTACCGTCCTCGTACCCCAAATACATACACAACATACAAAAAGAATTAAAAAACATTACAAAGACAACAATCATTTACGTAAGTACGCACAAGACATATCGTAAGTACCCGCATACCAGCATTTGGGCATTTAGAAAGGAGTACGCAATTAAAATACGGTTTAAAACATACAAACAACGAGGCAGGACAAATTGTTTTTTCCTCATGTTCGTGTATTAGTATTCTACACACTATGTGCGTAAAGAAATTTGTGACCTTAGCAATACAGAATGACTCATTTTAACAGCCGTTATTTGGCAATAAAATTTTCTAACAGTTGCTTCTTGGACCTACTTTGCAAGCAAAAGACATCATTAAGTGCTTGTAAACGTATCGGGGCAAAGTAACAGTAGCATTCATATAAAATTATGATAATTTATGATAGTTAGTGAGCCTTTTGAGAAATTTTTGGCCTTTTTCTAGGAAGATTAAGCAGTTGAGGTGAATCAGATACTAAAAATTCAGCGGACAGTCGAGTACACTCGGGTTAAGCGGTGCAATTGGGAAATTTCGTCGCGTTGTTGACGCATTCCGGAAAGTTGTAAAGCTCGCAACGAATACGATTGTTGTACGCAAGTGTACCTTACTTAACGGCTAAATCTATGTTAGCAATCTGTTGACGCATAAATGTTCTGATGAAGATACTAAAAGAACAAAATAATTGAAATGTCTCTGTATCTTTTCATTATAATTTATTGATTCTAATTTTGTGTCAGTCAGTTGAAGTATACGCTGCTAACCACCGGACGTTTGCTTTTGATTTATCTCCGAATATTACATTGGCTGACGAGCCTGGAGATTTCACGTGTGGAACGGAGGACAATAGTTTTTAGTAGGTTCCTCAAAAAATTAAACAAAACCGTAATGCAGATTGCACAAACCAAGTTGAAGGACATCAGCAACCATGCAAAAGGACTCAACCAGACATTCACAACAAAAGTAAAATAAACATGAAATTAAAGAACCTCGCACACCGTGACGGCTGACTCATATAATTTCACAAAATGCTCGTGTTGAACAAAATGTTCCTTACAACGTCCGAGAAGTCGGTAATTACAATAAAACACTTAATGAGATGCAAGTGGGTGGGGTCGTTTAAAAGGTAGTAAACAAAATTACTTCGGCCCACGTTACCAATTAGTTCAGCTAGTATTAAATCGAACGTTCCCTCGAAACTTTGAATTAAAACCTTGCACGCCACGTAAATGTGAATAATTACGTATTTAATAATGCTTTTGTTCTCTCGACGAGGAAATTCAAGTAATTCAATTGTGTTTAAGACTGTTTAATTCGGTGTAACAACGCTGTACGCTTTCTAGAACCTGAGTTTTTGTTTTTAGGGTTCAGTGGGAATGGGGTGGTGTGATTGAGCAAAAATTGTGTTGTTTAAATTATTATTCATAATCTTAATGCACACAAAATTTAAAAAACGTCTACACACTAATTAAAATACATATATAGCTAATGAACAATGGCGAGTTTAACTCAGAATTGGGTTTTCTTACAGCAAACCTTACTTCTGTTGCAAGATCTGCAGAAGAGGATATACTTATGCGCATAAACAATAAAGTTAAGGCTCTGCACACACCGCAATCCGATGGATGTGGCATATTATGCGTTGAGCGAGATATACTCCGGTATATACTCCTCCAAGCTGTCGCTGTCGCGGGTCCACTCACTGAGCGTGAAAGGTTACACAGGAGCGCAAATACCGAGCACCGCCCAAAACACCCTATTTCTGGTTCATACGCAAGAAGAGAAAGCTTTTCTCATCAGCCAGGGATACGGCTCCGGCGAAGGGTCGCGCACGCTAACCATCCACGAGGCCCAGGGTCTTACCTTCGACAGCGTGATTATCATCAACACCAAGTCTAGGAGACTCCAAATCCACGACAGCATCTCCCACGCGGTAGTGGCGGTGTCGAGACATACAGTCAGTTGCGTCTATTACACCGACGACGCCGATGACGCCACTGGCCGCTTTGCAAAGAGAGCGATGGATGCGCCAACTAAAACGGTCGTTGAGTACAACCTGAAGACGGCCATGCAGCATCGAGATGCAGTCGTTGTGGAAGCTTTGCTCAGGCTAGCGAAGTCCCTGATCAGACGACGTAATTAACAAAAAAAAAAAAAAACCCATAATAACCCCAAAACCCAAAGCCAATACATCCCACTCCCAAACAACTCGTTACCAAAAATAGATTATGGCAAAACTGCATGGCAGGGTGAGTCTGTCATACTCACGTAAAAACAGTGCCGATGGTGGCGTTGCACATCAGTTAAATAGCTAGGTATAGATTTTTGTTAATTTTAATTAGTGGTTAAGGAAACATCAACAACTGTAAAAAAAAAAAAAAAAATTGGATGGACTCACGTAGATCTTAAGTTACTAATAATAAGCTCAGTCTAATGTAACGTGTCCAATGATGGAGCACGATCGTAGTTTTAATTTTTTTCTTTTAAATCAATCAAATAATTAATAAAATGTAAATAAGAGCGCGGATCCCCCCACGTCTGCGGTAGAAAACTAATTATAAAAAAAAAAAAAAAACAAACTTACAAAACTTATTTACTTCTATAGCGTGTAGTTAACGCCTATAACCTCTGACACACCAGGCTATAACCTGGTGTGTCAGAGGTTTGACTAACTACCTGTAACGTCTGTCAAAGATGGACAAATGACAGCCGGGACCAACGACCATACAGCCTCTAGACTCCTAATAACAGGCGACCGATGTCTGTCAACACATAAGGGGTATAAATCTTATAGCCGTCGTCACTCACCGAGTTCGAATTAGTTTCGACCACTCCTGTGAGCCGCAAACACTTCCGCATTACTCCTTTAAAAAATCGAGAAAATAGACATAATATGGCCCCGTGAATAATACGTTGGTGTGATAAAGAAAGCCGGACTTCAAGTTTCCTGAAAGACGGTATCACATTTCATCGGTAATTTAAAAGTTCCATAATCTAAATTAGATTAAATTTCTGACAATATTTATCGGAGTTCATCTTAAACTGGTCACTTGCAAAACTATTCCAAAATTATAAACACGAAAAGATTGCAAGCGATTTCCCCGTGTTTTTATTTATACACTTAACTATGTAGGGTCTTACTAACTAGCAAGAAGTATCTACCTACCTTCACCTACGTAAACACCCCATTCATTTTCTCATGAGACTTGAAGTTGACAAGTAAGTACCTGCTTATCAAGTGCCTTCGATAAGAAAACATCACAACATGGGAAGAGGGGCATAAAATTAATTTCCTTGTTTACATTAGTATCAACAGTTGTTGATAGCAGACACTACTGCCTCAGTAGACTTTGGTGAGAATATGGTCGTTTAATTTGTCCTCAAAAGTCGTTAATGAAGTCCTTGTAAAGATATCAGGATTATAATGGGTGTAAAATATTTTTTTTCTACATATACTTATTCCTAGTTCTAGATATTACTATTTGGAAGAAGCTCAAAGTTCCAACTATCTCACAAGTTTTTATTCTCAAGTTTTAATGTTATAATTTTAACGTAAATATCTCCACGTTCTATTCAATTAATCCATGAGCACAATGTACGCACAACCATCATTTTGCATAGTTACTTAGATTGAAATATAGAATGCTTCGATTTTGAAGCCATCAAGGCTTCATGAAGTGTCTGATATGAGCTTTTTGGTAGCTGTCAATACAGTACATTTTTGACTTTTCTAACATAGTTAACGCTAACTAGGCTCATCCATTTTGCCTAGCCTCTAGCTCTCATTTAATAACAAATTATTCTATACTTTCCTGAGTCTCATCGGAAGTAAGGCAGAAATATTAAGACACCTAAGGAACCCAGCAACAAAAATACAGGTCTCACTTACCTTCAACATATTATTTAGTTAAAGTAAATAACAAACGTGTGTAGAGTGTTAACAGAGCGCGAATTTAGAACAGTACAACTATTGTATGTAGGTAACTATGTGTAATGCTGAAAATTGGAAAATAACGTTTGTGTAATGAAACGCTTTTGAAACTAGTTAAATAATGTTTGTGTAACGGTTATTAACCTGCTCGATAATGTTATTTTTTTGAGGCCCTCTTATGTCTTGAAACAGCATCACTTTAGAGGTTTTTTAAGAAGTTTGCAGTTCACTTTTACTGCTTTGTCTTCTTTCAAAGAAATAACCCATTCAGTAAGTGAATTTTAGAACAGTAATGACTTATATTTTATTCGTTTACTTTGATTGCACCAAACATAATCGACGATAGACGTATACTGTCACTTATACAAATCTTCTTTGATTATTGATCATCCTACGAGCATGGCGCTTGCAACCGCGTCGAGTTATTTGGAGCTCAAAATAATTTATAATCACGGATTAATTAGTTATAAACCGTGAAAGCTTAAAGCAGTGTTTAATAATCGACGATAATTACCACTGTTTAAAAATATATTCTGAATTATAAACAGCATTATCAATATCAAACTTCAAGCGATTAAACATAATTGACAGACATAAATCGTTTTAATCACAGCTTAACCAAAAATCCGGACACCATCAAACTCAAAGGTTCAGGGGAGAAATTATAAAAAAACTTCGCCTAATAAATCAGGTTTATTACTAGAGGGGGTATAGTTAATCTGGGCCAGGAAATTAAACCAGGAATTACCATAATTGATACGGTTCAAGTGAATTGGTGCAGAAAACTGATCGCCTCACAAACTCCCTTTTAGATCCAAAGACGTCTTGCGAAAATGCCTTTAGAATTTTTTTAATGAACATCTCGAATGAGATTGCTTGATAAAAATGCCATTACGTAGGTACCTAGTTTTTTCTCATCGAAGATTTAAAAAAGTATCGCTTTCCATTCCGAGGTTGTTTGTTTTCCTTTTTCAATGAAATTGAACACTCCTAAAATTATCAACACTAAAAAGGTGTCAATAAAATACCTTGGTTATATTTGACTGCTAAAATTAAAAAGACACTGTTGTATTTTTAACCTTTTTATGCGATGATACGTAATTAAGTGGAGGTAACAGCTGAGTGCTGACATTAAGGGTTATTCGAGAACTCTACACCCAAAATGTGTTGATATTAAAACATGGAGAAATCACGTATTGATTTCTTCGATATTCCTTCCCATGCATAACTTAGACCGTTAAAGAATTTCAATGCCTTAGTCATGTCTTTTCAATTAAAACATTGGTATCATTGTGGAAGTACTATTACCAGTAAGTCTATTTTTGGCGGTATTGACATTTTGAATTTTGATGCCGTTTTCTAGAGACTCGGAAGACGCTTTGTTTCAATCAACCAGAACAAAAAAACAAACTCTTCTCTCTAATTTTAAATGAACATAAATTATAAAATTGTATTTAGCCCTTATTTATGTATACTTAATCAGCTTTTTCACTTTTTATTTATTAAAACTTTATGCACAATTCAAAACTGTACAAAGGCGGACTTAATGCCTGAGGCATTTTCTACCAGTCTACCTTAGGGTGATGCAGAGATTATACACAGTAGGTGCGGTGAATTTTTCACTCTGTTCCTCATCCCTCTAAATGGAATCAATCATGTTTCCATTGCTGACCACAATATTCAATAGAAATATCTCAGCGTAATCGGAACATGAATGAAAAAACAATCGAATTGAGAACCTCCCCTTTTAAAAGTCGTTTAAAAAGCAGAGGGTCAAAACACAGCTGTACCTACCTATTCACCGACGTCCAACAGAATCATTAAAACTTCATTACATACACAAAATTATTAATAACTTTAACGCAATTGATTAGTATCGACACGCGTCTACAATAAAAATACTTAACCCTAACTATTCGATGTATTAAAGCCTTGTTCAAATTAATCAAATCATTCTAAGATCTTATCTTGGCCGAGTGTATCTAAAATTAGAGCAAGAAGGAGCATCATTGTTTTCTCTCGCCCACAACCGGCTTGTTTTTTTATAGTGTAAAGTATTATAGATAGATATAACGGATTGTAATCATCTCATTGTGTGAGCTAAGATGTACCTATGTGCGGTATGGGAGGAAGAAAGTACTGGTTTGTATGTACAACATTTGTGTTGTTGTAAACGATGTTGCGTTGTAAAACTGGTCAGTTTTTGAAACTATTGTATTTTGTTTGTAACTAAGATAAATTTTAAAAAGCAAAAATGTTACGTCAAACTCAAGAAATACCAGAAAAGGGCAGAAAAAATACCATGATGTTACAAAATATTGCGTAAAGTTACAGGATGCTTACTGTTAGCCTGTGTCATCCCACTGCTGGGCAAAAGGTTTCCCCTATGAATTCCAAATCATGCGATTGAGGGCCCATGTAGACCAGCCCGCTTAGCATGAGACCACCGGAGAAACGAGAGAGACTCGACAAATCTTTTGTTCATCTGTCATTGAATCGACAAAATGACAGATGAACAAAAGATTTGTCGACTCTCTGTCGTGTCTACGGTAGACCTCGCAGGAGAAGGCGGGTCGAGTTAATCAGAATCACTATAGTAAGTGCCAGTGAATATCGAAATAGCGGTCAACGCCTTTTCCCTAATGTCTCCTTCGTACGAACCAAAAAAAATTAACCATGTATCGTTTTTTATTTAGAAAAAATGTTCAATATCTCGATAGATGACGATTCAAGACTTGAACGGGCATAATTTTGGATGTCAAAGTTAATAACTTTAATAAATGTAGGTACTTGAGTCAATGACCTCTATTGCGATCCTAACTGGCACTTACAATAGGATGCTTTAATTAATTAAAAATATAGCTTTAACAGTTGCTGCGAAGTTATAAGCAAAGTAAATTCAACACAGAATTTGGTATTCAAAATTGGTAATCCTAAACAATCCTTGCCACGACACAAAATCATTCACCAACACAACAAAAACAACACACTCGTACTTCTCAGCACCCATACCACCAAAAGATACGATAAAACAACATGTGTTTCTTCACCTAACGAATCTTCGACGGCATAATGAGTACGACAATGTAAAGTGGAACTGTATTTACATAATGTCAACTAAGTAGGTGTAGGAGTGTCGTATAGGTAGGTACTCCAATGTCATTAATCGAAGAGAGGAATGCTATTGTTCGGCTGTGTGTATTTTTTAACTGTGAGATGAAGATACGATTGGAGATTTAGGAAGTTGTATGAAAATGTGTTTTGGGGTGTTAGAATGTATGTTAATGTTGATTTGAATACATCACGCCTTACCCTTGGGGATTAGGCAGAGGTGTACAAGACTTAAGGCTGGGATATCTGCTAAATTCGTGACTCTATTTGTGGTGGTTTAAACTTCGTTAGAAATAATCTTAGAATAGAGTTCTAATCAGCTTGCACAACAAAGTAGTTGTTACGTGATTCACTGCGGGCCGAATAGTGCAAAATGAGTGGGTTTTATTTAATTGTACCCTCATAAATCAGTAGATCAAAATTCCAACTTTATGAAAAAAAGCGACAAATATTTGTGTGAAAAAAATAAAACTAAAACTTAATGCCGTGAGCAGTTACGAAATTTCAAAGAAAAAATGTTTCATTTTGAATATTGTCTTCATGGAGTAATAATAAAGTTAAAATGATTTAAATTGTACCAATTAAGTTGTTAAATAGCTTAGTGTAGATTTTTGTTAATTTTAATTAGTGGTTAAGGAAATATCAACAACTGTAAAGCCTAAAAGACAACAAAAAAATTGGATGGACTCACGTAGATCTTAAGTTACTAATAATAAGTTTAGTTACGAGTAGTTAGTAATGTAACGTGTCCAATGATGGAGCACGATCAATTTTTTTTTTAAATCTTGCAATAAATGTAAATAAGAGCGCGAACCACCGCGAACAAAAAATAAAAAATTGTACCAATTAAAGTTTAGAGTCATACAAGCAACATACATTTTTTTTGCACATTTATATTCACTTATCAAAGAGAAGTTACATGGAGAAAACCTCTCGTTAGCAGATACCACCCCTTTAATAGTACACCCATTTTTCGGCTATGTTTTAAGTTTTATGCAATAAGGGGCGAGCCTATTTCCATCAACCAGGCACGTGAGAAATTCCAGATGGGAAAACCTTATAACATTTTGCATGATCCGGGAATCGAATCCAGGATTACAAGCTTAGCTGTTGTACTTGCAACTACTCGACTAACAAGGCAGTCTGATCGAGTGATTTGAATAACATACCCATATTAAATGTAATTGTCTGATGTTCTAAAACAAGTGCAGAACGACAAATCGATATCAGTTTATTATACTGGTTTTATAAATTCTCAAAATGTCTGTTACCTAACAATCAAGTTATCAATACTACTACTTACTCTTTAAGAAGTTAGGTTACATTAATCGCTTTTTCTCAGGAATGGTGCATTACCTTTTCATGGGAGTGGAGACCTCCCCTCCCTCTTTGCCGCTCCACAGCGCGCGAGTTGAGTCCCGTCGCATGCATTTCACAATATAACGGTTTAACTTCGATAGATTATAATCTACCGAAAACTAATGCGTTATATTATAAGCAGTATGTTCATTTGACAATATTTCGAGATTTTACAATATCGCTAGAGATATTACAATATAACGTATTTGACAATTTTAAAATTATAAAACCCGTTAGATTGTAATCTATATAGCGAGACTGTAAACTTTCGTAAGATTTTTCGTGATATGCATGCGATGGTAGTCAACTTATGCGGTGTGGAGGGAAAATATGTTGTACCATTCCTGAGAAATACCGATTATTATAACATAACCTTAAAACACTATAAATTCCCCTAAAAAGCGTTGTCGACGGAGCTATTTCCGAGTGCAGGGTTTAAAGGAACCTAACTTACCTAACGGGGGCGTGCCCCAAGTCCCGATTATGGGGGCAGAGATACATCCGTATGTTCAGTTGACAATAATTCGAGAGTTTACAATATCGCTAGAGAGAAACACGTTATATTGTAATATAACGTGTTTGACAATTTTACGGTGACATACACATACACATGCTAGATTTCCCATCTTTTTCCATGGAGATAGGCAGTAACTGCAGAACGCCACCTAGGCTTCTACGATCCTTACATACTTACTCCTTTCGCCTCGTCCACGTTCACACATCTGGTCAGTCAATATTACAATAGTAAATGCCGTTTCATTACTGGATTAACCTTCAGGTCCACTTACGAAGTTTTCAAAACCAGCCTACCGAAAACACAATAAAAATCAATAACAGTAAACAACACCAACATAAATTAAACGCTATCCCAAAAAGGACATTTCAAAAATTACTAAACTTACTTAAAGTTTAATTTATAATTTTGAAAAGCGAATGTCAAAGAGTAAGGAGATCGTATTCGAAATTCGAACAACAATGGCGGTGGATCGCCGGTATCGACACCCCGCCGTGCGCTCGCGCATACGCCACAAAATGAGATAAAAACTTTAATAAAATCCTTATGTAAATTAAATTTGTAGGTCCTGTGCTGGGCTGAGATATTTATTTGTGATTACAGTCTATTTTGGGGATGTAGCCAGGTTTTACCGATGATTTACTTACTACTTACCTATTTTAATAACTGGTAGATTATCTTTGAAGCTGGTGAAGGTTGCGGAGATCCGCCGGATGCCAGAGGGAACGGACAATGTGGTGACAATTGGGGGAGGCCTATGTCCAGCAATGGAAGTCTTTCGGCTGCAATGATGATGATGATGAGAGTAACTTATTAATAACTTAACCTGTTAGACTGGCAGATCTATGCAGTGTAACATTACTTAATCAGCGAGTTTCACATATTAACAATAGGACAACAAAGCAAAAAGAACTAATTTACTAGACTGATTCTTCAAATTATGTACCCATTCAAGTTTTAATTTTTCTTCTTTCAAGTTCAGCTGTGAAGATTAATAAATCATTGCCAATATCATAGTTTGAAACTGAATGCAAGAACTGCTTCTGTGCACCTATACCTCTATCTTTAATATCCCCAAAGATGAATATATAATAATATAATTATACGATTAAGCTGTCTTCGATTTACAAGTCTAGGCATATAGACTAAAAATACGATCAAACAAACAGTTTCAATCCATCTTCAGTAATTTTAATGAGTTTACACACAACTTGCCTATTAAACAATTTTATTACAGACAAATATGTATAATAACTTTCAGCAGATGTACAGAGCCGATAAATTATTTTAATATCTTCTCTTACCTAATAAAATTGTTATTTCAACATAATAAACGAGAGCAGCTGTGTCCTAGTTATTTGTCAATTTAAGCTGGAGAAAATCGATTAGTTAAACGGCTTTGTCAAACTTAGAATTGACACGCGCAAAGCCGCAGGCGCAGCCTAAGGGCGTTGACTGACGAACGATACTTTACCGATTTGACAGATATTTGTCGTGTCCAAAATGGCTACCGGATATTTTATAATGAAGCATGACTTATGACTAATTAACTTTCTTTGTTTAATGTTTGTTTGGATAATTAACTGAGCATGTGGTCCTTGGTTCGATTGCCGGTTCGGGCAAAGTGTTATAAGAATTTCTTAGTAGCAACCACGGCATCCTTTTTTTTTTTTTTCTGGACGTTACACACAGCGCCATCTAGCCACACTAAGCAAGGCTTGTGTCGTGGTCACCAGACAGTTGATATACTACATATAATATATACTTTTTGTTTGTAATTACATAGGTACTTATTATACATATATAAACATCCATGACTCTGAAACAAATGTTCATGCTCATCACACAAACATTTGCTCCTACCGGGATTCGAACCCGGGACCCTAAGAACGTAAGGCAGCATCACTACCGCTGCGCTATTCGGGAATCTGGATTTGTACCCGGTTGTGACTAGATCTGACCTACAGAACACAGTTACTGAGTAATACGATACCGCTTGGTAAGACTGATGTCAGATTACAACTTCTGTGTTCATAAATACAGGGTGTAAACAACGTCATCACGAAGCCGCCAACCAAGTATACTGTATTTCAAAAATTATTGCAGGGAAACATGCTTGTGTGAGAGTGAGAGAGTAAAAATCTCTTTCACTCATCCCAGATTCAAATATCAACCCATCCTATTCAGACGTAGAATTATCACCGAAACCGCAATAATTACAAATCGTCACAAACTTAGTAACTTTACGCAAAAATTATTGCTGTTAAACGACTTTTTTTTTGCGGTGCAAAATAATGTTTAAAACATTGTGCTGATGGATGGATTGAATAGGACAGGTAGAGGTGGAGTGCGTAGAGGTGTTTAAAGTATAAACATTACATTAAAAACTCATGTTTAAAAAAAAAGTTTTCAAAAACGGACTTGGAACTTTGACCCCCTATATCCCCGTAACTAGAAGGTTCCCAGGTATGGTGTAGAACAAACTATAACGCAATGACGAGGAGAACAAATGCCTTTCGGCATCGTTTTTAGTCTTTTTAAGAAGTCGGTGACAAAAACACTAAGTAAGTAAATGAATCAAACATATTTCACCGACTTCTGAAGCTAAAGTTATTTTTCACTTTTTTGTGTTTTTTGTATTCAGTTTTATTTTTTGCAAAAAAGTTTTTTTACACTATATGCATAAACATCTTGAAACAAAAGAATGTAGTCCAAGCAATAGATAGGTGTAAAGGCGATTACATGAGCTAAACGCGAGTTTTATAATTACTAAAAGTATATGTATGATTCACTGCTTTAAACAAAACCGGAAAAATATATGATATTCTTCAGGATATATGCTAGTATGCTAGTGTTTTGAAAACATAATACAATTAATTTGACTTGATAAAAAAAATCACGAACTTATCTCTAAAAATTCTTTCAACCAAAAAAAAAATCATACTTAATATACATGCGATCATTCTGATTTTTTGGCAAATAATTCTGCAAGCAATATATTAGCATTATAGTGTTTTAGTTTTTTAGTCCAATCAATAGATTTTTTGTAAATCCATCAAAACCACTCATTTCGCACTATTTGGCCCGCAGTGACTGACGTAACAACCACTTTGTGATGCAAGCTGATTAGAACTTTATTCTAACAGCATCTCCAACGAATTTTGAACCACCACAAATAGAGTTGCTAATTTAGCTCAGCTAGTCGCCTTAAGCAAGGATCGTAGCGCGTAGCTTTCTGCACGTATCCTATTGGAAATGAGCGTGGGTGAATGTTTTGTCAATCGTTCAGCGTCGTCTGATTAGTAATCGTCTCATTTGAAATTATATTGTGCAATACTAAAATTCCTTTTATGACTGTCGCAACTCGCAAGGTGCTTTCTTAATATTTTTTGAAAGTTTGATTAAATTACTCATAAAAAAGATTTTTCTACGCACGCCAAAATTATTTACGTGAAACCGTGTTAGTAATTATAACTTTCCAAATGTCAAAATACAGGGTGTAAACAACCTCATCACGATACCCCTTAGTAAGACTGGTTGTCAGACTCTCGGATAACCACTTCAGTGTTCATAAATACAGACTGAAAACAACCTCCTGCCGGGGCTGCGGGCCTGTTCGAAAGAGATACCGCGGCCCCGGAACATAAAGGGCGAGGAATGAACATGGATGGGTTTTAGTCAGTAAAAGTCTGACACTCCCTCCCGCTCCGCCCAGAGTGGGAGAAGTCATTTGATGATTTCCCATCTTAAAAAAAAAGGGTGTAAACAACCTCATCACGATACCCCTTGGTAAGACTGGTTGTCAGACTCTCGGATTACAACTTCAGTGTTCATAAATACAGGGTGTAAACAGACTCTTCATGAAGCCGTCAACCAAGTATTCTGTTCAAAAATTATTGCAGGGAAACATGCTGGTGTGAGAGTGAGAGAGTAAAAATCTCTTTCACTCACCCCAGATTCAAATATCAACCCATCCTATTCAGACGTAGAATTATCACCGAAGCCGCAATAATTACAAATCGTCACAAATCAACTTGTAATCCAACACTGTTGTATTAACAACTGAACAGATTTACTGCTCAATAAACTATTTTAATTTATTGCCAAATGTTGGACTCGAATGGCTTTCGATTATAAATAATAATGTTGACACTATTCCTAAATTCATTACCGTTTCTATGTTTTAGTGAATGTGAGTGAATTAATTTCTGTAGTTTTGATGAGCTAATTGATGTAGCCGGTTTCTTATTTAGCGATAAAAATGGGGTATTGTGGTTGCGCTCCGAGGAATGATTTAGGTGCGCTTAGGTGGTTGCGCTTAGAAATAGGTGCGCTCTGAGGAATACCCCATACCTGTTCCCCATCTTTTTCAATGAAATTACTGGCTAAACGATGGAACACTGCATATAATATTTTTAATTTGAATTTGTGAGCGCTAATCATGGTTGCGTTTCGAGGAATAAAAATGGGCAAAGGAATACCTACCTGTATGTGTCCTGCGTATTCTATTTTTGTTAATTCCAGGAACTGATGGATGCTATTGGAGATGTCTAAATCGTGGCTCAGTTCTGGACCAACTTTAATTAGATTGCCATAACGATACGTTACGAGGAAAATCAGCTAGAAAGAAAAAGTATGGTATGTAGGAAATCGAAAGAGTACCTACAGAAGGCCTCTCCCTAGCCTTTTACCAAATATGTTGAGGGTATGTTCCGGCCTAACCAGATGCAGCTGTATACCAGTAATTTTACATGGGGCGACTGCATGACTGACCTCCACAACCCAGTTAGAGAGTACCTAAGTATCAACACACATAGTACCTATTTGTGTATAGGTTTGATTTAATATCTAAAGTTTGTAAGACCGTTATACGTGGCCCTCGAAATTCAAAATTTCTTACGTTTTTTTGCAATTTGCTGGCCAGTGCTAGGTTGTACGAGTATGTTGATTGAAACGTATGTAGCAAAATCATCAATACAACCCAGCAAGTTCATAAAGGTCATAACTGCTTTTTCAAGGTCTAAATCGTTTCTAGACCTTTATGAACTTGGAGGATTGTATTGATGAGTCAGCCCAAAATTGGCAACAAGTTTGGCACTCTCAGTAGCGTCCATCGGCTTCTGTGATGTGCAAACTACAGGACAAGCAGGACCACGATATCAAGTGTCCCATCGTTTGTGGGGCAGCACCACATTTACAGCACAAGTTATTTTTATTTTAAGTGAAGTCTTGTAGAAACTAGAGCAAATTTCCGTGCGTTCAAGCGTTTTTGCCATACCTATTATTGGAATCGAATATAACAGCTCACAACTTAGGACCCATTAATGTTAATATTTATCCGTGGTGCTAGGCAACTGGGCATATCCCAGTTGTAAACGTCCCTTTGTGCCTATTGGCCTTGTTTCGTTCTGTCTCCTGCTGATATGGAGGAAAGTGGAAATTACGGTTTTTTTCCTACTCCTCCGCTATACTTTCTGATTAATTTCATTGCGGGATCCAAGATAGTTAAATTCATTCTCTGGGACTTCCTCGAGCTTCATTGTCTCGGCGCTTTTCTGGTGGTCGCCACTGTTGATTCTGGCTTTCAGGAGTTACAGTGGTTTGGGAGTGTGTGGCGGGCTTGTCCCAATTAAAAAGTTATTTTTAAATCATTAATTTATTTATCCTACTTCAGTCCTGTAAGTTGAAAGTCTGGTTCTTGAATGTCAAATAATAATTCTTGATTAAATAATATACAACCTTGTAATTAGTGATAAATTAGAACTTAAATATAAAAGACTGACTGCTTTTATAAAAGAAAAAACAGCAATGTGATTAATTACAGTCGTAACATAAATCCTTATATTATAAACGGACGAAAAATATTCTACCAACGAATCTAAAATTTACGTTTTTATCATAACAAATTGACATTTTAATGTAATTCTGAATCACCATTTAAAATAAACAAGATTTGAATTATTAATTGGGTGTAATAATTATAATTCTGAGAAATCATAAAAAAATATAATTAAGATTTTGAAATATTCGATGACAAGATAAGCTTATTAGAATATATTTGCCAAGAATACATTATGTATAAGTATATAGGTGCGTACCATACTTGCTTATGTAATAGTAATTAATTATTTAACCAAACGAAGTTTTTGTGATGACTCAATTTTTAATAAATGCTTAAAAACGTGTCATTAATTTTTGCAAGGAATTTTTATAATTGCTTTTATGATTTATACACAGATAAGTGTTAATAACGAAATGATCGAAAACTGAACTTTTGCCTTTTGAGTTTGATTAATAGGTTTTTGTTAATTGTGTAATCAATTAATCCCAGTTTAATTAAAAATTACCATTTAAATAATAAATGATACCAAACACGGAAAGCTATCAATGAAAATAATACACTTTAATTATTATTGTGATTGAATATCTTCTGGTAAACGTTAAAATTAAATTATTTTATCTATGATCTGTGAATCCACGTGAAATGTGTTAAGTCATTGTAAAGTGTTTTTTTTTTTATTTCTCGCGAACGACGGTTGCGGACCACAGCTAATTAATAGGTACAATGTAACATAAGATCCCTGGGATCCTGGAAAGGTTCGGTTATAGAATACTTACATTTGGTTAGTTGAGTAGGTATTTTCACATCCTGCCATGAAAGGGGCAAGCCTATATATGGTACAGACCACGGCTGGTGCAATCTGGTCTAAATTAAAGGTAGGTATTATTTTCAGATGTACACCTACCACTGCTTGTCTCTGCATCACCTAAAGGTTGACTGGTAGAGAATGCCTATGGCATTAAGTCCGCCTCTGTACTATGTGCTTGAAGTGTTAAATAAATAAATAAAGTTCGCGATAAATACCCGTTTCCATATGTTTTATAGGTAATGGTCAGACATGTTATTGAAAAATTCCTGAAGGAAAAATAGTAATCGAAAATAAAACAGAGGAATGTAAGAAGACCAAAATTAAATACGGTCAAGTTAACCCACAAATAAAATCCCTTTTTCATAAGCAACCTAAATTATATGCAGAACAAAACAAGATTGATTGCCGGCAGAATAGTAACAATACAAGCCCTTAATCAATTCAAAATCTTTGAATAGTTGCCCTTGCCACAGACGGCATAATTCATTCGTTATTTTAAAACAAGCATTAGGAATTAATACACAAGTGATGCATTATAAGAGACAGTGGGCCGACACCTCTGTTTCAAGCCTTATTTATTGTACCGAGCCTTTCTTTCATAAGTATTACGGACCACCGACCGAGTATAGAAGAGTGTTTTCCGCTTGAGACCAGAGGGTATGGACAAGGTGTCAATTTGACAGCTATAATTTAGTGTAATTGTCAAAAATCTATTGGA
The DNA here is from genome assembly GCA_950022955.1 of Xestia ashworthii. NCBI lineage: Eukaryota > Metazoa > Arthropoda > Insecta > Lepidoptera > Noctuidae > Xestia > Xestia ashworthii. The sequence goes on from OX465564.1 coordinate 10,154,907, forward strand.
CTGACATTAGCTACCAAAAAGTTTATGAAAATCCTGCGGAATACTGTTTTGAAAAATTGACCACTTGTCCACGCCTTTAGAATCTCAAAATAAATATACAACTTATCTGCGCTACGAAAACACAGAACAAAAATAAATGTACCATGTTTGACGTATCGACTTAAATTTTCTTGACAAGTAACGCTACCTTGAACTGCACACCCTAAGTGGTCGTACGGTGTGCAGTTCTAATCGGTATTTACTTTTGTACTAAATAGTCAATTGGACATGTAATTTTTTTGAACTAAATGAGATTGGATCTAATATATGCAAGTAGTTACCCAGAAATAACTCAAAATAAACTAATTTTCTGTTTAAAAACGGCGATTAAAAGACTCATCCAATAGTTTATTGCTTCTAGATTTTCTTAATTAACGAATGATTTTAACGATCAATTACAAAAAGATCGTAAACAAATTTTTGAATTTGGTCTCTTTTTATTTTGAAGACTTATTATGCCTGACATTTCAAGTTTATGGCAAGGTGATATTAATCAGTTGAAGTATTTAAGCATAAAATTAACAATTAGATGACTTTATAGATATAGATTAATACATTTTTGTCAAAATATTCCACCTATTTTAGCGAAGATGTCAACCGTTAAAAGGTTTATACTGTTAAAATGCAGACCACATTATAAATGATGAGAATTGTTGATAAAAAATGAACACTTTTATGTTTTAATGTTTTATTCATAGTATAGATAAAGATTTGAGATCTAAGAATCCTTATTTTGCGCTGGTATAACACACGGCGACACACTATACATTTCCAGTATAACATAGTCTTGTTTTGTCTAGATTTCTCGTTCAATAAGAGATCCGATCCGATTTATTGGTTTTGTATAGCTTGCTCGGTCTTCGTGTGTGCCTGCCCAATATGTTAGTTCGTAAGCCTACGTCTTTTAAAGTAACTAAACTATCTATGAATACATAACATTTTAAAATTAATTATAACATGATCTGGTAATGAAGCAATATTTATAACAAACAAATATTAACGATAATAATTATTGTCCGTGTGAGTATACTTAATGATGATTCATTATATTTTTAACCATAGTCTTTTACCTAACCATTGACCATTAGCTTTTCTTCGACCGCCACTGCCAGAATAAAAAAGTATTCTATCTTTGTATTGTATTGTATCCAGGTCAAGTTTAATCGGTGTGTCAATATCATTTATACTCGATTGGACAAGGTGACAGATGTTTTATTAAACTTTCTTTAGCATTTACAATTTAAGTAAGGATACATACCGGTCCAATTCTCGTAGATCCAAACAGAGCCCACCAATATGAATGAGTCGCCCTTGGCGTCCACTTATCGGACGATTGTTTTCGATAGCGCACACATTATTACCAGCCTCTCGACTTTCGACTACCAACCTCTACATAAATAATTAATGTATGTATGATTGACGTAGGTGACGGGATATGAATAAAAATATATGCAGAAATACCACGCGATAGGCAGTGCGTAAAAATGCAGAGAAATAAATAAATAAAAAATTAAAATAATGAAACGAAACAAAACAATATTTGAATATTGTATAGTCACTAACCTAAACAGGAAATTTGAAAGTGGCGCCGGTTACTGAAAAGTTGGCTGGTAATCGGTGGGCATGTGATGCGGAAGAATGAGGAAGAAGCAAAAAAAAAAAAGCAGATGAAGATCAAAGATGCGATGAATGGACAGTGTAAAGGATGATTATGACAAGAAATGAGGTGTCTGATGAAATTACGAATAATAGAGAAGTCACTAACGATGACAGTTCATGAAATAGTTACAACACGATCTCATGGTGCCTTTTTTCCGGGGAATGACTCCTCCCGCTCCGCCCAGAGCGGGAGGAGTCATTTGATGATTTCGGAGGAGTTGTTTGAGGAGTGTCAGACTTTTACTGACTAAAACCCGTCCATGTTCCTTCCTCGCCCTTTATGTTTCGGGGCACGGTATCTCTTTCGAACAGTCCCGCAGCCCCGGGAGTTAGGGTGCCTAGCAAATAAATTCCTTGGTGGTGCAGTCATTAACAACCTGCTACCTACGTACAATATCAAATGAAATTCTAAGAGTCTGTTTTGAAATGTACCGACAGCTGATATGCGCATATTTCCATAAAACCACACTCTTTGATTTTTCTGAAGCAATTTTTCTGTAAAATATAATATGCCAAGTTACTTTACAAGTAGTCACTATTCTAGAAGCGGTGAAATAAAACCTTGCTTGTTTTTACGTTTAATACAATTTCGACAATGCAGCATTCTATTTTGATAATTTCCAAGCAAAACAAATAATAAAAAAGACATTAAAACAGTGGAAATAAATAGGTTGTTACACTAGTTGTTTTTCCAAAAACATTACTTACTGAACTTTCTGTACGTTTTGATATTTTTTTATTGTCTCTACTTGAGACATCAATTCGGCGCCCGTCGGCCTACGTTCATTTACGTTAGTCTTACAAGACATAGCCTAAAAGAATAACTTTCATAAAAAATCAGAACAGTCAGTTGTCCAACTAATGTGTACCTGTATTTGGTACTCTGTATACAAAAAATATGAAATGTTTGCTTATCATTATTTCGTACGGAGGCGACGGAACTTATTTTTAGACGGGCACTTGTAATTGTCAATACAGTAATCGAGGCCTCTTAAGAATAATTTTCTTACACGGTGGCCCAAAATAAGAACTGTAAGTATCTTATTTTAACTAAGTGTTTTGATTTTCTTATGTAAATTAGATTCGAAATACATAAATTGAAGCATTGTGCCGTCCTTAAATTAATTGGGAATTTGGGACAAGAGCTAACCAAGTAGGTTATGTTTCTATTAAGATTTTTTATAGATAACTCAACGGGGACAGCGGGCATAATTTGAAAAGTATTTATTACAATAAATTAACGGGGACAGCGTACGGGGACAGCGTACGGGGACAACGGGAAGTAATATTATTTATTTTATTAAATTCCCTTTGTCCCCTTTAACAGGGACATGGACTACGGGGACAACGGGAATACAGGGTAGGTACATATTGAGGAGCTCGTGACTTAATAATAACAGATGCTCGTAATAATCTTGTTAGTTAGTTAAGTCGTGCTTGTCTAGGTTGGTCTATGGATGTACCACCACCCATTTTATACTAAGTTTCCTCTGTAAGTCGGAAAGCACGTTAAGTCATTAGTCCCGGCTGTCATCTGATCTTTGACAGTCGTCACAGGTAATTGGTGGCCCAAAAGTCTGACAACCAGTCTTAACAAAGTGGTATCGTATTACTCAGTACTAATAACTGGGTTGTGGAGGTCAGATCGGCAGTCGCTCCATGTATAATACCGGTATTGCATCCGGTTAGATTAGAAGCCCATCCCAACATAGTTGGGCAAAGGCAAATAATGATAGCTACATATTATTTTACTTTCACAATTAAATAGTCAAGCAGCTTACTAAATTAGAAGTTACATAAGTACCACTTAAGTTATGAAACAAAAATTAAGCATTTTTTTTTTAGTTTTAATGATTTCTCTTTTTAGTCAAGCAATCATGATTTTGCAGAAATCGAAAATCACTAGTGCCGTCATAAGCCAAACAAATTAGTAATAATTAAAATAAGCTTCTCAAATAAACGACACAAAAATAACCTCTCAATAACACACAGCGCCCTAGGCGATAATTATTCAAGATGCGAAACAAAATAATGGCCGCCTCGGAATCATAATAAAATACCTACTTACATTATAAATTAACTGTTAAAAATAACAGGTTATTATTATAAACATCATTATGTTAGTATGCGCGTGATCACGGTACGGCACGGGCTGCGCAAGCGCATCTGCCGCCATATTTGCATAGTCGCTGATTGGGAAGAAAGATTAATCCCTATAATATTTTTTGTCTTCATCATTTAGGTGCAATCAGGCGGGCGAAAAAGAATGATCATTAACATACTTCAGCCCTTAAGCTATTTTTTCAGACGGCAAACAATGGGGTGCTTGTTTGTTATTAGGTTAGGGGCGATAATGTAATGCAATTACTTTTTTTTCTGCCAAAAAAATTGGAAACTCATTATTCAAATCCTACAGCTGAACAAACGAGGAATACTGATTAGAGCTTATGATTTTTCGGTAATAATGTACCGATCATTCATTAACATGTTTCGTACATTATTTATGATATTTCTTTTGAATAATTGAGTCATTAGTATCACCATAAACATAACTCGTAATCAAGCCCTTTTATTCAAAAGTTAGAACAGTAATTATTAATTGCTCACTGTTCCCATAATCCCCCAAGAACAAATAGAAATTCATACATAAACTTATCATTCCATCTCGAATAGTTACAACCCTAACTCAGGGGCATCATTAGGCAAAATAAGACCATTAGCAGCCGTTTCTCTTAGCGTTCTATGAAAGGGTTAAATCGGCCCTTGTGGCACAATGGCTTTATTCTATTACGAGTCGCTTACACGCGCGATGTAATAAATATGAATGTTCAACATCATGGATTACGCTCCTTTGGTGAGGGTCAAAATATTTGAATATGCGTCGGTACAATTTGCAAAGGGTTAATTGACAGTTGTGAGTTGCCTTTGTGAAAGTTTACGGGTGACTGTTAATGAAGTCGTGTTACTGTATTTTTGATGTAGTACGGGGGTTTTTGTTACTGTTAAAATGATTAATTTGGGTTCTTCTAAATTATCATCAGCCTACCACAGTCCACTACTTTACTAAGGCTTCTCTAATTATATATATTATATGCTTCTCAGCTGCATTCTTGCCAACTGCTGCTACCAGCCCCAGCCACCCAACGGCGATTATAGCTCCAACGAGGCTAAAGGCGTCCCACGTCTAGTACGCCTTCCGATTTGTGGTCCCCACTCAAGAACAGGTCTACCCCAACGGTCATCGGTTACACGGCTCTACGCTTCTTCATATAGCTTAAAGTTACACGACGAAATGTGATGTCTTGATTAAGAAACATTGACGAATGGATCAGAATCACGAGTGTTGTTGAGCGTTGCCACCTCGCAAATATCCAGAAGAATTGGAAGATCGGATTTGATGGCCAACCTTCGGTGGAGGGGGGCCATAAGAAACAGCTAACGATTACTAAATTGCTGTGGTAAATGTTACAAAGAAATATTGAAACTTACATAGTTCACTCAAATGTAATCTGAAATTAGCAGTATTTGGATTAAATCATCTTTTCTTTACACTCAGCTTCTGATCATATTGATTTTTATACCATTCCAAATTCTTGCCATCTTATTTTTATTTTCGATTTTTAACAATCGATTCTGAATTTTCTCGGTAATGTACGGCGTACCAATACAGGACAACAAACCCTACACCAACACCATATACTTATGAACACAACATATACAATTAAAAAGAATAATTACAAAAATTAAAACATCAAACAAACAAAGTACAGACCAAGTGTGCTCCAAAGTCCAACGGGTCCATAATTACTCAGAGAATCAACGTCGATGGCTAATTACAAAGAGTAGAATGGGGATCTAGTGAATAGGATAAAAAACCAACCAAGTGCGAGTCGGTCCCGCACACGAAGGGTTCCATAGGTACCACCATAGAAAATAATTGAAACAAAAACGCCGAAAAAACACGTTTTTGCAGAGGCTATATTTTCATTTTAGATTTTCACTGCATTATATTTTTATTATTGGTTGATATAGAAAAATATTTATTTCACGTCAGTTATACACAATAATATTACAAAAATACAAAAATATAATGAATTCAATGAATTTATTTAAATTAATATTCATTTGTGAGCATTATGTAATTGAAAGTGTAATTTATAAATGTAATTTAATTTCAAAAATGAAATGTTAGTATGTGTGTGTGAATGTTTTTTTGAAATAGTATGTGTGGTGCTGTGTGCCTCACGGTTTCGCGGCGTCAAAAAGGTCCATTTCAGCATTCATGCCAGACAGATGATGCTGTCTGACGGTGGTCTTCCAATGGACCTTAAGGTAAGTGACGGGCTGCGGGACTGTTTGAAAGAGATACCGCGGCCCCGGAACATAAAGGGCGAGGAAGGAACATGGATAGGTAAAAGTTTGACACTCCCTCCCGCTCCGCCCAGAGTGATAAAAAGTTATTTGATGATTTCCCAGCCGTAAATAAAAGCCAAAGAAAAAAAAAAAACAGGGCCAAAGGCCCTGTTTTTTTTGTATGTATTTAAATGATTTGTTATTTATTTTGTATTTAAATTTTATATTATTTCTAATTTAAATAATTGAATTATTAATAATTGTGTAATATGTTATGATTTCAATGTTATTGTATTGTGATTTTTATATTTATTTTAATTTTACTTTGTATGTTTTATGCTATGGACAATTTTTAAGTCTGAAATAAACGTTTAATAATAATAAAGGCACAAAGGGACGTTTGCAACTGGGATAGGCCCAGTTGCCTAATGTAGTATCGTTATAGCTATAGTACCTAATACAAAATTTCAAGTGCTTACCTATTGCAAACGATGAAGCTCTGTGAGAGACGGACGGACAGGCAAAGGAGAGTTCCGTTGGCACCATTCTGAGTACGGAACCCAAATAAACAATTATGAACGATACAGTGGCCGCGTGAGTGGCCCGGTGTTCCATGTCGCATCTGTTCACCCCGCGGATTATCGTGATAATTATTCTGCAGTCATAATTATTGGATTTTGCTTTGTTATAACGGTTATAACACTCTTTCGATGGCAGATGTCGATTTCGGGATTTGAGAGCGCCGATGAAGTTGTTTAGATTGAAAGGTGTGACGTATTTCAAATATTTGAAGTTAGGATTTTATTTTTTTTCATCACCACTCTCATTATTACCTAATATAGTAAGGTGTCTGATTTATTGGAGAACAAAATATTTGTTCTGTAATAGATTCTCTCTCTTTATGATTGATGCTTTTCAATTAAAAGTGTGTCGTGAATCTTAAAGTCAATCATGTCAATGATCACTCTCAAAACGGGGTGAAAGAAAACATCGTGAGGAATTCCGGCCCCCAAGATACAGGCGTAGTCTAGTTTGGGGACCTCTGTTTTCTCTGGATCATTAAAGGTTGCCTATGCTTATGCTCATGTCTATAATCTACTTTTTGTGAATCTTTGGTCATTGCAGCGTTTGGTCTTCTTCTATACTACAAATCTTTTAGTAGGTTATACGCCAATAAAGATACCAATCTATTTCTGCCCCACTTCAAGTTTGCCCTTTTTTCTAACAATAAAATCATCAGCAACCAAAAACCACGATTACTCAAAGCAAATTGACGGTTTAGACTTATAAACTCAGGATTCCTCACGATGTACATTGATGTCAGTGGGAAGCTAACCAAAATATTCCAATACCTTGTCCTCACTACCTTTCAAGTGCACATCATTCCAACAATCCTCAAAAAAATACCATCAAAATTCCCTTCAACACAGTGTTGCCACTAAAGTTTACAACCACCAATGTTCCCTGACAATCCATAAAAGTAAAATCATTCGATTTGAATAATGGAACTACATAAGACCTTACAGACGGCGATCTCCGTTGCCTTTAAATTCGCGTAAACCGTTTTAGTGTTGCCAGATTCGAGCACCCTAACCTTAGTGGCATATGGCATGCCACGCGCCGAAAGAGTTAACCCCTTTGTCTAAAGTAAAAAGAATTAATGCTAAAATGATGGTATCGTTTCCAATGCGATGTAATTACTGTGATTCAGTTAATTGTTGCGAGTGCTTTTGTTTTGAGTGCAATCTCGCTTTGACCGTGTTGCCATATTGAAATTGAAGAGTCCTTTGTAAAGTTTTCTGTACACAGACTTTTTATTGCATCTGATAAATTAAGCTGCTTTTCAATTTTCGACTTTACACTCCCAAACTTAGGTTTGAATATGAATTTCTGTTGCAATTTTTAACGCTTTTTATTTGGCAGGAATATATTTTTAGCGTGAATTTGGAATTCTATGCGAACTAACAGACCATGATTTTCATCTTTTTGATGAATGCTTTTAAAAAAACTTGACTATCTGTGTGATGTAAAAAATATGGGTTTTGCAGGTACTCATGTACAAAAATGTAATCTACTCTACGTACTTATGAGCTTTGTTTTTTCATCTGTATTAGACACTTCTTTTTGGAGGAGCTAAATAATAACAGCCGGTTTGAACTTCAGGTTAAGCCGTGCTTGCCTAGGTAGGTCCGTGGATTTCGAGATTCCTCTCCGCCTCGGAAAACACGTTAAGCCGTTAGCTTCGGCTGTCATTTGTAAATCTTCTGCTTAATCTGCTCGCAAAACGGTGTTGGAAAATTTCGTGAAGAAACACGCACGTCCCAGAACAAAGTATTCGAAGACATGTAAAATCCATGGTGGATTTCTCATGTCTTCGAATCCTTCACCCTTGTTGCAGCCCATGCCTTGTTCATTGCCCACTCTGGGCACCATGTATTATTGCCTATGCACTCTCATAGAGAGGAGATCTCTGTCCTAGCAATGGGAACATTATAAGCTGATTGTGATACTTTATAACTACGAACTATTAAAACTCCTAAGATCTCTATATCATAATCATCATCATAATAATCATTTTTATCATAATCATAATCATCATCATCATAATCATCATCATCATCATCATCATCATCTTCCTGCCTTTGTCCCATTCTATTTGGAGTCGGCGCAACACGTTTTCTTCTTCCATTCTCCCCCCTGTTAGACGTCACGGCATTATTTACTCCTTTCTCTTTCATATCATTCTTCACACCATTCATTTATCTTTTCTTTGGCCTTCGTCTCCCTCTCCCTCATCCTAAGATCTCTATAATAAGGTCTATAGTCATCATCAACCTCACTTTTATATTTATCACTACATTGTGTTGCTTGTAGGCATGAGTACGTAATATTTATCAGAAAGGACCCAATCTTCTTTACGATCGATGAAGGCTGAATATTTGATTATTGAGAATTATTTTGGTAGTTTGGGTTCTTCCATTAATCCAGGAGTAAACATTATGACGGTCATTCGGAATCAATCAAACATCCTTTTGCAGTCCATTGACATGAAATAAGTAGTTAATTTTAACTAACTTTAAAACAAATGGTGCACAAACAGTGTCAAATTAAAGTTAACAAGTGGAACTGCAGACGTACGGTATCAATATCAAACGTAACCAATGAACAATATACCACATTAGCCCTAGATCAAAATCTTTTAGATTTTTTTTTGGGAGAAGTCCTTGCCCTGCAGTGAGATGACACAGACCAACAGTGATATTAATCCGATAAAAAGAAAAAAATGGCACGACAATAGCTGCTTTTGCGTTTCAACCCGCGCGCAATTTTTACTTTACTAAAATTCATAGAACTGCAAACTTGATGAGTTGGCCTTCTTAATAACCTGATCACAATCAATAGGAATTCTTCCACATCACATGGACCTTCATTTTATTGGCTCGTACGTGCTAATAGCGTATTTGTTGTTATTAAAAGTCCCTTATATTAGTCATCGGCACTTTATGCCTAATCATTAACATAAAGTCTTCAAAACAAACCAGACATTTACTTTAACACTCACGTACACCGACATTTGTTGAATGTTAAAAATATCTGCGATCGTAATTAAATATGTAGGCATATTTTTAAATAACTTGATGTGTTTTTATATCTTTGTGTGGCGATAAACAGCTTTGTCAAAAAGGGTGAATGTTTATTTGGGTTCTTTCAAAGATTTGTATCGTTAGATGAGCATATGATATTGTGTCGTTGGTCAAAATATTTGAATAGTACTGCCTCTATCACTCCTACTAAAAACCGTATCTATTGGCATTTCTACGCGGGATGTCCGAGCTCACTTTTTCGCATTTTTAAAATACAGTAGGAGCATATCAAATAATTATAAATCTTTCAGTATTTCACCGTTAACTATGCGCTAATTATTCTAGTTCGCTGACGCTATTCAAAAGTTTAATTAATATCTTATAGGCGTCTAACTCATTAATTTCTGCATTCAAAAGTCTGAACTATCATAAACTATGACGAATAATGTAGCCGACGTGCAAGCTATAGACCAACAAAAAGCTTAGACATAAGGATCAAAATGTACCTGCAGATTTAAAAGGGATCTAAGTATTTAGCATTCATTCCGTAGTTTAATTACTCATTCATATGCAAATGAGACGGGAATGCCGTAAAGATTCGTCCATACATAATCCATACACATTCACTGGCACTCATTCATGCGTGCTTCTGAACATGTTGGCACTGTAATTAGCAATCGTTTCTATACAACTTTTTATGACGAGGGAGCAAATGTATGGTATTTAAAAATCATGATTTTGTACTGCTTACTTTTCAGTACTTTATTTGTTTTAAAAGTTTCCTGTTCGTTGTTCAAGACAAAAATATGAATGAAGCTCAATCGACCGTTGAGTTTTATACAAAAAAGGTTTAATGTAGGGTCCGTTAAAAACAAAGACACCAAAACGCACTTTTTACCACTATGGAAATATTTATACGAGCCTAATTTCCGCTTGGTAATTTTACACCAGCATAATTGTTACGAGTTCGATTACTTACATTTTTATAAAAAACAAATTTTATGCACCAATGGCGCTATAAATGTAGGCGATTGGTTCTCCGTCATCATGTAGGTACGACCCGAGTCAAAGATCCAAATGCTGTGCTTTGAGCAATAAAATAAATCTTGTTTTAAGAGGCATACCCGATCTGGGTCCCTAAACAAGCCTCGAGCCTTCGTTACGGGCTTAATTAAAAAACAAAATCAATTTTATTAATTGGAAGTGTTAAAAACGGGCGGAAGAGGCGTTCGAGCCCCGTATCTTGCTCGTATCTCTTCTTTAATCCGACAGAGAATGTGTTATTTTTACTCTTCTCAGTGGATTTCGAATAAATTTTATCGCTTGGGACTAATTTGGTTACAAATTTATTTGGTTGTGGGATCGTTAACAAGGGGAGTACATCCACATGGTTATCTGGCCTGCACTCTTTAGTACCCAGGCATCGCCGTTATAACAATATATCGACACTTGGAACTTGATAAAATGAAGACGACACTTCACTTAGGATTAAATAATACGGTTTTTTTAGGAGCATGTGCTGTGACAAATAAAATTTTTATTGTTACGATACGATGCGATTACTTTGGGGTTTTTAAAATAATATAAAAGGGACGACATTGATACCCAATTGTTTATATTGTCGTTTTTTTAATAACTGTGTCACGGTTCCTGACTTGTGCGGTAATAAAACGTAATTTTCACATTGAAAATTTACATATTTGGCAAAACTTTTGCATGGTTTTGGAAATTAAAACATTAATCAATTTGAAATATAGTTTTGAAGTTCTCAGCAGCTGCAAAACGAGCCCTTTTTCAAATAAACCTAATTTAGCGGATTAAAGTTACATTTTTGTACGCATTTTGTGAGCAAATAAAATTACATATTTAGGAGTGCAAAAATTGCAGCTATATTTCCGACTTTGTTGACAAAAACGAGTTTTCAAATGAGACTTCCCGTTCAACCGTTTAACCTCAGTGACCCAACAGGATCTTTTAATAATTTAGTGTAGGTATTCATAGATTTGTTTGCAGAAGATGGCGGGACGAGCTTGTCGAAACCAACGACTTGCCCTGGATCGACAAAACAGGAACTCATGGTCTTAACCTTGCAGTGGGATTACAATGAAAGGTTTTTTTGGAACAAACCCAAAGGAGCTTGTTTCGTGCAAACCTTGGGGCTAGGAGCATCCCATAGCACAATCAGACAGTAAATTTCCGACTGCTGGGACACAGGCTTCCTCTATAAGAGAGATAGTAGGGCATAATCTTACAAAATAACCCAGTGCGGATAGGTTGATGTCAAACATGTCTTCGAATATTTGGTTGTAGGACTTGCGGTGTGTCTTCTAGAATTTTTCAATTTGTGGCCTTTTTTCATTTAAATCATCAGTAGCTAATCTACCATAGGCAAAACATAACTAGAAAGGAGATGACGAGTAATGGAGAAGTATGAAAGAAGAAGACATGACAAATGAATTGATAACAAACAGGAGAATGACAAGCAGCCACACTAACATCTTTATTATGATATAGCTAAAACACACACAAGCAAATTCAAAATAATTATCTTCATTCAAATCATTCACACCCGCATTGTTTACTGCAAAATAAATGTCGTGGACCCGACGGTATGCGCATTAACTCGTCTGTGCATTCCTGATGCTCGTCCAATAATGTTCCTTGGATTCCTAAATAGTCGTTAAAATTAATAGCTACATTTAGCTGGTTACCGTTTGTTGACTACAAAGCGTCAGTAGTTTTCACTAGATCTGTTTTCATATTATAATAGGTTTTCTTTGAAGATTTGTTTTAGTAGATGTTTGTGGAATTTTGTGTATGTTAGGTTATTATTGTTGTTAATTTGGTGTTGTCAGGTGTAATTGATTTTATAGGATGCAATGTTAATGTATAATTCTAGGTATATGAAAATTATTTTTATTACAAAATTCTTGTAATTTGTACAGTCACGTCAAAACATTAAAAACATGTTTCTTAAAAATATCCTTATTGATTTATAATTACTCTCTAAAAGTGTAGGTTGAATTTTTGCAGATGTTAAACCATTTTTTTAATACTTGAACCAAACTGAATTCTAAGAAACAGCCAATTTACTTTATGACATACATTAAGATGGAAACTAGATTCCTAATTCCCATTTTTATTCAAAGAGCAAAATATAATGCAATATTAAAACTTTCCACGTATTAAGATCGCAATCGTCCCAAATGGGACCTGAAGACCGGAATGGTCCATGTCGTTAAGAGCGATAACAAAATGGTAATTTTTCTACATAACAACAAACAGGTTCTGAAATAAGACCGATGGTAGACCAAATCTATTGTAAAAGGAACAATAGTGTGGACACGTCGTAAAATGAAACAATGCGAAGATAGTTCGTTGATTCTCTAGATGCGGCTACAATATTTCTTGAAGATATGTGATGAGCGTACTTCGTATTTCGTTTTTGTTACGAAAACTGACAAACAGTTTAAATGATGCTGTCTGCTGATGAATCTTTGATCGATGGAGTGACGAAGAATGAACCAAATGAAATGGAAAAAATAGCCCTATGAATGGATCCATACTACTAAATGTACCTTGTACGAATACTCATCGTAATGAGAGAAGATCATGAATGATCACAATAGAAACGGTGAGGATACAAATGGCTGGGATAGTGGTGATGAAAATATGAATGAAGTATACTGGATCGGTCGCCTAATCGAGTAATACAATAAGCTCTTGGTCATCGACAAAGATAAAAGTCGACAAGTGACAACCGCTTCTGAAAGTGTTTTGTGTTTAGACTGTTTTTAACAGGTATAACATGAGGTTTTTGGCATCCAATTTCTGACTATTCCATCATCGTTACAGTGTTGAAAATTATGTTCTATGAGGGAGTCTTTCAAACCTACGGCATATGGTAGCACAAACTTTATGTCAGCCAATAGCTTACGAGCCAGAGGTAAAAAAAAATTGATGTCTTAATAATATGACTATTGTTAAAGCCGCCCTCTGTTTTTTTCTTTTTAGAGAATGATTTTTCTTCTTCCAAGTGGATAAGTGGGAAAGCTACTTATCTCTTTCAGTGATATAACTTTAGTTCTTCGTGTGGTACAATAAACAGATGACGCGGTATCGGAGTGTGGGCCGCCGGTGAACACGCTGCGGCCGCAACGCCTAACTCTTTGCTCTGCTACATCTCTACAGGGTCACATTTGGGACAATACGTATCGAAATCAACTGTAAGAGCAAATTTCTTAAATTCATCATCATCATTCTTCAGCCGAAAGACGTCCACTGCTGGACCTAGGCCTCCCCCAAGTGTCGCCACATTAACGGGTCCCATGCGACTCGCATCCAGGGGATTCCCGCAGCCTTCACCAGGGAAACCTTCTTAAACTAAGAGCTCAAAATAGCCCGAAACAAAAAAAAAAACATAAGAGTTCTGTGCAATCTTTAGATCGCAGTTTTTTTAGTTTTTCTATATTTCTGGTATGGCTATTGAACAATTGATTTATGTGCGTTCCTGTTATTATTGGTCTTTTAATTTTTCTATCCACAAATTGGCGGAGAAGTTTATGGCAAAAATTACTGAATTTTTTCTTTGAGAAATGATTTTCTTGCAATGTAACACAGTGAACCGATGATGGACAACCAAATACATAAATAGACTTTCAAATATTAGGTCAGATTAGATCTGTGTTTTGATGTTTGGACCCAAAATGTTCCCTAACATAACAATTCAGATCTACATAAGAAAAATATCAATCTATTACCCTCCCAAGTCCGTACCTCACCAAGCGAAGTGCAAAACACTGTCGACGCAGGGGCAGCGTGAAATACTGCGCGGGGGCACCCGCCTGTGGGCCGATGCATCCAACTGTTGTGCAACCACAAATATTTGTCTGATAGGTTTATATTTGAAGAAAATTGTCTTATACGCACTTATCGGAAGTGTTGGCCGATAAGTTGTTTATAGAAATAGAAATGTTGGATGAAGGGACGGTGTTATGAGGATAATATTTATGTGAGACTGGTTTATTATAGGCTTGGATTTGACCAAGAGAACGCTGACCGGATCCTTGTATTATGAATTCAATACTATGCTGAAAATTTTAGCTTCTGAATTAAAACAAACCCTGGTTCATTCTGATAATACCAAAATCTGCCTTATTATGGATTGAAGAGCCCAAAAAGTTTATCAATCATATCTTATCAGGAATGATCCAGATTAGGCGTCCCTTCAGAAATAAAGAATCTTATTTTGGACACTCACACCTATACATTAGAAGTTATAGCCTCTCAACTGACACACATAAAAAAGTAATTACAAACACAAACCACTGCACTAAAAACCAAGCCTAATAAAATAAAGGAGCTTAAAAAGCAACAATTATCTAATCTACGTACATCATAAATCATTTGCCAGTGTCATACGTTACTCTGATGTATAAATTAACAAGCGTGTTAAATCAACGTCGAATCATTACGATGTTGATCGCGGGATACTTCGAGACTGAACACAGAATGGATAAGTACAGAAGGATAACTACATGTAACAAACAAAAACTGGAACATGCACACATGGACACGTTCGTAAACGAAACTCTCGACATCATCATCATTTCAGCCGAAAGACGTCCACTGCTGGACATAGGCCTCCCAGAATTGTCGCCATATTTACCAATCCCGTGCGTCTTGCATCCAGCAGATCCCCTCAGCCTTCACCAGGTTATCGGTCCACCTCGTGGGAGGTCTTCCAAAGTCTTCTGGTTTGCGGATGGAGTGGCCAGAACTTTTCGGCCCCATCGGCTACTCTCGAGTCTCGACTTATCAGAAACAAATGACAGTGGCGAGTGCGCTTGTAGTCGCTGTAAGTGAAGTGTGCCTATGTGTGCGTGAGTGGTCACTCGTTGGGTTGTATGCAACTAACCTTCTGTGTTCCATCTATTCTGTGTATTGAGTCTTAGGATGGAGGTTTTTCGATCTCGTGACGTCATATGGACAGGTTTTTATCTATGAATTCGTTTGACCCGGGGTCTCCCGCCCACGATGCTCGCTTATAGTGTTTAATATGATTACACGGTGTATAGGTGGGAATATACCCTTGTTGGTATTGTTGGAAATTAAGTTATGAGTGTAAAAGTGGACTATCAGCTGGTGTTTATTTGTTTGGAAATGGTAATTGGCATAGATAAGAAAATTCGTTAATAGGTGAATAACAAAATAATGCTTCAAGAAATATTTTACTAAGGCACTTTTGCACACCTAGCGTGGTTAAAATACAGTGTACCTTATGAACTTTTTGTAAGATCCTGTAAACCATTGTTATGCAAATAAATGATTTGTACTTGTATTTACATATACTTCCTCAGAAATTGGGACTTTATTTTTATCAAAGGAGGACACCTGGCCAAAACAACAAGAGCGTTATACCCAGCAGTGGGTAAAACTGGATGAGAATGATGAAAATTTAGTAAGAATTAAAGGAGAACGACAGGTATGACTGTATTTAGATCGACAAGTTTGTGGTAAAGAAGGGTGAATATTTACTTGCCAATTATCAAATAAACAGAGATCTAAAGCAACCTTGAAATCATTCAAGAAACCAAAACACATTATATAGTAATCAGCACAAAGGAAAGGTAAACCTACAAAGATACTCCTAACGCACATAAAACTATAAGAAACCTATAATCATCACCAATTCGACAACAATAAAATAATCATTCGATTAACATTTAGACTATCGATTGTTACACGCTTTCACATTCGAAGCAGTTTCTCGAAATTATAAACAAACATATCCAGATGTAATGAGATATAATCAGAATGTGATTGTGTGTATACTTAGCGACTAGTGTTCTTGCTAGTGTTTTACCTATGGCAGATGGGTTAAGGCCGAGGCCGAAGCAAGATTGATTCGGCCTGCTATCAAAATGCAACAGATTTATCTACTTTACAAAAAAAACTGTGTTTTTTGGCCACCCGCCGCAGTCCGCACTGACTCTGGTGGATGGAACTGGAAGCAATAACTTGCATGCAATAAGCATGCATGCTTAATTGCATGTATTAGGAAGAACTAGGCCTAAGTTGGCCTAGCCCTTCAGGGATTATAGGAGTGAGGTGTCATGTTACGTTAGTCCAATTCACTCCTAAAAAATCTAAATCTTAGTTGATTAGTTGAGTCGATTGCTACAGGGCAAAAACTTTGAAACAAATGAGCATAAGTACAATCAAAACAATTAAACCGATCAAACTACAGATTGTAGATCTATGCCAGCATGCAGATAACACGGCTCTCTTACTTCTATCCCCTCCAGCTAGATTGACCGATGACATTAAAAAGGTGGTTAGGACAGACTAAATGCGGAAAATTGAGGATGTTTTGGTGCAGTTTTGAAGAGATATCGTCCAGCAGTGGACTGCCATCGGCCGAGTTGATTGCCTATACCAAAACTGAATCAAATATTGGACTTGTTAAGAATGAATCCAGGTTTAATTGGTATCTCCAAGATTTGATCCTCGTCCAAATATTGCAGAACCCGAATCTCTTGCCGAAAGTGCTTCAAGCCTAAGCCACGGTCAGCACTATTCGTCATGTGTGCCACATTCGGGCACTGTGACCCGGGGTCGGGCTCTGGCCCGTCGTATCATAATTACCAGTGAAATAACCCGATTGTAATCACGACACGCACACACGCACGCTTTTGTGTTTGTTGTGGCAGTGGTGCTCAAAGATCTGGTTGGATGATCTTGAGTAAAATTTGACAGCAAGAGAATAAAAGATTCCGTAATCAGGTTGATCCTTATTCTGGATGAGTTGTTTAATTCTTGCCAAAACTTTTTATTTAAAGATGCCTAGAATTCCTTGGTAAGAGCATATTACCCATTAAATGGGTTATGGAGGTCGGATAGGCAATGGCTCCATGTAAAGTAATACCACTTCACATCGTCTTAATCCAGTTAAACTGGAAGACGACCCTTACATAGTTGGGAAAAGGCTGGACAGATGTTGGGTTTCTTTTAAAGAGATTCAGTAGTTTTCTAGTTATTAATTAAAGTAGTGGGACTGAAAATAAATACTCAAGTAATTAGCCAAAAACGTTGAGTATCACACTCACTTTGTACGCCAAAGTACTACGCGTTGTACTGGTATGGCACCCCGACGTCTCGCATACCTCGACTATTTTGTCTAACCGACTGTTAAATAGCCGACTCGGCCCGTCGATACATCAATCATACAAACAAACACGTATCATTTGAGAATCATTCCTTTTTTTACCTCGCAGTTTAGTGATCCGATACTTTACAGTGTCGATAAAACATGATGCGATGCTTCCATATTTCGGGTCGATACAGACGAAAATGGTACAACGATCGATGCAAAACTACCGGCATTGGAATGAGTGGATCGTATCGAACCACATTGTCAAATTGCTTTATCAGTCGATTTTAATCTTTGTAATTTTTTAAATAATAAATGCTTATATATCTAGAACGGTCCTATTTTAATACATATATCCGGAATCGATCCTAATGCAAATGTCATGCATCTCATAGGATTATACGATACGATGCGATGTTTAGAGAATCTATAGAAAACCATTCGATACGATCCTAGAATCGTTTCGTTCAATTACAATCCGAACGATCAAAGTATCGATACTAGTGCAAGTGTCGTGTCCATCCCTACTTCAATTAGATCTTTTGTGGTGCAAGCACAAAAACGAACACACGCTTAGTTATGAAATTAAATGCGTCGCTGGACTTTTAAAGTTTGGTATTCATTGTTGTGACTATTGTCGTATTGTAGAATGATTGTTTGAGTTTCTTAGTATTATATTTAAGATTCGACTTTGTTTTTTTCGAAATTGATAACCACTTTTTTGGCAACGTTTGTGTGATAAAAATTAGTCAGGTGATTGTGATGCTATGACTAATAATAAGTTTGGAGTTTAATTAGATAATAATATGTAAAGATGGAAGACTGCGGCAAGCAGATAATAGCTGTTATATTGGACATATTGGCTGAAATATTGAAATGATTATTAAGAGGATGAATATGGGAGTAAATTGATATAAAGATGTTGTGACAAGTTCATGTACATTTGAATGGAGAGCAAAAGCAAAGCCACAGAAAAGATGGATGGATCGTTTCTTTGAGGAATGATACCTATGAAAGCAAAAGGGGGTGAATAATGCAGTTTTAGTTTCGGTTGACAGAGAATGGTGGAAGAAAACCCAAATAAAAGGGAACAACAACAGAAAGACTTTAAGGAGTTTTAAATATCATCATTAGGATGATGATATTTAAAACTTAACCTTTCTAGAACTCACACGATTACTGACAAAAAGGCATCCCAACAGTTGATGTAAATCAACCTAATGTTTGAATAAATTAACATTGTAACCCGTGATCTTACAAGCCTGCTGCCAAAACATGAGAATCATTCCGATTAAGCCTCCAATGCGTATGATTCCCAAATCGCCGCAGTCAAACGTCGATCAACTTAATTGATCATTCAACATGGACCGCGCTAAACGGGAAATATTAAAAAATCAGACACTTAATCAATTTACTGAGATCGCAGCCACCACTCAATCATTCGGGTTTTTTCCTAAGATTAAAAATATGATACAGAAAGGCTGCTAAAAAGAGACTTTAATGCCTACGTTGATCTCTGATACTGATCTATATGGACAAAACAATATTTAATTTCAACTTTTCCTGGCAAACTTCATCAGATGAAAGTAATAAAAATTATAGTATTTTTACAGAGGCATTTATGTCTCTTTCGTGTGGTCGGTGGTCGCAGGTAATTTTATTCAAATTCATAAATTAAGATAAGGGCTGTCAATATAATACGTCCATTAGTAGACAAAATTAATTTTGTAAACGTTTAACAAAGCTATTAGCTTATAAGCAGTATTAATAAATAACATGACCTTAGTTGAACTGTTAACATTGTCAAGGAAAATGTATCATTATCATAAATAAGGGACTGAAATGTATTCCTACTGCTAGTGTTCATAGACATTTCATATTTGTTCTCAGTTCTTAGACCATCAAAGCTTACTGTTTCAACCTATGTATCTATCAAATCATCAAAATCATAAATATTGTTACCAACCGTCGCATCGTCCTGTCAACTAATCCTTCCACATTTGCCTGACAATTCGTCAGCATTGTAAATTCGGTAAAGGGCAATCTTTAGGCGATTGGGTGCGACCTTATCTGCCTTTATGGTACGATCTTAAAAAAGATTTATGATAACGCACGGTCAGGACGAAGCTCGCAAACACTTTAAAATAAATGACAAGGAGTCACTTCCAATTGTGATGGAAATGCTTACTGCAGTAAAATTAAACTATAACCCTGTCGTTTAGAGAGATTTAAATGGCTTAGGGGCTTTTATTGGGTCTGCCTACGTTTAGTTTAGGTGGGTTGTGATCTCGGCCAGTTTTATGTGTCCCACCTGAGTCGCCTCTATAATGTTATGTTCATGTTCGTGATAAATGTTTGCTATCTTTTTTTGTTGACACATATTGGATTTTTAATGCTGAGTTTAAATTCTGCATTAATTTGTTTTGTAATCGAATCTTTGCTTCGTAAAAACTAAAGCCTGCATATATTAAGATCTGGTTACATCGCGTTTAGATATTAATTTCTAGTGTTAAGTGGTTTGCATTCAATGTCTGCAGCATTCTTGGTGTAATGCCTACTTTAGATATGAATCGTATGTTGGTCGTTATCACTTGTAACTTTGTATGTTTTACTTCACTTTGTAATTTTATTGGTTTGTTAGCATTGGATAACATTGTTTTAACGTAAGGATTACATATCCGTTAAAGTTTTGTTAATATTTGACTCTTTCCTCTACCAAAATGTTCTTTCGGTTGATGTAGGTGCATGATCCTTCATGATTTTATGTGTTTTTTTTCAAATATCCTCCATCTATCTTTGTTCCTATGTTCTGTTCTGAATACTACAGTGCAAATTCAAAATCCATTGCATCGCCACCTATTTTGATAACACCAGCTCCCCTTACCCAATTAAAGCGCTCCATATCATCTCACACAACCTATTAGATAAATTTATGATAATAATCGAGGTGCATACCCTTCCTATCTTCCTTTGGAGATTATCTTCGTCCAGGCACACATTGCCATTGAAATTATTTTATCCGGTATTGAAAAGGCAAGGCTTCGGGTTATCATATGAAATAATAATAACATTACAATATTTTGTACATTAAGTGCATTCGGGGTGTGGTGGTGTTTCGGATAAGTGAGGAGACGGCTTATACTTGGAGATACGAAGTTGTAGTGTTAGGAAGTTATAGAGGTAACATCTTTCTTTAATAGCTTCGTGTGCTTGAGTTAAAATATTGTTAATGTGTTTTGGTTCTCGCGATTGTAGGTTTTATAATAATTATGTTAGACTAGAATTTGCGATGAGAAGCTGTTGTAGATGCAGGTGTTACTTTTAGTAAAGCTTCATGATTCCTATTTGCATTTTTCTAATAATAACTTCATTCTATGAATTTGGTTTTGAAATGATTTTTTTTATTGTTTTTATTAATTACCATCCATTTAGGATATTTAATCCGAAATCACTTAAAATATTTAGAATTTTACAAAATCTTTCGCAACCATTGTACTAAAATATAATTTGATATAATTCTAGGGTCTACAACCTAGCATTTTGCCTACATGGCTTATTTCAATCCACAAGGACTTCGATAAATATATTATGCTAACAATGAATTAAATTTTTGAACCTAGTTTTTAGGATATTGTGGGAAGATAGGAGTGGCAAATGAGATTGTTTTTTACTTTATTTATTTATTTTTCTAAAATTGTGTAAAATAGCACCTTAACAGCTATAACGCCAATGCAATGTTACTACCAAGATACACACATCTCTAACTGACTTACTAAGTAAAAAGAAACAATTAACTTAAGTACAAAAAAAGATGACGAGTAATAAAACAGTATGGAATAAGAAAATACGCTACGCCCATCCCAAATAAATTAAAATTAGGAGATCATGAACCTGGTTATTTCGTTTGCCAAAGTTTCATTCATAAGAACCTCCCAGGTCCAATTCTAAAACTTCCGAATCCTAAACAAGACGTTTCCGTAGGCGTCACTAACGATTTTCCAAAACGTAATGTCGCCTAAGCAAGTTGTAGCTTGCATGTGAACATGTTTTTATTCATACCCTGCCATCTCCTGAGGACAATCCGTTTTTATTAAACACTCAAACAGCACTTATTAAGTGTAGGCGGGAATTTTAGTTAGGATTTATTAAGGTTGGCACCGGTTAGAATATGGTTGAAAAAAAAAAACAATTCAGTAATTTTACAATAACATAAAAAAAAAACAACAAAACTATTGCTTCCTTGAATAAGTATGAATGCAGGCACTTTGTGATTTTTTTAATTTTTTATTTCGATATTTTTCAGTTCACTCACACCTAGGTATTCTTAATAATCTTTTTATTCACTTATTACATAAGTCCCAAAAAAAAACATAGGTTTTTATACTAATTCATAACATTTTTAATCTTCATTATGATTTGATAGTGGCAACCCTATCCTTTATTGTGTGATATCGATTGAACAAGTGTTATTTTTCGGACTGACTTTTAATTTTAAACAAACTAAAAAACGCTGAGGTTTAATATAAACACACAGTACATAAGCACTTTTTAATGTTGCAGGCAATTATTTTGTGTATTTACACAAAAAGTATTGGATTTCTGCTAATGCTCCTCTGCCTTAGCGACCGTAAA
This sequence comes from Xestia ashworthii, assembly GCA_950022955.1. Lineage (NCBI taxonomy): Eukaryota > Metazoa > Arthropoda > Insecta > Lepidoptera > Noctuidae > Xestia > Xestia ashworthii. Next base: position 10,177,326 of record OX465564.1, read on the forward strand.
CAATTTCATTCTTAATTCAATTTCGTTTTGTGAATGAAAAGACTGGATTTTACGAAATGTTAAAGCCTTTTACTCTGTTTTTTACGAAACAGTCAAAATGTTAATAACAACATAAAATTCGGAATGGTCTCAAGTCAGATAAGTTCATTACTGCTCTTAGGTGAGTGAAATAATCTTTTATAGGGCAATACATTGTCTTACTAATTCGTAAGAAGCAGAGGTTATCTTCAAACAGTAAGAACTTACTAACCGCCAACATGTCAGCGCTATAATAAACCTATTTCCCAAAACAGATAAAACATTTTCTCTTCATAATTTATGGCAATTAAAACGAACATTTACATAATTAGCACAAACAAAACTCGTGACTGTGCGAGGCATCGATAAAACATCGATTCAAATTAAGCAGAATCGAGTTCTCGATTTGAAATACTAATCACGTCGTTAGTTGACCTCTCATTGACACGGCCGCTCCCCGGTCTCATCTCGAAACAATTAAAACAATCGACATCGATGGTCCGATGAGATCCGCATTCTCCTCTCTGAGGCATCGACCTCACACTGCGTAGGTTTTGAGAAAGTCCCTCTTAGTGTTTTATGATTATTTTAATAAGAAAGCAACTTACAATGTAAGTGAGGTTAAGTGTACACACTTGTGAATCGATTGGCTTTTCTGTACAATAAAATTGATGGCAATTGGCTGCGTAAGTAAATTGGAATCTTGTTTTCAATTTTATTTATGGTTCTGTGATTTTCTTGTTGGTATGCAAAGGTTTAAATAAGACATCGTTGTTTAATGAAAGACAATGACTAGGGCATTTAGTCAACTGTGCGAATTAACTATTTGAATGACCAACGTCGAGAAATATGTTAAGAGCTTTTAGTAAAAGCCATTGGAGCCATTGGTGCTACTGCTGCTAAAGATGATAAACGGAACTGTACAAAGATGACAAAAATAGAGTATCATGTTACTTCTTACTTTTTTTCACAACCCAGTAATAACTGGATAATACGATACCTCTTGGTAAGAATATTTGACAGACAGACATTCGGTCCACTACTCTAACGACTGCCAAAGATCTACAAATGATAGCCGGAAACAACTGCTAAAAGAAGTTGTTTCAAATTAAAAGAAAGTTTATAAAACAAGCTGATATAGGTAGACCTAGCTATAACATTATATCAAATTATAAAACTGAAGTGCAACAAGTCATAACTTAATAACCCTTTAAACGCTGATGGGATTAAACAAAATAAAGCATTGTTTTTATTAAAGAGACTTTGTGTTTCTGACTGACAGACAGATTGGTAAAATGACCTTTGTGGAGGCGGTGAAGTTCAATTTGAAATAAAGATTTAAAATGATGTGATTGCAATGGGATACAAATAAGAATTAAGAGTCACTCTGAGGCTAAGTGTGAAAGCAGGAAAATTGATGTGACTAAAGTTGGGAACAATAGTCTGTGAATAAATAAACGAATTTAGTAAATTGATAAGTCAATTACAATAAAATCTAAAACTAATTTAAATTTAAGAAAATAAGAATATTATTGACAAAATTCATACACGTCTGATAGACAAACACAAATCGTGGCCTTACAAGGATTGTAGTAGTAAAAAAATGCACTTCTATACCCAAATCATTTTTTACTTCTCTTAAATGTTAATGATTTTCATCAAGGAAAATTTTCAATATAACCCTAATAAAATATTCCAATTTCCTTGTTTCCTCAATTTTAATACTTTCCAGAGATGTGATGAAGCCTTACAATCATATTTCGGTAAGTCTGGCTATCGTAAAAGTGCCGAAACAACTCCTACAATGAGACCAGATGTATTTATTGGACGATTTTATTGGTCACTTGAAAGTATTAAATGCGATCGTATATCAACATGACTGATGGAAGAATCCTATACTGTAATTTATTTTTAATTGTGTGTGTTACAATTTATTTCTCGTGAAACATGTTTCTTTTGTCTGTTTTGAATGTAATAATCCTCCGATATATTTTTTATTGGCACATTTATTTTTCTCACTGCTGGGTAAAAGTCTACATTATTATTCCAGGTACTTTTCTACGTCGAATCACCCTTCCAGATCATCTCGCCGTAACATGCAAATCTGCATGGAAATAAGTATGCAAAGTTTAGTTAACCAAACAGCCAGGATGCTTGGAACAGTAAATAATATTGGTTATGTTATGTACCAGATCTCTATCAAACAAAACAAATATATCTCACGAAAAATTACCATAACCCAACAATGAACCAATAACCAATAACGTAAAAAGGTTGACACTAATACATATTAATATATTTCGGACTAATTTTAATTCAGAGAAACACATCTATGATTTTGACAAACATATTTTTGATATTAATGAAACTAAAACGTTAAGACGTAAGGTTCATTATTCATATGATTCTGTTATCAGAGACGGTAAGAGTAACTTTGTAGATGAGCAACCGGCTTCGGGTTTGAGTGTGAGGTGTCAAGTCATCGGTCGTTAATCTATATTAAAATAAACCGCATTGTTTCTCGTTTATTACCAAAATTCAATTAAAGGATCCCATAAGACAATGCAAGAAAGATCATGGTCAAGTCTAACCAGTTTGTTGTTATGATTGAAGTAGAGATAAAGAATAATATCATACCTAAGCTTATGTTGTCTTAAATGAATCTCAAAGTTCAAGAAGATACAAATAATGTTGAAGAAATTAATTTAAACTTTAACATTAAAGCACTTGTCAGTGTTGATGACAAACCTTCCTACGTGGTAATGGTATAGTTGGAATCGACAGTTAGACAGACATTCTAAATTGTTATTATGAGCTCATCGATTAATATTTATGCCAGGTATTGGTTTAATGGGATTGAATTATTGATTGGAGCTGACGAGAGTGGAAACCAAATTGGCACACATGAGAATTGGTTGGACTGGAATCCTGAAGAAAATTACCAGGTTGAATTGGAAGAAAAGAGTTAAAATGTAAACATACTTTCCAATTATGTTGCGTTGTAACAAGGTAAAGATTTATCTAGAAGTGGACTGTGAAAAGATGAAATGGATAAACCAATTTTTAATAACTGACGGGTCCTGCATATAAATCATTGTTTTAATATTTTTTGCTCACGTGACTCATATATAATTGAAACTATTTGTTTTTTTTATCTTTTCGGGTGGGAGGAAAATCGTCGTTACAATTTAGTAAATGTCCTCATTACTTAGTATGTATATGTCTTCTGGTTAAAACTGGCTTCCTGTATGATTGAAATTCGTATCAAGTATAGATTAAGGAAAATCCCCTCATTTCCAAATAAAAAACGTTGGGCAACAATTATATGCGTGAAATGTCATAGATTTCCCCGAACGCCTTACTCATAGATGTACATAATTCAATATTCTAACGGGCTGTTTGAAACAATTCACAGCGGTAAAGCTCCGATTTAATCAGAACGCTAAAGATTGTGTCGGAAGACAAGAAATAAAATAAAAAAAAACAATCATAAATACAATAGCGCAAGTCATATAGTTTCCAGCATCGTTTCTCAATAGATGGTTCTGATAGTCCAGCCTGGGTGTTTGCCAGTTCAATTATCATTACGAGTCGATATTCCGTCGAGTCACTGTGTTGTGGGTGACCCGTATTAGATCGGTTAATTCAAACTATTTATCAACTCCATTCGTTATGCATAGGATCAGATTTTGAAATTGTTTGATGATGTTGTGGCGTACGTTCCATTGTGTCACTACCCCGCCTGGCTTAGTACGATGGGTGTGTACTATGTTAATCGTTGTATCACTGATTGAATCTATTGAATCTGTACTTAAATAATACTCGTGCATTATGAGGCAGTCTCGTTAAATGGTCATACATATTTGGGACAGTGAGAATGGTTCATGTATCGGGTGTCAATCCTCTTTTGGGCTATCAAATTCAACCTGACCTTTCCCACAGTTTCACTGAGAAAATAATTTACGTACAATTTTGATTGACAAGTCTTGCAATTTACTTGTATTGTTGGATGACAGTATAACGATGCATCGCGAAAACTTTTTTCTGTAGCGCATTAGAACTCAATTATGACAAACAAACGAATATGCTACTTAACACTATCTTGTAACTTGAGAAACTAGTTTAATTTGGCAGATTATATACATATAGAAAACTGGGATGGCCATGAATCTATAGTTAATTCGAAGAAAGAAATAACAGTCGTGTGGGTTAACTTAAATTCAGATCCAAAAGTATTCGGTTCACCTAGTTGAACTCTTGAAGTTATAAAGAAAAAAATATCAATGTTTGATGATTGTTTGTTAGTAAATGAGGTATGTTACCTAGCATCCACGGCATAGTACACTATAATTATATTATTAAACTTCACCAGACCATTACCATGAAATACACTCACATCGGCTCTAATTCCACGAAATAAAATGAATAAGCATAAAACAGAACCAAACCTAGTGATTTTGAAAACTAATAGGTAAACACATTCACAATGAGCCGATTGTTCGCCGCCAATGAATGGCAACAAAACACGACTGACACAAATGAGCACCTAATTGGAACATTGCGACATCACCCAAATCCGTGCAATCGTGATAGTCGGGGTTCTCACACTCCGATACGATTTAATTTGTGCTGCAATAGTTATTACGTATTCACGATGGTTTTGATTATGGCAGTAACAACAAATGTCATACTTATGGGTGTAGTCAGTAAAAGAACAAAGCTGATGATGACATAGCGACACAATAACCTATTGCTATATTGCACGGGATTCCAAATAAGGGTTATGTAATAATTAGGTAAGACACATTTAAAGAAAAAGAGATAAGTGAAACGAATTTGACTCTGACAGTACCTGAACAATGCTCAGGAATAAAATAGACCACAATATCACGGATAACCAAATGTAAGAAAGGCCGTTATGGGATTTGGCACTAACTGCTTCGACATAGTCTAATCAACGTCTAGTACGAGTAATTTGCAATCGAAACCTGCTTAGTTATGCATTGGTCCTACCGAAGGGGGAGGGTATCATAATCAACATGAATGGCAAGTAGATTTGTAATTGCTGTATCATGTGGATTCAAAGTGGTTGCTGCTAGGTAGGTATTGTTCGTGTGGTTTGTTGCTGCTACTATTTATTTGATAAGCCTATTCCGTCCCACTGCTGGACAAAGGCCTATCCCATTTATTTCCGATTTTCCGTTTTATTACTATTCAAAAAACACTGGCCTTAGAATACATCCTTGAAGCACACCAAAGAATCATGTATTTTAATCTCCACTCGTCCACACAGTACTAAGAACCATCTAAAAACATTACTTAATACCTTCAACACGTTTCTCGTTAAGTTTATCTTCTGCATCAGGACCTAATTCCTCATGTGGAATTAGACACACAATCGTCTAAACAATGACGGTCAAAAGGGTAGGCTACCGGTAGCGATCGCAGATAATCCCAATGATTTGGTGACATTTTGAAGTATGTCAGTCAGTTCTCTCAAAGCATCTTGTCGTGACACCCGAAGTGGCGACTTCGTGAACGAAATTAATTAAAACAGAGACACAAAACTAAAGCTATCACGATTGACTTAGACGACAGGTTAGTGTGGATAAGACTGGGTTAGTAATTTGTGGTTTACTTGCAGGTTAGTGTCTAGTTCCTAGTTGACTTTAATTGGTAGATATGATAGCGTTGGCTTAGAAAACTAAGATATAGGTAGTAATAAGCATGAAAAAGTTTGTAGCCAAGCTAATTTCACTCATTCAATAAGCGATATTGTGTAGTAACATTATAAAAGAAAAACACACCAGACTAAAACAACATAAATTCCGAAGGCTCATACAGAACCCGTGAACACAGGCATTAACAAACTAATTAAAACCAATAACCATGATTTTATTCATGACAAGTTGAATCAAGACACGTCCACACATGGTGAGACTCATAAAAATCCGAGACTCAAGCCCACCGCTGAGGGGCATGAAACTCTGCATGCAAACCGTCACATTTCAAAATACAATATGCTAATTAACAACTTTTTTTTCTACCCTACGAGCTCTCAGAAACGAATGCAAATTCACCTCGGACCTTTAATTACGCTTCGAACACGACTGACGACGGTGTTAAAGATGCAGTTTTAAGAATTGTCAGTGTTTGCACTGCGCGTGCGCAGGGAGATTTAAATGGTAAGAGGATTTAGTGAGAGCATTGTGAGTGACTATGAAAATGTTTACTGCTGTTTAGGGCTGTCACAGTTTGAATTAAATGTAGATTATTTTTTATATAACTTGGAAACGATAATGAGAGATGGTTTATTTTAGGGAAGGTGATGTCTATTTTGTAACATTAGTTATAATGAATGTCGCTACAAAAGTCATTAGTCACTACACCTTCGTGAGTTTTTATAATGATTCAAACATCACGGTAGCAAAAACAACCATTAAGCCCTTCTCAGAAAACCATTTTAGGTATCAAACCCGAAATCAATGCGACATAATCAAAGTAGACATGTCCCAAACCATTGAAAGTGTCTCCAATCAACAATGGAGGCGACATTAATTCTATCCATCATGTCGATCCCAAAAAGGGTGGAAGTTCATTAAGAGATGCATTCCTCAAGTATTATTCTTTGAAAACTGGTAATAAAAATAATAACAAGCCGGCCACCCTGCCAAGTGCTATCAGCTCCATCTGTTGTCGCTGCGGACAAACTCGCCTAATGAACGATGATAAATCATATTCGAGAGGCGGCTCGTAGCCCGTGCCGTGCTATTCTTACGACGCATCAATACACGTCAATTTTCTGTTGTTCACCATCCATTACTGTGTTAGTTCCGTTACAATTTTTACAAGACTTTGAGACCAGGTAATGGGCTTTGTGTGATTTTTGATTGTTGATGTTTGTGGGATATTTAAGAGCAACTGTGAGGTGTCTCTCGGGCCGTGTCCCTGCCCGCACACCATTGTGCTTACTAATGATTTTATGCAAATGCAGCCTCTTTAGATCGAAGTCTTAGCGCGATCTCAAACCGTCAGGTACCGGGCTCATTATTAACAATTTGAAATATGACTTGGGAATTTTCAACAATATTATCGTGAAATAAATTAGTTTTTTATTAGTTTATCGATTGACAAATGGAAAGGCCTGGTGTTTTTTTTTGTGTTTTATGTGCGCATTGTGCTTAAATTCTTCTACTATAATTTGAATAAGAAAAATACGCATATAATCTTTAAATTCAAAATCATAAGATCTATTCTATAAATGGCGTTAATATGACTTATATTCACAAACAGTATTGATTTTATAACATATATCATTCTTCAAAATTTCAAATATTGAGATTTTTTATTAGAAACACCTAAGTATTTTCGTGTTTACAAATTATAAAGTCATATGATACAGCGTAGATTTCATCTAATTGATTAAGCTAACACCTATCATGCTTTCGTGCAGTGGCTTTTAGATACTTTGTCGTAAAATAAACAACGCATTATTTTAGATTAAGTGTGTCGTATTTAAATGTATTTCCAGAGAAGCCAATTCACTATTTTTATTAGCAAAAGCAGCGTGACCTTGATTATTCTTTAGCGCTTGATTGTTTAAATTACTTTCTGGCTTCTAATTCGGAAATTAAGACGTTGCTTTTACTAAAAGAAAAATGATGTTTTGACTTTTGGAACAAATATTACAAAAAGTTTGCATATTTTGAAACAGATTTCTGAATAAGCGTTCCAAATGGCATGTCTTCCTTCAACTTTGAGCTCGCCGGTTCGATTCCGACATGATACCAACTACACTTAACTCTGTAGCTACCAACGATATTGAGTAAATACGCACAAAGAAAGAATCTTGTAACTGGCAAAGTATGAATGATTTATCAAGTGCTTGTTAACGATACCTGACATTAACGTCTTTTTAACCCGACTCAAGTCCCAAATCTCAGAACTGATGTTCAAACACAAAGTAACAATGGTCTTCAGAAATTCTTCATTCATCTCAAATTCCGAGAGTAGTGATTCATCCAAACATCTCGGTCCCACGTTTCCTCTCAAAGAACAAAGCTAATCGTTGCTTAACCTTAATTGCGATAATTACCCCTGTACCGACAAAATGATTAATTATCTCAAAACGGTAGCTAAATATCTAAATAGAGTGAAACTACGGACCAAAAGATGGGTACAGAAGGTTTGGTTCCTTGAGTTCTTTTCACGATTTTCTAGCCTAGGACATCTCTTCCGAGGCAGTTGTTCTATGTTATTTAACTAAAAGATTCTACCGTTGAAAGCTTGTTACTAGTTTTGTGCAAGTTCACGATGGGCTGAAAAGGATTGATAAAAATAGTGAGCCAATAACAACTGGCTAAATATTTACCATATAATGTCATCATATGGCTCTTGTACTGTGATTGTATAGGTTGGTAGGTCAGTGTGAAAATAATTACTTCTTCACATCAAACCTCTTGTTACTAGAGATATATTTTGTAGATCAGCATTGCTAGCGAAACCGTAAATTTTCTCATTTAGTGTTTTTCATTTTCTTTTGTCTGTGAAGCAGTCACTTTTGCCAAAAAGATTGGAGCTTCTGAATATATTCTGTATCTCCACATTCGGCTAATGTTCACTTTTCGTCGGTGACCGTGGGAAATATTTAAGTTTGCGCTTCAAAATATTAATGAATAGAGTCATTTGAATAGTGTTGATAATTGAGCATCTAGTGCTAATGGGGAAGTGCGATTGGTCTTCAAGTTTTAACTTAGTTAGGTTTAAATTATTCTTTTTCACTTATTTTCAATTGTAGATTTCTCACGCTTGCCTACCTCAAAAGGAAGAATTCTGCTTCTTTTAATTGGACTTCGATATTCTAGTCTTCTAGATGGGTTTCCTCATTAATACCCCGAACTTTCTCTTTCGTTAAAACCACCATGGTGGTGCACCTAGCTGTCCTCGTGTTCTCTCTTAAATTTGTTGTGTTTTCCACACCCTCTTCCGCTCTCTTCTTCATTTAGACACAAAATTTATTTTTGCGAATGCTGCTAAGCAACTCATTGTTATAATCTTCAATTGTTAAATCTGTTACATCACAAATTATTCCAAAGTCACTGACCTACAAAAAACAATATCAATACCAAACAATAAATTAATAACCCACCTATTTAAATCTAAATTCTTGCTCCATATCTCCACGATACGCTAATGAACCGAGAACTCCAAAGCTTTATACACACAGACACAATACGCGACACAATCAAGATGGCAGTGACTAATTCAAAGAATCTTAATATCAATTTATGATCATGGCTCATTAATTGGCGGCGCAATCGATCGCTGGACTATTCTTTAGGGTTATACGAGATGTGAACAATGTGGTGAAGTTCCTTTGTTATTGATTTTTTGTTATTATTTTAGGCCTTTGCGAGTGATGATACTGTGTTACGTTTGGCTTACGGCTGCTTAATGGGTCTTTTGCTTTGGGCTGGTCTTTTACCGCTGCAAAGTCTGATTGTACTTGGTTGAGGCATGTCCCAACAGACTCTTGGTAAAGTAGAACCAAAAATTCGAAGACATGTGACATCTACCAACCCGCACTGGGCCCGCGTGGTATATAATAGCGTATTTCCTCACATAGAGAGGAGGTCCGTGTCCCAGCAGTGAGAACATTATAAACTGATTATGCTATAGAAGAAGTACAAGGATATTCTATGGACAAAGAAATTCATCGTTCGTATTTTTGTCCGACTGCATACTATTAATATTTGTGTGTTCATACGATTTGTTAATTTCAAAAGTAGTTATTTCTTCTTAGAACTTGCAAATAATCTTGTAGTTTTTATTCTTAATTTCTTACATAATTAGTTTATTAACATCCCAATCTAATTTTGCTTTCCATTTCATTTTCTGTAAATTTGTGTTACAAACACAAACAATGAATCACTTTAGAACATGATTAATTTGTAACAGTCTGCAAATGAGCTCATCGGATTGTATCCTAGGCTTGACAATAAATTTTATTAACGCCAAGGATAAATAACTCAATATATCACCGAACTCATTACAAGATTATTTAGAGAAAAACAGGATGAGAAATAACAGCCGTGCGTACTTATATTAATGTTTTTACAAAAATACGTGAATCGGCTAATCACATGCCTGTTGCGTTCTTATATAATACAGGCAGGAAGCCAGAAATATCTCTTTTAATAAATTAATGAGTAAACCCGGATGATCTGATGATAATGTTTAGCGTACACGCAATGTTTTTAGTATCAATAAGTCTCTAGGAGTTTTTATCCCCTACCTTCGGCTGTGCTGTGTGATAATAGTTTTTAGCAACTGGATAAAAGTTGCATATGATTGCATATAATTTTGTGGTTGCAGATTATTGGTGGGATTCAGGAGTTACGTTGATATTGTCAATCATTTAGCTGAACTTTGAGAGATGATAAAAAGTTGCCACAATTCGAATTGTACATATTTTCTGTCATAGAGAGAAGCCTAGTTTCCCAGCTTTAAGGGGCCGGCGGAGCATGCGTTTTTCATACAAACGTAATACCAAAATAATATGAAAATCACACATATTCTTAAGGTTGTGTGTATTTATTTCGATTGGATTACAGAATATCTATGTTCCCAAATGTATTTTTTGAGAGGACAATGATACAAAGACGAGATATGGGGAATTTAAAATTTCTATAGAAAACTTATTTTTCTTATAACTCTTGTTAAAATCAGTGTCTAATCAAAATATATATTTGGGAACCTAGATATTCTGTAATTCAATCGAAATAAATACACACTACCTTAGGAATATGTTTCATTTACAAATTATTTTGGTATTACGTTTGTATGAAATACGCATGCTCCGCAGGCGTCTTAAAAACCATATTGGCTTATCACGAAAAAATGATGCAATTACAGGAATATTTTGACGGTATGCATTTAACAAAACTAGTAGCGCGGTTTTTAGAGTGTCCTTCCTACTTCAGAGGGACCTTCCTCGCAATCGCTTATGCTTAAAGTCGCAATTCTGTGCCAACTGTAATACGGACAATTGCGATATATTGGTGTCGATTCTGTTGTGCACAAACTAAACTTAATTTAGACTATTGCTATCTTTTACTAAAAGGCAGGGCGAGAAAAGGACGGCTATAGCTATGCACTAAGTTAGAAATGTCAAACTAGTTTATGCCTTGCGCTTCACCGTGTTATTAGTCGACATGTTTTTACGTGCACCCTTCATTAGTATGGAAATATTAGTTCGAATTAAATTTGACAGCTCTAAATTACGTCCGTCTCTTTCTCGTTTTATTGGTGAGAAAAAGATAGTAATATCCTAAATTAAGTTTAGTTTGTGCACAACAGAATCGGCACCATTATGTGTAAATATAGTTAAAAGTTTACGTCTTATGAATCTTTCAATGAAATGACTGATGTCATTTTAAAATAGAAATTAGATGTATGTTTACGTACTCATATAAATAAATATTGCTGTCAGTTGCTGTCATTGTCAAGTGGCTGTCATTCGTCCATCTTCAAAGTGACAACCAGTCTTACCAGTATCGTATTACCCAGTATTAACTGGGTTGTGGAGGTCAGATAGGCAGTCGCTCCATGTAAAATACTGATATTCAGCTGCATCCGGTTAGACTGGAAGCCGACCCCAACGTAGTTGGGAAAAGGCTAGGCAGATGATGATGACGTACTTATATAAACGTCTTTGATGCAGTCAAACTGGTGTCATTGATTTTTATGCTTATATTTATTTATCTGTTAGGTACCCACTTTGTGCTTCGTCCAAGTCAGTCTTTATCTCTGGTGCAAACGATTTATCTTTCGCAGTCTTTTGCCTGTCAGTTCCTTTTTTATCGCCTATTTTAAAACCTTGATTTTCAATGCTCACTTGTTGCGCACATACTCTCATTATATTCATTTTATTTTCAGTCTGGCTGGAATCATGCACTGCTGTTAATAGGCTTCCCATTTCTTCCGCCAAATTTCTCGGATCTGTACGTACCTCATCCAACTGTTTCATACGACCTTGACAATATTACCTACTATTATATTACAACTAATTCTTCATCGTTGCTGCGTTTGTGAACTCTTCAAACTCTTAAATTAATGGTAAAGTCTTGTACAAATCTTCCGTATTTCTGATTCAGCTGCACAATAATTAATCCTTTAAGTTCGTGCCAAAGATATTATGTTTCGTTTCCATTGTGTGTGTTTATATTAATTGTGAATTCCCAAGTAACGGATTGATGCACTATAAGGATGAGTTTAGTTATAACCTTCGGGTTTAGTTTAAATCGTTACTTATTTTAGTAGTTTTGTATTGTATTGTATAACGGGCTGGTGTCCGCAACTCCACGTCAAGGCGCGTTTTTTTTTGTTGTTTTATTTGAATTTAAAATAATATCCTTGAAGAAGAGGTTAATTTCATGAAGGGAACTTTAATCGAGACATTGGCATATGTAAGTAGTTTATACTCTTGAAGGGGTAATTTTTGCTGTAATAAAAAAAGAAGAAAAAAGTCTGACAAACTGTGAAATTCATAATTCAAAAAAGAACAGTAGATAAAAATCGGTTTTAAGATCAAAAATACCTTTTATATACAAAAAATTAAAAAATTACAAGTAAGTACCTTCATATAACAATAATAATAATAAAATTTATTAAAAAGTATAAGGAAAACAGTTTTTCTTAAATCCTTGTCAAGTTCACCCTGCTTATTTTGAGTCTGAATTAAGTAATCCTGTGTTAGGCAATTTGAGGTAACATTAATTGATTAAATAATCACACATCATATTAATATTATTGGTACTATTGTAAAGAGGTATATATAAATAAATATTATACCTACTATCTTAACGTAGCAAACTAATTAAAAAATTAAACTAGTAAAAAATAACAACTATATGAACAATATTTACTTCAGCACAAGTAATAGCTTCTCTGTATCTTCATATGATACAGTCTGAAGAGCTTGATATAGATACATATAGTTCCCCTACCTATAAAAGGTAATAAAAATGGAATGTATCAAATACTCATTTGGCCATGCAAATCGTAGACTCGTTCAAAACATACGTTACTACACCATTTGCAGTCGATGGGTTAACGACCTTATTATTTTCATTTAGAAGAACTGGTACATTTGATTTATCTGTTTCTATCAACTCTGTTAAATATTATTTCGGTGAGATATGGTTTAACTAGAATTTAAAAGTTTGACCTCTACAGCGAAAAAAATATTGTATTTACTTTCAAACTTCAGCCTTGATAAGATGGGCTGCGGGACGGTTCGAAAGAGATACCACGGCCCCGGAACGTAAAGGGCGAGGAAGGAACATGGATGGGTTTTAGTCAGTAAAAGTCTGACACTCCCTCCCGCTCCGCACAGAGTGGGAGAATTTATTTTTATGATTTCCCATCAGAAAAAAAAATAAAAGCCTTAATAAAATAAATAGACAAGAGTAGCATTTTACAATTGCTTTTACACACGTTTCAACGCATTAGCGATTCCTTTGGTGTCTACTGCCGGAGATGAAACGGAGATCTCTATGATTGTTAATATCAAAACTTTTTTTCATAACGCATATCAATAGAAAAATTTAGTTGCAGATAATATAGAACAGAAACTTTGCTAATGGCTCCTACAGGTGTTTTTTGAGTCCATGTTTAGTATTTGTTTGCATCCGTCTTTAAATGTTTTGTGCATTGATAAATTAAATTATGCATCAGCACTCTACTATATAACAAAAAGCGTATCCGTCTCCTTACCAATACTTACTTTGTTTAATCACATTAAATACTAAAGGTACCTATGTAGATAACATAGCACTTAATGATCAAGGTAAAACCAATCTGTCATACACGTTGATGACAAAAAAGGAATAATTAGCAAACAATGTATTTTAGGAAGGATGACAAAAAACAAATGACAGTAAATCAAGTCAGGGTGATCCCTCCCTTTATTTACTGTCATTTGTTTTTGACCAAGGCGTAGTATAGTCGACCTCGTACAGGCTATACCACCCTAAGGATAAATGTCATAGTCACGTGGTAGAATGACAACGTCATAATGTGACACTTCTTAATTATTTATATGTTATGACGACAATTGAGCTTCAACCAGTGCTTTGCCACATGGGCAGCGTGTCCGAAGCTATTGCTAGGTGACTGATAGATACTTTGACTCCTTAATTTAAGTTTAAATTAACAAGAAATTGCTGTACGAAATGGTAGAATAATATCGACGGACTATACATACCTAACTAGTGAGTTGATTTGGCTTTTGAATGACAGCCAATGGAAACGTGCTCAAGTACTTCGATTAAATACTCACTTGTTTTGTTCGAATACCTACTGTCTTTTGTTTCATCTCAAAGTCATTGCCATCACCACTGTCAGTGATGTTCAAGATAAACAAAGAAAGTAATGCTAAATTCGACACCTAAGCTTAATATGGCCAAGTTTAGATCGCAGTCATTATTACCAACCATCAAAACCCAACTGCCTTTCCAACTGACATCATTTCTTAGTCACCATCAACAGGTGAGTAAGAAACGATACTTATCCTTTGTCAAAAAGCGACCATCAAGAATGTACTCAATTAACAAATGCAATGCACATAGTCTTCCTATAATTATTATGAGTCACGGCGTAACCGTTCGGCCACAAACTTGGCGCTTAAGCGATACGCGTATTGCCGCAGCGGCTGAGCAGAAAACAAATAAAAAGCGTAGCTTGGAGCATGCCAAGAGTACCCACGATACAACTCAGTTTAACGCAAGTCTCAGAGGTCGTGAACGGACTTTAAGAGGAAATAAAAAGTAGTTAGCATAGCTTGTCATAAAGCATTCGATATTAGTAAGAGTCAAACAAAGATCCACCATTCTAAATCTTTTAATTGGCATTAAGTATGACGACAGACGGTGACTTGCCTAATCTGACATGTAATGATATGAATATAGAGCTGTTGATATTATGTGTGATGAATTTATTGGTCTGTCTTTAAATTCTGTACCAAGTTGGGCTGGAAATTTAGAATATACCTAAATAAAAGAACAAGTTTTAATTATATTGGGCAGCTTTAAGCATAAGCATTGAAGTATGTAAAAGCCTTACTCAGCAAATCACTTTGTATCTGCGTCATTCACCGCAATCGTAACGTTTGGCCGAATAAGCATTTTACTTGTTAGCAAATAATTGTACTTTTAAGAAGATTCAATAAATCGCCATCAAACCATCAACATGTCTTTGACTTATTAAGACTGTCGTCTCCTACCTACTTCATAAGGAAGTCCACACTCTGCATGGCGACCCTGCCACACCGGCCAACTTAAGACATTTAAAGAAGAAACAAGCTATGGGAGATTTTGGAAGAAATAGATAAGTATGGGCAAGTCATACTCAAAAGAAGAGGTGGTCGTCGCACAAAATGCCAACGGCGAAGCTTCCGCAAATACCACGTTGGAGCATCATCAATCAAACCACATCATTCAAACCTTATTGAACGTCGCTGTCGTTCTGATCGTCGCTGCAACCGTCTACTATATCTTGAAGAAGTGCCGTAGAAGCGCCATCAGCACTTTGAGGCGAGAATTGAACGCCGTTTCAATTGATAACCTCGCACGAACTACAAACCAATAAGAAGAAAGGAGAGGAGTCCAGGGTAATCCCGGCCCACATCAAGAGGAGTCCAGGGTAATCCCGGCCCACATCAAGAGGAGTCCAGGGTAATCCCGGCCTGCGGGCCTGTGGACGGTTGCTATGGGCTAGCTAGCCGTCCGTCCGTCTAGTGACGACAGGCCGTGTCGACGGCGCGTTCGTGTTCCACGCGCGCCTCAAAGAGATGTCAGCAGAAGAGAGGGGCCCGCAAGGGCCGAAGCCTGCCGGGGTTGCGGGCTGTTCGAAAGAGATACCGCGGCCCCGGAACGTAAAGGGCGAGGAAGGAACATGGATGGGTTTTAGTCAGTAAGAGTCTGACACTCCCTCCCGCTCCGCCCAGAGTGGGAGAAGTCATTTGATGATTTCCCATCCCAAAAAAAAAAAAAAAAAAAAAAAGGGTAATCCCGGCCCAAGACAAGCAGATGCCACGTTCCTGCTGCCCGTCGTCTGGCCGCCACGCACCGCTCAAGCACAACGCTCCGCGCCACGCAGCCGATGATGATGAGGAACTCCGTTATGACGCCCTTTAGCTAAGTTATTCTATTTCTAAATATTGTTTTAAGTAGTATTATGTTATGTCACTGCAAGAATTAAGTAATTTACTTATAAGCTTGAAAGAAATAAGAGATTATTCAATTAAAATAGGCCCAGCTCGTAGACAAAGTTCCGAGACTGCCAAAAACAAATATAGAGAAGCCCAAAAGTTGTATTCTCGCCTGGAGTATATTTCGTCAGACATTAGAGAACGAGAACGATCCTGTAATGATACCAATGCTGAGACACAAGTCTTCTCTCTATGAGAGGGAAGGGGCTATAAATCCACGGGCCTCGTGCGCGGGTTGGTAGATGTCACAATCATGTCTTCGAATTTTTTTAGGGGAACTACAGTAAAATCAGTGGTGAAGCTATTTACTCCATTGTAAATAGACCAACCGGTAAAAGATGCGTTAGCCTTCAAAGCGTCCGTTTACATTGCAATATAAAAAAATCAATATTACTTCTTGAAATAGTTGTGTCAATTTTTTTCGGAATTGCCCATTTCAGGGCCGTTTTTAGACATTGCTCACGAAATTGATTCAAAGTATGACAATCCTAATTTCAACAAATCAGATTTCCCTGACTGAACAAAAATGCTTGACTGTGTCAAATTAAATGTAGCGTTATATCAACTCTTTATACATCCCAGCATGGATTCCACTCTAATCTGTCACGTATAAGGTCGAGCGGTGTAAAGTTCATCAATGCTGAATTCAATTATCGATTACACCATTGTGTTCCGCTCTTTCGATTTATATTTAAATACCAGACGTTTACTAGAAATGTATTGTGAAAGACAAGTACTTTTGTTGTATATTTGACGAAAGACCGCCCGTGAGTAGGTACTCTTGTTATTAAATATTTGAAAGTTTCCAGTCCCGGTGTAGCGTTTGATTTCAATGTTTTGTTGATTGAGGTTGAACCTTATAGGTTTTATGTAGTAACATGGAGTATCTTTAGTTCACACAAAGACGTCACAGATAGCTAAAAGGATATGACACCTGAGCAGGTCGAAGCCCTTACAACCTTCTTCGTTATGCGAAATTCGTCTTGTTCTCTGGTACAAAGTTGTAACTTTAAGTTTACTGTTCTCACTGCTCCATAAAACGGTTTGTCATGGCCTCCCCGTGATTTCCTGTAGTATAATGCGTGCTTGGAAAATCTGCCATCGTAGTATTTAAATGCTTATAATGTCGGAACAATAGAATTAATCAGACAAATCAGCGAGTGACAACAATTACGAAATTACCCGTATTGAATCAACAGTCAGCTTTGAATATGGTGTGGGCGTGTTGGGTTAGTCATTCATCAATTAACTACTCATGTAATAGATAAGATCGAGATTTCAGTCATATTGTAATGTTTTATTAGTACATAGAGATTATAATTATTGAATTACTCAAACTAGGTTCGGTTTGACAACTGATTTGAACTGACGTCGATTCTCATGATATTTTTTCAGCCGTGACCAATGATTTAACGTGCTTTCGAAGATACGGAGCGGTTCTTGATATGTAAAGGAAGATTTGAAATTAATACAGAACCTATAGGTATTTTCACAAATCTTAAGAAGACTGAGCTTGAGCCAAAAATAACTTTAATCACATCTAAATGTCATGAATGATCGAAGATCGAACCCTTAAGCTTTAAAACACTAATTAAAAATTCACCTCATTCATTAAATTAATCCAGTAAACCAGCATGATCAACTTGGTAGCTCCGGAGTCCCAATTAGAGGCCAGTGTTGTCTCATAAACAAAAACGATACTTGATGGAGTGAAGCGACAAAGCCCTGGTGGTCTCCGAAGCTCGTTGTAATCTGTCATCTGAACTGTCAAATTACTAACGGCCGGGCGACCGATCGGCTACTGAACTTGTTGTAGATAACAGATGCAAGTGGGCAGAGATTTTGGTGACAGATATGACACCTGTTTGACTGGTAGTGGGTGGTGGTCTTTTTTGCCTATTGCTTTTGTGAGGAATGATGGCTTTTAGGCAGGGTTAAAGCATAATTTAGGAAAGATTTTGTGTAGGTATTGCGGCATTTTTGGTTTAATTGATTAGTTTTAGGTGCGCTTGTTTCAATAGCATGATGTAGCGTTATTCGTTCCAGGTACTTGAATCATCATTATCTATTCTTGCCCTTGTTGTCGCCGCAACACGTTCTCTTCTTCCATTTTCCCCTGTCACGGTATCACTTACTCCTTTCTCTTTCATATCATTCCTCACACAATCCATCTATATTGCAAAACTGACTAACTGAATTATGCAGATTCTGATCTACCACTATTTGTCTCTTAATCTCTTTATCGCCCAAAAGTTGCCTGGTGCCTTTATAAAAGCTTATCAGAGGTAGTAATATGTATTTTTTCACATGAACTTCTTTACTTTTTAATTTGTAGACATCAAAATTAAGATGGATCTCTGCGTAATAATCTTTGTCTGTGCACAAAATAAATTGAATGAATGTAGGCGTACCTTCATGGAGACACCTGATTGGTCTTTTTGTATTTTTTACATGGAATGTTAATTAATTTTTGCTGTCAACCGTAGTCAAACAAAATATAATGATTAATTATGTTTTTAAAAGTGGGTACCTGGCTTTAGTGCAGATGCGAGATCAACGTGTTATTGTTACGGCAAAAAGTGAATTTTACAAAGATTAAGATCTAGAATATCCATACTATTGTACTCAATTCTTTGAATCGCTGGCAGTTGTGTATGACTTTTGTGTGAATGGTCTGGAATTGAATGATAAGCTTTTTTAAAGCGCAGCTTAATGACTTTCCTTTCAATTATTATTAATGCTTCAGTTGGACATTTATTCCTACTTATATATAGATCGTTTCTAATTGTTTTCATTAACCATCTAACTTCTTATTCATGTGGTTTGTACCTAACCTGGTGGCAGGTTTTTTTTACCGCCCATGGCATGGGCCTGTGATGGGCTTTATATACCGTCGAGAAATCTCTCTCAGGCATGTTTGGTTTCCTCGCGATGTTTCCTTCACCGACGCTAGTAATAATTATACAATAGTTTGCGTATTGTATAAAAATTATGAATCTTTAGACCTATGACTTGGCACTAGGCTATCACTCACTTTGAAATGAACTGATACGTAAGTCAGGAGAAAAAAACCGGCCAAGAGCGTGTCGGGCCACGCTCACTGTAGGGTTCCGTAGCTTCCCAGACCATTAAAAATACCAACATTTTTCGTCAGCAAAAATAACTTTGTTTTTCATAGTATTTGTATGAAAAACAAAGTTATCATTTGCGTTTTTTTGAAAAAGTGCTATATAACTCAAAAACTATTCAACTCATCAAGTTGAAAATAATTTTCCTAGAAAGCTCATATAAAGGTCTACTTCTGTGATTTTTTTCATATTTTTTAAACTTATGGTTCAAAAGTTAGAGGGGGGGGGGACACATTGTTTTTGACTTTCGGAGCGATTATTTCCTAAAATATTAATATTATCAAAAAATGATTTTAGAAAGCCCCTATTCATTTTTAAATACCTATCCAACAATATATCACACGTCAGGGTCAAAATTAAAAAAAAAATCGCTCCCCACTTTACGTCTGGGGGAGGTACCCTAATAAAAATGTATTTTTTAAATTTTTATTTTTGCACTTTGTCGGCATGATTGATATACATATTGGTACCAAATTTCAGCTTTCTGGTGCTAACGGTCACTGAGATTATCCGCGGACAGACAGACAGACAGACAGACAGACAGACATGGCGAAACTATAAGGGTTCCGTTTTTTGCCATTTGGCTACGGAACCCTAAAAACAACCCAATCACCCAACACAAACCAACTCAATATTTACTGACGTAACCAAAACATTCCATTTTTCACCAACTTCATCGCAAAGCGAATCGAGAATCGATGTTCAGCAAAATTAATGACAACATCAGACATCGAATGAAGAATAATTTCGATTCTTCGCAATCAAGTGGCTCGTAATGTCCCGAATAACTTAAAGTTATTGAAACAAATGACAAGATTTATCTCGATCAGAGATACCAATTAAAGTGCTCTAAATATTAAAGGCAAGTATGAAATATTTTACTCGTAATTACAAATGTCAATGACATGAATATCAATTAGTATGATATCAGTGACATATCTGATGGTTATCGAATGGAGACTTCACGAGGATAACTGATATTCAAAGCCTAAATGTTATTTTGTTATAAACAGGGGTTTTGGTGAATCATTTAATAATATTGGAAGACAAAATGACAAAAAGATCTTTGACTAATTAAATATACATCATTTTCCTGTCCTTGTCTAATGTTATGTGGGTCGGCGCAAGTGCAACACGTTTGACTTATACAGGTACATATTCGAACTAACCGTGCTACTGATGAATAGAATTTATAGACTGGCCTGACTGGGAAGCATTTAAAGAGAAAAAACCAAAAATCATTTCATTAAAGACCTGCGGGCCTAAAATGACCGCTTTAGCCGAATCATAATGTGAATCACGTTAAAAAAAAAAAAAACTTAAAATGGACTTCATTATCATATCCATAAAATCCATTTTGAGAATTTTTTTAAATGAACAACTCATAGCTGCGTTCCAAGAATTGCGAATAGAGGCCTAATTACTGAAACCTAAAGTCCTATTCATAAGCACAAAATATATACTTCGTAAATATGGATCTGCAATTTTGAAAACTTTATCCTCAAAATCGCAGATCCATTGAAATAGCAAAAGATCATCTGCACCCCAAGCAAACAATAAACTCCACCAAGATTTAGTTAGCACGAATATTTCACAGCTTAAATCAATTAAAGCGACATTTTCGAAGTTTGCTCGAACAATGGACACGAATCGGGTTCCTTATCAACTTCAGATATAATTAATGGAGCTTAGAACATTACACAATTAGAAACTATAAACTTTGATGTATTGTTGCATTATTTAACATAAATTAATACGTTTTGCTTGTTGAAAATCGTTGCGACAGGCGTTATTTATTGCGTTGACGTAATACTGTGTGAATTAGCACCTTTGTAAGTGGTGTTTAGGTACTGGTCAGTTTTGGTCCTTAGTACTGAATCATTATCTTTTGATTTCGATTTCTGTCTTGGTGGTTGCCCATCAGACCGCCAAGTCATAGGTTAGGTTTCAAGTTCGAACCCAGACACGCAGCTCTGATTTTTCGGATTCATGTGTGTATTGTAATCGAATAATTATGTCTTGCTTCGGAAGGAAAACCATCATGTCGAAATTTATCTTGCGGGCATGATTGCCCGAAAGATAAATTATGACGGCATGTAAAGCTAAGTCAGAAGCCCATGAGTGCCATAAAAACTCTGACTCCAGGTTAGGCTCTAACCACACGATAAGGAAGGAATTATAGAGAGTCTATCAATTTTAACGCATTTAGTGTCTTGAGCTTCTTCTTGAATATCTTGAAGTTTTTCTGTTATCATTAAGTTGATGCCATCCATTGTAAGAGCAGAATGCTCATGTAATAGATCTCAAACATCCATACCTTATAAAGGGTGTAAAAAACCTCTTAACGAAGCCAAAAGGCACTAGTTCTCCTCGTCATTGCGATATTTTTTTTGTTCTACACCGTACCTGGGAACCTTCTATTTACGGATATATTGGGGGATCAAAGTTACAACTTTTTGACAAGTTTTTTTTTTTAAATACAAGTTTTTGTTGCAAGATTTTTACTTTAAATACCTCCACAAACCCCGTACTATTCAATCCATTCATCAGCACAATGTTTTGAGTGCGTTACATTGAGTTATACCCCAAAACGTGATTTTATGACCCCAAAAAAAAGTTGTTTCCCAGGAATAATTTTTGCATAAAATTACTTAGTTTGATGTACAGAATGCTTGGTTGACGTCTTCGTGATGAGGTTGTTTACACCCTGTATATCCATACCAAGCCTTTACGGATTTGGATGAATAGGCTGAAAGGTAAACTATGAATTGAGATCATCCTGTAGGGTATATGCCTTCTCTTTCTTCTGTCATTCTTCTCTGTTCTTATTTGTGCGTCCTTTACCGTACTATATGCACCATTGACCTGCACGATCAATGGTGCAGATGAGACTAATTAATTTCGTTTGTACAATTAATGGTGCAAACGAAACCGTGGATTGAGTATGGTCACATCTGCACCATTGATGGTACAGGTCAATGGTACGCTGCATACGGTACGACGGGGTCTCTTATCCATCCGTTTCCCGCTTAAGGACGGCCCTGGTTTTTTGGTCCACCATTATAAATCGGTCCTAAATCGGTCAACTAACCGACCAAATGAGCGTTTTAAGTGCTAAACGATTACATCGGTCAACTGACGGGATATGGCTTAAGATACCCTAGTAGCCGAGACCGCGGAAAAAAGTTAGAAATTTCCATAAAAATCACACCATCATCAATATCATTCCTTGCCATTTTAATCCCTTTTCATTCCCAGACAAAACAAACAATATTAAGATCTACACGAGTCCATTCCTCAAAACGCAAATCTGTAGAACTATAACCATCCATCAAAGAATATAAGCAAACACAACTATTCGCCATCACTAAGGTCAAAGGAATGTGCAAACTCATAATTCCAATGATTCTCCTTCATTATTCATCTTCAAATAATAGTTAGCACCCCATAGCTCAAGGTTTTAAGCCTATAAAGGGCAATGTATTAAGGGGACTGCAAGAGCTAAATTAGCAACTCTATTTGTGGTGGTTCAAAGTTCGTTTAAAACACTGTTAGAATAAAGTTCTAATCAGCTTGCACTACAAAGTGGTTGTCAGTCACTGCGGGCCGAATAGTGCGAAATGGTTTCGATGTATTAACAAAACATTTATTGATTGGACTAAAAAAAATAAACACTATGATGCTAATTACTTGTAGAATTATTTGCCAAAAAATCAGAATGATCGCATGTATTTTAGTATGGTTTTTACTCGTTATAATAAATTTTTAGAGATAATAATAATTTTTAGAAATAATTTTTTTTTATCGAGTAAAATTAATTGTATTATGTTTTCAAAACACTATCATACTAGCATATATCCTGAACAATATCACATATTTTTCTGATTTTGTATATTGCTGTGAATCATACTTTCAGGCATTATAAAACTCGCGTTTAGCTCCTGTAGTCGCCTTAAATTAAGCCAGTCGTGAGTTCTCCGATGTCTGGATAGTTATTAATTTTAGTAATGAATTGTTTTAATGTTTGTGTAACCGTTCGATGCTGAGGTAGCGGGTGAACGCATTCATGGGTGTGATTTTGTTTGTCTATTAAATGGGGCAGTGTTGGTGTGGGGATTTTTATCAGTACCTACTTCTAATGCATATTGTGAAATTTATATTGCAGGAAAGTAAGTCATTCATATTTTTTTGATACAGACTGATAGATAATTCACCAAATTTTTTACGGGCTTTGTTGGCACGGTTTTTTATAAAGCATCATCAACTACGTAAATTTGGCTTTTAGTCTAACCAGCAGTACAAGTACGTAAGATTCGATAGGACTCGATTAGATAAATTTGACACTTATTCTCGATAAAATGAGTTTTAGCCTTGGTGGAGTTACTACAGCTGCTCTTCACCTCTTCATTGTCACTAGTACCATTCTGTGCCTTTAGTGAAAAGTGATATAACTCGACTTGAAGCAGTTTTGAGTTTTTTATACAATCTCAAAAACTCATTTTATCGAGAATAACTGTCAAATTTATCTAATCGAGTCCTATCGAATCGGACTACGTACTTGCACTGCAGATTCAACAGAATGCCAGTATTTTGAATGAAGCGACTACCTATCTGACTTCCATAAAATAGTTTCTGGGTAACAAGATTGGTAAGACTGGTTCTTAAAGATCAATGATCGATGTGTACCTTTTATTCACAATGTAAGTTATAAACGACTTCAAAAATCTTCTCTGATCACTTAGCTGTTATAATACTGACATGGACTAAACCCTTATTAATCAAGAAGAGTCAAATTCCCAAAACCCAATAATCACCAATTACGCATTTATCCAAATCACCACCAATATTATCACCAATCACCAAACCCTTACGTGCCAATAACAGTATGGTACTTCACAGCGAGTGGTGGTTTCATTAATTATATTCAGATAGATAAGACACTGCATTGTTAATGATTGTCCGCCGCGGTCATTGCTCACCGCTGTGTATGAGTGATACTAGTGTTGGGAGTGTGTCTGTGTAATGCGGGAAATTACTGGCCAAGGACTAAAATGTCCCGAGATTGACATCCGAACGGTATACAGGGGTGTAAACAGACTCATTACGAACCCGTCAACCAAGCATTCTGTACATCAAACTAAGTAACCATAAGCAAAAATGATTGCTGGGAAATTACTTTTTTCTTAAACTCAATATAACGCACTCAAAACATTGTGCTGATGTATGGATTGAATATTGCGGGGGCCATGGAGGTGCTTAAAGTAAAGTTCTTCCATTCAAACATGTATTTAAAAAAAACTTGTTAAAAATATTAAACTTTGCCTCTCAAAATTTCCGTAACTAGAAGGTTCCCAGGTATGGTTTAGAACAAAAGAAATGATCACAATGGTGGGGAGAACAAATGCGTTTCGGCTTTTTTAAGAGTCTTTTTACACCCTTTAGAGGCTGCCTGGTCATTAATGACCGATATTTGAACCCCAAGTAACAACAAGGGCCAGGATAATGAAGATGATGACTAATTGAACTCGTGATTGTACTTTATCATAATGATCCAATTTTACTGCGGTTCCAATTCAGAATTGCGAATTAAAGGTAGTCATTTGTGTCCATATTGAACAGCTATTCAATATGGACACAAATGTCCACCTTTCAAAAAATGGGGCAACTGTTTTTTTTTCGTGTTCAGAATGTAATTTTTTTCAAGGCCAATGCTCGTACGTTAGTCAATTGAAATTTACCTTTGATGCGAAATCTGCTCGTTTTTACCTGCAACTAAGGTTCTAAGACTAACGCGGTCTTCTTGCCTTCAAAGCCAGTAAAAAACAATTTTTAAATGTCTACTTTGTTGAGCACTTTGAAAAACAAATAAAAAATTGTTAACAATATTTGCATGCTGAATTGTAGTATACCAAATTTAGTTTTTTTGTAGACTGTGTTTTTAAATCACTTGCAAATTGAGACGAAGCAGGAATTCAAAAGTGATATGAGACGAACTAAGAATTTTTTGGAATGTGGGACAAAACTTCGGGACGAACGAAGAAAAAATCCACTAAAATGTTAGAAGTAGTTTAAAGACAGGTTGTAAAACAAATGTCTTAAATTCTCAATCCCAGAATTCCCAAAGAAGCAAACATCACTAGTGACTGTACTCTTCTTTATTTGTCGAGTGGCATCATTACGCTTTGTTGTTTAAGTGGGTATACAGCCATACTTAATATTATTGACTAGTACATAAAGCACTTTTGTTTTCGATTGTACAATTGTTTCTAATTTGATCGTTGATATTGAACTTGAATATCATTAAACAGGTTGTGTGCAATGATTAATTATTTAGCTAATTTGCATCTGTGATGAATAGGTATGCTAATTTTATTACATCAGAATCTTAAATAGTTATGCATTTGTAATTAATTTTGTATCAAAAGTGTCGTTGGCTATATCTGTATTTATTAAATATTTGATTCCTTTGGAATTTAGATAAGTTATTAAATACGAAAGACGAACCGTTCTTACCAAATCCGTCAAATGCACCGTTATATTTGAAAGACTCCAACTGTTTTAGAAAAAAAGTAAAATGAATTATTCCCGAGGTTAATCACAAAGCATGCGATTGAGCCAATTGACATGTGAAATACCTACTTATAATTATTTTAGCGACAAAACTTGAGACGAACAAAAACTACCTCCAGCTAACGAAGGATACTTAAATCCATACCATCGAAGGCGTAGGACAAAAAATAATAACATTAAAAGTGAAATCCTCCAGAGCTTTGATTGACCACAAATCAATATTAATGATCTAAACCAGCGGGTGTTCTTGCGCGATCGCCCTTCCCACTCTTCCCTCCCAATAAGAAAGGGACGCCAAATGTTTGGACACCTCGCCCTTAGAGCGTTTTAAGTGCTAAACGAATAAAACCATTAATTACACGCAATTCAATGTACATATTGAATTTATTCAAATAGTGATAAATGGGTGTAGTAAGAAACAAGAGGTGTGAAAGAGATGGGTGTACTTTCGTCTCGTTCGTGTTGTTTAATGTTCTGCTGGAATGTTTAAAGGAATGATTCAGTGTCAATGTTCACGATATCAGAGATGGAAAGAATGGGTGATCGAGTTCCGATTAATTTTTGTATTGACGATTTAATGAATATTATTATAGTGACGTAGGTACATACATGTGGTTTCATTTAAATTTTATAACTGGTCTGAGACAGGCCGAATGTTATCGATACAATGTTTGTTTAGGGTTTTTACAGACGAGCGGCACGCTTACAGTAGTGGTGGCAGCCGACGACCCGTCGACGGCAGTCGTCGCTACGCGGCATGCCACAACTGCAAGCGTCGCCACCCGTCGACGGCAGTCGTCAACGCTTCGGCGGCTGCCGTCGACGCATCGTCGACAGGTGGTGACGGCTGCAGTTTATCTGCAGTTGGCGACGTGCCGCTCGACTGTAACAACCCGGTAATTGGTTGGCATTGCCCAGTTATCGTAGTATGGACATCATGTGGAGGAATAAGGAAAATGTAGTAAGGAAGGTGTTTAGTACGACTGTAAGTAGATAGCTATAAGAGTAGAGGAAGACAAAAAACGGTGGATGGACTGTGTGGAAGATAATATGGCTAGAGAGAAGGTGACTGTTGAGATAAAGAGTAATAGAGAGGTATAGAAGACGAAGACATGCTGCGCCGACCACAATTAAATTGGGATAAGGGCAGGGAGCGACCGGGTT
Source organism: Xestia ashworthii (assembly GCA_950022955.1). Taxonomy (NCBI): domain Eukaryota; kingdom Metazoa; phylum Arthropoda; class Insecta; order Lepidoptera; family Noctuidae; genus Xestia; species Xestia ashworthii. The sequence goes on from OX465564.1 coordinate 10,204,476, forward strand.
GGGACCGATGACCTGGTGAAGGTTGCGGGAATCCGTTGGATGCGAGTCGCAAGGGACCGGTCAATGTGGCGACACTTGGGGGAGGCCTATGTCCAGCAGTGGACGTCTTTCGGCTGAAATGATGATGATGATGAAGGGCAGGGAATGACGATGCCCGGAAAATTCGTCTTTTAGCGAGTTAAGTAATGGCATTATAAATTGAATTATCCCAAAATGTTCAAACATCAGGTCTAAAATGGAAGCTTTAGCAGAATATAATATGAATCATGTCAAAAAAAAATTATTCTTAAAATTAACATTAAGTTAATTACTATAAAGTCCTTTTTAGAATTTAATTTTTAACGTGATTCATATTATTTTCTGCTAAAGCTTCTATTTTAAACCCGCAGGACAGGCAAACAGTCATTGAGTGTCTTATCGTTTTCAGAACAACACCATATTTACACTTCAGGACCAAGTCAGCTATGAATCTTCGACTATAAACAGGTTTTCCTTGCATCGACCAAACTGGGTAAGAATTTAAAGAAAAATTAACTCTGGCTTAGTTCAAATTTGCTTATCACAAGCTCTGCCTGTTTTATTATAGACAGGCCTAGTCAGCAAGAGCAGCGGTGGCCCAGTGGTGGCGGCTCCGACTTACGAATAGTAAGTCGTAGATTCGAACCCAGACAGGCGCATACTAGTGTTATTTATTTCATCACCACTGCTCTCCAAACGCTGAAGGAAAACATCGTGAGGATGTCTAAGAACCAAAAAATCGAAAACATGTGACATCTACCAATACGCACAGGGTCCGCGTGGTGGATTATAGTCCATTCCCTCTCATTGAGAGGAGGCCGTGTCCCAGCAGTGGGGACATTTTAGCCTGATGATGATGAGGCCCAGTCAAAGAGCAGTGGGCGATGTAGAAACGACCCATTATTTATCTGCGAACTCTGTCTATCTTCTCAGCTTCATTTTTGTCGCGAATAAGCATTTTGTTTGACTATAAAGCCCCCACATGAGGTGCTTTCTGATTTACTCTCAGCGTCCTTTAATAGGATGTCCCTTTATGTCCGTACCGTACTATCTTTTAGCACTGTTATATGGCTGTTGGAAAGGTTGCCATAGACGGGGAAATTTTCAACAGTTTCTTACTCAAAATGGTGTTGCGAAGACCATGGCTGTACTGGGTTATGAAGCCCAGTTGAGTAGTGTTGGTGAGTGACTTTATTATCTTAATTAACTATTGAAACGGGTATTTATGCGAATGATCTTCTTTTTATCCAGTATTTTTCATTTAAATGTAGTATAACACTTCTCGGTCCACATATACAACAAACTTTTCCTCACGAGTAACGCATGAATCAACAAGCAACGCCATCTATTGACAAAGTTCCATCAACACTTTGAATGATCTTCGTTTCTCTGTTGTTGTTTATTTTGCATTGGCGTTTTCTGAAGCAACAAATAAGATTTTAAAAAGAGTATGTATCCATTATTTTTTTGTAAAGTACGCAGAAATGACTAAATTAAGAGCTATTAATTTCAAAGCAAATAAGACCTTTTCCAATTCAAACTAACGTGAACTTAATAACTGTGTTAGACAACAATTATATTTAAGTTATTATATCCCTACCTAATATTTATAGACTAATTTAGTAGCTTTTCAGAAAAACCTAAAGAACATCAATGTTAAACATCCCTCACAAAATCAACGTAACTAGAATCAAACCTCCGTCCCACTTATTAAGTCCTCCTCGTTAGAGAGGTCACAAATCACAAGCAGCTAGTTATGTGACAGACACAAAAACCATTAAATTAAATTAATGCGTTCCTACCACTTCCTCTTGGGGAACTGTTTGCCGTTAACGGGAACTTGAAGATTTTCCGGAATCGGTTGGCTTTTGTTTTTCTTCTGGTGTGTTATGAGTGCCTGGTAGTAAGTGTCCAGTTTGTTAAGAATTAAAATAATATCTGCACGTGTAATGAATGTCTCTTATGAACATTTTTCAGGCTAATAACTAACATGAGATAACCGCTAAGTTGAACGACAAAAATCATTAGTACTTACCTGTTTTTTTTTTTGTTGTCTAGGCTCCATAATTATATTAAATCAATGTAAGCCATCGCGTTGAAAGCTCTTTATTCTACAGTACAAAATTGAAAAACTCAGAAAACTATATTCAATAAGTAAGTACGAAACGAAATATAGGCTCAGATTTTGAGACAATTGGAGCCAAAGTTTTCACCTTCGACTACAGAAACCTTAAAGAGACGAAATTATTGCAGGACCTGGAAGAGTTCAATAAAAATGGAACATGTTTGGTGAAAATGGAACTCCATAAATAACCTTAATTTTCTGTAAATATCTAAGTAAGTAATCAAATAGCTAATTAGAAATGTTTTTAATGTCAGACAATTGAATTACTTATTATTTCTTTAAAAGCTTGCAGCCATTATATCCCGTAGCACTTAGGTAGGTATATATAAACAAGCTTATAAAACAACAAAGCCAAACAAACAAGTCTAACTAGTAACTGATTCAATTAAACAGTTCTATCGAACTCATTATTCTAGAATCAAGTTCATTGTTATAAAAAATAAACTTTGAAATCAATATGAAAAGTTTTAAATGGAAAAGTGTGGAGCAACAACTTTGTTCATTAAACTGAAGAGTTCCTCGCTTCGGGAGAGGAAAAGAAAATAGCATTTTCTATATTTATAAGTGTAATGAGAAAACTGTGAACACTGTTACAAAATTAAATAATTTCATAATAAAATGGCCGTTGACGGTGAGGACGTTTAGCGCCATCTAGCGGTGAATAGCAGAGTCAATGGCGGGAGTGCTGTGTTTTTGTGAAAAAAATATTTTTGCATGTACATTTTAAGAGTTTTGGCTACGATTCCTGTGTAGATTAAAATTAATAATGTCAGTGTTTAAATTTGGAAAAAAGGCTTTCTGTGGCAAAAAAAAATACCATAATATTTTTCCCAATTTTCTTAGCATTTTCATTTTGAAGACACTTTCAAAAGGCATTATAGTAAAACTTGAGCATTGAACAGCTTACCTTAAAAAGATTAGAAAATACGACCATTAAAAACTCCAAAGCTACTTAGCTTCACAGACAAGCCTATCCTCCATATATCGCTGGCTTATCAACCAGGGGTGGGTAACGATAATGCGATGGCTTCTTTAATTAATTAGCCAACTAGCCAACCTCTCCCACACATTAAACTGTTTACGATCCCTGACCATTCAACTCGATAGTCGGTGATTGGAAAATGGAAAGGTGAATGAAATTTCGACCATGTTTTATTACGTTGTTACACGATGGGCCATGTTATGTATGTGATGGTCATTGATTATTTTCTAATTGATAAAATTCATAATTTCTAGGTTAATTCTCTGTCTCAACAGGATCTTTTTTGCGTAGTATTCAAATATCTTAAATAAATCACGACTATTTGAAACGACGGCTTTTTTTCTCAATTTCAAAATTATTTTACATTAAGAAGACATTAGGTCACTAATCAACCAAAAGCAATGAAATTGATTTCAATGTTATGCTGTTTCTGAGGATAAACGTCAAGTAGGTACTTACTTGAAATAGCATTTACGCGACTATATAATACTTACCTATCTTACATTATATTTAGAGAACACATCAAAAACATGAGATCTCCTTCCGTGATAACGTCTCCCGCCCTTTTGTTAGAGTCCCTTAAAAAGATTCCCTACACCTCTTTACTATGAAGACATATTGCGTTTCGCGTTTTTGAACTCGCGATTCCGACGCGTATTTACGTATTCACACTCGCATTACTCCTAGTTGTATGTCGAGATGAGATGTGAGCGTGTGTGAGATTTGTGTGTTAGTGTCAGCTTAACGATACCAATATAAGATGACCCACCACCCCTTCCCCACAGCTATGCAAATGAGACGGCTGCGCGGATGACGTATGCAAACAAGGAGATCCAAATCCATTGGTGATATGCGACGTAGGCTTTCATATAGGTGTGTGCGTGTGTGTTGGTATGCCAGTCGCCTCTAGGCGCGCAATAGACGGGGGTGGGCAGCCCGAGAGGATGGGGTATAAAGGAAAACCATTTACATTTGAGCGATTCGTCCAATTTAAAATTCCTACAAGATAGCTTAGACACGGGTGCCATTCTTTTGAAGAGGCGATCATCATGCAAAGGACATTCGTAGCGAATACGAGTTTGAAATAGAGTTTTAGTTTTAATGATATTTTCAACAAGCTCCTTTGTTTGCGAGTTGCAAGTTAGATTACTTATTAACGAATCGATTTCGCGTGATTCGTCACGTATCGATAGGGTGACCTAGATAGATTTGGGGTCAAATATGTCACTGTTGGCGGAGGTATCGTTATGAATATGAATCTAGGGTGTGGGAAATCAGTCAGGGAGCGTTCCATCAAAACGTCATAGGTCGCTCTCAGGACAAATTTGCCCGCTTGCCCACGTCCCGCGTTTTACGAGCCACGCCGACGAAGATTCAGCACCCAGGGGAGACATTCCGCCTCCAAAAACTTTACCCGTTACAAATTTGTTTTTTTTTTTTGCCTTATCTGCTCCCCGCGCTTTTGGCAAACCTAATTCCGTATTCAAAAATATTTCTGCAAGTATTGTGCTCGTACGGAACGAACGTTTTATTACCGGCCATATAACGTTTTAAAAGTTAGCCAGTTTTGCCACGCGGCGTTTGCCTCTAGTAGGTATATTCAGTAGTGTTCTTGTCACTTTTTGTTCGTAATTATTATTGTAGTTTGATAAACTGTCTTTATAATGTTTTTATTGGGGCTTTATAAACTTTTTGAAGGACTGTTTTGGATTATTATGTAAGTTTTCGGAGGGTAAACAAAAAATAGGTGTGATGTGTATCTTTGAGGACAGTTATAAAACGTTACGCAGTTGTTTATGGTTTTATGATTGTAGTGTTTATGGCATAAAGAAAGGCATTATTTAGTATCTATTTAAAAACAGTTTGAAAATTATATAGGTAGACTTAAAGTCAAGTATTCTTCTACTTTTTTAAATAATTTTAACAGTAAAGGTACTTCACACAATTGTGTTAACAAAATAAAGCACCATATGACCCAGATTCAAAACAATTCCCACTAAAAATACAGTAAGCATGAATAATTTCCAACTCAATAATAAAAAGTATGACATAATCATAGAAAACACGAACAAAGACAATACGTTTTCGTTGTTAGCTGCTTATTTTGCATTCATGGAATATTCTTAAGCATTGTTCACTAGGTACATACAAGCATAAACCTGGCATGTGGGGGCCACGGTGCCATCCAATTTACCATTCATATTTCGAAGCCAATCGGGGAGGTAATTTCAGAGGTCTACGCCGATGTGCCGACGATGTATGCACTTATATTTGGATATGACTGTACCTACCTGAGAGTATGGGGTTAGGTGCTTTGACTTTGTACGGCGTTGAAGGGTTTTCGGTAAATTTGGGTAGTGGGGAATTGAGTATTTTATTTTGAAGTTTTTGTTCTATTTTCAGATGTGGGAGAGTCAAATTATTTTGCACACACTACCAAGTTCACTGACGGTCGATAATTTTTCAACTTTATTACTTGGAGCATAAGGATGAAAGCCCTCGGTACACTCGGAAGTACATGAGGTCAATTGTTTTGTCTTACCAAAAGGTATCATATATTACCCCAGTATTAACTGAGTTGTGCCATGCTTGCCTAGGTTGGTCACCCATCCACAGACCAACGGCACGCAGGAAACTCGGTAGTTTCCTCCGTGCCTCGGAAAGTACGTTAAGCTGTTGGTCCCGGCTGTCATTTGTCCATCTTTGACAGTCGTTACAGGTAGTCAGTGGCCCAAAAAATCTGACACCAGTCTTACCAAGTGGTATCGTATTTCCCAGTATTAACTGGGTTGTGGAGGTCAGATAGGCAGTCGCTCCATGTAAAATACTTGTATTCAGCTGCATCCGGTTAGACTGGAAGCCGACCCCAACATCCTGGGTTCGATTCCCAGGTTTTGGGCATACTGTTATTGGTTTTTACCATTACATGTATGACTAGCTTCTGCCCGCGACTTCGTTCGCATGAATTTCCCTCTTGCAACATTTATTATGGCTGCTCCGCTCCTATTGGTCATAGCGTGATGTTTTATAGCCTATAGCCTTCCTCGATAAATGGACTATCCAACACAAAAAGAATTTTTCAATTCGAGCCGGAAGTTCCTGAGATTAGCGCGTTCAACCAAAAAGCAAACAAACTCTTCTGCTTTATAATATTAGTATAGATTTGTATAATGTATAAATACGTACCCGGTTGATGGTAATAGTCTCGTCCCCTATTACATGTTACTTAAACATAACTGGCGAAATGTGGGTGTACTATCAGGTACACCTCTGCTTAACCCTTCAGGGATAACAGGCGTGATGTTATGATGACGAGATAATTTAGGAATAGTACATTTTGACACAAGTGGAGAAAGTTTGTTATTGTAGTTCTAGGCGGTATTAACACACGAGCCCTAGGCGAGGGTGTTTTTGTGCCGAGAACTGCAATAACAAATGTCAACGTGTATCAAACGACGTTTTTCAATACACTATTGAAGAAATAAAATAAAAGAATGTAAAATATTTGTGTCATGAATTATTATGGAAGTGTATTGAAAAATTAGTTTTTCTTCGCAATCCAAGATTTTGTGTCAAATCAATTTAAAACCTAGACACATCTTACATTTCTACTAACAGCTCCAAACAAAGATCTTCAATTTATATTATAATGCATCGAATTTAATCTAGAAAGCGTACCTATTTGTAATAAAAATACTGTCGAGAATCGTGTGGCGTCTTGTGGCGACATTTTCACCAACGTATATAGGTACAATTTCAATTTGATTTCCTGCAACCGTCGACATTCCATTTTTAAGTAGCAATCACGATATGTGATTCCAATTTTATAGATGTATCAAGCGGTTCCGTATGCAAAAATAGATACATATATTTTGTGTCGTCAATTGATTTTTTATTCATCTACTTTGATCAAGGAAACAATTAGTAAGGAAAATTATGTGGTGGGTAGGTACCTATGTAAACAAAAAATTGTAAAAAGATCAAAGTTGTAAAGTTTGTTACATGATTATGTCAGTAGGAAAATGTCGTTTTGCCGCGAAATTCAATTACTTATCTTTCTTTTTTTTGCCGTTTGCAGGTCAGTGCCAGGCTGTATGTCAAACGCAATATGATTCGCGACCCGACCATTATACGTATGCACTTATTAACAGAACTGCAAATGAACTTGCTCACATGTTGCATACAAAACTTTTCACCACTCCCAGCAAGAAAGTATTCAGTCATCATAGGTAAATAAATGAAATAGTCACAAAGCAAATCAAAATAATTCTTTATTATAAAATAAAAAGAGTAAAAATTTAAAAATGAAATGTAACATTACTGCAATTTTACATTAATTAATTAATTTCTTTTCTAAGCATAAATCATTTATTTTTTAAAATATCTTTAAAACTGAACATAAAAAAATCAGGCAAGGTTTGTTTCTGAACGGGATCATTACTTTCCTCACTGTTCAAACAGTGAGGAAAAACCAACTTTCCTCACTGTTTTAGTAGAGAAAAGACACTTCTTTCGTGCGGGAGTGGTGAAAAAATAATTTCGTGACCTACCCTGCAGCTTCCACCTTAATAGTAGAAACTCATAATTATTATTCAAAACAAATTGCTATGACTGTGTTATTTCTGTAAAATTAATTAGTTTGCCTGTATTTCCACCATCAACTATAAATCACAAAAGTTACTAAGTAGGTACAAAGTTACGCAATTCATAAATTAATACATATTACATTTTTGTATAGTAAGCAACGGCCTATTGTTGAGCCTACGCTGTCCCCCCATACTAAAGTACTAATGCTGTAACATATTAATAATACCAAATGATTTGAAAAGAGTAACCATGGAGTTCCTTGCCGGTTCTTCTCCATGGAATCGACCAACGCGAACCGTGCACCTCTTTCGACGTTTTATAAGTGCCCATTTAGGCCAACGTGTTTTTTTTTTTTTTTTTAACTATGTTTGGTACTCTTTGGGGACTGACGATGACGAAAACTAAGTAATCCGAAATAAATTTTATCTTAATTGTCTAAGGTTGATTTCAGTTGGTTCTATGAAAGCGTTTGGTGACGATGGCGCCAGTTCCATGGTTTTTGTTCACCCAAAAAGTGCTCGACGCGCCAAAAGATGTTTTCGCTTCAAAAAAACAGAATACCTACATTCGATCGAAGTGTTAAAACCGGACTAGCCTCAGCAACACGGCCCATGAAGCCCATTACATCAAAGTAGATACTAACAATATCAGATAACATAAACTATTCATAACCTCAAAACTACACAAACTGTTATTAGACACCGCAATTAGAAATGTTTGCACTTCTGTCTAAAACCTTTGGCCCATTAGAATCATGCAAATCGACCGTGTAATCGTAATGATCTGTTTAATATCAATCGATTTTAATAAGCAACGCATTTGTAGGCTGTATTCTGCGGCTCTTATCTTGCCATTACCTCACAGTCCCACAAAATGTAATATTACTTATAATAAGTACCTATTGAAGACACTATGGAAAGATGAGCAAACGGAGAGGACTGAAAAAATATTCCTACTTCTTTAATTCAATAGCGAATATTCTACAATCAGAATCTAATATAGAACCATATAGAAATAGTGTCGAAAACTCATTAAGTTGCGTTCACGATAAGGTATCACCTTTATACTGGTTGTAAGCTAGAATTTAATTTAGCTTAGCCGTGATAAATCCTTAGTTGAACTAGTTTTAGCAGTGGTGACTAGTTCTGTATTTGCATAAGATGGCGCTTAACGCGTTAGCGAGGAAATATTAATCATAATACATATTATTATAAGTTGCTGAAATATAATAATTAACCATTTTTAGGGTTCCGAAGCCGAATGGCAAAAACGGAACCCTTATGGATTTGTCATGTCTGTCTGTCCGTCTGTATGTTATAGCCACTTTTTTTCCATAACTATAGGAACTATGCTGTTGAAACTTGGTAAGTAGATGTATTCTGTGAACCGCATTAAGTTTTTCACACAAAAATAGAAAAAAAAAAACAATAATTTTGGGGGTGCTCCATACTTAGAACTGAAATTAATTATTTTTTTCATCAAACCCATACGTGTTGGGTATCTATGGATTGGTCTTTAAAAATGATATTGAGGCAACTTAACTACACATCCAAAGTGGTAAAATGTGTGTGTCCCTGTAACTTCTAAAATAAGAGAACGATAAAACTAAAAAAAATATATGATGTACATTACCATGTAAATTTCCACCGAAAATTGGTTTGAACGAGATCTAGTAAGTAGTTTTTAACACGTCATCTTTTATTTATGTTACTTGCTGCTACCAATCCGCACTGGGCCCGCGTGGCCATTCCCTCTCATAGAGAGGAGGCCTGTCCCAGCAGTGGGAACATTGATAGGCCGATGATGATGATGACTTGCTGCTACGGAACCCTTCATGGGCGAGTCCGACTCGCACTTGGCCGCTTTTTTATTATTATTTTCTAGTGGTTCTTTGAGCAAAGAAGCCCAGCGAACAAGCAAGAAAGTCCAGACACTCTTTGAGTATCAAATTATTTTATCGAATTAAAATCATTATGGAGTTTCAAAATACAATATGAAAAAAATACCGCAAAGCTCCATTGGTAAACTGAGTTTTAAAGCATCAAATTGGATTTTGAATCATCCAACTTGACACATAATATATTGGTGGTTACTATTTGTTCCATATTAACTGAAAGCAGAATACTTCAGCCCAAAATCATCTGCCTAGCCTTTTCCCAAGTATGTTAGCAACTCAAACCAAATGGTTTGATTGCATTTCAAGTACTTAGACCACTACAGACACTTTGGAATATCAGAAAAACAAAGAAAACAAAGCTAAAGTCACAAGGCATAATAACTTGTGAAAGTACTGTAGTTGTCCATTCCAAAGTTGGTGGGGTCAGCTTCCAGTCTAACCAGATGCAGCTGAATACATCTCATCATCATTGAGCGACTGCCTACCTGATCTCTCGAACCCAGTAAGCATGCTGATACAGAGGATCCTTCAGCCTACTCTATGTTACTGTTAACCCATGACTTCCAAATTCTTCGATCCAGGGCCAATGTGGGCCATTGGTCGTTAGTTTTGTCCAGCTCATCCCGCCAACTCCTGCGAGGTCTACCGCGTCGCCTTCTGGTCGTTTCAGGGATCCGATTCGTGGTTATTTTGGCCCACAGCTCGTCAGGCATACGGTAGACATGGCCAGCCCAGTCCCACTTTAGCTTGGCGGCTTTTTGAGCACTGTCAGTGATTTGTGTTTTGGAGCGCAGTGTGGTGTTGCGTACATGGTCGCTAAGTTTGACGCCTAGGATGCTGCGCTCCATTGCACGTTGGCAAACCTTGAGCTTGGACTTTTGAATACTGTTCTCTATGAAATTAAATTACAATATTAGGTACCTAATATTTTGCCTTAATCAGATCCATAAGTTTGTCTCTACTTAATTGGATGCCACCAGAAAAATAAATTCAAACTACTTCGTAAAATTCTGACATAGCAAGCTACAAGACTCTTTCTAGCTACTATGTTCACGAATTAGACTAAAAAGCAATGATAAGATAAATCTTATCTAAAAAGCAATGATCATTGGCAACAGCAAACTAGACGAGAAATTATATCCTTAGTAATGCTATAAACGGTAATCATTTTCTTACTGTTATTACGAGTAACAAGCAGGTCTTTCCTTCCCGCGACCTGATTACATTAGTAACCATTTAAATATATATTTTAACACTAACTGTTGTACCAGGATTTGCATGGTTTTAATTTTCTGGGACGGACGGTCTTTTCTTTAGGTGGACGGTGGTGGTGGGGAACATTTTATTTTACAACCATTTATAATATGTTTTATCGCGTCTTATAGCTTTTATATTTAGAAGATACATTAATATCTCAACGAAATCGAAAGTTTCTTGTTTTGCCCGTCATTGGGATATTTGTTTTTATTTAGGATCATTTTGAAGGTTTGGTTTGGTTTGTCTTCTCCACGCCTCCGCATTATTATTTGCTGGATCCGACGAGATATGGAGTTGTTTCAGACTCGTGCGCAGACCATGGTCGCCATTTTCCCCACGTGCGTCGTCACTGGGAGGATTCGGCATTTTTACGGGCGATCTGTTTTATTTCATTTCAAATGACACCCACTTCGACACCATGTTGTGTTCGTTGGTTAGTTGAATCAAAGACGCCGTTGGAAGACATGGTTTATTAAATCAGGTTACATAGTAAGAGTATCAAAGCCGGGGTTCACAGTAAGACAGCCATTAAGCAAGTGACGACAATCATAGACAAGGCATAGGCATAGTGATGTATAGACTAATAACATACTAAATAGTGATGTTACAACAATTCCAAAAAACAAGTTTCAAACGTTATAACGTTACTTATATAACTAATTGACTCCTGTACTATGCAATGCAGAGGCATTGCATAGTACAGGAGTCCATCAGCACAATGTTTTGAGTGCGTTACATAAGTAGAGCGCTACCACATGAGTAGGTAAAACCTACTTATGAGTAAGTAAAACATACTCATGTGGCGCTACCGTAAACCATGAGTTTTAAACCAAAAAAAAGTCGTTTTCCAACGCATATTACACAGAGTTACTTAGTTTGATGTACAGAATGCATTGTTGACGATTTCGTATAGGGCTCCGACTCCGGACTCCGTTTAAATTTCGTCTAAGTAGAACAGTCATCCATCCGGGGAACGTGTAACTTTGCTGTTTTAAAAAAAATGTCATTCTCCCTACAATCATGGGTCTAAGTTATAGTTTACAGGCCCCTAAAACTCTGTAACCTTTCAATCGGAAATCAATCTACTTGGTCTATTTCTTATTTAGCATCCGCAGATGTCCTCGATAAACCTAATCACCATTACGTACTTCAGAACCGTTTTATGAATTGTTTTTTTTTTCTTTTTTAACTAGACAAAATATGACACATAACCTACCATGGCGCCTCTGTTACTGAGGGGTTGGGCAGAGCTGTGTACAAATAATAACACCGGAGTCAAATCTAAAAATCATCATCATCATCGGCCTATTAGTGTTCCCACTGCTGGGACAGGCCTCCTCTCTATGAGAGGGAATGGGCTATATAATCCACCACGCGGGCCCAGTGCGAATTGGTAGATGTCACATGTCTTCGAATGTATGGTTCTAGAACATGCAGGTTTCCTCACGATGTTTTCCTTCACCGTTTTGAGAGCAGCGGTGATGTAACAAATCACACAAAGTAATGCGCGCCTGCCTGGGTTCGAACCCACAACTTACTGAACGTAAGTCGGGGCCGCCACCACTGGGCCACCGCTGCTCTTTAATGTAAAAATAGGGACTTTTATATTCAGAAATAATTCCATCCACAGACCAACCTAGGCAAGCACGGCTTAACATGAAGATCGACCCGAGCGGCTGTTATTATTTAGCCATGAGTTCCTCAGACTTATTTCGAAGTGATATTTTTAAATGCACGCCAGTACCCAGTTACTACAAACAAATACTAAAACACATAAACCCAATCTAATCGAATCAACAATTACAACTAAGTGCAAATAAATAGACAATCGAACATTTCCCAGATAAAAGAGCGTTTCACCAGGCTTAGAAATTCGCCAGCTTGTGTCAAATTATCATTGGAATGTCAAATCAATTTGCTTTTACAGTGTCGTTTTGTCGACGACTACTTGACGTGGCTTACGGTTTTATTACAAGTGACTGAGTTAGTTAACTATGAAATAGTATTAAATGGGCCGTTGTGAAAATTGTTATATAGATGGATAGTTTGGCTACGGTTTCGTAAGCGAGGATAACGTTGAAGATTATTTTGTTGCATGTGGTGATGAAAGAAGAATTTGTGCATTCGTTTAAGAGGCCTGCGGAGCATGCGAAGTTCATATAAACGTAATACCAAAATAGTTTGTAAATTAAACATATGCTCAAGGTAGTGTGTATTTGTTTCGATTGGATTTCAGAATATATGTTTTGAATGTACACTGATTTAAACAAGAGTTATGAGAAAAATAAATTTTCTATAGAAATTTTAAATTCTTCATAAATCGTCTTTATGTCATTCTCCTTTCAAAATATTAATTTGGGAACATAGATATTCTGTAATCCAATCGAACACTACCTTAACCCTAGCTCACTAACCTTAATTTCGAGTAACATTACCACTAACCATTCGTAAATTTTACGACACATTAAAACACCAATATTTATTAAATCGACTTTAAATAAGACACAAAACGAACTTATTTAACAGTATTAGTTTCCTCTTAATCAACATACATAAGCTGTTTTAGAAATACTCTACATTGAGCAATGATTACAAATACAAACCCCCCGCAAATCGCCTTTTTGCAGCGTTGGCAGATTTTTGTGGTCATACGACGTTTTCTTGCAGGACAGTACTGCAAGTTTGGCGAGTTCTAGGAACGTCTTGACTCTAGAACCTTCCCAGGGGAATAAATTTTCCAAATTTAAAACACGCCTTATTTCTTCGGGGTATAAGACACCAAAATAGTTACGTGGATACTAACCTTTCGTAAATTTTACGACGATCACACGAAATATCCCGATCTAATGAGCGTGCATCGGCAATTAGTGTTCGCGGGTCATAGGCGATGCGAATTAGGAAGGTTTTAGAAACGGGAGGGGCGGCGGGGGTCGGGATCTTACCAAACCACCTTAATCACAAGTGACGCGTCGTCATTTTGACGAATGGTTAGTAATCCAGGGTTAAGAATATGTGTGATTTTCATATTATTTTGTTTATTATTTGGTTTTTGATTTTTTTTAAATTAAGTTTGTATGAAAACGCATGCTCCGCGGCCCCTTAAGTTCGTAATCGGCGAATTTAAATGCCCTCATCAGTTCAATTGGCCAACTTCGTATTTAATGATACTGATACTATTAGACTGCGTCATATCCCACTGCTCGGCAAAGTCCTCTCCCCAAGACTTCCAGTTGTTTCGATGCAGGGCCAATGTGGACCACTAGTCGCTGGTCTTGTCCAGTTCGTTTAGCCATCTTTTAACAGTAGTAAATGATTAAACTTTTTACTTTTCTTTTTGAAACTTTAAGAAGAAAGAAAGAACCCGTAGAAAATAATTCTTAATGTTTTAAGAATTACCTTTGAAAACGTATAGTATGCTAAGGGTATTTTTGTGTCAAGACGTCTATTTAGTATACATATTATGTCACCATAAAATTGTAAAACCCGTTAGATTATAATCTATCTAGCGAGGTTGCAAACTCTTGAAAGACTGTCAAACGAACATACTGCTTTCAATATAACGCATTATATATTTTTCATTAAACATTTCACAATATTACGGTTTCACTTCGACAGGTTATTATAATCTACCGAAAAATAATGCGTCATATTGTGAGCAGTATGTTCGTTTGACTATCTTTCGAGAGTCTACAATCTCGCTCGTTATATTACAATCTAACGCTTTATACAATGTGACGCTGACATATAGCCGGCAATCAAAACTGAACCCTCAACAAAAAGTGAAATCAGAAAAATCACAATCGTTTAATGCCAATTTCTACCCTAATAGCTATCATGTAGGTAATAATTTATACAAAATCCATACACTTAGTCAATCGTTATACCCGCATGAAGGCCTTGTTACGTGAAATTGTCTGCAATTTCCTCAGTATCAGACGATTTGCAAATGCCGATTTCTCATACATCATAATTCTTGGGCACACAATGAAATTGCCAACTCACTGCTGCTCAGTACAAATTTCCGTATGTTTGTTCTTTTAAACAAGACTTACGTGGAACAGATACGAGGGAAATTATTGTTTAAGTTTGTATATTATTCAGAGATTTTTAGTATGAGTTTTAATGGATGGCATGACATTGAATCATTCACTTAAATATACAGTGACACATACAAATATCCACGCGGTTTTTTAGGGTTAAGTCTTTCGAGCTACTTCAGAAATTGTATGAATTTGTGAAGACTTGCATATAAGAGATTCCTACTTTCTACTAGCTGGTGCCCGCGAGTTCGTTCGCGTGAAAATTTTCGATGTGTACGAGAGAAAAAAATAGCCCTGATACTCCAGACTATAAACTTTTTCTGTACCAAATTTCATTTAGATCCGTTCAGCCGTTCTGGTGTGATTGAGTAACAAACATCCATCAAAGTTTTTAAACTGACATACCTAGTCACTAACATCTTCATTTACACTGAAACGGGATTTTTACTATGCCAAAGTTGATACACACCCGCCAACTCGTAACATGGCAATTACTCCGTTTTCATTGTAAATGAAAAACGTCCACCATCCATCCAATTTTTGGCATTTATAATAAATTACCTGATGCCCGCGGCTTCACCCCCAGTGGTGAAAACACCATGAAAATCGGTGCAGCAGTTTTTGAGTTTATCGCAAACAGACAGACAGATAGACGCGGCGGAGGACTTTGGACTAAGTAGTGATGTAGTAGCCAGATGAATTTCTGAACTCATGTGTTCTTAAGCCCAGTCCTTAGTATAATCCGCAGTCCCGATATATCTCTAGCTTCCTAATGACTGCTAGATTCTATGATTGTTGAGCACAAATAAATGGTCCAAATGAGCACTATGGGACCTTTTGACTAAGTATCCCTTTTTTTCATTTTCTGGATGGAAAATCATCAAATAAGCCCCTCCCGCTCTGGGCGGAGTGAAAGAGAGTGTCAGACTTTTACTGACTAAAACCCAGCCATGTTCCTTCTTAACCCTTTGTGTTCTAGGGTCGTGATGTCTCTTTCGAACAGTCCCGCAGCCCCGGCAGGCATCGGCCCTTTAGGACCCCTTGCTTATGCTGACATCTCTTTTAGGCGCGCATGGAACATGAATGCGCCGTCGACACGACCTGTCGTCATATGACGGACGGACGGATGGGACGGCGATGGATATAGTTGTACAACTTCCAAAATACGTGCTGGACAGCCTTTTTTTTTTTTTATTTTAGTAATAGGTACCCTTGGAAACACTACACGGTTGCCTGACTTTCGGCCCACTGCCTGTAACGACTGTCACAAATGACTTCTCCCACTCTGGGCGGAGCGGGAGGGAGTGTCAGACTCTTACTGACTAAAACCCATCCATGTTCCTTCCTCGCCCTTTACGTTCCGGGGCCGCGGTATCTCTTTCGAACAGTCCCGCAACCCCGGCAGGTGCTGGACAGCCTGGATTTGTCATAGGCGGGGTCTGTTGGACACTAGAATCTACCTCCCTTTCTTCATAATCTAACTATGGATAAGTGCCTAGTAACAATTAACTTTGAACTAAAACCTACTTAAACCACCGAACATTGACCCTAAAACGAGGTTTATTCAAGTCATTACGATCGAACTGTACCGATCATATTTATTTAGATACTTGCTGTGCCCCGTGACCGTCGTCCACGGAAAATTATTATAAAAATTTTACTTTCTGTTTGAATCAGGTTTTGTTAATAATTTATAGGGTTTTAACATTTTTGCAAGGAAACCTGATTATTTTTCTAATTTTCTGACATAAAAGTGCCTTTAGTTGCTCCTTAAAACATCAGCTATCTACCAGTCCCGTCAAATTAAGTCCAGCCGATTTGGAGTTTAGCTGGAACAAACAGACAGACAGGTAAACATTTACAAAAATGTTGATGGGTACCGTGGATACCGATATCGATACCGATATCGACGGTACCCTATCCTTTTCACGACACCGTTCATATGACTGGGTAAAAAGCTGTTAATTTGAAATTACAAACAGACATGTCAATAATTTATATTTGTATAGATATAAGGAAAAGTCAATTTCCATCCAAGGCTAAGCATTTAGTACTCATTTGGCTACCATCGTCCCATTTAATGTTATTTCACGTTTTATTGTTTTTAAATCAGCCCTAGATTTTTTGTCGTAAAAACGATTTATTACTGTAACGATTGAAAATCGAATTAAAATAGATGAGGGAATGGTAAATGAAAGACCGAAACGACTTTGACATTAGCCATAAATTATCAAGCGAAACTTTAACGGCGGATTTCATCAATATGTACAGACTGCTAAGTGGAGTTATTTTTGGGACCTTATATTTAGAGTTCCGTACCTAAGAGGTACCGGGAGGGTAATTAGCCGCCTCCGCCGTCCATCTGTCTGTCAGTGGGCTTTGTCTCATGATACGCAATAGGTAGGCAGTTGACATTTTCACAGAATGTGTGTTTCTACAACAATAAAAATAAATTAGAAATGAAAAGTGGTACTAGAAACGTATTTTTTTTGGTATGTAACTCTTCATTTGGGAATCTGACTCGCTCGTTTTTTTTGTATCTGTCATAAATTTTTCCTGTGTTTTTTGATGAGTAGAAAATTATCTTGACCTAACCTCTAAGATCCCTTCTTGCATAAAGAATCGACTAATAAGAACCTACAACAATCGCCTACCTGCGTACACACAATTTCCTACAGACAAAAAAGAAAAAAAATTCTACGTTTGTTTTCATTCCCAAACCAAAACAGAAGCGCCCCAACTTCGAGCCATCATAAAATTAACACACAACCCCTTTATTTACCTTTCCACTACAATATAAACTGATTAACTGTAAAGACCGTGTCACACGACCTATGTCCGCAGCGAACCTAATAGGGTGCATTAAGTAAGAGACACGAAACTCAACTCCTATAAAAAAAAAAGTTGAAATAACTAACGACTTCGAATCACGCATCGGAAACTTGGCCGAATTAAAAGTTGCCTGTAATAAACAATAAAAAATGCCGAATAGACTGTTTCTTCATTTGATACGAGTTTTTGTAATGATCTAACTATTGTACGGGAACTTTTGCTAGGGATGGTATGTTCGTATTGTGTTTGATGTGTTAAATTCTAAGGGTTTGGGCAGACGGTTCAATATAATCGCAAAAATTTCAATTGAGACATTTTTAGTTTTGTCTTTTTGCCCCACCTTCATAGATGGTGGCGTCTCTTAAAAACAATAAAGGACGTCACTTAAGCCACCGCCAAATAACACAAAAAGTCGCACTGTGATAGACATGACAAGTAAAGCCCATATCTGATCACTATGTCTCATGGATTGGCACATTACGTTTTTGACAGACAGATTGCACATGATCTACTTATGACCCCAAAAATCGTATATTTTAACACCTTCGGAAAAGCTACCTATACAACAGACCTTTCCGATTTTATACATAATTATTAATATGCAATGGCCCTTATTGAAAACTTTGGCCTCTGTTTGCATAAAAGAACGGGGGCCTAAATTGACCGCTTTTGCAGAATCATAATCGGACTACTGTATTATATAGGTACGTGACACTTCGTTAAATGGTCACAAAGTGAAAATTCATGTTTATCTTTGTCTGTATTCATTTTAAGGATTTTGACGTGATTCTTAATAAATTCATCATATTATGATTCTGGACGTAGGTATATATTCCCGATATACTACGATATTCCCATAAATAGGGAAGCGTCGAAACGAATTTCGAATTGTAGTAAAGCGACCAAAAGTCATTCGTGAGTATAGGCCCTAAGAGCAACGATAGTTCTGATTGACAAAGTTCTTGTGACAGACATGGCGATATATTTTTTTTTATGACACCGTTTTTGTGACGCTTTCTGTTAATTCGACGTGAAATTGAACGTTTTTAGTGTAAGTATTTAACTTTTACATTATGGAACTCGTATTGCCAAGCTTACGCAATGGTTAATTTATTACAATATTTTGTTACTTGTTTTTCCAAGCTTACAGAATGGTTAATTTATTACAATTTTTTACGTTTATTTAGTGTATTGCTACAATGATGTTTCTTACATAATGTTGGTACCAATATTAAACAAAACAAGTCTATAGAAATCTAATGAATTCAGAAACCTCATGGTGGAAAGGAAAAACAAAACTTCTTGTTTTTCTATATCTAGCCGTAGTGGCTCATTACGAATACCTGGAACTGAAAATGAGGAGGCATGTGATTTCCACCAACCTCAGGTGGATAACGCTCCACTCTCAGCTGCAAAGGTGGGCACCCTTCAGCTGTAGAAACATTAAAGGCTCATCATCATCTGCACAGCCTTTTCCCAACTATGATGGGGTTGGCGCACAGTCTAAGCGGTTGCAGGTGAATATCCCAAAGTTAGTAGAATAGAATAATATTTATTTGCTTAAAAACATGGTATAAAAGATGGTCAAATACAAACAAAAAACAAGTGCATACATGTTTTTGCTTAACAGTGATAAGCGTACAAAATTTTCAATACAATTGTTTAACATTTACCGTCAAAGAAGTCTTTGACACTATAAAAACTAAGTAAACTAGTACTGGGTAATACGATAATGCTTGGTTAGACGGGTTTTCTGACTTTCGGGCTACTGGGACCAACGGCTAAACGGTCTTTCCGAAGCACGGAGGAAACTCGGTAAGTCATGGGTGTCACCCATCCACGGGCAAACCTAGGGCAATCGCGGTTTAACCTAAAAATTGACCCAAGTGGGTGTAATTTTTTAGCCCCAAGCTACTTCTGGAAACTTGATAGGCTGATGGTGTTTATATGGGGCTATGCGCACTTCGTCCTATTAGCAATTCGTCCAGTGTTCTGATCTCTATAAAAATGAAAAATCATGCTATTCGCAGTTGGTCCTATTTGCAGGTACATGACTTATGGGATAATTTTTGAACGCAGGATAAAGTTCGCATAATCCTTTAAATGTAACCTTTTGAATCTCCGAAATGTAATGTTGTTGTTTCTAAATAATGTAATGTTGCCAGCTAAAAAATACCTCTTTACCGTGGTAAAAACTAATATTTGCCTCTTGCTTCGATAAGAAAAATGGTTTGCGTGTTACCGTATCATTATGCTATTGTCATAAGGGCTAATAGTTCCACAAGAATCATACAATATGATAATAAAATGGACCTTTAAGTCTTTAAATTGTCATTATGTCTGTACAGCTCGATTTTCTTGACTACGAGCTAATCATTGTCGTATTATGAATTATTATTCTGTGAGTCGTTTGTGACTACCTAACTAGGGTCGTTATGACCAATTTGTAATTGTTACCTACTTATGGCAATTTTTTTTTCTTGGTTTACTAGCAAACCGCTGCAGTTAAATGGTTGTTTGTTCATGGATAATTGACAGCCTTTGTAATGTTTGTTGTCATGAAAATCGTTTTGTTAATGTTGGAAACGTCTGATTGTTTAATGCGTTTGGTTTTTCTTTGGTTGCTGTTAGTCTGTTACTCCACTGGGCAAAAGCCTTTCTCTATGACTCTCAAATCTTTCAATTTAAGGCTAATGTGGACTGTTGGTTCTGTCCATCTCTTGCGAGGTCCATCGCGTCGTCTTCTGACTTTGTCAGGGCTCCACATCGTAGTTATTTTAGAACCAGGTCGTCAGGCAGACGGTTTTGGTACATGAAAAAAACGGGAACAGTACAAACCGCTATTATGCTGGATCTTGCGCTTCTGACTGGGCTTGACATGTCGTCGAGAAATATCTCTCAGGCAAGCTGGTTTGTTTCCTCACAATGTTTTGAGTAATTCAGCAACTAATCCCACATGTCCATGGCCCATTGGGACCAGTTGATGAAAATCAAAATAATAGTACATTATGGTACAAGTGTGTAATGTTGGTGATTACCGCTGAGGCGCCATTGAGACCCGAGCCGTTAGGCGAGGGTCTTAAGAGAGCCGAGGACGGTAATCATCAACACACACGTGTATCATACGACGTTTTTCAACACACTTGAGAATAAAATAATACTAAAAATAACTATAATTTCAACAGTGAAAACGAGTTTTTTTTTTTTTTTTTTTCCTGGCTTCGCACGGTTTGTGCATTTAGCCAATGTCATGTTGTTTTTTTAGTAAGGTTAAGGTAAAGGTAGGGAAACTGGAATTTATCAAATATTAACTAAATATAGCGGAATTTGGAATATAGGATCAGTAGGATTATAACACTACTTAACTATATTAATAATGAATGATGAAATATAATAACGAGTTGTGAATTTTTTTGTTCGCAATGGCGGGAATAATTAATCAGTTTTCCTATGCGCGCGCATCTAACAATGGCGATCGGCCATAGACTAAAAGAATGAGGTTTCTTTTTTTTGGCTTTTCGCGGATAGCGTTTTAGCCACGTACGAAATGAGGAATTCGAAGTTTTATTTAATACAGAGAAAATAAAAGTTACATTTGAGTGAAAGTTTTATTTATTAAAAACTTATAAGTTGAAATTATCTATGTAGATACGAAGTGGCATGAAATGAGCAAACAATAGGTACATTAATTTGAACACGATCTTTTTGGAATCGAAACTTTTTTAAGAACAAAGCAATTCAACCAATAAAATAAAAAAAACCCTATAACTCGAATCACTTGTGAATAATAGCAATGAAAAAGTCACAGTTTGATTACAGGTGTCATTATGTGCCTAATTGCGGTGAAATTAGAGCCACTTTATGAGCAAGTGTGTTGAAAATAATATTTTCATTTTGCAACTCGTCCCACGTTTCTTTTTGTGTGGAACTTTAAACTTTAACAATGTTAGGTACGGTTATTAAAACAAGATTTGACAACAATCAAAACAAAAGTACTAGGCTATCAGGAATTGAAGATGGTTCGTCACAGAAGCAAGTGATAATTATGCAATACGCATGAAGGTGCGTGTCTTGACTTCGAACTTGAGACCTATGACTTGGCACTCCGATGCCGACTGCCATACCACTAGGCTATCAGGCTATCACTGCTTATAACCAAATCAATTTAGCAATCATTACTCATAAATCATAAATAATGAACAATACAGTAAATCAACAGTTAATGAAGTCACAACTATACACTAAAGTGTGATAGAATTTATTGTAATTGCCGCTACCAGTGAAGGGGTGTAGGGTTCTGAAGGCGTTACTATTGCTCAATAAATCTTAGTAAACTAACGACTGAATGAGAAGACAGTTGGGCCGTAAATGGCCATATTTGATTTTAACACCTATAGACGAAACTGTTACTGGGTAGGATTGAGCCTTCTGATATAGGATTGAAGCGTTTGAGGGTTTTTGGCGTCCAAGTTAAGATTTTATGAAGATGAATATTGTTAGTATTCAATCATCATCATCATCTACAGCCCGACTTTACCCGCTTCTTAGCTCTCTTTGTTAGCAATTAAGTATTATATTCTTCTATCTTCACCCGCAGAAATTAAACTGTAATGTATCCTGTTAGATATTCGATATAGGTTTGCAGCAAATCTGAAGAAATTTGGTCGTATTATGCACCTTTTCCTAACTGTTCGTCTTGTAATAAATTCGAGAAAAGCACATACGATTCAATGGGTTATTTTTCAAAATCTAGTTCTTCGACGTTACGAGTTGTAAGTTTTTCGTCACTTTCTCTAATTTTTAAAACATTACAAGATTTTTGAGACAGTATGATAAGTACAAACAAACCAGAAGGCTTTTATACTATGTTTTTATTTTGTAGTATACGTGATTGTTTCTAATTCATAAGTGGTACATTAGAAATAATGAGAAAGCGACCAACTTATAATGCAAGGTAAGTAACGAGGGAGCGTGGGGGCTCACTAATTTATTAACCAAGGCTATCGGAGGCCCATCATACAGAAATTAACCTCTACCGTATTAGCTTCATTGTGCATATTAGTATACTACGATTTTTAGTCTTGATACTTTGAGAAAAAACATGTAAGATGTCTACCTCACTGTTACCGATCACACAGACAAAGTATGCCTTGGTTTAATACATAGAAAGTGTTCGGGAACACGACGTAAGCATATAGCAGTAGTTGTAATACCTGGTTCAACATTTCCTGAAGATGCATGGAGGGGCGAAACACATGTCGAGTATTAGATTTGGGTGTATGGTATGCTAATTATTATTGCTTTTGCTGCATTCATACATTTACGGCTGGGAGCCCTGCTGTTGCATCTTGCATTCAGGCCTAGATCTATTTTTCGGAATTAAAACTAAAAAATATATTATATCTATTGCTGGCAGCACAAGTGCCTACTTATTGTTATGTGTGTGATGTAATACAATTGTGAATTAAGTATGTATTATAATTTGATTTTATATTTTACACGTACGTTGGTGATCGTATGTCACTGAAGCACAGCATTCTATGCGCGACTGCTGAGCATGAGGTTCTAAGTTCAATTCCCAAGTCACGCAAAATGTTATTGAGTTTTTCCATCATGTTTCAGTAGCAGCTACAGAGCCTGTATTGGTACCTGGTTGATGGTAATAGGCTTGCTCCTTTATTACAGGGATCTGAAACACAACTGGCAAAACATGGGTGTAGAATAGAAATATAAAAAACAGAGGCGTGTACTATTAGGTACAAGTGGCTTACTTTTCAGGGATAACAAGCATGTTTATGTAATTCGAAACTTTTGTTTTGTTACCATTTTTGTCTTACAAAAATGTTGAAGTTTATAAATGTCAAATAAAATGAAAACAGGAACCAAGTATCAAGACCACACAATCCTCCAAAGACGTACACCACGGCAACTCATAATAGGCTTGAAATTTTCTTATAGCTGAACTTTTACATAGATTTCCTTGGTAGGGGGTGGCTACCGGGCTAAGTGACTACACTGGGTTATTACTTCACTAATCTAAATTGATGGGGCGTCCAGAAACCGGGTATTTTTTCATAACATTAGTAATTTTCGGCGTAAAATAATATAATAAACATAAGCCCCTGTTTCATTACTTAAGGCGTCAGTATTGAATGCCGGACGTAAAGGAACGATTATGCGCCTTTATGGCATCATTTCGGCGAAATTAGATTTCTAGGTTTATTATTTGCGTATTTGGGGATAATTGTTTTTTTATTACTTTGCGGAGAAGGTTGAAGGAAACATCAAAATTGAAAATAAAACGTATTAGGTACTCAAAGCTTGACAAGTAACATTGGATAAGGGCAGGAAGATAATGAATACTCAAAGGTTGAGATTCAACACTATCTGCGAGCCTACATTCACGAATCACGTTAAAAATTAAAAATTCTTAAAATGGACTTTATAGTCATAAACATAAAGTCCGTTTTAAGAATTAAAAATTATGATTATGCTAAAGCGGCCTGTTTAGACCCCCTGTTTTTCTATCAATATCATCATCTGCCGGGTCTTTTCACAACTATGTTGGGGTCGGTTTCCTAGTCTAACCATCATTTTAGACTCAAAAGAACTCTCTCAGAAACTCGAGAAACTCAATTCAAAACTGGTACGAGTATTTGCTATCAATATGTGACAAATGTGTGTATATGTTTTTATCTAAATAAAACCGAACTCTGCCATTATTGGATGTTGGCGTCGAGGATCAAAATTCCAAAAAAGCAATAATATACCTAGGCATTGTTTCATCTGAAATATCGTAATACGTGGATTCTCAGTACATTAGCACTTGAAAGTAGGTATAAGGCGCTGTAGACCTTAAGTGCCAATTTACACTGAACTGTGAAACAACGGTCGTTTTTCTTACACAATTACACATTCTGATATATGTTTGTACTTGTCAAAGTTCTGGTGGAAGCTCATTTAACTAGATTATAGAGAAAAATCTTGTCTCCAGGCATATTCAGATTGGTAACGATCGTCACTCACTGGACGCCCTGTAGGAAGAAATCGCCGTCGAGTTAGACCGCTGCGAAGCTGGGCCTCGATTCTGATATTACAATAGTGTCAGAGTATTCGATCATTGATTTTATAATGATCAAGTTCTGTCAAATTTTGACAAGTTTGTTAATTCTACTATCATAATGGCGCCATTATGACTTCTCATTGAACAACCACGGACACTCCATTGAAAGAAATGTCATAGAATATTAATCTCGTACATGAAATCTGGCATGAATAAATGTTCGCATTTAGTAGTAGATTTCGAAAACCATTTGTACTAAGGGTTTTATAATAATGACATTACGACAATGCCATTAAAACACAATTTTATTACGAGACCATTGACCGACCATTGTTCAGATTACGAACTTTAAACAAAATGACAATGGGATGAGAATGGAATCGTGTTGGAGTGACGAATTTATTTAAATAGCAGAACTGGTGTGGTGTGACGATCTGATCTAGTTTGTGGAGTGAACATGGACTGCTATCGCACCGGATAGAGAGGTTTGAAAGAGGAGGTCTTTGCCCAGCAGTGGGACAGATAAAAAACTACTAAAGAAAATCCTTTTGTTAAAAACAAAAACAACTTGGTAACACTGACAGACACAAAATACAATCAATACACGTAGTCTAGACATTTACCGAAATACCTCATAATTTGTTTGATAGCCTTGTCACGATTAGCTACAAAAAATCTCGACCAAATATGTATTTAGGAAAATTGGTTAAAAGACAAATACTAGGTCATTATTTTTCGACCTAGAAACTGTGTATGGTTTTCGTACCGCCTATGTATTAAATAAATCGAGCAAAATCTGAATTAAACGTTTTTGTATGGGGACCTGTGTTAGAGGGTTTTGTCGTGGATGTAATTACAAACGCGGAACTTGTACACGAGATATATTGTAAAATAAAAGGTTATTTATAAAACATATAAGCGCAGCCATGAATCAGTCATGTTGACGAATAATTGAAAAAAGTCACTCTATTTTCAAAAACACTACGACAGTAGTATAATCAAACAGTGACTGCTCAACAAAGGTTATATTCAACACTTCCCCTCAATCACTGTTTGAACTCAGTCATCACAGCTGGCTCAACTGGCTTAAGAAAAACCTAAGCCCAAGTTCACAACACAGAACTTATGTTTAGGAGCACACAAAGATTTAGTTAATACATCAGCCACCATTTCCTGAGTAGACAAATAATTCAACTTGATTACATGATTATTCACAGCCTCCCTAACATAGTGGTACCTGATATCTATGTGTTTAGTCCTCCTATGAAACACTGGATTGAGACTAAGTTTCTGAGCAGACTGATTGTCATTGAACAAACCGACGACTAACCCAGAACTACCAGTCAATTCAGTAACCAAGTCCCTAAGACA
Source organism: Xestia ashworthii (assembly GCA_950022955.1). Lineage (NCBI taxonomy): Eukaryota > Metazoa > Arthropoda > Insecta > Lepidoptera > Noctuidae > Xestia > Xestia ashworthii. Next base: position 10,230,648 of record OX465564.1, read on the forward strand.
ACGTGCCTCCTTAGCAGCCTCACTAAGAGCAACGTACTCAGCCTCAGTACTTGATAAACTAACACATGTCTGTTTTCTGCATTCCCAGGAGATGGTGTTTCCCCCATACTTAAAAACAAACCCCGAAAATGATTTTCGGTCACGTACGTCACCGCCCCAGTCCGCATCTACAAACCCCTCAACTTTAACATGACCCGACCTACTAAACACAAGACTAACGTTTTGAGTTCCTCTAAGATACCTCAACACACAATTTGCTGCCCTCCAGTGTTCCATAGTATGACACGTATTAAATTGGCTTAAGTACGAAACTGCATACGTAATGTCCGGCCGTGTAAAAACACTCAGATACATAAGAGAACCTATCAATTCCCTATACGGAACATTACCTTCGGCTAACACACTCGTATCAGTAAACTTAATGTTTGGGTCCAAAGGAGTCTGGACTGGTTTGCATTCAGACATACCGAAACTGTCAAGCAAGCGCTCAACATACCGCGCCTGACAAAGCTTGAGAGTTTTATTCGTCCTGTCACGCTCTAACGTGACCCCGAGAACATGCCGCACCGCACCTAAGTCTTTGATCTTAAACGGTTTCCGCAAACTCTCTTTCAGCTCTTCAGCCATGCGCGCATCATTGTAACACACAATGAAATCGTCGACGTACAAGGCAATGTAAACAACCGACTTACCATTTCGTTTGTAAAAGATACATTGTTCATGTTGGCATTGAACAAAACCTGTCAGCAGAAGCACGTCTTTCACCCTCTGATACCAAGCTCGTGAAGCTTGTTTCAGTCCATAGACTGCCTTCTTCAATCTGTAGACTTTATTTTCTCCACCAGGTGAAATGAACCCCTCCGGTTGAAACATAAAAATTTCCTCATCTAAATTACCATTTAGGAACGCCGTCTGTACGTCCAGATGATCTATATCAAGATCCATCTCTACGGATATCGCCAACAACAGTCGCAACGAACTGTACCGTACTACCGGTGAAAACGTCTCAAAATAATCTTCACCATACTTTTGGGTGAAACCCTTGGCTACTAACCTAGCCTTATATCGGGCTATCTTCCCCTCGGCGTCACACTTAATTTTGAAGATCCATTTATTCCGAACCACGTTTTTGTCCATAGGCCGATCCACCAACTCCCAAGCCTCATGCTGATTGAACGAATCAATCTCCACCTGCATAGCTTGCTGCCACAAGTCGCTTTGCCCTGAACCTAGAGCTTCCTTAACAGTGCGCGGTTCAGCTGGGATCGCATCGTGTGCGTACAAACCCTTAGGTTGTCTAGATCTAAGATTGTACCTGGGTTCCGGAGGCACTACCACCTCCTCAACGCTATCTTCAAAAACCAAAGTGTCATCGCCGCCATCATCACCGCTCGCTGACACAACCGGCTCAACATTCCTCGTTACCGGCTCTTCAGTGACAGACTCCCGAGCTGCATCACCAACCACCTCACTCTCAGGCACGCTTGACTTCCACTCACTGTTGGAATCGTCAATTTCTTCCCCTGAAAGAAATATTTCTATAGTGGCTGATCCGTGTCCAGTTCCTAGCTCTTTGGCTGGGAACACACTTTCATTAAATTTGACATCACGGCTCCTTTCAATTTTATGAGTCTCAGAGTCATACAACCTGTAAGAACTCCCATTGCCTTCATAACCGACAAAAATATATTTCTTACTCTTAGGTTGTAACTTATTTCGCTTAACGTCATGAATATGTACATAGGCCTCGCAACCGAAAATCCGTAAGTGATCATACTTTACCCTATTACCCGACCAAACCTCTTCGGGGGTCTTCCCACCTAATCTACTAGACGGAGACCGATTAATAAGGTACCCGGCAGTGTTAGCCGCCTCAGCCCACATCTTGCGATCCAAACCCGCGTGATACAACATACAACGGACCCGTTCCAAAAGAGTTCTGTTCAACCTCTCCGCGGCACCATTCATTTGGGGCGAATACGGAACAGTGACCTGATGCACAATACCCTTCAGTCTGAAGAATGCGCTCAGCTCTTTATTTACGTACTCCGTACCGTTATCACTGCGTATTGCCTTTACCTTGGATTCACATTGGTTTTCCACGAGCCTAACAAAGTCCATGGTGACGCTAGCTACTTCGCTCTTATTTTTCAAGAAGTACAAGAATACTTTCCGCGAGTGATCGTCTAGAAAATTTAAAATGTAACGCTTACCTGAGTGGGACGCAACCGGAATCGAACACAAGTCTGTGTGCACCAGATCTAACCGCTTAGCCGCTATGCCACAACCAGATTTCTTGAACGGAAACCTTATTTGTTTTCCAAGAACACAAACATCGCAATTATTTGTAATTTCTGCATTCTGAAAATCAATAACGTGTGACAGTGACTTTAAGCTGTCATAACTCAAATGACCCAATCTATGGTGCCAAGACTCCTTTGAAACCTCCTTATTTACACTACTTAAAGCTACCGCGTTAGTATGCAGTTTGTATACCCCGCCAACAGACCTAACACTAGCTATACAAGACTTATTTCTAAAAATCTTACAAGTAGACTCAATAAACTCCACTCTAAGCCCTTTAACTGCTAAACTATTTACAGATAGTAAATTAACACTCATCCCCGGAACGTACATCACTTCTTTAAGAGTCAAATCATAATCTCCGAGTTTCAAACACACATTACCGATACCGACGCATTTCAAAGTCTGTCCGCTCGCCACGTTTACCTCTACACTCCTTGTAGAAAAATCGTGTATCCAGTCTCGCCGTCCCGTCATGTGACTCGACGCACCCGAGTCTACGTACCACGTGTCAGCCAAGAACCGAGTCGCGACCATCGCATTCCCTTTCTGGGTACACTCCTTCTTAACGTGACCAGACTTTCCACAGTTCCAACACCTCGGCTTCTTCTTTTGGCACCTCTTACCAGAGCTTTTCTCTGATTTATCAGCAATCAGGTGTTGAGGTTCAATGTTGGTACACAATCTATGGTGTTGTGAAGAAAAATAAGCAGAGCGGTTTAGTCTGTGTTCGCGATATAAAATGAAAAATACTGATTTAAGAATTTAGTCATGTGCGCAGAGAAAAATGTGTATTTTAATAAATAATAAAAGAAAGTAAACTATAAGGGAACATAAGTCTTTTAATAATACAAGAACAAATTATAACAGTGGTAGAAGAGCGTGGTTCGCACCCGTGCACAGGCACACGAAGGAAAAATGGCGGAAAGTATTAAGATAAAGCAATTTGCCGGCGAAGATTTTGCAATATGGAAGTTCCGCATTAGCAGCATACTACGGGAAAATGAATGCTTAAATGCAATAGAAAACAAAGACTTTGCGAGCGTCCCCGTGAACAAAAAACTTGAAGCTCGAGCACAAAGCATTATTATAAGCGGCGTTGCCGACAGCCATATTGATTATATTCAAGAGGAGAATAAAGCATACGACATGATGTTTAAATTAGAGCAACAATTTATGAAAAAAGGCACCAGAAGTAAATTATTCCTACGGCGGGAACTAAACACTATAAAATACAAAGAGGGAACGTCTCTCGGAGAACATTTTGTTACGTTGTCAAAAATATTCGGCCAGCTAAAAGACGCAGGAAGCCCCCTAGCAGACGAAGAAAAGGTAAATGTACTATTGCTATCCATGCCAGAATCGTACGAAGTTATTATAACAACTTTAGAGTCAGTACCAAACCTGACAGTAGACATGGTTAAGGACAGATTACTAGGAGAGGAAGAAAAGAGGAATAAGATGGGTCCTCAAATAATAGAGCACCAAAGGAATACCTTTTTGTGCTTTGGATGCGGCAAGCCAGGCCATAAAAAATTCGAATGTAGAGCGAGATACCAACAGGGACCAGCCCGCGGACATGGACAATATTATTCAAGAGGTCAAGGACGAGGAAATAGAGCGCCACATCGGGCAGCATTTGGAGGCAGAAGTAGGTCACAAGGAAGAGGTCGTGGAATTCCAGACAGAAGATCTTGGCAACAACAAGGGCCTAACTACCCAGGGAATAATCATCAGACATATGCGGCATCAACAGAGAATGAGTATGCATTTCTGACTGGCAATGGACGGAACCAACAAGATAATGATCAATGTGAAATAACTTGGTGTGTGGATTCGGGATCATCAGACCACCTGACAAATGACAAAAGTGCGTTTTACAACTACATGGAACTAAATACACCAAAAGTGATTGCTGCGGCCAAGAATGCAGTGAGTTTAATAGCGGTTGGATTTGGGAACATAAAGGCAAGATGTTATGTTGGTAAAAGATATATAGACTGTACTATTAAAAATGTATATTATGTGCCAGAGTTGAGGAAAAACTTGTTGTCTGTTTCTAAAATTGAGAGTAATGGTTATAGGGTTGAATTTTTAAATAGTAAAGTTAGAGTATTTAGATATGATCAATTGACAATGATAGGAAACAATGAAGGGTCTTTGTATACTATTCACATGCAAATATTAAAAGATGAATGTAACTTAAGTAACAGTAATGATGATCAAGTGATGCAGCTGTGGCATAGACGTTTTGGTCACCTCGGGTTTAAAAATTTAACTTTGCTTTCACAGAATCAAATGATAAGTGGCATTGATGACTTGACTAAATGTAATAAAAATAATTCTGTGTGTGAACCGTGCTTACTAGGTAAAATGACCAGACAACCTTTTAACAGACAAGGACGTAGGGCATCCAGACCACTAGAATTAGTACACACTGATGTATGCGGACCAATCACCCCACTGACTGAGGAAGGATACAAGTACTTTCTGACATTTATAGATGACTATACTCACTTTGTTTGGGTCTATCTACTTTCTAATAAAAGTGAAGTTTTTGACAAATTCAAGCAGTACTATTTTTATGTAACCAACCATTTCAATGTTAATATATTAAAGTTGAGATCGGATAATGGCGGAGAATATGTGTCAAGGCAATTTCAGGAGTTTTGTTACAGCAAAGGAATCCAAATGCAATATACAGTGCCATACAATCCCCAGATGAATGGAGTAGCAGAACGGATGAACCGCACATTAATAGAAAAAGCAAAAACAGTTTTGTTAGACTCACAGCTTAGTAAGGAGTTTTGGGGCTATGCAGTTTTGTTTGCAGCCTATGTTACTAACCGAAGTCCGACTGAAGGAAAAAGTCAAACACCATCAGAGCTATGGGAAGGAAGGAAACCTGATGTGAGAGCTATGAGAGTGTTTGGTTGTACAGCATACAATCATGTGCCTAGAGAGTTACGTCATAAATTAGATAATTCAGGAAAGAAAATGATTTTTATTGGATATGTCAATTCAGGATATAAGCTGTATGATACAGAAACAAGGTCAGTAATATCGGCACGTAATGTAGTGTTTGATGAAACAAAACCCGGACGTGACAATTGTGTGAGATACACACTGGACACAAAAGAGAAAAAAGAAGATGAAATAAGTGAACAGGAAGAAGAAAGTGAGGAGGAGAAAGATAGTGAAAATGTATCAAGGGACAAAATACAGCAAAAAGTATCTAAGAATACGAATAAAGAAGAAAAAAAGGACAGTAAAGAAGAAGAGACACAAGAATTGGAGAATGATACAGACAGAAAGACAGAGAGTTTAGAAAGAGGGAGAGAAAAGAGACAAATAAGAAAACCAGCATGGCAAAAGGATTATGAAATTGATTTAAACCAGGATGATACATTTTATGATACATTATATGCATTATTATCAAGTTACCAGGAGATTCCAACTAATTTTGATGACATTAAAGGGAGAAAAGATGAGAAGCTTTGGAATAAGGCAATAAATGAGGAATTAAAAGTTTTAAAAGAAAATGAAACTTGGAAGTTTGTACCTGAACCACAGAAAGAAAAGCTACTAGATAGTAAATGGGTATTCACAAAGAAAAATATAGGAGAAGAAGAAGAGTTATATAAAGCAAGATTGGTAGTGAAGGGTTTTCAACAGAAGGAACAGTTAGAAAACACTTATTCACCTGTATTGAAGATGCAAACCTTGAGAGTTCTTTTATCGATTGCTGCTCAGAAAGAATATGAAATACACCAGATGGATGTCAAGGGAGCTTTCTTATATGGACGGATTGATGAGACAGTATACTTAAAACCTCCACTAGGACTGACAGTTCCAGAAGGTCAAGTTCTAAAGTTACAAAAATCTCTTTATGGTTTAAAGAAGAGTCCAAAATATTGGTATGAAAAATTCACAGAAGTTATTACTGAATGTGGTTTTACGCGATCTCAAAATGACTATTGTCTCTATAGTAAGGGCAATCTCTATTTGATTTTGTATGTCGACGATATACTTATAGTAGGGCCTAGTGTTACTGAAATTGGAAATGTCAAAAACTTCTTAAAGACTAACTTTAGCATGAAAGACTTAGGGAACAGCAATCTGACATATCTTGGCATTAGTATTCAGAAGAAACATGATTGTATTTATCTTAATCAATCTAAATATCTGCAGAAGGTTCTTGAATATTATAACATGGACAATTGTAAAGGGACTAATTCTCCTATGGACCATAATTTTAAACTGGACTTTGACGAATGTGAAATTGACATGACTTTAGAACATCAGTGCAGGTCTCTTATTGGTTCTTTGATGTATGCTATGGTGAGCACAAGACCTGACTTAGCGATAGCTGTATCATATTTGAGTAGATTCCAGTCACAGCCAACTTTGAAGTTGTGGCAAGCTTTAAAGCGTGTTCTTAGATATGTTAAACAAACTATTGATATTAATTTAAAATATTCAAAGTTTAAATATGACAGCTTAACAGGTTTTGCAGATGCAGACTTTGCTCGCGATAATGATAGGAAATCCACTAGTGGATATTTGTTCAAGTTATTCGATAATACAGTAACATGGAAATCAAAGAAGCAAAGTACAGTTTCATTGAGTACAACAGAAGCAGAATTAATTGCTTTATGTGAAGCATCTGTTGAAGCTTGTTGGCTAATGAAACTGTTGTGTGACTTTAATATTAAAATAAGCAATACTGTTATTTTTGAGGACAATCAAAGTACTATGAAAGTAGTAAACAATCCAGACCAGAAACGATTGAAACATATTGATGTCAAATTTAACTTTATTAAACAAAAGGTAGAGGAAGGATTAATAACTGGTAAATATGTATCCACCACAGATCAAATTGCAGACATTTTGACGAAGCCCTTATCAGGAGAAAGATTTGTAAGATTGTGTAGCATGCTTAAATTGTTGAAATGTTAATTATTGTAATACATATTATGTGCAAACATTGAGGGAGAGTGTTGAGGTTCAATGTTGGTACACAATCTATGGTGTTGTGAAGAAAAATAAGCAGAGCGGTTTAGTCTGTGTTCGCGATATAAAATGAAAAATACTGATTTAAGAATTTAGTCATGTGCGCAGAGAAAAATGTGTATTTTAATAAATAATAAAAGAAAGTAAACTATAAGGGAACATAAGTCTTTTAATAATACAAGAACAAATTATAACAATCTCCACCTTTGCAATTATCAGACCACTTCGTATTCTGTAGCAATTTAGCCTTCACGAAGTCACTGGTTAGGTCACTCACACTACTCTCTAAGGCCATGATCATTGGATCAAACTTAGGAGGTAATCCCTGAAGAATAATCGCCGCCAGGAACTCATCGTCAATCGGTTTATTTACAGCCGCCAACTGTTGCGACAACGACAAACATTCGCCAACATATTTGTCCATATCACCACCGAAGTCGTCTAACTTTACCGAGCACAGCATCCGCAACAGTTTTAATCTCCTGCCTATGCCCTTATCGTCATACGCCTTCTCCAGGCTCAGCCAGGCATCCTTACTTGTCCTCGCAGTCATCACGTGGGACACGCATGAAGCGTCCACTAACAGGCAGATCTTAGCCAACGCCCTTTCATCCTTACGCCGCTTCAGCTCCGGACTGGACTTATCGCCCTCCGGATACCCGTCGATAGAACACCAAAGGTCGTCATGGATAAGTAGGTTTCTCATATTGAACTTCCAGAGGAGGTAATTGTCTCGCCCTTTCAGTTTCTCAATACAGTCAAGTCCACTTACGCTTCCGCCTCCTGCAGACATAGTTGCCAGGTCTCGTTCGCTCATCATATCTCAGAAAAAATTCCACTTCTTTGCGCACTCTGGGCCCATAACCCTTGTTAGAGGGTTTTGTCGTGGATGTAATTACAAACGCGGAACTTGTACACGAGATATATTGTAAAATAAAAGGTTATTTATAAAACATATAAGCGCAGCCATGAATCAGTCATGTTGACGAATAATTGAAAAAAGTCACTCTATTTTCAAAAACACTACGACAGTAGTATAATCAAACAGTGACTGCTCAACAAAGGTTATATTCAACAACCTGCCTTGATTTTCAGTTTGTGATTTGTCAGCCATTACATAGTGATGTACACGCGGAAAATTTCAGTGTTTGCCTATTAAAAAAAGATTTTAAGAAAAGATACGACTTTTGGATGAACAGACGGACAGACAACTAAATTATATAAATCAAAAATTAATAAAATAAAATCATAAAATTAAAAAAAAAAATTAAAATAAAGTCTTTTAAGGCGCTACCCCAGGCAAAATTAGCAACTCTATTTGTGGTGGTTCAAACTTCGTTTGAAATACTATTAGAATAAAGTTCTCATCAGCTTGCACTACAAAGTGGTTTTTACGTCAGTCACTGCGGGTCGAATAGTGCGTAATTAGTGATTTTTATTCTTTATAAAATCAAATTTCCGTCTTTTGAAAAAAAAAAAACGAGCATTATGTTCATTATTAAATTGTCTATCCATTAGTATAAGAAGCAAATCAAAATAATGTTAACTTTACGAGAAGACGCATGTTATAAATATTTTTTTCTCATTTTTGTGGTTTCATTGTGAGGGGATTTATTACACATTATGAGACTTAAAATAAAAAATAAAACTACCACTTTGCAGTCTAAGAATATGTAGAAATTTAATGTATTTTTATTACTTGGTATTTCTTTTGGATAAAGAGGAGTTGGCTCCAAAAAACTGCACAAAAAACGGCTTTTGCCTGGGGTAGCGCCTTAAGAAAGAAACCCTAGAAAGATTTTTTAATGTATTTCGGTACAAATTTTATTAGTCCAATAAGACATCAATGAGGAATTGAGGATGTACTTACCTACACATATTAGCCAATTGAGATTGTGACGTCAAACTCTGCTCTGACGTAAGAGTGTCCTATTTACATTAAGGGCCAAGATATAAGTTACTATTTTACATGAATACAACACAATAACATCACGCCTTATTTTCCTCGAAGGGTGAGGCAGAGCTGCCGTGCAAGTACGTAGGATTCGATAGGACACGAATAGATAAATTTGACAGTTATTCTCGATAAAATGAGTTTTTGACTCCATAAAAACTACATACCCCTTTGACACCAGTTCATTTAAAGTCCTAAGTGGTAAAGGATAAACCTATTGCTATGAACCGGACAGAAATTCTGACACCGAGGTGACTGAGAACTTCCTGAGGGCACTGACCGACCTAGGCAATGAACCCAGGTTCTTATACTGCCTAAGGTAATCTATTCATCACAAATCTTCTTCATCATCATCATTAGCCTATTAATATGTTCCCATTGCTGGGACAGGCCTCCTCTCTATGAGAGGGAATGGGCTATATAATCCACCACGCGGGCCCAGTGCGAATTGGTAGATGTCACATGTCTTCGAATTTATGGTTCTAGGCCATGCCGGTTTCCTCATGATGTTTTGCTTCACCGTTTTGAGAGCAGCGGTGATGAAATAAATTATACAAAACAATGCGTCTGCCTGAACTCGAACCCACGACTTACTGAACGAAAGTCGGGGCCGCCACCACTGGGCCACCGCTGCTCCACACAAAGCAAAGCTTAGCCGTTATTAATCTTCAAACGATAATAGGAGAATGAATCAATCGGTCACTGTAACATAGTCAGTTTCAAAACAATCATAACAGTTAGTTCCTGTTATGTATTTGTTGTACTCGTACTATTGTGTTATACACCGCCATTGACCAACCTCCTATTAACTTGTTTTGACATCAATTTCCTTTTTCATCTACATTCATTAACACGTCATAACACAACATACAGTGCTTCCAGAGATATTTTTCCTTTGATTCTGCATCACTGTCAATGTCACTTTGAACTTTACCTGTGTTGGAATAAGTTTGAGGTTAGGTTGGTCCTACTGACAAAACTGTCAAAATTACAGTAATCTTAATTCTCGTTAGTGGTGACTGTTGGATTACTGCTCATCATCATCTACCTTTTCCCAACTTTGTTAGGGGTCGGCTTCCAGCTTAACTGAATGCAGCTGAATATCAGTATTTCACATGAAGAGACTGTATCGACCCCCACGACTCAGTGACGATAACCTTATGCTAAGACTGTTGAATTACTGCTATTAGAGACAATGTCATTGCAAATGGACTATAGTTGAACACATGAAACAGAGGTGGTCAATTGTCACACATGACATTGCTCATTATTTGCCACAGTCATGTGAGTTAGTGGACTCATTGGCGATCAATTATCCACAATTTGAAGCACTTGCCATGACGACCGAACGGACAATTTGTAAGCGAGCACTAATTGCACAGAGCAGTTAAACTTTCACGGCGGCCATTTTGTATTTTAGCACGTACAAGATAATTAATTCGGTGGCATTTATTGACTTTAGAAGACATTGTCCCACATTTTATGGAGGCGTTTTTGTGTTCACTTAAAAGGTGTATTTCAGCATACATAAGCGCTATTAAAACGTGTGCGTTTCTGAGTTCTGTCACACTTTTAAATATGGATGCGTAAATTAAGAATATTAATGGAAAACTGTTGCCGTATTTGGTAATAAGTACTAGTTAAGTTTGATAGGTGTCGCCCAAGTGTAGTTTATTATAATAATTCTCGGAATGGAATAAGGTTGCATTTAAAAACAGGCGGCCATGTCTGGTAATGGTAATTGGCATGAAACAATGTGCACGAAGTGAATGATTTGGAATAACTTTATTAACGTTTGATTATTGTTCACCTGAATATACAGGGTGTAAACCACCTCATCACAAAGCCGTTAACCAAGCATTCTGTACATCAAACTATGTAACTTTACGCAAAAAAAAAATCTGGGAAACAACTTTTTTGTTTGAGGTTATAAATCACGTTTTGTGGTGGAACTCAATATATCGCAGTTAAAACATTGTGCTGATGGATGGATTGAATAGTACGGGGGTCGTGGAGGTGTTAAAACTCAAAATCTTACAAAAAACTGGTATTTAAAAAAAACTTGTCAAAAAGTTGTAACTTTGACCCTCCATATCTCCGTAACTAGAAGGTTCCCAGGTATGGTGTAGAACAAAAAAATGATCGCAATGATGGGAAGAACAAGTGCCTTTCGGCTTCGTGAAGAGGTGTTTTACACCCTCTATTTTAAATCTTCAGACAAAATGATTTTATAGAAGACCACAATTTTGATTGTAGTATGTTCTAAAATTGTTCGCAGGTTTTTTAGAAGTCGCACATTCACATCGCACGCATCTATCTCCAATGATTGACTGAGAGAGATAGAGATTGTAGGAACAAGGGGACGCCCTACAAAGACTCGCACTGAACTTTTAAGAGATTTTATTTAGAGAGGTCAGGTGCGTTGTATACTGCAACCGATTTGCATGCAGATGGGAGGATGGTATTTAGAAAATCGCGGGTAAGCAAGACTTGGATGACACTAGCACAGACGAGGGCAGCACGGCTCCAAAGAAAGGAGGTTTTTACTCAGCAGTAGATGAAACAAGGCTACAATAAATGATAATGATCATAAGGCACTGCTCCTGTTCATAATTACGTAAGGTACTTTGAAAATGTCAGATGGTTAGAACTCGCAACTGGCGTGCATGCATGAATGTGAACGCAGCGAGAGCTGTGTTTCAGGATAGTTGCATGTAGCATGCTATAGCTTCTACCGACTCCAAGAGGAAAATGTATGCTTATTTATGTGAAAATATGGTTTTGAATCTTACCACTCACAAATATCAGAATAAATTGGTAGCAAATTACCTATAAGTTTATTAAGCTTGAATCAAGCAAACAGATGCATATATCCAGTAGTGGGTGAAGTCAGGCTATGGATGATTATAATGAAATGACCTGTGCGTATTAGGTACACGTTTATGTTCGTATAAAAAAAAAAAAAAACAATAGCCAACAAAACCCATACACTACTCTGTACAATTAGTCGAGATTGCCCATTAAAACCGGCAGAGATTCATGCAAACGACCCCAACTACATACGCACATACGAACGGACAATCAGCACCAATCAATAATCTATTGGCAGTCCTAATGAATAGCCAAGGATGCCTGCCAGTTGTCACCGACAATTATTGGTATCAGCCGATAATAATTGGTATCACTACCCGGCAATAATTGGAATAATTAAAGCTAGGCTGGGTTGGAAACAATAATGATTGATACATATTTTTATTGATCGTTTATTGGTATTGTTTCTCATGGCTAAATGATAACAGCCGCTCGGGCCGATTTTTAGGTTAAGCAGTGCTTGCCTAGGTTGGTCTGTGGATGAGTGACCACCCTTTTTTTTTTTTAGGATGGGAAATCATCAAATGACTTCTCCCACTCTCGGCGGAGCGGGAGGGAGTGTCAGAATTTTACTGACTAAAACCCATCCATGTTCCTTCCTCGCCATGTTCCGGGGCCGCGGTATCTCTTTCGAACAGTCCCGCAACCCTGGCAAACAGCCCCGCAACCCCGGCAATGAGTGACCACCCTTACATACCGAGTTTCTTCCGTGCCTCGGAAAGCACGTTAAGCTGTTGGTCCCGGCTGTCATTTGTCTATCTTTCGCAGTCGTTACAGGTAGTCAGTGGCCCAAATAGTCAGATAACCAGTCTTACCAAGTGGTATCGTATTTCCCAGTATTAACTGGGTTGTGGAGGTCAGATAGGCAGTCGCTCCATGTAAAATGTTCAGCTGCATCCGGTTAGACTGGAAGCCGACCCCGACGTGGTTGGGAAAAGGCTGGGCAGAAGATGATGATGATATTGGTATTGTTTCTTATTGGTGGTCGATAGTCGTTTACTTTTGAATAAAAAATATAACTAACATTACGGGCATGATACCTTTTATCTCACAAGAGTTATGCAGAGTTGTTCTTAATAGGACATCCATATTTCCAGATGTTTGTTTAAGTACTGTACGAGCTACGCTGTACATGCTAACTTGTCCTACTTATAGTGAAACGTTACAGTTCGTTTAAGCCAACATTAATTGTACATTATTACTTTATAAAATGTTATTTTTAGTAGCAATTAAACCTTTATACCAATCGGTTGTCTACTCAATCAACATAACATTCCTATACTCAACATCAACATAACATTCTCACTGTTGGGAGTTACGCCCCAACAAGTACCTTTAAGTCCGCTACTTAAACAAAAATCTATTGAGCCTATTGCCATTAACCGTGTATGAAATTCTTGATGGAAAAACTCAATGGCACTTTACCCCACCCGGGAATCGAACCCAGGACTTCACGCTCAGCAGTGGCGCTTGCGATTACTCAACCAACGAGGCAGTCACACCAAGCACCTGTTATTGCATGTGACTGTACTATTTCATAATATTTAACTTCGCAAATTAAAATCTCCTTCGTAAAAAGGACGTAAAAGCTATAGACTCACATTAATGACATTTTTGACAGGTTCTGTCAAACATTAAAAAAAAAATGAAAACGTCAAAAACGTCACAATTTTAATGTGACAGAACACCTTTCTTAACTATTTATTTTTTATTGAATTTATTTATATACTAATATTTATCATCCCTACCATAATGGAACACCGATCCAATAGCAAGCAAACCAAGAAAATCGAAATCAATGAGCAACAAACTGACAAAACCCTAACCTATACCAAGGATTCAGGAACATCTGGGCATTGTGAAACCTGTAACCAGGAAATCCCAATAAGTAACGAAACGCCTTATGAACACCTAACCTATTCCGTGGATTCTGAAACTTTAACAAACAAACAATTCAGGCCAAACACAACATCAGATTCTGAACTCAAATCAGTATGTGTATGTATACTGAGCGGGTCTGATTCACTAGAAGATATATCCGCAGCTGAGCGAAAACGCAGGATTTTATCAACCCCTCGAACAGTAGAAAACTATTTACGCGAACGTCGTATTCCTGAGCTCCTGAGGTTATTCTTTATTCTTTACTAGCTTCTGCCCGCGACTTCGTTCGCGTGAAGTTTTGATATCGCAACGCATCGCCTGCTCAACGGAAGCTTTTTTCCCGCTTGCAACATTTCTTATCGCTGCTCCGCTCCTATTGGTCACAGCGTGATGTTATATAGCCTATAGCCTTCCTCGATAAATGGACTATCCAAGGCAAAAATAATTTTTCAATTCGAGCCGGTAGTTCCTGAGATTAGCGCGTTCAACCAAACAAACAAACAAACTCCTCTGCTTTATTATATTAGTAAGTAAGTAAGTATAGGGTACAGATTGCACAAAAAAAAACAACAAATATACATATTAATTGCAATAATATAGCAGGACAAAGGCGAGGTTAACCCAGAGTTGGGTTTTCTTACAGCAAACCTAATTTAAAGTCAGATTAGCAAAAGAGGACACACTTACGTATGTGCATTAACATTACATACTAAATTAATTCAACTTTTATACTAAACTACATACATACAATAAAATATACGTAATACATACAGTTTAGATATAGGTATACAGGGTGACTGGGTCTGGTCCCGCCATAGCAAATTCGCATATAGAGGAGGTCATTTTCTAATTACTGAACCTTTCTTTCCCTAACCAAAGTTTTATGGTTTCATCAAAATCATAAATATGGGTTGTATTGACGATTTTAATTCTAAGTTCATATAAGTCAAGGAACGACTACGGCCTTGAAAAAATCGTTAAAGATGTTGATGATTTTGATGACTATAATTCTGTAACTACATACTTTTTACAGTCGCGAACGATATTTTTAATTTCATACAGCCTACCACTGGCCTGCAAATTGCAAAAAACGTAAGAAAATTTGAATTAGTTAGCACCTTAAGTGTTAGGCCTGAATTCTTGTCGCGTAACGGGTGGTTGCGTACGATTACATTGTGTTCCAAGTAACACCATTCTGCTACACTGACGTCAGCGGCGACCGACAGCCGTATTTTGTTCTCGCTGACGTCACGACCGACCGTACGCGACCGACCGTCAGCGCGACAAGAATTCAGGCCTAAGTTTATTCCAAATCTCTCCACTTTTGGCAGTTTTCATTGCTTAGTACAAAGGACTTGACTGACTCACACACATTTTAATCTTTCATTTCCCGAAAGTTTGTTCTTGACATTGTGCTGATGAAACTTTTACTTTTTTTCAGGTTTTTTGTGGCCAAAATAATGTGCAAAAAACCATGTCATTTACAAACGTACGTAGCTGAACTTTTGGATGAATGTATGCTTTTTCGGGCAGGTTTTGGTAAAGCTCCAGTATTGTTCGAAGAAAGGTGAGTTATACTCGAATGTTTTTTGTTGTTTTAATAATTTTATTATGACCAGCCTAGATAAAAGACTGATCAGGAAAAAGCACGGGACCGTTACCCAGAAGAGGTGGTCATCTACATAGTCTATGCCTAACTATATTGGGACAGCTATCTCTCTAAGTAGATGCAGTGAGCTGAATAGCAATATTTTCCATCTGACGAAAGACAGAAAAAAATAGTGGATTATGTTTCATTTAAATTACCCTATGGCTTTTTACATGTCTTTGATATCAAGAAAAACTATAATAATAGAACACTATTATAATGACAAAGTTTAATTAAAATTTAAAAAAAATACCAAACCAAACCATCAAACTTAAAATAATATCTTACTTTAATATTAAATAAAATGTTTCTTAAACTTTTAACTGTCCAACTAAACTAAATAAATAACGAAACTCAATACTACGAAATTGTTACATCTGAAGCACTATACAGCGTGTAAGGTTAAACGAGGGACATATTGAGGGAAGGTATTCAGTATTCGATTCTCAACCCAAATATGTAAAAAACCTATAACCGTAATTTTTGACATAATTGTCTAATTAAATACATTACTCATGGACACTGAGCGCGCAAGTAGGTGTCACGCGGCAAAACACGTGCCGGTCCTGAGCTCCGTGCGCAAACTCCGCCCCATTCCTTTGTATTGTCGCCGATGCACCGACAGCCGACAGGGCACACCCCCGCGCCACCCCGCGCTTACCTCAGTGTATGCGCGAGCGCCGTTACTTCCGCATGTCTAATATTGCGTTTCCGCGTATCGCATTTAACAAACAACCCCGCTTACTTCGTGATATTAAGAGTGTCCTGTAAACGTGTTCTTGAATAACCAAAAATTACGTCTTATCCAGTGAAGAATATTGGGGTTATGGTTCGTGTTTAAGTGTTATCTAGTGATATTGTGCGAGGAACCGTTAATTATTATGCAAGGTGTTAATCAACGACTGCGAACATTCGGTCAGTACCTAGTTACCTAGATATTTGCCTGTCCAAAGCCAGATTTAAAGTATGAAGGGAAAATGGATTATACCTAGAAAGGTCATTGACCCGCACACATGTTCTGCGATAAGCGCATGGCGCACACGTTGCGATACTTAGACGAAGTTTTTGGTATGGATCTATCTGTTATGTATTAGTGTTTTCTTTTTGTTCATATGTTTATTAGTATCATGTAAGCATGGACTATTGCGGGTTTGAATAAGTCCCTCGTTAAACTAACATACTGTATAACCTTTAACTATTTCTGTGTATAGATAAAATATGTAACATACTTACGTATAAAATCTCGTGTCACAGTGTTTGTTATCGATTTCCTCCGATACGGCTTGACTGATTTGTATGAAATTTTTTGTGTATTTCTGTGAATAGGCCATAGGTTTTTTTGTACCCCTTGGTGTATTTTGTATTCGCAGACGCAGCTACTCGTAGTTTTAATATAGTCCTCAATTTGTAATACTTTATTTGACGTGTACCTACTACAATTAATGCTTAGCCTTGAGTAAATTTAAAAAATATATTTATATTGTTTCAAGGCACCTAGAAGCAGTCATCAAAAGTTTTGATCCTGGTAACCGAGGTTGGCTATCAGTTGGACAAGTTCGCAGGGCCTTTACGACACTGGGTCTTACTCCAAAAAGGGACCTAGAAGACAGAACAGCAACTTCAGAAGTTCTGAATCTACTACGGGAGACTCAAGAACGCAAACTATTTGTTTTACTGACTGCTGGATGTGAAGAAGATTACGAGTATATTTGATAATTTTATTTTGTTAAACCCAACTGCGCGAAAGCAAAGACAGGTTGAAATTTTATATAAGTTTATTTTTTACTTCATGATTTTATATTGTTTATTTTTTACTAAGAATTAATATATTATATATTCAATGTTACATTTGTCTTTGTAATCGGAAAATAAAACCAGCATACCTAAGAGATATTTTTTGACGGCATATAAAGCCAATTTAGAGGCCAACGGGTGGCATAAAACTATTTTTTTCATCAGGATTTTCTCAGAGCAGCCATGGTTTCTGGATTTCTACCCGATTGATGGTAATAGGGTCGCCCCTATTACATGGGAGGCGACAACATGACACTAACCACACGAAAGAAGAAGAATCAGAAAATATTGAAAAAATAAAAATAATAATAAGCTATTATATACATATACATACGAGTATAAATATAGTATTTGAAAAAGAATCCGAGCCAACGATTTATTTAAATTCTTTGGAAAAATAAGTTTTCAGGAATATAATTTAATCCAATAAACTAAACTGATGACCCAAGATATCCTTTACAAATATGACTTCTGATACACGAACCGACACTGCGTATATGAAACAGAGTCCAAAAAACGACGTACTTCTGTTCAAACTCGATAATAATTAGTATGGAAATATAGGACCACCGAGAGTCTACGTCAAGCCCACGCACCGTCTCCCGTCCAATAAACTAGAGGAGTAAGGAATCCCACACTTTGCCCAGCAATTGTTGTGTCCGGTGTTAATAAAACGGCGTATATTTTAGCTATTTTGACAGTTCGAAGCTGTTCGTAATATCGAATACACACGGACGGTGCGGTTGGCCAACTGTAATATTTATTTAAGACCGTGTAGACGCGGTGACGCACGCTAGACCGTTCCAGAGGCCCTACACTCCCTAAGGCTTCGTCCGTTTATTCGGATCTATCCGTCTCTCTTGCGCACGTCTGCAGATGAGTGCGAGTGAGAGACGCGGATAGATCCGAATAAACGGACGCAGCGTTCGGGAGTAGGGCCTCAGATCCGAGCCAAGTGTCGGCCGTAGCACAATCCATCGTCCGTCGCTCGGTAGCGGCTCGGAAGCGTGAGTGTGTTCATACAAAATTGCACGGTCGACACTCGGCTCCGAACCCGACACCGTCTAGCATGATTCCGGAGCGAGATGCCTGTTTTTTCAAAGAAAATTGCTACCATAGTTGGCTACAATATCACTATGTTTTGTCTCCATAGAGTAACATATAAAGCGGTATTTTTGTTGCGATTTTTCATTGCAATTGGGATATTATGCCGCTAGTGTTTGTGTAGGCCACGAAGCGATGGTCTGACAAAAAGTGAATTTTGTTACAGGCACAATTCATTGCGGGCCTGTGGACGGTTAGCTATGGGCTAGCTAGCCGTCCGTCCGTCTAGTGACGACAGGCCGTGTCGACGGCGCGTACGTGTTCCACGCGCGCCTCAAAGAGATGTCAGCAGAAGAGAGGGGCCCGCAAGGACCGAAGCCTGCCGGGGTTGCGGGACTGTTCGAAAGAGATACCGCGGCCCCGGAACGTAAAGGGCGAGGAAGGAACATGGATGGGTTTTAGTCAGTAAGAGTCTGACACTCCCTCCCGCTCCGCCCAGAGTGGGAGAAGTCATTTGATGATATCCCATCCTAAAAAAAAAAAAAAAAAAGGCACAATTCATAACCCCAAAGCAGAATTTTAGCTTTACAAACTACATAATTCGTTACCGAATTTGTATGGTAGGAATGCTGAAATTTTTGTCGAAAAGTTTTTTTAAACATATTTTTAAACAATCAATCTGTATAGAACTTGTCGTAATAAACTGAACTGGGAGACTGTAAACTTGTTGATTAAAAGTTAAGTACTCCGCTAATAGGAGAGAATTTATGACGCTGTAAAAGTATCATAGTCTTGATTGTTATTTATTTTCCAAGTTAATGGTCTGGATTCTGGAGACGTAATAATGTTAACATTTTAAATAAACTTGTTGAGTTGATTATTATTAACTTGCAAAATCTTTATCCTATTTTATAGGACCATCATTATATTATTCACTAGCCGATACCTGCGGTTTCCCCTGCCTACACATTATATTCTAAAACCTTCTTCGAGAACAATACTATCCATTAGTGAAAACAGTATGAAAATCGGTGCAGCAGATTTGGAGTTTATCGCGAACAGGCAGACAGACAGACGTGGCGGACAACTTAGTTTTATAATACCGGTATGTAGTGATAGTGATTAGCAACCGTCTGGTTGTTACAGTATGGCTACTTTAGGTGTGCAGTTCAAGGTGACGCTACTTTAAAAAAAGAAAGAAGTATTGATATGTCAAACTTGGTACTTTTAATTTAGTTCTGTGTTTTCTCCCTCCCGCACAGATAAATTGGTTGAAGTTTAGTCTGTACTGAGTGTACTGACTCAATTAGATCTAAAAATAAAGTGTCCGATGAGATGTCTTCTGATACTCTATTTTACACTAATATAGAAAATATGCATAATATAGGAAATAAGCATAAATGCACAATCCGACAAACAGCTTTCAAAAACCGCTAACAACCTCGGCTCACAAATCAGCACATTACCCACTACTACTCATCACGACTAAACGAACCATATTCTATAACAGCTACCTCCATTGAAGCTCGAGGCATTCGTGACGAGTTAGCTGTTCGGCTGTCCATTCTACCTGTCCGTATGTCATTAGTAATGGCTGGAAGCGACTAGTGAACCGCCTACGGTGCTCGTGAAAGCGTTCGGCTTACAACTTGATTTGTGATTTCAAAGATTATTGCTTGTACAGTCCATTATTGAGTTTCTGTAATTTAGTTTTGAGGTTTCATTCCCTTGTAATGTTTGTAGATTGGAGGTTGGGTCGTGTTTAGTTGAAGAATAAGCGTCGGAGATAGAGATTCGTTTTGAGTTCTTTCTGATTTTTTCTTTTACATTGCTTGCAATAAAAAGTGCCCTCGGCCCTCATCTGTAGGGTTTATTAATAAGCAGAAACCAAGAAACATAATATTCACTCTTCATATCCCCGAATGGATAGGTACAAATATGCAGTTAGTCCACTCACAGTCTCTTGTAAAAGGGGCAAGCTTAATTCCATCAACCGGCCAGTAAACTATATTTCTTGCAGTAAAAAGTGCCCTTGGGATAACACTACTGCACTTACATCTTTATTTTTGGAATATCTTCTTTTTTTTTTTTCGTAGCCTATCGTGTGTCCCACTGCATGGCAAACGCCTCCCCCTTTTCCTTCCAAACCTCTCTATCTTGTGCGATATCTGGCCATGTTCGCCCCGCAAACAAGATCAAATAGAATAAATAATTCTTAATTATTCTTATTCTTAATCTGAAGGGCATATTATACTTATTGTAAAAAAACAAGAAACATGATATTCGCGCTTGATATCCCCGAACGGATAGGCAGAAATATTCCTCTAGTGCACTCACAGTCACTGTAAAAGGGGCAAGCTTAATTCCATCAATTGGTCAGTAATATTCCTAATGGAAAGAAATATGATGCAATAATTTGCCGTTCAACAAAAAAAAAGTCTTGTTGAACATGACATCAATGATTTACATTATAACATCGACTAAATAAACAATTTATCATAAAAACAGTATTTCCGTGAGACCAAGCAGTTAATCAACCCAACGGACATAACCTTCAAAATAAAGAAACTATCAAACATTGTTATTCAAAACCGTAATCAGAAAAAGTTAAAAATATCATAGATCTTTTACTTTATACAGTAGTCGGTTCTCTTACATGTCGTAAACAAGAAAAAAATATGAGTTTATTTAGTTTCATTTTAAAACAGCTTCCTAACAATGAAGTGCAGTTAAACCAGAGAATGTATGCACTTCGGTAATCTTCGGGCTTCAGAATCAGTGTCGCGCCGCTTTAACTTTTTTCTTTTCGTGGAATTTTGTAGTAATTCACCTATTGTTGTGCTTTTTAAGTTTCAGGTTTCCTACTCCAGTCGCAGATTGTCATCTTTTCACTTTTCAAGTTTCAACCTTTTGGCTGCCCAATGCTGAGTGTAGATCTCTTCCAAATCTCTCTACTTTTTGCTGTTTTGTGTCATGGCCATCAAGTTTCTTCCGGCCACTTTCTTGTAATTGCATAGAGTAATTTAACGTTATTTTCTAATTAAATTTAAAACCGATAAATATTTGTAACAGTTTTATGTTAAATTTTATAATAGCGCGTTCGTATTTTAAAATACAGACGATGATTCCCGGAGTGCATACTTTTCTTTGTAAATCTGTTCACTGTCTTTTTATTTTTACAAGCCGCATGTTTTTTTTTTTTGTTTCGTACCTTTATGACATTTTTATTAAGTCTGGGGCGTTGCCTCTTGCCTACGCTCATTCATTAAAATGATATGCGTGGTTGAGACGCTCCACCACTTTTTATAACTTAAGTTTCACATCTTATATGGTTTGTGAATGGCTATTTATATAGGCAGGTTCTAGAATTGTAATAGTTACGTTATTAAGAAGTCTTAATACGTTTTGCTGAGTCTCAATAGGCAAATTAATGGAGTGTTTTCGTAAAACAATTTGCTTACCAACGATTTTTAATTTCAGAATGTTTGCTATCAAGCTACTTCAAATTTGTAAGTAAAAGCTACAAACGCTTCAATTTGAATGATGTCTTAATGGCTGCCAGAGCAAAAAAAAATGAGAAAGGTCCCAACAGCAACCTATAGCAATGAAAATGAGGATTATTAGTATTTTGACAGACTTCTTTGTGGCAGAAACGCAATGGCGATCTTATTGCAAACAGAATAAAGAACAATGTCAAATTTATAGTAAGGTAGAATGAGGCTTTCTACAAGCTAACAGGTTTTATTAAAAAAAAACGTACCACGTCTCAAATTCTAAATTACATAAATCATTTCACACTAAACCAACCCATCTGGCGTCACATCAACACACGCATCTCGTTATCAGCCCGATCGCTGCGCCTGCGCATCCCCACGAATTATTTCATTACGGGCGGCATCTGAACAATGCACACGTGTTCGACTTTATGCCTACACCTGCCTTGTCTGAGGATTTGGGGCCTTTCGTTGGGTAGGTTGGTCTTTTAGTAAACCATACTTTGCACACAGCACATGAAACCATAGCTTTATTGCGAGAACAATTTGGTGGACACTAGATTAATTAAGCGTTTCGAACTGGTGAATTGGCCGCCTAGATCCTGTGACACTTTTTTCTTTGGGGCTTCGTAAAGTCCCAATCCGTCCCGTCTATATGGATTGAGCAACTGAAAGCCAACATTTCTCGTATTATTCGCCTAAAACCAGTCGAAAGGCTCGGATGCGTTTTCGAAAATTGGAACTGCAGAATAATCCATTTAAACCGCAGTTACAGACAACATTTGAAATAAACAATCGTTAAAAATAAATGCCAGGAATGGTTGTTTTGTACGAAAACGATTTTTTAAACGTTTTTCTTTTCTTTTGAAAAAATGCCCCCAATCCCCGAATCACTCGTTTCATCGTCATCGCGCATCGAAGGATAGAAAATAGTACTTACCTACAATATTTAAAGTACCTAGTAAGTGTGATTACGTAAATACTAATTTTCCATCAATTGCATCGTTAGTTGATCTTGTCTTCGTAAGCACTTTAGCGGAGCGATACGAGGTCTTGAGTTCGATTCCAAGGTCGGGATAAATGAAATCACTTTTTCCTTTCAGATGCTGCCTTTTTTTCGAATGGGAAATCATCAAATAACTTTTCCCACTCTGGGCTGAGCGGGAGGGAGTGTCAGACTTTTACTGACTTAAAACCCATCCATGTTCCTTCCTCGCCCTTTATGTTCCGGGGCCGCGGTATCTATTTCGAACAGGCCTGCAAATCAGTTCCCGGTTAATGAACACAGGCTCACCCATTATTACATGTAACTTAAACATAACTGGCGAAATATGAGTGTACTATGGCACACCTCTGCCTATTATGTAAAATTCAACAAATTCATAGTTACTTTCTCACTGTGTGTACTCGTATTTCTAGAAATCATTTGGGCTCAAATGATCCTGCTACTCACTTACGGCCATTTTCAATAACCTATCAACAGGTATCGGTAGGTTGCTATCTCTGTCTGTTTGACATTTTATTTACCGACCAAAACGTCACAGTAGAAAAGCTTTTTTTGTTTTTTTTTTATGAATAAAGGACACGGATAGGACTAACTTTGCTGATGGAAACACCGATAGCTACGAGAGTAGGCATATTAACTGACAGATAAAGATATGAACTTACCTACGTAAAGTAAGTTATAAAGGGTGTAAAACACCTCTTAAAGAAGCTGAAAGGCACTTGTTCTCCCCGTCATTGTGATCATTATTTTGTTGTACACTATACCTGGGAACCTTCTGGTTACGGAGATATTGGGGTCAAAGTTCCAACTTTTCGACAAGTTTTTTTTTTTAGGTTAAGTTTTTTATTGTAAAATTAATACTTTAAACACCTCTACCATTCCTATATTATCCCATCCATCCATAAGCACAATGTTTTAAGTGCGTTACATTGAGTTCTACGACAAAATATGATTTTTCACTACAAAAAAAAAGACGTTTCCCAGCAATAATTTTTGCGTAAAGTTACTTAGTTTGATGTACAGAATGCTTGGTTGACGGCTTTGTGATAAGGTGGTTTACACACTGTTGAAAACGGCATTTAAACAGCATGAGATTTTCCTCATCACTTCTTTAAAAAAACAACTTTCAACACCTCCAACAAAAGATAAAACAAAAACACATTTATATCTGTTAAACCAACATCAGATTAACATGGTTTTAGTATCATACTCAAACCTAATTGTAATGCAACCCACGCGACCGCTCCTTCTCCAAGAATGCATTTAAAAATATCGCTGCAAGCCTTTTTTTCGCACGAGAAATATTATCATGTACTTAAATATTTGTAGGTACTTGTCATGTAATAAGATTGTAATACTGTGATGTTTTTTTATTTTTTTTGGTCGTTTGGCCGATAGTTGTTATTAGCGCCATCTGTTGGTGAGTAGGTGAAAACTTTCAGTGGTGAAAGCGATTATTTTGTTAAAATAGTGAAATATTAAAGCAAATTATATGCCGTATCTTTTTTATTTGAGAATATGTCTTTAAATTGTTATGTTTTGAAACTTGTAAACAAAAAAACTCGGTTCAGAATAAGTACTTAAAAAAATACGCATAACAGATGAATTGATAGCATAAAACCTGAAAAGCAAAAACTAAATATATAATAATAGTGCTCTTATTTGTGATTTTTTAAAAGGGTTAAGAAATTCCTGAAAAGGGTTACCGAGATTACATCAGTGATTTACTCCCCAGTCAAGTTCTACATACATCAAATAGATCGAATATTTTCTATCACCACACATGCCCAAAATCCTATCCCTTTATCTAATTAAAAAACTTAACTAATCCCTCCCATTCTTCGTTATAATTCAGCCGTAAGCTACAAAGGATTCCTAACGTTTCAATTAAGGCAAGCGGTTACGTTAATCTCGGTTCAAATTTAAACGCAAGTTTAAAGTTGTAACATACGCCACGCGCGGGCCACCCGACCAATGGGTGTGAAGATCCGTTTGAAGTTACCCTATTGGGCACCTTGGCTCCTCGTGCTCGGTTTGCTTGCTTGAATTTTGGTGGTGATTGAGTCCGTTTTCTGTAACTTATTTACGTATGACTGTTAGTTAATATGCTACGTCTCGAAGCTATCGGTGTTTCTATAAACAAAGTTGGTCCGCAATACCTACCTGCCACTTGATTCATAGAAAAAACAAAGAAAGCTTCTCTATGACGTTTTGTTTCTATCGAACGTTAAACAAAATGTCGAACAGACAGAGATAGCAACATACCGATACCTGTTGGTAAGTTATTGAAAATGGCCGTAAGAGGAATACGTATTATGTGGTTGCTCATCATTCAGATTTTCTGATGGTTTTGTAATCGGTGTAATTAAACCAACAGTTGCTTGTGACTTGGTTCCCATGCAAAATTGAACATTTCAATACAGGGATTGTGTGTCTAAAAATCAGCATCAATAAATAACTGCTCAATTAAAGCTGCCTGGTTGATTATCGGTCATTTTCAATAAACTTACTGTTCGGTTTCGGTCACTATCTCTGTCTGTTTGACATTTTGCTATCCGTCGGTACCAAACAAAACGTCATAGAAAATCTTTCTTTGATTTTTCTATGAATCAAGTGACAGATAGGTGACGCGGATAGGACCAACATTGTTTATAGAAACACCGATAGCTGAGAGAGGTGACATATCAACTGACAGTTATAAGTAAGTAAGATAAAGAAAACGGGCCTTAAGTAGTCTCAAGCCCTACTGCTTAGCATGAGTATCTGGATTCGATTTCCATGTCGGACAAAGTGATAGAGGGATTTCCAGCAGGAATTTCTCAGTAGAAGCCACGGAGTCTAGATTTGTGCCCGTTTGATGGAAAAAGGCTCGCCACTACTTATATTAGGCTTAAACATAACTAAAGAAATGTGGGTGTACTATTAGGTACACCTCTGCCTAACTTTTCGCGGATTACAGGCGTGATGTTAATATGTGAAATGCTATTTATATAGCAGACTTTTTCTCGCTCTCTTCAGTACCTATGTAATTCAGCCCGACATTGTACTCATAGAAAAAAGCTACCTCATTCCACGCTTTTACGGTTCAAAATCAAAATTTACAGCAGAACCCATTAAAAGGGTAGACGGCAGAAAAAAATAATTAGTCCGTCAGTTAGATTATCAAAAAATATTTGACCCGTATTTTTTCTTTTCTTACGAAAATCAAAATTGACGAAGATATGACGCTTTTAAAATTCTCAATACGTCACGTCGTGGTATAATTTTTTGTGCGTTATGACGTCACAAACTCACAAGCACCACTCCCGTGATTTGATGCGTTTTATCTTTGTCAATATTCATGGACTTACAAAAACATTTTGCAATACTCTGGGGACTAAAATAGATTTGCAATTTTTTGATACTGTCGTCATGCTTAATACAATCCAAAACCAATACAGATTGAATACCTAACCTAAAACGGCGGATATCCACACAATAAACACAACTACTACTAAGTACTTAAGGTTCGTGCATCATGGCCCAATAAACATAGGAATTAATGACCTATGCCGTCGAAACACCGATTTTAATGCTTCGTGACGGCTCGTGACAACCCATCTGCTAGTTATTGAAATACGATTGTTTCGTGTAACTGTCTTCGAGGTACAGGAAAACGATGGGTGATCTAGTGGTTGCTGCGAAGGTTTTTTCAGTAGGTGCATTTATTTGCGTGAGGTTTTTTGTTTTGTGCGTAAATTGGTGATGTTATTGAGAGTTTTTCAATAGCGTACAGGAACAATCACGGCTGTTCATAGGTCTTTGAAGGTAAAGCATAGGTCTTAGCAGGGTGGTTAGTAATAGATGAATGAGAGTAGCCCTTAGCTCAATGATGTTGCTGGTTGCTCATCGGACTCCCAAGTCATAGGTAATCGAGTTCAAACCCAAGACACGCACGTCTAATTCTTCGGTGAACGAAAACATCGTCAGGGGACCAACATGCCTGCGAGATAATAGGCTAGTTTCCACCATCAATAAATTGCAAAACTAATTAGTCCGTCAGTTAGTATTGGAAAATAATGGACACGTATTTCATGTTTTTGTAAATCACTGAGTACTGACAAAGATAAAACGCATCAAAACTCGGGAGTGGGGGCTCGTGACGTCACAACGCACTATAAACTATAGCACGGCGTGACGTATTGCGAATTTTAAAAGCGTCGTATCTTTGTCAATTTTGGTTTATGTTACAAAAGAAAAAATACGAGTCAAATATTTTTTTATAATCTAACTGACGGACTTATTAGATTTTTTTAGGACACAAGCCTATTCTTGACGACATGACAAGCTAAATCAGAGGCCACGCGTAGAAACTTACCTAGACATGCACTGTTATCCACAATGACAACATAAAGAAAGTATTGTGTTGTTCAATATTTAAGGTGTATACGTCTAGCAAACGGTAGTCTGTAGGAAAAGAATGCAACAGATGATCTAGTGGCTACTAAAGTTTTTTCGGTAGGTGCATTGCGTGAGGTTTTTTTAGCATTTGATAAATTAGGAGTTATTAGCGCATTCAGGAAGTAGAAGTACTGTAAATACAATCATGGTTAAATCATCGAAAATCCGTAAAATATCTGGGTGAAGCGACGTTATGCTCGCAAGGTTGGCTCAGTGTGAATTTGATAGATCGGATACTATGACCGGCAGTCTGCTTGGACTAATGTTGCTAAAGGCATTATTTTCAATCGAAATTGTCGACCTTGGATTTGACTAGACTACTAAACTTTACACGTGTCACTTCGAAATAGAAATAAATATACATAGTATTCATTAAACACTTGACCAAAACGTTAAACATATTCCGTTTGCGTTTCGTACCCAAATAAGTACCCACTACCCAGCTAAAGAGACAATTATTTCCCCACACGATGATATATACATCCATAAATAGAGAACCACCAGTAATTGATACATAAAGGAAAATTTAAAATATAATAATACTTTTAATCAGCTGATTAAAGCCGATTAAACTTCTGTACCATGCGGCCTATGTAAATATCCCCGGTCAGAGGAATATAAATTACTTAAAACATTTTTTTTCGACGAAATTGAGTAACTTATTAAGCCTATTTTTACATAAAAGTAGTACATAGCACTTAATATTCGCGTCAGCAAGGCGGCACGTATTCGTGCGTCATGGGCTTAGGATCATGAAATTAGAAAATTTGGATGTGCTGTAGAAAGAATACAAGCTACCTGCGGTGTTTTGTTTGGTGTTTTTTTTTCACCCTTAACTATAGTCAAGTTAAAGTAATAACTTGAGTTTAAGTTATTTATTATGCAATTTTTTAACGTAAAAAACAAGAATTTAAACGAAGTATTAACCGTCAAAGAAAGCAAAGCTAGATGAATTCTAACTTTTGACTGTTCTAACTTCAATCAATTACTTAACTACACAATAAATAAATGTATCTTTAAGGCGATTACACGAGCTAAACGCGAGTTTTATAATTACTAAAAAGTATATGATTCACTGCTATAAACAAGACCAGAAAAATATATGATATTCTTCAGGATATATGCTAGCATGATACTGTTTTGAAAACATAATACAATTAATTTGGCTCGATAAAAAGAAATCACGAACTTACCTCTAAAAATATCTTTCAAACAATAAAAAACATACGTATATGCATGCGATCATTCTGATTTTTTGGCAAATAATTCTACAAGCAATATATTAGCATGATACTGTTTTAGTTTTTTAATCCAATCAATAGTTTTTTTGTAAATCGATCGAAACCACTCATTTCACGCTATTTGGCCCGCAGTGGCTGACGTAACAACCACTTTGTAGTGCAAGCTGATTAGAACTTTATTCTAACAGCATTTCAAACGAAGTTTGAACCACCACAAATAGAGTTGCTAATTTAGCTCGTCTAAGCGCCTTAATAATTACTTTTATTCAATTATTCACTTACAACCGGTATCTATAAACAAGTCAAAGACGTGATTACTTGAGTCATCCCTGCCTAGCCTTTTCCCAACTATGTTGGGGTCGGCTTCCAGTCTAACCGGATGCAGCTGAATACCAGTATTTTACATGGAGCGACTGCTTTTCTGACATCCATAACCCAGTTAATGCTTAGGTAATAGGATACCCCAAAGTTATTATTTGAGTAAAAGTCATAATATAAGCTAAGATTTTTTGGAATGTTTATTCTGGCCATGGCTTACCAGTTGCTTTTAAATGGCATAGTTGTTTTTTTTCTGATTGGCCCAAAATGAGAATGATGTTTCTTCGATCCGTTACTAATAAATAATCTCAAAACCAGTTCGTTTTCCTAGTTACTTTCAATATTTTTTTTGTTTTTTTTTTTTTCTGCACTTTTCATCTACGCATTCTTCTACTAATATATTTTCCTACCAACAGGACACACTCTCATCTAAACCATTACCTTCGTACCTCCGCGCGCCCAACATTATTCATGCGGCTCGCTATTTGTATTAGTTACAAATGAACGGTTCCCGAAATAATTTAAATGCTAATTCAATAATTAAGTCGATCCGCCCGTAACAGAGCGTGCTTCAAAATGGCTATTGATTCGACAATGCGTTGGTACCAACTATAGTTGCGTATAGTTGGGTAGATATAGTTAGATATAGGGATGGGAAGCACGTCATTTTGCACTTTTATCGATATTTTCGCTCGATCCGGATCCCGATTACATACGATTCTAGGATCGTATCGAATGGCTTTGATTCGATTTTTCAAATATCGAATCGTATCGTACTCTGGGATACTTACATCATCATCATCTGCCTAGCCTTTTCAAACTATGTTTGAGATGGCTTCCAGTCTAATTAATGCAGCTGAATATCAGTATTTTACATGGAGCTCGATACTTGCATTTGTCTAAATACTTTCGATTAAGTAATACAAAGGCAAGTATGGTTTCGTTCTTATTAATCTCTCTAAGAGAGTCTAGGCAATATCCAGGCTTTATTTTGTACCAAATCCTATTCTGTCTCCTTTATAATATTTTGAATTGACTGATCATGCAATTTAGGACAGTATTTTTCGATACTGGTTCGACCCAAAATAACGGAGTATCGCATCATGTTTATCGATACTGCAAGTATTGTCCATCACTAGTTGGATATAGTTGGTTAGACCTGGTATTTGCATGTACACAATTGTTGATAGTCGCCTATCATGTTAATAGGTAAAGTTATGTGGGAACTTTACGTGGATGACGATCATTGAAGGTTTAAGTCTCTGTGAATGGCTATTATGTCATCATTGAGTGTGTAAAAATGTCTGTAATAATATAAATGAATGAATACTGGCCAACATTGATATAGGTATTGGTTTATTGCTAATCGATTTAATGAATGTTTTTGCTGGATTCAAGATGTTTAATAAGTTGTGTATAATTATGTAAATGTGTATAAATGTATATGCTAGCAATCAGTTCCAAGTAGTATGTATTTTAGGTTTGATGAATTCATGCTCATTGGAGTAGTTGGATTTCACACTCATGTTTTTTTCATGATAAAGTTAGACGTTCCTGAAAATCTATAGACTGTATTGTTTTACTGCAATAACCTTAGTTTCGCAGTCTAAAAAGAAAAGAGAGTGGTTGAAAGGAAGACAGGGGAAAATCGTGTTACTTCGCCTTCAGGTTCAAGTGCCGGAAGTCTTGTATTATTAGCACTTTCTTCGGTGAAAGAAAACATCATGAGAATACCAGTATGCCTGAGAGATATTTCTTGAGGCCCATGGGCGGTATACAAACTCTGACACCAGGTTCGGTTACCAGGTCGATTTTGTTGTACAATAAATATATATACTTACATTCTATTCTATTTTTTAAGTTCTGGAGTGGCGACCGCGAACCGGATGACGTTGCGTTGGAAGGCCTGGTCAGTGGGTCGTCTTACCCTCCCACTAGTTGGACCGATGACCTGGTGAAGGTTGCGGGAATCCGTTGGATGCGAGTGGCACGGGACCGGTCAATGTGGTGACACTTAGGGGAGGCCTATGTCCAACAGTGGACGTATTTCGGTTGAAATGATGATGATGATGACATTCTATTCTATTCTATGATCCTAAACGCAGTGTACCTCAAGTACATAAAAAACCACGTTTAAATATTCAAGTTATTTGCTTTGAAGATAATCTAATTAAACACACATTACATACTCAACATCTTCCTCAGCTATCCAACCCTTCAAAAACCTCTAAAACAAAACAAAATTCAAATACCTCCGAAGTACATTGCTGCTAACAACCCGTAAATAAATTAAGCCTAGTGCGGACGGAGTCGCGGGAGCAAATTAGTCGGCTCTTTGTGCAATCAAGCGGGCCCTTCGCGCCCTAATGAATATGAATACGGGTGAATACGCTCCGAATGGTGGAACCCGGCCGAGCACGTCGACGCAACTCATTATATCTGGTGCGTGTTACACTGTGGTGTAATGTGTAGGATTGCGAACTTGGTTTTGGAGAAAAATAAATAAATATCGCTGGACATTAACACACAGCGCCACCTAGTGCCACACTAAGCAAAGCTTGTGTCGTGGACACTAGATAGTTGATATACTACATATATACTTTTTTGTTTGTAAATACATACTTATTATACATATAAACATCCATGACTCGGAAACAAATGTCCGTGCTCATCACACAAACATTTGCTCCTACCGGGATTCGAACCCAGGACCCTAAGAACGTAAGGCAGCGTCACTACCACTACGCCAATCGGGTCGTCAAAAGGATTGAAAATTCATCAAAGCTTAAGATATTTTAAGTTATCGTTGCTAAGGGTACTCATCATCATCATCATTTCAGCCGAAAGACGTCCACTGCTGGACATAGGCCTTCCCCAATTGTCGCCACATTGACCGGTCCCTTGCGACTCGCATCCAACGGATTCCCGCAACCTATAAAGAGCACTAATTCCAGTTTATTCGTATGCGTATTATCGGGATCGTTTTGCCAATAGGTAACCACACAAACGTAATTATAGCATAACTGTACAAAAATGTGAAAAATACAAACACTAAAAATAAGAAAAGATAAAACTATCATTCGGAACAGTTTTTTTTTTTTATTTATTCTACGAGTATTTACGGTAGTACCGTGTCCAATGAGCATGCTTTGCTTACATTTAAAATCTGTTAGTTTCAACACATTTAATTTAATTTTTTTTTTCATTACCAGATCACTTCTGAAGCATTTTTTTAAACGGATAAGTAGTCTGACAGACGTTTTGCCCCTGGTCATCAGAGTTCGTTTCACAAATTTATATCCAAAAAGTTTAGTCTTTACATTTTGCACTAAAAATTTAGTAAGTTCGCGTCGGTGTAACAAGCGGCCATCTTACAGTTATGAATACGCAAATTCAACTTCTGTTTCACGGTAGTACCGTGTCTGTTCATTTAGTGGCGATCTGGCGAATTTGTGATAGTCCTATTACTAACTCCGGGTCTATGAATATTTTGAACACTTGATGACTTGATAGTCTTTTGTTTCTTTCTGCAAAATCGTATCATCGGGATTTGATGCAATTCTATACACTGAAGATAAAGTTTAAATTAAAGTATGTATAGGGTGTTGTTGATGGTATAATGAGCAAATGCAATCTTGAATCGGATTGCATTTTGCTAGTGCCGCGTGGGGAAGCGATTTTTTGTCACATACCGTGTTCTATTAATCCATGAATTATTGTGAGATTTATTTTTATTTTCAAATAGAATTTAGTTTAAGAGTGATACAGAAATTGTGTTACATAGCAAAGTGTAGATGCTACAGGTGACAATTTGTCACTTTGCGTTAAATACCGTGAACTTCAAACAAACCTGTAGCCTCAGACGTAGCAGAGATATCACATCACTGGAAAATATAGAAAGAAGAGGACTGGTTTTAGCTGCTCAATCACAATAGCTATGAAAAGTGCAATTCCACAGATTGCACCTTTACCGCTGCGTTTCTCGGTTTCTTTCGGAATTGTACCCTTATTATACGGAGCCAGAGGTCTTGGGTACTATTCCCGGGTTGTATGTATTGTACAACGGGCTGGTGTTCGCAACTCCACGTCAAAGCGCGTATTTTGCGTATGGGTATTTTTATTCCCCGGTTATTGGGTTATTGGGTTTTTTCATCAAGAACTTTTCAGTAGCAGTCACGTAGCCTGGATCTGATCCTGGTTGATGTCAATAAACTGGCACCCTATTATAACCCCTACCTACTCTACTTATTAATTTCGTTAAATTTAATCTCTGGGACTTCGTCGAGCTTCATCGCCTCGGCGCTTTTCTGGTGGTCGCCACTGTTGATTCTGGCTTTCAGGAGTTACAGTGGTTTGGGCGTGTTCGGCGGGCTTGTAGCACCCTATTATATATTAGACTTTAACTTAACTGGCGAAATGTGGGTGTAGGTACTATTACGTATAGCTCTGCTTAACCCTTTAAGGAGTACAGACACGCAATGGGGAACAGTTGAATATAGCCTGGCCAACCTGCAGACAAAACTCTATGTTAAAAATCATTACCCATGACGTCAAACAACACTGAAAAACAAACCAAAACATTTCTCAAGAAATTACCGTTTTAAGACAATAAAAGTCATTAAGAACATTCGTGTTAACATTAAAAATGACAATAAACACTATAATGATGTAGAAATGTCACAAAAACGAGAGGACAGTGCGTGCTACACATTATCTCATTCATTACCGAGAAAACACGATGTGGCTTCGTTCGACATTGTACCGACAAAAGTCGAAAAATGGCGGAACCGAGTTCCCATGAAGTCTAAGATGATATTCATGATAGCTGAGTCGTAACAATTAAACGAAGAATTAGGGGTGGCACGCGAGAGTTTCTGCTATTTTGTCAATGGCAATGGTGTGTGTTGGTGGTGTGTTTTGTGATCAGCAAAACAAATGGTCTCGACTTACCAGTGTGGAAGTATTAGGATTGAATCCAGGCAGGAAGTTTAATTAGTGTAATTTATTCTATCACCACTGTCAGAAACATGGTCAATAAACCCTCGCGAGTAAGGGTTAAGCCCCAAATCAAGAACGGATTGGCATATTCCATCCTCTTATCTTTTTCTGTCAGTCAGAATTCTCATTTACTAGTTGTGCATATGCATCGACGATATGGCAAAAACCCTACAACCGGAAAGGCACCCGCAGTTCTAGAACCAAAAAAATCACATGAAACAGACATGTTACATCCATAAAATCGCACCTGACTCGTGTCGTGGTAGATAATAATAATAATAAAATAATAATCATTTAATTTTATATAAATTACTTCACATCCATATAAAGTGTTAGTAAAAACTATGTTAGTAGAACATGTAGGTTAGACATATATTACATAAAAGGGCAATCAAATTTCCCCGCAATGACATTCAGGAGACTGTTTGCGCTGCCTCGGACCCTCTACAGTAGCGACGCAGCACGCCCACGTCTGATCGCTACAAAGTCATCAGTGTGCGCATCAGCAAACATTCCCGACGCACTCAGAAGCGTGGCAGCCCCAACAGCATCCTGAATGCATTGTTATACTGAACTCGAAGAGCATTGATGGCTCTCTGCGTACAGCCTGTCCAGAGGCCACACGTGTACCACACGTGTGAAAAGCGTCACTTTCACTTTGCACGTACAGCGAGCAAACCTACGGACAAGCATGTTGCGTCGAACCGCCAATGCTCTTCGTTCCCTTTCTACATCCAGATCATCTTTGATGTCTGCGGTAACAATATGACCGAGGTATTTAAATTGTTGAACACGATTCAAGACATTACCTGCTAGTTTTATGAAAGGAAAGCTATCTGAGGACTTTGCTCCAAAAATAAGAACCTCACTCTTCTAATAATTACTGACGTCACCTTTAAATTTCATTATCATCCTCATCATCAGTCTATTACAGTCCACTGCTGGACATAGGCCTCCTCAGTCGCACGCCACAACTTGATTCTTGGCAGCTCACATCTAGTTGGTACTAGCCACCTTGCGAAGATCGTCGCTCCACCGAACATGAAGTCGTCCCACCTTACGCTTGCCGATTCGCATTCACCACTAAAGAACACGTCTACCCCAGCGGTCTTCGGTATTTTGGCTAATATGGCCGGCCCATTACCAGTTCAGCTTACCTATTCTGTAAGCTATGTCGACAACTCTCATGCTTCTATGTCAGATCACCTTCAATTTATTTCAGCCGAAAACAAAAGTAAACATTACTTTTCATCCATCCACGTTCAACCCTACAAACTAGGTATGGTTTAGAACAAAAAACGCCAGTAGAACCGGTAGCGGGCGTGCCGCTAATACTAAAGAGGTCGTTACCACAGTGCCCGGTTAAAGTTAAACAAAGGTTTACGCGTTTCTTGTAAAATTAAGGCGATTTTTATCTATGCAGTAATAAGTCCGTGCTATGGGTAGCACGTGCACTAGTTTTAACGAAGGTTTTTTTGGGTTAGTGGAAGATGAGCAAGATAACGATCGGATGAGGTGACGGTAGTTTAAGAGACATGTGTTATGATGAGTGGGCTCGTTAAAGTAACTATCTACTCAATGTGGTACGTATACAAGGTGGGAGGGGCACCGACGCTAAAATGATTACTAGTATTCAGTATGTCCGTCATTCTGAACCATTCAGAACATTGGGGTACATTTGATTTTTTATTTGATTTAAAATTTCATGAAATTCTAATACATTCTGAACCCTGCCCTGGGGGGATTCAGAAGCCCTGTATTTACTTTGCTTTGCTCTTATTTACAAATAATAATTACGTTCAAACCAAAGTTTTACTGAGACACTGTTTTTAGTTGCAACTATCCCGAAAAATAAACATACGAGTAGATAGAGACGGACAGACGTCTCGTGGATACCCTTTGTCTGGGGTAACCATACTTCTTTTTATCGTATCGATGTTCCTTCCAATTATATGGTTTGGTCCCAGTAGATGAACCATACTAAAACCACACGACTGTCCTAACTGACACATACATGAGGAAGGGCTTTAGAAGCTCTCAGACTGCCCCTTTTGTAGTTGTTTTTTTTTGTTTAGCTTATTTTGTCCCACTGCTGGGCAAAGGTATCCACCATTCCTTTCCATCTGTCTCAGCCTTTTTTGCCTTTTTGCCTTCTCTGGCCAACCACTGTGTGACGAATCTGACCCATCTGTCTTAACCCATCCTGAAGATGTGACCCGCCCAGTCTCATTTCAACCCCGCAGACATATCACCAACATCGGCGATGCCTGTTATTGTGGCGTTCCCATTCGATCGGAAACTTTGCTGTTTAAAATGTTTCGTGTCAAAAAAATCTTCGACCAAATGAAACTGAACTAGAAAACATCATCTACAAAAATCTCTAAAGTCCTACAAGAACTTTCCCGAAACATCTCTACATAAACAAGTCATTACCTAACAAGTAACAATAGCAGAAAAAAATACTAGTTTCATAAAGTACATTATTATATGAAGATGTTCGTTACACCGTTTTATCTTAATTGTCATGTGTGGGTAGACGTACTCGGTTTCTTCGTAGCGAGTTCATATGATCTTGTCTCGTCTACCCACCTTTTAAAATATTGTGCGCATCATTTTTGTCTAGTTTTCTTCAAAAGGTCACACTTCCTGTGTCAGTGTGTTTCCCTGATTTTTTTCGGAGATTACGTATTCGTTTTGGCGGATTTTGTTTACGCAATTTTTTGTTAATGTGAGAAATTCTTCTCATGGTGTAATAAGAAATCCCGGAAGTGGTGCAGCTAAACGTGGCGTCTAGTTTGTAATAGTTACTTATATACACATCAATACTCAAAACTTTACTGCATTCCATAATGGCGTACATATTACAGATGGTATGTTCAAACATCGAATCAAATAAGGACCCTGTCGGGCACAGCAAAGATAATTTTAAATAGGAAAAAGGATGAAGGCCTCATAAGCCGTTCCATGTTTTTTATCACATGCATACAAAATCCACGCCTCATTCCATGGAGGCAGGAAGAAACCATAACGCCATCTGCTTCATTCCTAACATTCTTCTTTTGCCTCGTCCCGTTCATATCACGCACATACGTACGTTTAGGCACCTGACATTTCCGAAGAACCTCGCCAATAAGGAGATAATGTTTTGTTATCACCTCCTTACGTATTTATCAACAGGTACACACCTCATGATCTTCTTCATTTTTAGCCGTTTCACCTTCTGCTGAGTTAAGGCCTCCTCCCTTCGGAGGCATGATGCTACCCTGGTCTAAACTTCTCTCATTCACATCTTACCCGCTATTTTCTGAATTCCTCCCATCTGGCTGTTGGTCTGCATTCACATATTCCTTGCTTTACTCTGACCTTAAACATAAACAAGTAATACTAATAATAATACTAACTTAAAAGTAATCAGCTACCAGGTCAGGTTGTCTTGCGACATAGGCCTCCTCTATTTCCCTCCAATTATTCCTGTCCAGAGCAGTTCTTCGCCAGCCCTTTGGCAGATCATCCTCCCACCTTTTCATATGTCTTCCTCGACGTCTTTTTCCATTTCTTGGATACCATTCTGTGACTTTTTTGGTCCATTTTTCCGTCTTGGCTCTCATCATATGACCTGTCCATTTCCATTTGAGTGTTCTGGTTTTTACTCTAACGTCTGCCACTTTAGTGATGTTCCTTATTTTCGTAGCCTTCCATTTGTCTTGTAGTCTTAGGTTCAACATGCTCCTCTCCATTCCTCTTTGATATTTTTTCTGATAGGTCGGATCAAATTACCCCTCCCGCTCTGGGCGAAGCGGAAGGGAGTGTCAGACTTTTACTGACTAAAACTCATCCATGTTCCTTCTTAGCCTTTTGTGTTCCGGGGCCACGGTTTCTCTTTCGAACAGTCTCGTAACCCCGGGCTGTCACATTCCTTCTTGTAGCGGTAGATGTTACGCGTCCTAAGTCGTCAAAAATCTTTTCACACAATACAGATCCGTCAGGTTTTGCCCTTAGACCAAAATAAAATAAACTAATAGATCAGTATCAGTCAGGGCAGACGAGAGGCCTGTCTATCGTTAATATTATCGGGTTGCTCCTACGTAAAGGACATACTACATAGTGTGTGGGTGCTATCAGATTCAAGTATTCAACCTTAAATACAACTGTAAGGAATTCCTATTGAAAACACATTGGAAATGCGAGGGCATGTGGAGTATTTGACCTAGCAGTTTTATTGTGTTTTGTGTGAACTATTTACGTCAGGAAAGTGTTAATTTTAAAGTATTTATTTTAGCAGGTATTCAATTTCATTGTCAGTAAACATTGTTTGTAAACAAACATATTGTGGTCTTTATGTTCAGCATCATTATGATTCTTGTACCCTTTTCCCAATTTATTCGGATCTCTTCTCTGTTACTCGTTATCTCAGCAGTCACCTCCATTCTTCACACGGTCCATCCATCGTTTCTTGTGGTCTTTATGTTTAACAAAATCATTTAAAATATCAAAGAGACATTGGGTCTTCTTGATTTTTTAATAAGATTGACAAAGCCTGAAGTTTCTACAAATCACTTAAAGAAAGAAAATTGGGCATTGTTTATTAAGTTCAATGAAAACGATAAACACGAAAGACACACAAATAGTAAACAATAACAACCCAATTCACAATTATCTAATTTCCACCTCCTACTTAACCCTAAAAAGCTGACGGCGGTCTCGAAACGGTATAGAGTGAAACTTATTATACGAATTGCAAATTCTTTCCCTATATGATGTCGGGCGCGACACGATAGCCGACGGGACCCAAATGTTTTTAAGAATATTGCAAATGTCTCGCGAACCGCTGACTGGGGACGATCGATGTTAAAGGATTGCCTACGCTTTTAGATCGTGATGGGCGTGGTGGATTCAATCTTCAATTTATTTGTTTTGCTATAATGTATTGTGGGTAAAGGGTAAGTGTCAAGTGGTCGCCACGTGTAATATCGGTTGTGAGGGGGGTTAATATGGACGGCGGTGATAGGTGAGCTAAGTACCTGTTGTTTGCAACAAAATATCTTTGGTATTTTCTAACCACAGAAAAAAACTGACAAACTAACTAGAAAACATTATTGCGTTACGTCGTTTGTATGTATTATATTTTCTCATTTTGTACACACTATGTCTGCATCTCTTTTTGTCTACTCTCCTTTCGCAGGTATGCTGGTAGAGATTTCTTTAGAAATAAGCATCACCTTTGTACTTACCTATTTTCTATTCATTTCTTCTTTTGTGTATGTAGCGTGTACATAAACTGTTTAATAAATAAATAAACGTTGAAATGCAGGAACAAATAAAAAACAAAGTGCAACATACGCATTATAAGTTTAATTATACTTCCGCGAAGTGTTAGGCTGAGGTGTTAAGCTTATAGTACACCCACATTTCGCTCTCTCTCTGTATCTCTCTCTATCTCTCTCTTCTTCAACCCATGGCCACTCAATGCTGAGTGTAGGTCTCTTCCAAATATCTCCACTTTCGGCGGTTTTGTGACATGGCTATCTAGTATCTTCCGGCCGCTTTAATGAGATCGTCTGGCCATCTGGTCGGTCACACGGGGCGAGCCTTTGGACACAAATCTAGACTTAAATGTGCTACTGAGAAATGAAAAGCTAAATATCAAACATCTTTAAAAGTTAAATTTAAATTACTGTTAATTTGATGAGAGTCTGCGAAAAAAACAGCTCAAAGAATGCTCAAAATTCCGTTTGATACCACAAATTACATCATCAAATTACCAAATTCTTAAATCACAATAAAATCAACCCCATTGTCGGGATCAAAGACAACGTAACTTTGTATTACCATTGTTACGAAACGGCTGCCATTCCGAATTCTATCACAATCGTAATTAATACAGCTCTGGAGTCGGAAATATCTCTCCATCAAACTCCAAGGATCCACAAAGGCAATCAGAAAGTACAAAAGTACCGTACTGGAAATTAAACTGCGCAAATTTCAACCCCACTCCTGCATACCGGGGATATTTGGTACAAGTGGCAAAATTACGCCCCCTACCCTTGCCTTTTAACCCTTCTTGTCATTTGCGAAGAACAAATTAATCATCATCATTTATATGCAGCACCAGTAGCCAGATTTGTTTCTCCGATTATGTCACCCTCGCTTGTTAGTATAGGGGCGGGTTGGAACAGATTTTAGAGGACGTGTTTTAGTATTTTACGGGTCTTAATCATTGTTGGGTATTAAGTTGGGTTGTATGAGTTTTACTTCTGATTTATGATGATACTTCTGGTAATTAATACTAGGTCATTAAACGTTTTTGTTATTACGTTTATCTTGATAAAAATAAAATCACGCGTTTGCATTTATTGTCACTGCATATTTTTTGGCAAATTGTTTTTTTTTAGTTGCTCACTCACTTTTACTCATAGAAAACTAAATCAATCTCATTTTTTTTTAATAAAGACAATTTATACGTTAGTATATTCATTTAAAAAAAAATGCTATAATGGTTATTTATTTTTTTATAGCCATTTGTGGCTTCGTTTGTTGATAGAATTAGAAACTATAGGTTTAATATAACTCAACATTGCACTAAAAATAATCCGAAGTACTAATAAATCATTTAAAATAAATCTCCACGCCATTCTGTCCCAGCCCGTGTCAAACATGCCCAAAGGTCGTCGTTGAATGGGCAGCGTCAATTATTACGTTCATTTGGATTTAGCACAGCGGGCATTTTCGACCCACTCCCGCCGGAAAGGGTTAGGGCGCGTGACGAATGTCCACTCTGAATATATTTGTTAGTTTTGTAATGAATTTGTTTTAAATATCATTATTGCAGTTGTGTTATTGTCATAGAGATATTGAAACTTCAATAGGTAGGTAGTTATAGCAACGCGTGTAGAAAAAAAAACTGCGTCGTGGTTGCAAGATTGCGATTGTTGAGCATGATATCCTGGGTCTGATTCTCAGTTCAGGAAAAGTGATTTTATGCATTTTTGTCAGGAATTTCTCAATAGTATTTCGAAGTTTGCGTCCAGCTGGTACCTAATTGGCGTACATTAAAGATAACAAGGGACATAATGTGGGTGTACTAAAGACAAACCTCTGCTTAACCCTTTTGGGGTTACAGCCGTGGGGACATGTTTGCATCTATCAAACTAAAATTTAGCTATTTATTGCTACTTTTTAGGTAACAATTAAAAAGCGGTGTGCCTTTCACTTTTCTACATAGGTAGATACTTTCACAAGGCTACCAAATGTTTTCAGATAAAGTGAATTCAACCTTGATGTACATATGTTTATATATTTCATATGATTGAAGTGCTACTCATTCACTTTTGGTTAAAGGGTAGCAGATAGACAGGTCCTTGTGATCCTGAAGCGATACTAAGATATTGTGAAAAAGAGTGGCAAATACAGAGGAACAAATAGCACTGCCATGAGTTTTTGACAGACAAATACTTACAAAATTTTCATTCAGTAGCCCTGTCGGTCTGTCTGTCTGGTAACTGGTGGATAAACGGCTGAATGGATTTCGTTAAATCTTGCACATGCACATCGATCTATATAATTTGACCAGTCTCATCGCTAACTTAAATTGCTAACTTTCTAATAACTAACGAATAAATTCGGTTGCAATAATTATGCTTGTGAGAAACTCATCTTGGATGTAGAGACTTGCGTTACTCGTCGCAAGCATCTTTATTGCAACCGAATTTATACGTTAGTAATAAGCAATAGAAAGGTAGCGATTTTGTCGATATCTGTGTCGAGGAGCCCTGGGCTGACAGTCTCGACAGAGATAACGACAAAATCGCTAACTTTCGATCGCTGATTACTAATTAATAAATTCAGTTGCAATAATTATGCTTGTGAGTAATGAAAGTCTCTACATCCTTGATGCGTTTCTCGTAAGCATAATTATTGGAACCGATTTTATTCGTTAGTAATCAGCGATTGAAAGTTAGCGATTTTGTCGTTATCTCTGTCGAGACTGCCGGCCCTGGGCGAGATAACGACAAAATCGTTAACTTTTGATTGCAAATTACTAATCAATAAATTCGGTTGCAATAATGATGCTTGCGAGTAATGAAAGTCTCTGCATCCTTGATGCGTTTCTCGTAAGCATAATTACTGCAACCGAATTTATTCGTTGGTAATCAGCGAACAAAAGTTAGCGATTTTGTCGTTACCTCTGTCGAGACTGCCAGGGCTGGGTATTCGGAATCCCAATATCCTTTGTGATCATTTTGCAAACGAAACCGCCATCAATGGTTGTTTCGTAACGAATATTAAAATAACACCCACAAATTATTTCTGATACAAAACAGGAATTTATGAAATCCCTTCAATATTTTAGACAAACTCCCTTTCAAAGGTTTAAGTTTTAATTCACGAACAGCTCAACATGAAATGAGGAAGTTTTCATTATAAATAGGTAGCGAAAGTTTTCACCGGTTC
This sequence comes from Xestia ashworthii, assembly GCA_950022955.1. Classification (NCBI taxonomy): domain Eukaryota; kingdom Metazoa; phylum Arthropoda; class Insecta; order Lepidoptera; family Noctuidae; genus Xestia; species Xestia ashworthii. Next base: position 10,273,105 of record OX465564.1, read on the forward strand.
ATTAGTTCGTCCCCTCCGAAGTAAAGTAAAGAGTCACTCGACGAAGATTGAGAAAGATTGCTATGTTTACACTGGTTCTAATATCGATGGATTAACGACACCCTGTATAAATTAAAGAGGAAATGAAATGGTGAAAAGTTTGTGACGTCACAGTGATGAAAATGTTGAGGGAAATGAATAAGGTAGACTATAAAAAAATTTGATTATCAACAGATATTTGACCCGTATTTTTTCTTTTGTTACATAAACCAAAATTGATGAAGATACGAGTACGACGTTTTAAAATTCTCAATACGTCACGCCATGGTATAATTTTTAGCGAGTTCTGACGTCACGAGCGGGCTCCCGAGTTTTGATGCATTGTATCTTTGTCAATATTCATTGATTTACAAAAACCAAAATTACGTGTAGGTACATTATTTTCCAATACTCTTACTGACGGAATAAACAGATTTGCAATTTATTATATACTGACGTCATGCCTATTATTCACTCACACACATACAAATTGTCTTGTGTAAACAAGACAATGTACGGTTCAGTCGGACATAGGAAAAGGGTTTAACTGTCAATTATTGTTAAGTAATTAATCATAATAATCCTCACGCGCCTTAATTTTTCTCGACATCAGGTGTTGATCCCGGCTGTCATTTGTTCATCTTTGGCAGTCGTTACAGGTCAGTGGCCCAAATAGTCTGACAACCAGTCTTACCAAGGGGTATCGTATAACCCAGTATTAACTGGGTTGTGAAGGTCAGATAGGCAGTCGCTCCATGTAAAATACTGGTATTCAGCTGCATCCGGTTAGACTGGAAGCCGACCCCAGAGTCGGGAAAAGGCTATGCAGATGATGATGTTGATGATCAGGAATTACAGGCGATGGTTGACATTATGCATAAGTTCTGATAGAGAAAGGTGTCTGAAGTATCAAGTAGGCAGGTTCTGTGGTTAGATCACCTCTCCTGTTATTATGTATAACATTTTATTAATAGCATAAGTTTCCCACCAATAATTTTTGCGTAAAGTTACTTAGTTTGATGAGAATGCTTGGTTGACGGTTTCGTGGTGACGTTGTTTAGGTATACCCTGTAGGTATTAACTAAGGAAAACCTCGTGGTTTAATTACTGCACAGATCGATGTTTAAGTTTAAGCAGTGCTTGCCGAGGTTATCCATTCCAGGATTACCCACCACAGCGGATATTTCTTTGTCAACCCTTGCAAAATGAAGAAAATGAGTAATTGACGTAAGATCTCTGTCGGGAGTTTTAAAAACGACTTCGGACGTAACAGTGTTTGTTAATATACAATTTATTGCCGAAAGCAAAAATTATACGTTCCTATTGTTCCTCACTAAAGACATCTGACCCGAACAATACCTTCATAATTTACTTTTCGATGCATCCCTGTTCTATAGGTACGGCAGATAAAATCGTGATAACAAATGGTAACTAAAATAATAAAATAAAGCCACGGTTGTGTGCACCAAGCGACATATTTCATTAATAAAGCCAAAACAAATAACAAAATATCATACGGACTCACTTCGCAGTGTCCATACGTTACTGAGATAAAACAAAAGATTCGAGACCCGTTGAATTTATGCGTTATCGAACTCTGTTTGATGCTAGAGGGTCCGAACAATGGGCGATCGTGGCGCCCCATGCGGCGAGGGGTGGCACTACGGGACAGTGGCCGCGCTGCCACCTAGCGGCATCTATTATTGAGTAGTGGGAACTATCGCCTATTGTTAGCAAACGTAAGCTCAGGGTGACAAAGGTTACCTGCAAATAAATGGAGGTATTTTATCGTTTTCTTAAGATGACATAAAGATTTAGACACATAAGCGCAAATAGTGTCCAACCGGCCATAATGCTGCAAAATTTATGTTAGATAAATAGTTTTATCGACATTTGGAGACTGTAAAGTATCGTATGGCACAATGTGGAAAGTTTAATTTGGAACAAAAAGTTAAACAAGAAGAATAAATTCAATGGAAAAGCGAAGAATTTTGCCAAAAATATTCATAAGCTGTCATCAGACGACTGGCCCTACGCCAGATGCGGCAAACCGACGACAAAATATTTCGCTGCAAAATACTTACTCAAGCAAATCACCCCTCCGCTCTTTAAAATCACTCCGGAGAAATTGAGCAGCAATTCATAAGAAGTTTAATCTATGATTGAAGTTCCCTGTCGCCAATATATTGAATTGATGGCTGTTTTTTAATGTCCCGGTAGTCAAGACACCAAGAACCTCATAACAAAACAAATTATTCGTGTTTAGGTGTTGCCACAAAAACATAATTTGCATATTTGCACAATAAAAACAATTATAATGTTATTAACATTCAATTACAATCAAATGTGCATCAAATCTTCTTTATTGCAACATAAGAAATAGTGCTCACTTCCGCATATTTTCCTAAACGCGCCATTATTTTAAGTCACTGGCTGGTTGTGCGGTTATTTATGCCTAGCATTAAAAACAAAATGATATGCCTTCGCCGCCGAAAATCTAAAAAGAATAAGCAATAAAACGATAAAACCCAAATCTGATACATACTAGGGCCCAGTCTCCCGCAGGGCGAAAGAAAGAGACGGAATTATACATCGGCGAAATGAATTCGATGCTACTGTTTCATCTCTCACCTCTATCGGTTGGCGATCTCTGAACTGTCCTAACTCATGCGTACAACGAACGCGATTTTCAACCCTAACGCTACTGAATAGAGCACCACTATCGAATGCAGATTACAACAAATGGATTTGAGATTAATATAGTACGAGTGCCACCCCCGTCTCATACCACCCCATTCGGCGTTCAGCATTCAAATAGGAATCGAATGGATGACCAAAACATAATATCGTTGGAAGATTCAACCGCCATAAATCAAATGAGAAATAATCTGTTTCGGAACGAGATAGTCGTCGATGGCGTGCCACCATAAAAACGCAAAACGTTTTGTCTGATTGAAATCGTTACGGCGGCTTTTTTCGTGGCGCTATTTCCTTTTTATTTTCCTTGATGTATAATCAATGTGTTAACGGATGGCCGCCAACTGAGGGCTTGGAGAGTAGATTTGCTACACAAAAGATTCTGATATTGAGTTTGAAAGTAGTTTCTCTTTTCGTTCTTTTATGTTAATGGCACTTTCGGTGGCGCTCCGTAATGGTTTGTGCGAATAAATGTCGCACTTTCGTCCCGTACACATGGGACGCTTTACACATTGCTGTTGTTTATGACACACGTGTTCGTTTTAATGTTTAATAATTTCATAAATAACGTCGATTTTAGAGTCTTTTAGTATAAGAAGTCAGGTATTTGGACCACCCATTCGCGGAGGATTCGCAGCGGTGTGTTTTTGTGGTCGCCATAACACTTTTATCATTAATTCATTTTCCTACTAGTTCTCCTAAAACTTACAAAAATGCTGCTCATAACGTCATACGCTCAATGTGACTGTCCAACCTAGCAGTATCACTACGGTCAGACGATACAAAAGGTAGACGAATTCAGTAATTAATTTAAGCAATATACCTATCTCTAAACTAAGTGGTCTAAGCAAGTTAAATAACATAATTCAATAAAGTATAAGTCGATACTTATCCAGTCGATACAAACCTCTAACGTTCCAAAAGAACTTACGGGTACCTAAGAAGCTTTGTGAGCCCTAAACCTATTTATAAGGACGACATTCAAATACTAAAAGATTATTTTTACGGACCAATGTACAAAGGTTAAGGTACAATCATAAAACTTGTTCGATAAAACCTAATAACTTGAACACAACTGAAGTACATATCAAATTTCATATTTTTAATACATCCGATCCTAAGTTACGTTGGCAGAGTTGCCAGTCCAGAAAATCGTATGGTCACAAAACAAATTTCATTAAGTTAAACGATACGCGTCAAATTATAATCTAAAATGTACGATAAAATACTTAGCAGATTGCGCCACATGTGGTCAACCTGTCTCATAACCACGGCACATGCCATGCTTACCTTCCACAATTATTACGGCGTAAACATAAAAAACCGGCCAAGAGCGTGTCGGGCCACGCTCACTGTAGGGTTCCGTAGCTTCCCAGACCATTAAAAATACCAACATTTTTCGTCAGCAAAAATAACTTTGTTTTTCATAGTATTTGTATGAAAAACAAAGTTATCATTTGCGTTTTTTTGAAAAAGTGCTATATAACTCAAAAACTATTCAACTCATCAAGTTGAAAATAATTTTCCTAGAAAGTTCATATAAAGGTCTACTTCTGTGATTTTTTTCATATTTTTTAAACTTATGGTTCAAAAGTTAGAGGGGGGGGGACACATTGTTTTTGACTTTCGGAGCGATTATTTCCTAAAATATTAATATTATCAAAAAATGATTTTAGAAAACCCCTATTCATTTTTAAATACCTATCCAACAATATATCACACGTCAGGGTCAAAATTAAAAAAAAAATCGCTCCCCACTTTACGTCTGGGGGAGGTACCCTAATAAAAATGTTTTTTTAAATTTTTATTTTTGCACTTTGTCGGCATGATTGATATACATATTGGTACCAAATTTCAGCTTTCTGGTGCTAACGGTCACTGAGATTATCCGCGGACAGACAGACAGACAGACATGGCGAAACTATAAGGGTTCCGTTTTTTGCCATTTGGCTACGGAACCCTAAAAAAACACTTTAAAGAATTCCAGTCCCAAACATTCAAACATCAACCCAAAATCTGAGAAAGTACAGTTCAAATTCGATTGGGTTGTAGTTTCTTGGTTCCGACCATCTGTTCCGGATGATAACTATCAAAAAATTAACAATTTGTTTAATGTAAATGAAGCGAGGTCAAACTGTCGATAAATTATTAGGACGCACACCGATTCCTTTAGACTTTTATGCTTACCGAATGTCACCTTTCCTGAAGACTGTTTGCTTATCGGTACAATCGGGGAACAAATTTTAATAGCAGCGCATTTTTTTTTTTTTTCTTGGTGATCATGTCAGACAGCTGTTGATTTGAATTTTTAAGAGTAAGAGTAACGTGTTAATGGTTATTGATACGCGAAAAAATTGCTCATTGGATTAATTACAAAGACAGTGTTTTTTTTTTAATTTGTAGTAGTGACTGAGTAATAAGATTCTATTTATAAGTAAACAGCAGCACTCTGATTTCCATGTTTTTTTTTTAATTATAAAAGCATTGCTTCAACATGGCAATGCTACCAGTCTTCTGTGCACGTTTCCGGATGGCTTAGACGGCTTAGCGCCCTTTTGTTTATTTAGTAAGTTACTTGATTTAATATTAATTTGTCCTTTTTGTTTCATTCATTTGTTTAAGTAAGTTACATTCTATCTACGGCAATGATTCGTTAGTAGTAGAAGTAAAAAAGTAACCTTCTATTAGCTAACACAAAATTTACGCAATACCCGAGGCTTAAGTTCCAACACAAATACAAATAATTTTGTTTGCCAAACTCGTTTACACAAGCTGTAAAAAATACTTAATTTTCAAATTTATTACACCAAGTTTGTTAGTAAAATTTGTGGATTGCGTTCGTGATCACTCTTCATTTAGGTGTCATTAACAAAATGATATATTACGGAAAATAAAAACGGCCAAATTAAACAACATTGAGCTCCAAATAGACAATCGCATGTTGACAAGTAATTATCAAAACCGTTTTCTTCCAAACTTTTTTTACAGTTTCGTGACTGCTTAAGTAATAAATCTTTGACTAATGAGATATTTATGCGAGCTGAGTCTTCCTGTCAACTATTAATCCTTCGCCTGTAATAAAAAACTGTGCATTTTCATCAATATCGGTTCTGTTAGTCACTGCCGAGTAGATGACAAATCGTTTTAATAAAGTATCTGTCTTTTATTTTTGAGACTAACAAAAGGCCCTGACTGTACTTTGACAAAGTAATTTTTACTTCATTGAATAAAGTAAAAAGAAAAAAAGCATAATAAATGGGATTTTTTTAATTTTTTAAGAGTTCTGAACTAACTGTAATAAACATAAAGTAATGTCGTGTTTATAATGAGTGTGGAATAAATATAAGAAAAAAAAACACTAATAAGCTAATATTTTTAAAGAAACTGTTAAAGTGAAAGTGTCAAATGAATTTTAACGTTATTTTAGATTAAAAACACATAAAACCTAAGCTTTAACCTTATTCTAATTTAGCTCATTAATTTAAAACATTATTGCCTTGAAAATTAATTTTGATATTAGAATAAAATTAATGTAATATTCGTCATAATAACATTACAATGTTTATTAAAAAAAGCGTTTTTAAAATATTCACGATTTTTATAACGCTATTTTTGTATGTTAAGTTATTTAAGACCATAAAGTGATGCTAATTATTCATTGACTTTAAACGATACTTTAATGGTTAACAAGAAGGTTTAAAATGATAGTTTAATGTAACGTGAGGGTGCATTTAATTAACATAAAACATAGGCAGTTAATTGGCGTGTAATTGCCGTTTAGTTAACTATAACTCAGCAAGATAAACATCGGCATAGATAAGTTTCATCACTGTTGTTAAAAACATGATTCATTTACATCGACTTTTTTAACTGTTTTTATGGTTTTAATTGAATGATAATTGTATGGTGTCATAAACTTACATGTTTTACTTATAAATTAGAGGTCATTCTCTGCCTAGCATTTTTCCAATTATGTTGGGGTCGGCTTCCAGTCTAACCGGATGCAGCTGAATACCAGTATTTACATGGAGCAACTTCAGATCTGACCTCCACAACCCAGTTAGAATAATGGGTAAAACAGTTAGAATAATTGACAGACTTTTTGGGCTACTGACTACCTGTAACGACTGTCAAATGTCTACAAATGACAGCCGGGACCAACTGCTTAGCGTGCTTTCCGAGGCACTTAGGAAACTCGGTATGTAATGGGTGGTCATCCATCCAAAGACCAACCTAGGCAAGCACGGCTTAACCTAAAGATTGACCCGAGCAACTGTTATTATTTCACCACGAGCTCAGATATAAGTAAAGGTATAGTTTAGTAATCACATTGTTTTATACCCGGTGACGTACGAACGTATTCGATATTGGAAATCGCGATAAGGAACTCAAATGGAGTTAGGTAGGACACCTAGCAAGACGTGGTGACAGGTGCAAGCTGTGACCAACTGGCGTCCAAAGACTGGAAAGAGAAGTGTTGGTTGTTCGGCGGTGATATGGGCAGACAACATTGTTGCCATTTAGAAATATCCCGGGTGAGACTACCACAGGAATGTGGAGCTTCCGAGACGTAGACAGGCCTATACCCAACAGTGAACAAAGGCGGGCTGTAGACGACGATGATGTGAAAAGGATACCTATAAGTGATATTGGAACTAATTTTACATACTATACAAATATCGTTACTATACTTGAATATGTTAGGAATAGGCTTGTGTCCTGAAAAAAACTAATTAGTCCGTCCCTTCAGTTAGATTATCAAAAAATATTTGACACGTATTTTTTTCTTTGTTACGTAAACCAAAATTGAAGAAGATCCGACGCAACTACAGTACTTTCACAGTTTTTTATGTCTTGTGACTGGGACTGTAGCTACATTTAATTTTCATCTTAGGTTCGACAATTCAAAAGTGCCTGCAATTGGCCTACTTGAAATAAATGCTTTGATTTTGACGCTTTTAAAATTCTCAAAACGTCACGACGACACGTCGACACGTCGTCGTCGTTTGTGACGTCACGAGCCCCCACTCTCGAGTTTTGATGTGTTTTATCTTTGTCAATATTCATTGATTTACAAAAAAATTAATAAGTGTCCATTATTTACGCATACTAACCAAACTGACAGACTAAATAGATCTGCAATTTATTGATGGCGGAAACTAGCATATTAAGCTCAGTGACAGAATAACAATACCATAATACGCTCCAAAACTGGAATCTCTAATGTGGGAAACAAGACTACTGGGTTGAAGTGGGATTAAGCAGGCCATGTTTGTAGAATGTATCCAGACCGATGGGCCAGAGGCCTTACACAGTGGGTGTCAGAAGACGGGTGTCGTCGCCGAGGGAGGCCTAGAAAACGCTGGCTTGACGATTTGGACTCGTTCTCGGCTGGTTGGCCAGAGAAGGCAAAATCACCGAGAGAGTTGGAAAGGAATTAGCCAGAAAACCGCACGTCGAGAAGATTCGAAGTTTATGGCTTTTGCAGTAGGACAACATAGACTAAGCTAAAAAATACAATTATCTTTCATTATTTAACACAACAGATTCCCATATATATTTTAATGACACACAAACACAAAACAGTTCAATACACCGCCCAATCGACATTCCGTACTCATTGGAGCAAACTTCCTCAAATTAACATAAACGTTTAACATGAACAAATAGATGTACCGATAAGCACGATAGCCACGCTGCCGCACTAACTAAGAATACAATAACTCGATTTTGGTCACTTTTGAGTTATATACATATTCGGAATCAGCGAATCGAGATCTATTAATTTCTCTAAGTAACTTTTTATAATTCCTTCAGGAAACCGGTTTTTCAGTAAGCAAGAATACAATAACTCAAACTTTATTACAATTACACTAATCATAAATACAACAATCATTCTTGTGGTGACATCAGGTTTGAACTACGCTTAAATTACTAGTCATAAGTACAATAACTATTAGTTGTTCCACTTATGTTATGTAGGACTCGGAATTCAAATATTTTGTTTGCTAGTCATAATCACAATATCTTTGAGTTATTGTGCTTATTTTTAGTTTTAACTAAACTATTTACGGAGGTATTTACTGAGGCTTCACAAATAAATACAGTTGTTGTATTTATGATTAGAATTTTAATTCAAAATATGCCCGAAATACCATGAAAATTAAAATATCATTACAAGTTATTGCGTTTATTATTAGTAAGACTATGCAACGCGGGGCTCAGCGACAGAAACACGACAGTTATGCTAGTAGCTTCGCTACCACGAAAGCTGTGTACCTCTTGGAAAAACCAAAGAAGATAAAGTGCTGTTCTATGGAACGAAACAATATCCAGTAGAAAAGCACAAAAACACAAAACACAAAAGACTTGGCTGATAAGAGTGGGCTGATAACTGCGCGGCTCAAACTAAGAATTGGGCGTTCCTGTGTTTCTAGTTAACATGGTCAACAGCGAACTTACTGCCACTGAAGCCATCACAGTGAAATATTTAGAACCCGGACACTCTTTTTTGTCAGCCGATCATTTTCACCATGGAAATAAAAAAACAAAGTCTACGTTTTCGACGACTTTGTCGATGCAGTCCAGAATGCAAATTCCTAGAAAAAACACAGTAATCACTGGCAACACACACTGGTCATAGACCTTCGTCTTGAGACACTGCGGTAAGTTGGACGAGATCGAGAAGATACCGATTAACCTCTTTCTCGAAGTTAGCCCTACCTAATTGGACCGTTTGTCCCAGGTAGACATAATTGTCTACAAGTTCGAGTGTAGAGTCTCCGATCTTGATAGGAGTGGGTGTGACATTTAACTCTTCGTCTTGTCCATGTTCATTTTAAGACCCACTCTTTCGGAAGCTCTACTGAGGTCATCGAGCATTGTAATGAGGTCCTCCATGGTCTCATCCGTGACCACTATATCGTTGGCAAACCGAAGGTGAGTGATGTACTCGCCATAATCATTGACGTTGATGCCTAGCCCTCTTCAGTCCAGAACCTTGAGGACATCCTCTAGTGCAGCGGTGAACAGTTTCGGAGATATGACGTCTCCCTTTCTTACACCTCGCAGCAGAAGGATAATCATAGGTTCCGAGCCTTGGTCCTGAAGTCAGAGTGACATGGTGGCGTAGTAAATATTGTCCAAGAATATTGCTGCGGTTAACTTCAAGTGGTTAAGTGTCTAAAACACAATTTTAAATAAATTTAATTATGAGTCGTAAAACTGTTATATTAAAAAAAAAACTTTAGAGAAAGTTTCTTAGTTGAACATACTTATATTCTGAATATTTTTGGTTTGATTTTAAACCTAAAATTGTGTTAAGTATATTTCATTGGTATACCGACTGTTACATAAGTATTTCTAACGATTAATACAATAACTATTTCAGTTATTGTATTTATCGTTAGACATTATCGAAAGTATTTATGTAAGTGTTTACATAGAACTGCAACGAGTAGGTTTACTAAAGATAAACACAATAAGTATTGTAGTTATTGTATTTATGATTAGTGATGATAGGTTGATCATTTAAAAATTCCCAATTATAAGCGTTACATCCACGATTTCAGGCCAAAAGCTTTACATTTTTCACATCATATGTATTTGAATCCATTCTTTATTCGTTTTCCTTTCAGTTGGTATAAGTTTCATGTAGATGCCTTCATTAGTTCATGAGATACAAGAAAAATAAAGTTCATAACCTTGAGCGCGTTTTTCTCGAAAGTGGCAAAATTGAGTTATTGTATTCTTCGTAAGCGCGGCAGCACGTAATGTAAGCTATTCATTACTGTAATTAACACTTCGGTCTATAAATTAAGAGGGTAGTCGGCTGTGACGGGCGCACCTTGTACGATGTGCATTTTTTTTTTGTACTCATGAGTTATTTTGGGCAATACGTCCTTTGCGTAATGTGGTTTTCTGATTTTGGAATGATTTGAAATATAATTCTTCACTTTCTCTTCCTGCCTTCAGGTTCGTACAACCCTTTTTATTTCTTCCATGCTCCCCTGTAAGCCGTCACGGTATCATTTAAGTACTCCATTTTCTTTTTTTAATAATTCCTCACTCAATCCATCCAACCTCTTCAGTTTTAATCCATAATTAAAATTAAAATCATTGCTCTGAAATCCAATTGTCGTAAGGTATTTCGTAATATCCTTTTTTTTTTAGGATGGGAAATCATAAAATGACTTCTCCCACTCTGGGCGGAGCGGGAGGGAGTGTCAGACTTTTACTGACTAAAACCCATCCATGTTCCTTCCTCGCCCTTTATGTTCCGGGGCCGCGGTATCTCTTTCGAACAGGCCCGCAACGCGAACAGGCCCGCAACACGAACAGGCCCGCAACATTTCGTAATATCCTGCGATTCATATTTACTTGGCCCTATTTTTAGTTATTGTAATAAAGCCGGTGTACATTAGAGTATATTTTATTAATCTTCTTGTGATGAATCTCCATCTGCAAGAACGTCAAGAAATTTTTTGCACGTTTTGTTCGTTAGTCGCAAAGTGAAACAATTCGGTGTCACTCGTTCTCACAGTCATTCTCTGATGCTCTCTATAAGCTGCTATCGGAGAAGGAATGCTGAGCTATCATCTCGTATTGTTTTGCCGTAGTCATGTACTGTACCTTGCTCGACCCACTCCACTGCTCATAAATAAAGTTAATTAATTATAAAACATCAATATCTGGCTCATCTTAACTATTAAACATGCTTGAATGACACACTTAGCTGCTGGCGACAAAAGTTTTTTGTATATACCAGTTCACTGCTTCTCATCAATTAGATAATAAAGTAGTCGCCTTCAACAACTCCCTCAAAAAGACATCCGACCATTTCATAAAACAGCTGACATACGGTAACAAGAAAAAGAAAGTAAGTAACTAAGTTGAAGAATTAAATTCATCCAAATTCCAAAAAAAAGTTTAATTTATTCAATGCTGACAGGAAGTCATAAAATAGCTTTTCGACTTGACCACATGGCTCGAACGGCGGCCATTGCTCACATATTTGTCGCTAGTCAGATAATTAACTAACATAGTAAATATTTTGAAGGCTTAAGATATCGATAAATAATGTCTTAAGCATGCTTTGATGATTAGGTTAAAGAATTAGTTTGATCGGAATATCTTTGTCAAATTATTAATGAGAAATGTTTGTGTCGATAGATTCTTTGAATTCTTCTACATTATGCTTCCATTTCATCATCTGCCTAGCCTTTCCCAACTTTATTGGCGTCTGCTCTCAGTCTTACCGTTGCAGCTGAATACCAGAATTTTACATCATAGAGCGACTGCCTATCTGACATCCACAACCCAGTTAGTACTGGGTAATAAGACATCCCTTGTTAAGACTGTTTGTCAGCTTCTTTCTTTCCTGGAACAACTGTCAGAGGTCTACAAATGACAGGCGGGACCAACGGCTTAACAAGCTTTTCGAGTCACAGAGGAATCTCGGTATGTAGTGGGCGGTCGCCCATCCACGAACCAACCCAGGCAAGCGCAGCTTCATCTGAAGATTGACCCAAACGGTTGGTTTTATTTAGCCACGGGCTTCTTTTGTTTACATTTCTGGTTTCAAAAAAGACTAAAGACGACCTTCGGTATTGAGGCTGCCTTACGTTCTTAGGGTCCTGGGTTCGAATCCCGGTAGGAGCAAATGTTTGTGTAATGAGCATGGACATTTGTTTCCGAGTTATGGATGTTTAAGTATGTATATACAAAAAAAAAAGTATATAAATATGTAGTACTAGCTGTGCCCGCGCGGTTTCACTCGCGTGTTTCATACGTTGGTGTTTATCAAATGAGATTTAGTGTGTTAATGTTGCAAGAAAATGTTCCAAGTTAATATTACAAGAAAACAGCATTAAAAATACCATCCTGAAACACCTCGAACTCAAATAGGAATAGTTTTCCCGCTGCCATGACTTCACAGGTGGTTCCGTAGGTGCCATGGCAAGACATTTCAGTAACGTATTTACGCATCGAAAAATAAACAGCTCCTGACCGCTCCTGGGTGAAAGGTTGAAACCTTTCCCAGTTGTTAGACACGTGGCGCACAATGCTGGCTCGAACACGTGGCCCAGACAGGCGCATTACTTTGTGTAATTTATTTCATCACCACTGCTCTCAAAACGGTGAAGGAAAACATCGTTAGGAAACCGGCATGTCCTAGAACCAAAAATTCGAAGACATGTGACATCTGCCAAACCGCACTGGGGTCCGCGTGGTGGATTTGCCCATACGCAAAAAAAGCGCTTTCACATTCAAATTGGCCAACGGAATTAAAACATCAAAATGACCTTCTTTGAAGTTTCCTGAGGATCGGATTATTTTTACTCCCTGTTTGTCCCTTGAAGGTTTGACACACCTGGAACTCAAATGGAAATAATTCTCCCGCTGCCATGAGTGATGCATCAAATAGGATAGAGATGAAAATAAGCATGCGCCATCGCCAGGAATATTTACTATTTGGCTAAGAATTTGCACCCCATTAGTAGTGATAATAATTTGATTATCCATTTTAATTAAACAATGCTCAAAACCTATTAGTAACAAATAAATTGGGAATGTAATTTTTTATAGCTAACAGCTAGCTAGCAGCTAGCTTTTGTAACACCAGCCTAAACCAAAGATACAACACTAAAATTAAAATACGAACGTAGGTATTCAAGGACACCTTTTCTAGGAAGAACAGCTAATACTAAAATACCTAATAAAGTTAAACCAAAGTGTGAAATTCACAATAAGTGATTCGCTAAGAAATAGACATAACAAAATTCCAACCAGGCAATAGGTAAGAACACAATAAAATGATTATCCTCCAATTTAAAATTACTTAGTGAAACACCAAAACGAAGACAAACCAAACAACGATGATGTCAAATTAGTAACAGCAAAATATCGCAGAACAGAAATGAGCTTGATCGTGTATCGCTTGAGTTCGTTTTTTGAAACGTTTTTTTCTTACCTTTCCGCAGACGCCTGCATACTGAAAAATACTGGCCACCTAGAAATTGGAATAAAAACTTTAAAACGTTATAGAACCTCATTTCAATACCTTTCACCAGACGCCTGCATATCACTGAAACATACTGGCCACCTAGAAATTCCGCTTAAAAACTGAAGATAAACCTCAAGGAACTTCCAAATTCTTATTTCAACGCGTTGTCGTAAAATGCAATTTTTGGATCTATATCGGTTTCCGAATTCTAATTTCAATGTAAAGTATGCAATAACGCGTTGACGTAAGATTCAATTTGGATGTTTAACTTTTTTCATACAAACATTAAAAACCCTTTTTTGTACCCTTAAGGGCCGAATTTCGTAAAACCTTTTCTTAGTGAGCACCTAGAAGCCAAAAGGAACATTCAGGCTTTACATTCATATCTCTAACTTTAAAAACATAGGACTTTCATACAAACTTTGACACCCCTTTTCAACCCCTTGGGGTGCGAATTTAAAAAAATCCTTTCTTAGTACGCGCCTGCACCCCCTAGAGATTGCTTGTGCCAAATTTGAGTCCTTACGGCCCAGTAGTTTCCGAGATTTCGTGATGAGTGGTCAGTGAGTGGACTTCTCCTTTATATATATAGATATCAACTGTCTGGTGACCACGACACAAGCCTTGCTTAGTGTGGCACTAGAGGGCGCTGTGTGTAATGTCCAGCGGTATTTGTTTATTTATTTAAAGACTTCTTTCTTTGAAGTCGATAAGTAGTACGTCTTGTTTAAATTTCTTCGGCCTAGTATATGGCCACGTTAATCACGTCTGTGGCGCTTAGGTCCTCAAAAGTGCAAGTGTTGGGACACTACAGACATTCCAGAAAGTAGGACATGATCTGGTTGGGAGCACCGCATTCATGGCGTGTGCATCTTGAATTTCAAAAATGAAACAAAACACAATCGGCATCTCTAAATGGGGTTCAAGATCTATGAGTGCTATTATGAGCTTTATGTGAATGTGATAGGAACTAATTATAAAATTAAGTGTTCATTCGATTCCAACTTTTTAATTATTAAGGAGGATGTTACTGAATTATGGGGAAAATAGTAAACCAATGTTGTTTGGAAAACGAACTATGACTGAACCCTCCGTTACCTACTTACTCGCTAAAACCATATTCATGAGCTATCAGTGTTATAATTGCTATGGAAATAATAATACTCGTAGCTTTTGAACGCCGTTTAGATGCGTTAATCATGTTCAGAGCATTTAAAAAAAACATCAGAAGCCTCGCCTGCTTCATAAATCTTAAATCCAATTCTGTAATTTCTCCTCGAAAATTCGAATTACAAAGACAGAATTTCTCATAATTTATATCTAATTAATATTACAAGAACCATCTGTTTCAACCCTCATCAGGGTACCGAATTACAAAATGGCGGTTATAAATCCAAAAATAAAATCCTCTTTGGACCAAACTCAGGTAATTTATTGTGGTACTGCGAATAATCACGAAGGTGTCGTATAAATCGTGGACCATTTGTAAAATAGGAATTACGATTCGCCGTCGGGACCATTGTCACCCCACTCTCCCCTATAGATAAGTACTTTAGTAGATATGTGTTTCGGAAGTCGGGTAGTTAGAAATGAATATTGTGTGGAGTATTTAATTTTACCACTTAAGGCGATTAGACGAGCTAAATTAGCAACTCTATTAGTGGTGGTTCAAACTTCGTTTGAAATGCCGTTAGAATCAACTTCTAAGGTCCATGTTCACCAAAAAGATGACGCTCTGATTACGTAAAAACAGTTGTTTAAAACACATTTTTGTATAGGAACATGTCACAGTGACAGCTGTTTTTAGATAATCAGAGTGTTATCTTTTTGGTGAACATGGACCTGAATCAGCTTGCACTACAAAGTGGTTGTTACGTCAGTCACTGCGGGCCAAATAGCTCGAAATGAGTGGTTTCGATCGATTTACAAAAAATGCTAATATATTGCTTGTAAAATTATTTGCCAAAAAATCAGAATGATCGCATGCATATTAGTATGTTTTTTTTTATTGAAAGATATTTTTAGACATAAGTTCGTGATTTTTTTTATCGAGTCAAATTAATTGTATTATGTTTTCAAAACACTATCATGCTAGCATATATCCTGAAGAATATCATATATTTTTCTGGTCTTGTTTATAGCAGTGAATCATATACTTTTAGTAATTATAAAACTCGCGTTTAGGTCATGTAATCGCCTTAAACCAAAATTGACGAAGATACGACGCTTTTAAAATTATCAACACGTCACGCCTAGGTATAATTTTTAGTGAGTTATGACGTCACGAGCCCCCCACTCCCGAGTTTTGATGCGTTTTATCTCGAGAACTCAATTTTGAATTTGAACAGAAAGTACTAGGAGAACAGAATCAAGGAGATGTTGGTGCCGCTGAAATCGTCTTATATAATACTACCAGTCTACTACTACCGACTACCAGACTTACAATGGGGATCGGGATATCATGTTACAGAAAGAAATATGTAATACCGAACAGTAATTGTGATTTTTCTTAGTAAGTACCTAGTCCTCCTGAGTGCTAACTGTAGGTACTTGCCGAAAAAAAGTTAACCAAGTGGGATTCAATGTATGAAGATCAAAATGGTTACGAAATGGTACTTTTGTGATGCTATTTTGTTTAGTTGTCGAAATGGGAAAGTTACGAGATGGACTGGACCCTTTTTTGATACTGTCGTCATACCTATTATGACCTAAAAATATTAATAAATTAATAATAAGCATGGCACCTGCTGCATGTTACTTTCATCTTACTCAAATGTTTATTGAAACTTCCCTCAAATCTATTTTAGTGAACGAGGAAAACATTGTTTCATATTATTTTCGTCTCTAAATTATAAATCTCTCAGCACAAATTAGATTTTACGGCGTTTGACTAATTTTATATGAAAGTATTAAAATTTGCTTGAGGTGGTTTCCAAAAACAGTTCCGTTACAAAGATTCGGAAATGTGATTTCAAAAAAAGCATAATACAATGAAAATCATCTGCCTAGCTTTATCCCAACAATGTTGGGGTAGGCTTCCAGTCTAACCAGATGCAGCTGAATACCAGTATTCTACATGAAGCGACTGCCTAGCTGACCTCCAAAACCCAGCTAGTATTGAGTAATATAGGTACCCTTGGAAAGACTACACGGTTGCCAGACTTTCGGGCTACTACCTGTAACGACTGTCAAAGGTCTACAAATTACAGCCGTGAGCAACGGATCAACGTGCCTAGCTGACGTCCAAAACCCAGCTAGTATTGAGTGATAGGTAATAAGGTACCCTTGGAAAGACTACACGGTTGCCAGACTTTCGGGCCACTACCTATCACGATGTCAAAGATCTACAAATTACAGCCGTGAGCAACGGATCAACGTGCCTAGCTGACCTCCAAAACTCAGCTAGTATTGAGTAACAGGTACCCTTGGAAAGACTACATGGTTGTCAGAATTTCGGGCCGCGGACTACCTGCAACGACTGTCAAAGATCTACAAATTTCAACCATGAGCAACGGCTTAAAGTGCTTTCCATGCCACTTAGGAAACCCTGTATTTTAAATGGTCACCCATTCACAAACTGACCTAGGCAAGCACGCCTTAACCTTGAATTTCAACCTGTGTGGATATTATTATGTGGCCACGACCCACTAAAGCTTTCATGGACTACCTTCTAACATTTAAGCCACGTCCTCAAAATTTCTCACACTATACTACACCTTCATTTTACTAACCTACCAGCTTTATGCTGATACCTACTTACATAAAACCTTCACAAAATCATGTCAGGGGAGGCAATTTTTTCGAATAAACGTGTCATGCACTCGACTCACGAAAAGCGCCGAAGATACACGAAGATACGTCGTTTCTGTGGAATTTTTAATAGTCTCACCCCTTCTGACGTCAGCGCCTAATGTATTTGGAATCTGTCTCGAAGCTTTATCTATTGGAAATGGCTGTTTGGAACTACTGTTGGCCTTACGAACTACTTTTAACTACGAGTAATAAATCCAGGGTAAGGCTGGCTGGGAGCTCTGCAACTCTGCATAGCGGGGAGAGCGGTGTGAAATAGCCACTTTGATTTACTTTTTTTGTGTTATTGTTGTTTCGAGTTTTGGGTGGACGTTAGCTTTTGGTCGCACACTCAGTTATGAATCTAAGGACGAAATTATTAAAATCTTAAGGAATGTTATATCATTCCTCTTTTTATAAATATATATTACTAGCTGACCCACGCAACTTTGTCTGCGTCACTTGAGAGAAAAAAAAACTCACAATAGGAATCAATTTTACCCGTTTTTTGTTAAATTTTTCATTTATTGGTCGTAGCGTGATTTTATATAGCCTATAACCTTTCTTGATAAATAATAGATTATCCAACATATAATTTTTTTTCAATTCCAAACAATCGTTTCTGAGATTAGCGTGTTCAACCAAACAAACAAATAAACTCTTGAGCGTTAAAATATTAGTATAGATATATTAATAATCTATGTAAGTATATTTACATTATAACAAATCATCAAAAACTCTTTGTAGCTTTTTAGACTTTAACAAATACCTAGGCTTCGTAATTTACATCCAAAAGCAATTTACTCACAAAGCAGACGAATATAATTTAAAAAACACAAACAGCCAACTAAAAACATCATAAAATAAACTTGCCAGCTAATTCTTATTTCAGCCATAAAAAGGAAATTGTTTCTCCCGAGTGTTTGCATAATTAAAATTTAAACGTATTGTCCATTCTAGCCCAACTTCCCCATAGTAGTGTATCGCAGACTGGGGCTTTATACGAATCTCTCCTCTCCACGAAAATGCACATTAATATTAAATGGCTTGGAAATGCTGCGTCGTGGGGGAGGGGAGGGGTTGGAGGGGGGGGGGGGGGTGAGGTAGCTGCAATAAAAAAGCAAACGGGCGTCGATGATACACCGAAGGTGGTTCGAGACTCAGTTGTTTCTTATTGTTTCAACAATGATGCAGATTTCCCGTACTTCCTCTTCTTTATTGATGAATGCGGAAGAAACTGAATGATAATGCGAATCTCCGATGGCTTGTTAACGTGGAGTGATAAATTCTATGGTAAAATTATTGTGTGAAAATGATTGGTGCGTTATGTTATTAAGGTTTAGATGTCTAGCTTCTCAGTAGAGATATAATTTACTTTACATGTGTAGCAGTTGACAGATTAATCTGAATAAAAACGATGTTTTTCAGGTACCGGAAAAAAACTGATACAGTCACCCATTTATCTTCCATCCCCGTGTTTTATATCGTTATTCTCATGTCACATACCAACAAACGATTTAACTCAGAAGCGTGCAACTATCAACTCTGAAAATGTCAACCGAGCCATTTCCCTTACAAAGCTTGCCGTACGTGTTTTCCTTATATTAACTACGTAACACTATTCCCCCTTTCACCCCTACCCCCCACTAGTTACAGCATCCAATAAGAGATGGCGCTCGAACAAAACTAGCGGTAGTGCTCTCTCTCGCAAGCAATTTACTCCTTACACTAATTAAAAGAGCGAGCGAGAAACGCCCCGCCCACCACCGAGAACAAACACAAGAGGGGATCGCACCCGCCAATCAGAAAGCTTGATTATTTGTAATTAGAACGACCCGCTCTTCCTTTCGCCAAGATGACCAATGGGATTTTGTATTTAGCGGCATTATTTTGTCGTCAAAAGGAATTTCTATTAGTAATTTAATTAAAATTTTCCACGATTGTGAAACGTTCTCATTTGCTGAGAGCAATCAGAGTTGCGAAATGGGCGTTATGTTTTTAGATTCGGCCGAATTACTTTTTACGACCCGTTGCTCCGGCGTTTTCTTTAATTGATGGTGGTACAGTCATTTACAGCAGTAATTTAAAATTCTGCTTTTACGATATTTTTTCTGAGATTACTTTTGTGTTTTTGTAGATAGACGTTTAAAAATGTTTAAGTACCTTTATTCTTGTGAATAAACCGGTAGAATATTCGTAGGTATTTGAAAATTATCTTGGAACGAAAAGTTTCCCCTGCTATACCGCTGGGAAGCGTTTTAATATTAAAAACTACCCCGCAATCAAAACCGAGAACTTTTACAGAGCTCATAATGAAACAAGAAAATCAAACCTACAAAAGAATTCTGCAGCGCTATAGCTGAACAAAAACTTTCTCATCCCGCGAATATTGGAGAAGCACAATCATTCAACTAGGAAGAATCAACCGGTCACAATGAACGGACCAACTTTTAGCTGCCAGTTTGCATATAGAGATAAAAGTGGGGAATATTAATGTGAATCGCCCCGGCTCCCTCCCCCCTTTTTCTTGGGGAGGTGGGAGGTTGGGAAGGGGGGCACTTTCTTCCACGGAGGACCACGGGACAGTCGTGATTTTAATTATATTGCGACGTGAGACGAGAGTTATGGCTCCTACAGAACTTACCAATTTTAGATGTTATGTTTATGTGTCTCTGATTTGAGTGGATGGCGCGACTTGTTTTTGTAATAAATTAGTGTTTTATTGGTTTAGTTAATTGGATGATTATGTTGTTTTTCATGAGTATAATGTCTCTATCATTTTTTCGCGTGGCAATTAATTTTGAGGCTTTTTTAATGTTTTTCTTAGATAAAAATGTTTTTATCATAATTATGAGTAGATAATTATAATAAAAGAAAAGATAAAAAAAAACATACGTCTACATGTTTTAATTTTGAAGCCGCATTTTCACAACGCGACGTTTTAATAGCTAGTGTAAGAACAAGCAGGTTAAGCTTGTTCTTACAACATTTATTATGTTTTGTTTATAACAACAGGTTTAAAAAGTACTATGCAATAATAAGAATACTTACTTTGATATTAAAGAATTTGAAGAACCATTCACTTTTAACAGGAAAATAACGATGAAGGTTACAAAAAAAAAATACTTTCCTTAATAACAAATGTATTTATGACAATGCCTTTATACGTAACGCCATCAATCCTGCAGATTCAATACATCACACGATTTATCTCATAAAATACGTAGATAAGCAACGAAAAAACTAGAAAAGTTACAACAATGGGGGCCCATAAAGTTAACCCCTTATTCAACTAAACATTCAACTCACATAAATATCTTTCGACAAACTAATGTCAATGTAAGACGCCATTACTTGAGTTAAACAAATTCCAAGATGCTGGTACGTGTGTGCGAATGTGGACTCTGTGTATGTGTGCCGTACGGTGCATATACGTCATAGTGGTGGATGTAGGGTTGGCAAGCAAAGGATATAAAACATCTTAGGCATTTTTGATTAATAAGTAAAAGAAGAAAATGTAAAGAAAAAAAAAGACTGAAAGAAAATTATGTATTTGACGTCAGTTATTTAAGCACATACACAATAATATAACAAAATATACTAAATAAGGAGGAAACATAGTATGTGCTGTGTGCCTGACTTCGCCAAAAAGGTCCATTTCAGCATTCATGCCAGAGAGAAGATACGAGTAGAGAAAGACAAAAGAAACGATGGATGGACTGTGTGAAGGCAGATGATATGGCTAGAAAGGAGGTGACTACTGATATGACGAGTAATAAAGAAGAATGGAAGAAGAAGATATGCTGACGCTAAATAAATTAGGATAAGGGAAAAAGGAATTATGGTAAAATAAACATACAAAAGTGAATTCGCCGAAATGTTCACAGGATTGCTAGAACCATTTATGGTCTTAGATTGCATTCTCAGTTGTAATAAAACGTTTTGAAAACAAACGTGCATCGTAGGAACTTGTCAAGTAGCAAAACTTTACAGTTACAAAGAGGTTATCGAGGAAAAACATCTCTTTCGTTACTAGGTTTTTATCAGACAGGTTAGTTTTGCAGAAAGAAAATCAGGAACATTTTTTATGAGTAGGAATTAGGAAATGCATACGAAGCAATGCTGAACCCGACTGTACGACAACCTCCACCAACAACCGCCAAAATTCAAACCCCTACCTGACAACCCTAGTTATAGGGTGAATATGCATATGTGGGAGAGTATGTAAATACGTAAACGTTAAATTGTGAGGATGTGTGATGTTGAGGCTCCAGAGCGAGAGGTCTCCCTCATTATCGACCTCGGGTCACGGCGCATGCTCCGACTTTAGTCTCAACCCTGCTAACGAACGACTTATTGCGACAGCGGTTCATCGCAGTAATTGAGTTACGACTTTTTACGTAGCAATTTCGTTTTTCTCTCAGAACCCGGTCGCACGCTAATTGGGGCGAAATTTTTTTTTCTCTTGCTTTCTTCTTGAACAAATATTGGATTAGGCGCGTAATTCGCTTCAAATAGGTTAGTCTTTGAAGGTACGAGTATTTCGCTTAAAATGAAAGTTTTTTTTTTTTTTAATTTCTGTTACTACGTAAACTTATTATAATAATGTAATGAGTTGTTCTGTTTGAATTTAGAATGTTAATGTAGTACTTTTATTTTTTTTATGAATGGAAGGAGGTTGAACAGCTAATTATGTGCCGGTATCGACGTCTGAAAGTTTGAGCGACTCGGTTTCGTCTCGAGAGGTTTTCTCATTTGTGATCTGCTTTTATAAGCTCTTTTTCTTTCTTTGTTGTGTCTGTGGAAAGATTGGAGACGTATGCAGACCAGGTTAGGGTAGTGAGAAAGAGGTCGGAGCATAAAATACGTCGCATAGATTTACTATATACGTGGAATTTTTTACCTGTTTTTGTTGGTATTCAAAGCCAATCTGAGTGTAATTTTTATGGTACCTAGTTCGGAATACACCGTTTAGGTAGATGTCTGTTTCTTTGTAATAGATTTTTATGTTTATTATTGTGGAATAGAAACTACTCGTGAAATTCTTAAGAAGTGGGAAAGTCTTTTTGGTTCTACGAATCATTTAAGAATAATGGTAAGAAATGTGAAAATACGTGGGGAGGTATTTGTGATGAGTTTGCAAAAAATCACAAAAAAAAAATGAGTTGACAAATTACAAATAACAGAAATATTGTAGTCTTCCATAACAATTAAGAAATAAGTACTTAGAGCATCCTTACTTTATTATGTTTTCTTTTGTTTGTCACCTATAACGAACCGGGATAAAAAAGATTAGTTTTCATATCGGTGCCCATTTTAGATTTTTTTTTTTTAAAAAGGTATACGCTTCCATTTTTCGTTCCCATGAAAGAATGGAAATCGAAAAGCAATTGTGATATTATTTCAATTTATTAAACTATGCTAAAATACTTAAAACAATTTACAAACAACTACTTACAAAAAAAGAAATGGCGCGATTTAGGTAATTCAAATTTTCCGCCGCCATCTTTATAATTCCGTACGCTTGTTCTATGGAACATTGTACAATTGATTCGAATGTTGTCCAGGCATGTGACCAGTGCAATGGGGATCAAATATTCATTAAATGGCCGCTGTTGGCTGTGGCGCCGGGTTCATATTCAGCAGACGTAGTGGTTAATAGTTCGCCCAGCCTGCCTTATCTTCGACAATCAGACTTTAGTGGGAGCGAGGAGTTTTGATACTTGGGGAATTGTTGTTTGGTATGTCGGGTTATCTGGGTTCTACAATCGTCTTCATTCTCGTCAACATCATCAGCTAACAACGGTCTCATGCTAGTCCCCATTGGTCTCTCCTATAACACGCCTCCTATTTAACTCCTTTCTAATCAAGTCTGATCCAGCTTCTACCGAAGGTTAGACCCCAAAAGCAAAACTCTTCGTTCCACCTAGCCTTAATACGTATTATGTTCTGTACTTAGTGAAAGAGTGAAATATAATGGTAACTAGATATTATTTTAACAAAACAATAAAGCTGTTATTATTTTATCATCTTGATAGCTAAGTTAATTCCCTCCTGAATCTACACTAATATTAAAGTTGAAAAACAGAGAAAATTCATTCCTTAGGTGAGCCTTTTCTGTCTTATGTGATGCAGACGAAGTTGCGTGGGTAAGCTAGCAACTGCATATTCATAATTATGTAGTAAATGTTCATTGAGTAATAAGTCCTCATTGTTCCTCATTGTTTTAAATCTTTCAAAGTATTAATAACGGTTCTCAACTTGTGTTGCCAAAGAAAGGTTGACACTATTTGTTAAAAATTCAGATTAAGTGCTAAAATGGCAACTTTTATTTCAACATTAACAATTTCAAGTATCAAGAAGCGTCGGTCGTAGTAAATTACTCGGTTCCTTACCTTATATACCTACCAAGACTGCTACAAGGGTAGCGAGGGATGGGGTTGTTCGTTTGTTAACCAACCACGTTGTCATAATGTGGATCTGAATATTGTATTGTTTTACATGAATAGATTTGAATTTCTTTTTGGTCGTTTACTTTTTGAGTTTCGCCTACTATTTTTGAACACAAGCTACAAAGACATTAAAATAGTCGAACACGTATTACATGTACGGTTTTATCAGTTGGACGATATCACGTTAGCGCATTAAATGTGAGTCAATGAATTACAGAACCTGCCAAAAGTACTTAATTAAACAACAATCCAAAAATTAGAAATTGAAATGAACATTTTTGCTTCTTCTTTACTTTTCCAACAATAAAAACAGACCAGTATGTAGCCACTTGCACAGCTTTATCATTGGTTTGGAACCTGGAAGATGTCGGTGGTTGTTTAGGATGAGCAGGAAAGAGTGAAAAGTGGGACATATCCTACAAAGGGGCTCCAAACTGGGCTAGGTCAAAGATAACTTAACAAAACAAAAGTCAGAAAATATGAATAACAAGTATTTCTGGGTGGTATATCCACACTATACTTTCGGTGTGGGAGGCTGTGGCGCGGTCAGTGGGGGCGTCGAGCGCAAATTAATCTCCATACGCTGCGCCCGCGCTGCCGCCCGCTCGTTACTTTTGTATTACTGCTACTATTCGAATCATCATTTTACAATTCAATTATTGAAAACAATCTTTGTTTTGCATTATGAACGGATTGTTGGCGTTTGGCAAGATGCTTGCTTGATTTGTACTTGGTTTGTTATCGTTAAGTGTTAAATTATAAGTGCGTATACGATCAGTTTTTATTTGAATATAAATCTTGAGAATTAGGTAAACAATCGGTTAAGCCTTTTGCGTTAAGGGGCCGGCGGAGCATGCGTATTTCATGCAAACGTAAATAATTTACCTACTATGTACTACGCATGCTCCGCAGGCCTCTTATGTTAAACACAAAAAGACTTTGCTCGACCTGGTAATTGAACCCAGGAACCTCATGCTCAGCAGTCCCGCTTGCAAGCACTTGACCAGGAGTAATTCGATAGAGAGCAATCTTGTTGACGACATAATTATTGTAACCTGCTTATAAACTCTCCAGTTTATCTCTGACTAGCGGACGTCCCGCGGTTTCACCCGCATAGTTCCCGTTCCCGTGGGAGTACGGGGATAAAATATATCCTATGTTACTCGTGGATAATGTAGCTTTCGAATGGTGAAAGAATTTTTAAAAACGGTCCAGTAGTTTTTAAGCCTATTCATTACAACCAAACAAACAAACAAACAAAGTTTTCCTCTTTATAATATTAGTGTAGATGTAGATTGATGTCAAACATAGTGAATTGCTGTCATACCATCTTACAACACTATACTAACACAAGGGATTATCAGCTGTTGCATTATACACATCACCATAATGCAACGACAACACATGTTTCTTTAACAAGAGCTAAAAGTAATCGCCTTTATAAACTTAAAAAAAAACAACTTATTAAATAAACGGGCAACCCTACCAGCTACTGTCAAAACTTAAGTCTCAAGTACCATTTATTTGAACAATATCCACGGCCATAATGTATGGAGATTAGGTGGAGGACAGACGCGCTTGCCCGACGGTTGATCCGACATGATACATCAACGTCGCTGTGGACAGTGGACACTCCCCCTTACGTTGGATGTTGAACGTGGAACACGATTTCGTGGAGAAGGCAAGGGAGTTTTATTTTAAAAATTTAAAGATGCAAAAAAATTAAACAAACTTTATTCTAACGGGAAAAGGTTGATTTTTAGGGGTATAGAGGAGGCATCACGCCATGACAGAGTCATGCCATCTTCCGTCACGGTATACGAGTTGGTTTTACTGCCTAGTCGCTCATATAGATATTTCATACCAAGAATTTAATAGTTGAACTATACTATACAGACAGTGGACAGTAACAAAAGTAATATAGCGACATAGTTCAATAAGTACTATGGCTACACAGTACAAAAAGTACTATAGCCACAAAGCTATAATAAAGAAGCTACAGAGCTATCTATGCCATAAAGGAAGGACTAACAAAATTCGATATCGCGCTATTAGAGCTATCCGCGACTTGAATGGATCCCGGTTGCTTTTTATTCTTCTCACTTTTTAAGGAGCTTTCCGTGCAATGAGAGATCAGCTTCATTTGATTGATTTTTACCATTACTAGCCGGTTTCGGTAGGTTGCGATCTCTGTCATTTTGACATTTTGCTTACTGACCGTTTAGAAACGGAACGTCACAGAAACGCTTTCTTTGATTATTCTACGAAATAAGTTTCAGGTCGGTACCTAACGCGGAAACACCGATAGCTATGGAAGTAGGCTTATTACCCAACAGTTATATGGAAATAAGTTTTTGAAAATGGCCGTAAGTTATAATATCGACCGTCGTCAGTGAACTCAGTATTTATTTAACACTTCAAGCACAAAAATACAGAGGTGGACTTAATGCCATAGGCATTTTCTACCAGTCAACAGTACAGACAGACTTGCCACATCAAAACGTTCGTAACTCAATGTAAAAGACTAATAGCAAACTAGATGTTTGTCCGTGAGCTTTGCATACTGGCCAGCTTGTTACCCAGTAGGGAATTAGCGTTAGTCCAGCGATGATAAGTGACGAGCACCTTACCCGGTCATTATGCGGATTGCGCTGACGTGTTAAATACGTGACATGTGATGAGGCTTGGGGTTGTAATACGTCAGATTTTCATTGGTTTTGAGTCTGAGTTTTAATCATTCGAATGTATTTGTGGAAGTTTCACGATTCGATTTCTGGCAATACATTACAAGTCGTATCTTGGGGTCTACTCTCTAAGCACTAAACCCGAAGTTTCGGCCGAAGTTACGGGCGTTTCCTACTCTGTATCATTTACGGACATAAGATTCATTAGGGGCCCGAACTAAAATGAAAGGCAACTCGATTGGTCATCTGACCTTGATCCCAATGTGTTTTCAAAACTCACAAATCCAGACATTTTAGAGAATAGGTTCATTTCAAAGTATAAAGTTACTTTTGGACGGGCCCCGTGTCTTCATTGATGGACTTGAGTTGCCTTCCAGCCCGCTTAGCAAAACCACCGGAGAAATGAGAGAGACTCGACAAATCTTTTGTTCATCTGTCACTGAATCGACAAAATGACAGATGAACAAAAGATTTGTCGACTCTCTGTCGTGTCTACGGTGGTCATGCTACGCGGGCAGGTTGCCTCTTTGGTCTAGTGGTCGCAAGCCAGGTCCAATCTAACCCAGGACTCAGCATGAGGTCCTGGGTTAGATTCCCAGGTCGGGCAAAGTGTTATTCGTTATACAAAATCGTCAGTAGCAACCACGGAGTCTGGATGGACATATTGCTCAGCATTCGCGCTTATGACCACTACACCAACGCTCACATCTCTACATTAATAGAAAGGAATTTTGTTGACATCATTGCCTCGCTAAAATTACTATTCAATCAACTTCATCGCCTTCATCGCTACCAGTTCATGAAAATTGAAAAAACCTTCTAGCATAAAAACGAAATTTTTGAATCCTTGAGTATTTGAAGCTTCCAGTAATTTCTTAACAATTCTATCCAGCATCTGTTTATCAAAAACATGCTGAAAGCGCTCGCTGAACGCTGAAGCGCTTAAAAGCTTTTGCTGAAGAGGCGTTCAGTATAAGCTCTTTATTAATAAAAATACACCTCCAGTCTGCATGTTAGAAAATCGTGTGGAACACAGATATAGTAAGAATAGACATGGTTGACCTTACATGGTTACGCGACGGTAAAGATACTGATTACGCCGCTGTTGTTGGTTGGGTCTGAAATAGTTAAAATATTGATTCAAACATAATGCTGTCCATGATTGCACATGAGCTTTAAAAATCAACTCATCTGAAAGCAAGAGAGAACAGAAATCTTCTTGGGCATCACCTCTTCCAACGCAAGATCTCATCATGGCAATTTAATTAATTAATTTAAAAAATGACATTGAATATAGTTATTTTAATTTTTAATGTTTAGCAACAAGTTAAACTTAACCGACATTGTTATACATCGTGTTTTCGGACTATATCCACAAACTTCGACCGTTCATAATGATGAGTACAAATACTCATCATTATGAACATCTTTTACTATGGGACCAAACCCTGAATCGCGAAAAATAAATCAGTAGTTCCATACATTTTGTCGAGTTAATGCGAACATATTGTATCCCGGGAACAGCAGATTTTTTGTTCGCAATTCAGGATTTGGTCCCATAGTAAAAGTTGTTCATAGTGATGAGTACAATGACAGGTCGAAGTTTATAGATATCGTCCGGAAACACGGTGTATACAGAGGGAAATAAAAGTTTCAACTACAAAAACAAAAACCCCTTTTGTTAACAAAGTAATTAAACCGACAGACCATTACTAAGGCACAATCATCATAATTTCAGTTTATTTTGGGTCAGAACAAATCCTTAGTCATTGTCCTTATCTACCGCAAAAAGACGCCTTTGAGAGAGGTGGCTTGTGTCCCAGTTGTAGAGAATAGCAATAAGCTGATCAGAGCAGTCCATGTATTTCAGATGATAATAATGATGATGACCCATCGATCAGCATTAAAACTCCATTTCTCGAACAATTCGCTCCCACCAAGACATTTCCAGCACCTATACTGTAATGATAAGGGCACACAACAATGTTTTCGTTCGATCAGGAGCTCGTGCCTCTGAAATGAAGTTGGGTATTAGGAACGTTGCTATCTCCCGGACTATTTCCAATTTGTTTGTTAACATTTCCTACGGTGAGCATACTACAAGTTTTCAGGATAGTTACAGTTAGTTCGTCGAGTGTGTTCGTGGTTCTATTCGGTTGTAGTTGTGGTCGATGGTAATTATTGTTGTTGGTTGTTGCAATATTTTTTTTTTTTTGATATGTGCATAGGTTTCAACGCAAAAGAAAACTGATGTGCTTTTGTGTCCAATTTAAGAGGCTTAAAAATATATAAAGACTGCAATGAATAAAGATGGTAAAACAATCAATGTCAATGAGAAAAGTGTTGAGTATAAAATAATATGTAATGTAAGAGTAGAGGAAGACGAAAAAAAACGATGGATGGACTGTGAGTATGATATGACTGGAATGAAGGTGACTATAGAGATTTAGAAGAAGAGAAGTATGGAGGAAGAGGAGATGCTGCGCCGGCTGTTCGAATAAATTGGTATAAGGGCAGAAGATGAATCTATGATAACGCACTCATTAAGAAATGAAAACCAGCATGAGATAGATGGATAGATAAATAATTTATTGAGTGCACACAAAAGACATAGCACAACGCACTTAAATGATATAGTTAAAACAAAATGATAAAGTAAAAAGCAAGGTGCCAATATACAAAAAGAAAAACATATTTACGAAATAGTAATATAGTAACACCGTGACAGACTTCAAATTTAAACAAAATAAAATGCTAACAATAGTTACAATTAAAGGAAACCTCGTAGCTGACTTAATAAAGCTTAGTGAAAGTACATCAAAGACCTTTAGCCCTTTAACAAACAACATTACAAACAACAATGCTGCCCAAATCCAGTCCAGAAAACTCAATTTTCATCACACAAAAGTCATCAACATAAAGTGTCACAAATAATCGAAATTAGAATTTATTAGTGCTGCGTAGGGGTTCAATTTTGGTTCCGTGTGTAGCAATAATGCGTAAAAAACTCATCTCCGTCACCCTGCCCCCCCTTCTCCCCGTTTTCACCCCGTCTCACCCCCAGGCCCGGTGAAATATGATGTTTTCCCGTCCCGTGTGGACACGATTAGAAAATTCGTCGCGATGCGTTGTAGGCACTCAACACTATAATACTGATAGTTTTCTTACGTAGGTAGTTTCATTTGAATATTACTTTCGTTTCGGCTTTTTTTATGAAGATGTGGGTAGGTTGAGGAATGAGTATTAGTATCTTTGTTGAGTTGATGGAAATTGGAACACCACTGTTATGATTAGAGGAACTGGAATGTAATGGTTTTGTGGTGGCACTACAAAAAAATACTACAGCATCATCTACGAAATGAAGAATTAACATCAAAAATTTTAAATCGCGCTTACTAAGTAGAAACATTCGACAACAATTGCTGTGGGTTAGTAGCTCACCAGACAACTTCTTCTGGTCTGAGGACCCTCCCTTTTCTATTGAGGATAAAGAACTTTAAACCCTGTTCTGTATACCCTAAAGCTTTAATAGCATGAGGCGCTACCTAGAGGCCTAATGTGAGAACAAGGTGGACCTCTCTATGCTCTAAGCTAAGACATCGTTAGTTGAGAGAAACAAAAGCCTGGTCAATGTAACCACGCGGTTGGGGCAGGCCAGGCCTATGTTCAGAAATGGATGCTTTTGACATAAATTTTTAGTTCCATTTTGACGGTACTACAGGGAAACTACCCTTTACGACGCTGTCATCCAATCATTCTGTACATCAAAAGCATCAAAAGTAACTCTACGTATAAATTATTGCTGAGAAACCAGTTTTTTTTTTAACTGGATGGTTCCCAAGTACGTTCTAGAGAGCAAAAAAAAAATTGCAATGACGAGAACAAGGACCGACTTCGTAAACGGTAGTTTCAAAATAATTATTTCACAATACTATAATTTTCAACCTAATCGTCATTTTGAAAGTTCCAGTATCGCCGTGGCTTCTTAATTTTTAATACTAAAGCACTTTTCATACTTACACATTCAAAATAATATCATCCAAACCTCATCACTTAAAGCATTTTACCATCTCTACAAAATAAACACAATATTTCCTTGTAATATTCAGACGTCACCAATTCCTTTGCAATGCGCTAATGTAGGCATAAATCATAGAGGGCTGCCCTGAGTCCAACGAAGGATCAAAGCCTATATATCAAGCTAATGCTGATATGATATGTTAAATAAATATCGACGCCAGGATATTTGGTTTGGGTAACAAATCGAAAATGAATGTGACACGTGTACAAAGTGAAATGCTTTTTGAAATATTTTCGTTTGGGATGAGACAATGGATTGGTACAGATTTAGAAACTTTTTGGGTATTGGTGACATAATTATGATTTCGACCTATGTTATCCTACTCTTGGACTAAGATTTCTTCTCATCAAGAGTATCGGAAAGCATGGCCAAGCAAGCCTTTGGTCCCAGCTGTCATTTATAGATCTTTGACAGTCGTTACAGGTTTTGTCAGTGTCCCGAAAGTTTGACAACCAGTCTTGCCAAAGCGTATCGTATTTCCCAGTAATAACTGGGTTGTGGAAGTCAAATGGGTCGCTATTCTATGTAAAGTATTGTTTTCAGCTGAATCTGGTAAGCCGGAAGCTGACCAAAACATCGTTGGGAAAAGGCTAGGTGGATGGTGGTAGAAGAAACGAAAATTGGTGACCTTTATTGCTCATTTGGTGGTGTATGATGGGCAAGTCCTGTTTTTGTCATTATGTCCAGAGTGTGCCCATTTTGTATGCGAGGTGTTATTATTTTGGTGACTTATAACCTTCTTTTTCCGATTTTTTTTCTGGGATTTTCCTTTCGCAGTACTCAATTTGAATACTTACTATGTTTGATTTAATTCCAGGACTCATTGGCCAAAATGCCTTATTAAAATATAAGTTCCAGAAAACATGACCACAAAACGGGCAAAAGAACTGAGATCTGAACATGTTTCATTACAGGAAGCTTTTACAACAATACTTCAAACTTTGTACTGCAAGAGATACGCGGAGTTCTATTTACTTGGTTGTAGTACCAAATCTATTTGTCTGAAGTATGACAAACTAGGTTTCTCTCGCGGGACGGTCTGGATAAAAATGATTAGAAATGTTTTTAGTATTATTGAATTTTTTGATCGTAATCTCCAATCTTCAGCAACATCATCGTCACAACCACTGCAGCGTAGGCCTCCGAAAAGCAAGCATCATCAAATCAACTGCACTTCTTGCATACGCGGATTCCTGCGGCCTTGCCGAGGCCATCGCAAGACGAAGCTTTGGAATGTTCTCTACAAGGTGGCCCTTGTGAGAAGCCTTCGAACCAGGCTTTACTTTCCGGAACACAAAACCTACTGGTTGCTTTTAATCTTCTTATTGTAAAAAAATTGCCCTCTCTTGTGTTTTGTCGTAGTCGGTATAAAATTACGTCCGTAAACTCTCATTCCCGAAACCGAAGTTTCAATGAAATTTTGTGAATGTTTATGGTTGATTCCGGCTTGAAAGACAGGATGGTTTAGTTATGGTCTCACCTTGTGAAGCAGGAGTAGGTTGCTAGGTAAACATCTAACAGTTCATTACTAATTATAAATTAAATCTTTATATGGGTTTCAACAGGAAGAACACACACTTGTTTATTAGCTTAAATTGAAGCACTAAATCTCTGTTAGTTGATATTTCTTCGCGAGTGAAATAATACAGTAAAGTTTAAGTAATTTTAGGTCTAGTGGTCCATATGTGTACTAACAGTGATTTAGGTATGTCAAACTATTGAAATAATCTTTGGTTACCCTGTAACCTGAGGGTGGCCACGCAGTAAAACAGGATCTTTTAAGAAATACAGGGGTTCTAAAATGGCCGCTTCAACATAATCACAATATAGAAACATAACATGAATTGCGTTCCAAATTTTAAAATGGTCACAGACATAGTTAATGTTATGAATTTTCTTTTAAAAATTGTAACGCAATTCATATTGTGTTCCTTTTATGATTCTGCTAAAGTGGCCATTTCAGACCCCCAGTAATTGGTATGCATTAATCTGTCACTATACTTGCCTCAAATACCTGAGTAAGTACGTTTTCTAATACAAGCTTGCCACCAATTTTTTTAAGCCCTCTTCAAATAGGTACATGGTTTAAGATCACTTACAGGAGTGATCTTAAAGTCTGAAGGGTTAGGCTAGATGAATCTTATAGTAGAGGGTAAGCCTATTGCCATCAACCGGGCCACAAATTCAAACTCCATGCCTGCTTCTGTGAAATTTCTGAAGAAAAAAGCTAATAACACTATGCCCGACCTAGTAATCGAATCTAGGACATCTTGCTCATCAGTCACCCTGGCCAGTATTAGACCAACGAAACTTAGGTCCATGTTCACCGAAAAGATAACGGTCTGTTTATGTAAAAACAGCTGTCACTGTGACAATATGTTCCCGTACAAAAATGTGTTTTAAACAGCTGCAGCAGCTTTTTGGTGAACATGAACCTTAATGGAATAGATTTTATCACAGTTTAAGTTACTAAGTAATTCATTACAATAATATAGGTACATTGCCCATCCCTTACAACCAATTTCTTAACCCTAACTCGCCTATACCTATATCATCTTCGTACTCACACACTTTAATAGTATTATTGGAAAATTGGCTCCACGTCCCTACTGTTGACGAAATTTTGCTATCACTACACCGCATCACAGCCAATAGCGTGTGTCGGTTCACACTATCTACAAAAGAAATTACATGTTCCTCTCTATCAGGTGGGGGAGGGAGGGGGTGACGTCAGAGCAACGCCTCGAATAAATGTGATGGAAATTGGAGGATTTGTTTACCCATATTCTCACACTTTTGACACTAAAAGGTAGAGCGAGCGTGTCTATGTGTGCGTGTGTAACTATTGTTTTTCGTTCACTTGTGTGCGTGACTGTATTTTGTGAAGTGTGTTTGGGGACTTTTATGATGGTTAGTTAGTAAGATGCTAAGGGTTCGTGTATAATGTACAATTCTGGTCAAAAGTTAAAAATAATTGAAATATATTTTTCTGTTGGACCCTTCATAATTAGGGAACATGTTTATATTGGATTACATTAAGCCGGGTTAAATTGTATACCGAAAGGGATAAAATGATTTTTCGATTACAAAAACCAATACAAAAGAAAATGAACACAAAAAGAATGTAATAGTCCTAATCAATGAATAGGCATTCAGGTTATGAAGAAATAAGTCCACATTTGGTGTGTGACATACGCATTTGATCTATTCGTAGTTACGTTAGTTCAGCCAAAAAACTCTGGGGATTTCGACAAAATAGAGAATTTTTGCGAACTATTTATCAGAATAAAATTTCTTCGCCATCACTACCAATTCGTATCAAGGTACTCGTAGATAGTTACACTCAACTTGCAAATTCAACTCGTAGTCATAAGCTTATTGTAAGTTAACACCACGACACCCGGCACCCAAAGTCGTGCCCAATTCAATTTATTTAGCGATTTTCAGAACAAAAAATATTTTAGGAGAACTATTTATCAGAGTTCGGAGATCGTAGCGCTATACCAACACATTTATGTGTTACCTCACAAAACTAGAGTACGATTACGTAATATATTCCGGTGTCGTGTGCCTCCAGCCATTTTTCTATTCGTTCCCGACTTTTGAAGGCGTGTTAGAGACGTGGTATTACTATGCCTAATTCTGACGAAATGTGTGGAATGAAAATTGTTCTCTGTTATGAGTAATCGGAGTAGTTTGGTCGTGTTTTCTTTTACGATGGCAAAACAAAGGAATAGTAAAGAGGTTTGTTTTATTTCAGTTCGTGGTTGTGTCTATGGAAATGAGTATGACAGTATGTGAGTCGGTATAAAAGAGTAGGTGAAGGTGAGAAGAGCCAACAAGAATGTAAAGGTCATAGAGTTTAAACTATTGCCATTTTAAATTCTGTATCATCGTCATTTCAACCAGAAGACGTCCACTGCTGGACATAGGCCTCCCCTAAAAGTCGCCTATGTTATTGCTGGGTTAGACTAATGAGAGCCCAGTGTAGATAAAGCACTTCTTCTACGTGAAGCCACAGCGTTAGAAGACCCAGCACGAAGGCAACCGATAAACTGGTGAAAGTTAGCGGAATCCACTAGAGACGAGACGCACTAGACCTGTCAATATGGTGACGCTTCATCAAGGAGGCCTATTACTATTATAACGTTTATTTCGGGCTACGCCTATAGTGTTAGTCTGTGGTCATAAATAGGTACTGGTGTTAGTAGACATACATACACACACAATCATAAAGGTTTAATTATGTGTGAAGTTTCATCCAATGTCCCAGTTTTGTAGACTCCCATATACTTACCTGCGAAGAAACTCAATGTACAACTCAATCTCAATCTATGTCCAGCAGTGATTTTCTTTTGACGGATATGTCTCACAGCGGCTGATGTTCCAAATCTGTTTTGAATTAACTCAAAAGTAATTACTGCTTACAGCAATTGCTTCTATCACAATAAAACCCACCATAACTATCTAACATCCCGATCTACGACTACTAACTTACGATAAGCAATAACACCAAAAATACTGTAGTACTTCCTCATATCGTAAGTAAAAATATGGCGTAAATTTAGTCAAAAAGAAAGGACCTAATAGGAGGGCCGGGCAGCAGTCCAAGCTTATCTTGGAGAGCGTAAAATTTATGTTAATGACACCCCGTAGAATGGGAAGTAGCGTTAGTAAAGAAGAAAGCATATCATGCGATAACGTGTCCTATTTAAATGAATGAGGAGGGGGTTATTGGCGTGGCGTTCGATTTGCATTTGTTTCATTGTTGGGAGCAGTTGTATTAGCAAAAGAGTTGAGAGGCTTTCAGACTACGCTATAATATAATAGCATATAGTATATAGCTCATAGCACAACAATATCGCGCATCATACATTTGTTCTGGACACGTTCATACTGTACTAGTAAACCATTAAAGTATATAAGGTGTTAAAAAATTAACTGCAGGAATTTCGTGGACGTACTCGGTATCAAAAAACAAATATATTCCAAAAAAAAAAAACTTTTTTCAAGCATTTTTAGTTTTTACATAAAAAAATACATTGCCAGTCCAAAGTCTGCAAAATGTGATGGGAAACTTAAAATCAGCTGTCTACGTTTGCGCTGTCGCAGGGGTGAACGACCACGCGCGCTTCGCCCTGCACCCCTACACCTTATATAGTAAGCCAATAATATCTACACTAATATTATAAAGAGGAAAACTTTGTTTGTTTGGTTGTAATGAATAGGCTTAAAAACTACTGGACCGTTTTTAAAAATTCTTTCAACATTCGAAAGCTACATTATCCACGAGTAACATAGGATATATTTTATCCCCGTACTCCCACGGGAACGGGAACTATGCGGGTGAAACCGCGGGACGTCCGCTAGTATTACTATATATTATTGGCTTACTATACGCTATAAAATGGTGCGATACGCTAGTTCATGCTATGCTATATCACGCGCCGCCCTCTTCCTCCTCCCTCACCCCGGCCGTACTGCAAGAGTCTTCAAAGATCGTGGTCAACTGAGCTTGCTAACTATAAATGATTGCGATAATATCCCGTAATGTGAACGCCATGCTATACAGGGTGTAAACCACCTCATCACGAAGCCGTCAACCAAGCATTCTGTACATCAAACCAGGTAACTTTAAGCAAAAATTATTGCTGGGAAACGACTTTTTTTTTTGGGGTGAACAATCATGTTTTGTGGTAAAACTCAATGTAACGCACTTTAAACATTGTGCTGGTGATGTATGGATTAAATAGTATGGGGGTCGCAGAGGTGATTAAAGTAATAAAAATCATACATACACTTGTATTAAAAAAAAAAAAATACTTGTCAAAATGTTGGAACTTTGACCCCCAATATCTCCGTAATTTGAAGGTTCCCAGGTATGGTGTAGAACAAAAAAAAATATTGCAATGACAAGGACAATAAGTGCCTTTCGGCTTCGTTGAGAGGTGTTTTACACCCTTTACAGTATAGCATTAGGTTCTGCTTTGCTATATTATATTATATAGCAGAATAGTATAGCGTAGTCTAAAACCAGCTTTAGGTTCGTTAGGACTTTGTGTTGGTCGGTACAGTGATTTGCATAATCTTGACTTAAATGAAATTGACGGTATTGTTGATTGGGAGGTTGATGCTATACTAGGGGTTACAGTACATCAGTTGTTACGTAACATAGATTAGAAATGAATAATTATAAATATCGCTGGACATTACACACAACACCATCTAGTGCCACACTAAGCAACGAGCCTTCAGTTGACACCAGACAGTTGATATTACTACAAAGATACATTTAATTTGCAAATACATACTTATTGTACATAAACATCCATGACTCTGCAACAAAATGTCCATGCTCATCACACAAATATTTGCTCATACCGGAATCCAAAGAAAGTAAGGCAGCCTCATTACCGCTGCGTTATACGGGTCGTCATCCCTGAACGTCATAGGTTATTCCATGACCAATGTATAATCTGTTATACCTACATTGTCTAGCTCGTAGCTAAATTATAAGAGGCGCTGTACCAAGTACCTACGCTCCATGACTCGGAAAGCATTATGTCATTTGTTGATCTTTGTGGCCCGAAAGTCTGTCCACCAGTCAATCAGTCTTACCAAAGGGTATCGTATTACCTAGTTGAAGTACTGATTGGGTTTTGGAGGTCAGAAAGGCAGTCGCTCCATGTTACATTCTGGTATCCAACTACATCAGGTTTGAATCCTTAATACAGTTTTATAAAGATAGACTTCTTGGAAATCACTATCCAAAAGACGTCCTTAAAACCGTTTACCAAAACAAGTTAATCGTAATTTCTCGTACGTCCCTATCAAAGCCGACTACCACAGAGATGGGATCCTAAAAACTATAGAAGCACGCAAAAAACGTAGCTTCAAGCGGGCAATTCATTCGTTCATTCGTTCTCATATCCGGTTATCGCCGGTTTATCATACGCCCGGGGCCCAGTGTAACTCCTCTCGAGATTATTTTAAGCTTCAACCCTAAACGTTTGATTAAAGTACCATTCTTTGTGGAATTGCCCCTTTTCTGGTCTGAAAGTAGGTTGGCAATCGAATTATTATTGTTAATGGCGTTACGTCATTTTCTATAACGATGAAGAGGATTATTGCTGATTCTTTTGTTTTACTGGCCAAGTCGCTATGGTTACTTTCTTTATTAGATCCAAGGTTTTGGAGGTCAAAAAGACGTTAGGTCTATTCAAAATAAAAGGTGTAAAACACCTCTTCACGAATCCGAAAGGCACTTGTTCTCCCCATCATTGCGATAATTTTTTTGTTCTACACCATACCTGGGAACCTTCTAGTTACGGAGATATGGAGGTTACAACTTTTTGACAAGTTTCATTATAAATACAAGTTTTTTTTGTAAGATTTTAAATTTTAACACCTCAACAACCCCCGTACTATTCAATCCATCCATCAGTACAACGTTTTAAGTGCGTTACATTGAGATCTACCACAAAAAACAAAAAATAAAAACCTCAAAAAAAAATATTTTTTCCGTAAAGTTACTTAGTTTGATGTACAGAATGCTTGGTTGCTTGGCTTTGTGAGGAGGTGTTTTACACCCGGTATTTATATTCAGATGCATCTGATTAGACAAGAAGCCAACTTAAGCGTTGAACAAAGTAGGCAGATGTTGATGGTTCTCCAAGTTAAAAGAGAGAATTTTTACAAGCGTTTTATGGAGGTATAGTATTTGGCTTCTATAGCATTTAGCACCGCCCAATACTACACGATAAAATATCAGAAAGGATTAACACGTAAAGTTTCGTTTAGGCTCGAAAGTCAGTAGGCTCACCCCCAAATAAATAGGGCTTAAAACGAATTTAGTGGAATGTGAAAGAAGTTACCAAACTACAACACATACAAGCGTCATATTATGTTATAATCTAAACCAACGAATCTGCCCAACTTCAAAGAACATGAAACCAGCACAAAACACAAGAAAAAACCCACTTTAAATACAGGCCCGATAAAATTAATAGCATCTCTTCGTCTGCCCTTTGGGAAGTGCAATCACGCGTGTAGAGGCTGCGTCGCTTTGTCCCATTCTCCCCTTTTCTTTTATAATTTTCTCGCCTGAGGCACAAACTCGGACCGCGGGAAAAATGCAAAGCCTTGAGAGGTTTTTCTACCTACTATGTTGCAATTTTGGGTGTCGTGAGATAGATGTGTACCGTACCTCCCCTAAGTTTGAAATACGTGAAGTGGGTTTTAAATGTTTGAGAGTTTTTGAATATAGGGGTGTAATGAGCGTCTTTGAATATTTTTTTCGGAGTTTTGAAGTGGAGTTATTTTGTTGATTAGCTGTTGTGAGAGAACGCTAAGAATAACAGATGCCTAAGAAAACCGAAGCAAATAAAAGATCGAAAAATATAGTTCAGTTTAATTTTTGTAAAACTCTAAGGTCCATATGTTCACCGAAAATAGATAACGGTATGATTATCTAAAACAGCTGTCACTGTGACATGTTCCCATACAAAAATGTGTTTTAAACAGCTGTTTTAAAAAAAATCAGACCGTCATCTTATTGGTGAACATGGACTTTAGGCATATAAACAAAATTCATCGTTTTAACCATAGATATAATAAATAAGGTTTTAACAAAGACTGGTTGACAGAAACTCCATGTCACTACTGAAATATTAATAAATAAATTACTAAATAATAAATTATGATTAATGAATTATAAATTACATTAATGATGATGATGATGATAATCAGCCGTAGTCATTGTTGAGGGTACTTGCATTTAAATGTGTATCAACTTATTATGCAAGTACCTGCAGATAGAATATCAGTTGCTAACTCAGACTTCGGTGTTTCATTACATTACAGTCATTATTTAGTAATAATGTTTAATTGGCTAAAATATTGCATAAGTTAACAATAAATCAAAGGGATCAACACTATCAATCAGATCAAGAAGAAAAATTGATCGAAAAAAATAGTGATATGAAGGGTAAGATGCAAAGACTATCCGTAATTACTAAATGGATCATAAATCCTCTCATATATGTTTTTCTCCAAAGTAACTTACCAACGAAAGAGATTTATTTATAAAACTAAGGTTTATTAAGGTATAATGATCCCAAACGTCCCATAAAGTACAGCCATTGATTTACAGCTCTAACACATTTCAACTGAATCCATTTGCAATCCGCTCCCACAACTATTCCAAATAAAAGGAATTCCTCGTACAAAAGGGAAACCTGGGAAAAGAAATAAAAAATATAATAATTCAAAATGGCGTCTGGCCACTTAATAACTGGCTGACACCATTGGGAAATATAATTTAATTTTTCTTTAGCGCCGTACTGTTCGTTCGTAATTCAAATGTGTATTTCTGTCCTTGTCTGGCGTTTCCTCGGTTGGGTCCCCCCTCGCGCCCGCCCCCTCAAACTTCCGTTTGTTCGGGCGCCCCGTGTCACCCAGTGTTCTGGACAAGAAATATTTGCGATATTGTGTATTAGATGATTTGTGTATTCGCATGTACGTGGTGGGAATTTATAGAACGTATGTACAGTCGTGTAGAAATTGTTCGATGGTTACTCGTAGTTAATGGTACTCTCATCAAAAGTTTTTAACAAGCTCCGGAACGATGTTGTCTGTTTATTCTGCCTCTGATGTATTCCATATTAAGTTTGAGATACATACAAAGAGAAATTATTTTGCTTCTATGCTCGTTTGGAATAAAGAGTAAGTACCATCGAGCATATATAAGTACCTACTTACCTACGAAAATAAATACTTTAGTTAACAAGTTCTAATAGGTATTTAACTTTTAACTTACTTAATATTTAATCAAAGACAAATATTATACAAAGTATTAATCAAAGAATATTATTCAGTTTTAGAAACAGCAGTTTAACACTGTAGAAATGTGATTCTGCCTATAAAAAGCAATTGAACTATTATTGCTTGACGACATTTATGAAATCAAACAGTATCCCATGGTCTAATATGTAAAAAAAAAACATTTAAGTTCTACAAAAAAATGCTTTTTTTCATCTAAAAGCAGGACAAAATTGGACTGCCTGTGAAGTTACACAACATCAAGTTCACAACCAATCGAACAAAGCCAGATAAAGACAGTAGCCATAAAACCATCATCATCATCATCAGCCCGAAATCACCCACTGTTGTGTAAGTATAGAATAAAAAACATATGGATAAATTATAAGAATTATTACAGTATAATTATTATAATTCTTATTATATTTGCCCGACGTTTCGACCGGATTGCACCAGCCATGGTCGCGGGAAGACTGAAGTATTGGAAGTACCGCCACAGCAAAGCGAAGGCGTTTATTCAACTACCCTCACTCGATCTTCATAAATGTTAATTAGGGCCGGTTCGCACTAGGACAGCACACTACACTAATAGTGTCCGCATACTGAGATGATTTCA
Organism: Xestia ashworthii; assembly: GCA_950022955.1. Taxonomy (NCBI): domain Eukaryota; kingdom Metazoa; phylum Arthropoda; class Insecta; order Lepidoptera; family Noctuidae; genus Xestia; species Xestia ashworthii. The sequence continues at coordinate 10,314,266 of OX465564.1, forward strand.
CTCGTTGGGTACGGGCCTACCACTTCCCGGTTCTTTCGGTGTGTGTTCCTTAAACAGGTAATTTCCGCGACTTAAATGACACCATCTACCCAACGAGCTCTAGGAATTGGAATCCGACAAAACCACACTATCTCACATTACAGTACAAATTGAGACATAGAGCACAAACATTACCATAAATTACTTCCTAAAATCAGCATGCAAAGAAACCTCTTGGCACCTATAAAACTATGCAAAAACTGTATTTACGGACGTCACCCAGAGGGCAGGTGTGAGAGTAATATTCTAATGTTGGTAAGAGCGTCCCTCCATCCATAATAATATCCCCCTCCCTCCCCTTCTTATATAAAACTAGGTGATATAGTAGGTACGAAATATGTATAGATAAGTAGGACGATCTTTAAATTGAGTTACGATGATCAAGTTACCTACGAGTACTAATGTTATTAATGCGAAAGTTTGTGAGAGTGTATGGATGTTTCTCACTCTTTTACGCAAAAACTACTGACTGGATTTAGAGGAAACTCGGCACATAGATAGTTTATAACCTAGATAAACATCTATATAATATTTATATAAAACAATTGCTTGATTGATTTTAACGGGCATGTAGGAAGAATGAAGGATGGGTATGAGAGAGTGCATGGCGGTTGGGGGTACGGAGACCGTAACAATGATGGCGAGGCACTGCTCCAAGCTGCGTCTGCTTTTAACTTGGCAATAACAAATACGTGGTTTAAGAAAAGAGACGAACACCTCATTACTTATAAAAGTGGCCACCACGCGACGCAAATAGACTTTTTCCTGGTAAAACGGGACAGTATTAAAAGCGTCAAAAACTGTAAAGTGCTGCCAGGCGAAGATTTAGTCTCCCAACATAGATTGGTCATAATGGAGATGAAAGTTAGTGTCTCGGCCAGTAGAAACAAAGAACGGCTCCCACCCAAAACAAGGTGGCGTATGATAGAAAAAGAAGAATGTGCAAGTATGTTTAAGAGTCAAGTAGTAGATAAGATGATCGAAATGAAGGATAGGCTGGATTTGGAAGGAAAATCTGTGAATGAATGTTGGAAAGAGATGGCGGATTGTATAAGAAGAGTGGCAAAAGATGTGTTTGGAGAATCCAAAGGGAGAGGTATGATAGATAAAGATACATGGTGGTGGAATGAAGATGTGCAAAAGAGTCTAAAAGAGAAAAAGGTTGCGTTTAAAGAATGGGAACGACAGTTTGAAAGAAGAAAAGAAGAAGATTTATAAGGAATGGAAGAGAAAGGCAAAAAGGCGGTAGCAGTTTCCAGGGCTAAAGCCCAAGATAAGTTATATGACTCACTGGACAGTCCTAGAGGCCAAAAGGAGCTCTACCGAATTACAAAAGCAAGAGAAAGGAGAACGAGAGATATAAATCGTATCAAATGTATGAAAGACGGCGCTGGTAAAGTTTTGTCTAAAGATGATGAAATAAAAGAGAGATGGAAGGGTTATTTTGAAAAGCTAATGAATGAAGAGAATGAATGGAGCGGTGTGCTTAAAGAGGTACAAGTAAACATGGGTTTGGTGAGGGAAATCAGCATGGATGAAGTGAGGAAGGCAGTTCAAAGTATGAAAAATGGAAAGGCCTTGGGCCCCGATGAAATACCAGTAGAAGTATGGAAGTGTTTAAAAGAAGACGGATGTATGTGGCTGACTTTATTCTTCAATAAGTTGTTGTATGAAGGAACGATCCCACAAGAATGGTGCAATAGCTCGCTTGTGCCCATCTTCAAAAATAAAGGGGACGTTCAGGACTGTAACAACTATTGGGGGATAAAGCTCATGTCACATAGTATGAAAGTATGGGAGAAAGTGATAGAGAAAAGGATAAGAGAGGAGAGTAAGATCACTCAAAATCAGTTTGGGTTTATGCCAGGTCGAGGAACAATGGACGCCACTTTTGCACTCCGCCAATTGTGCGAGAAGTACAGACGTGCACACAAAAACTTGAACATGGTGTTCATTGATCTGGAGAAAGCGTATGATAGAGTACCTCGGGATGTGTTGTGGTGGGCCTTGAAAGAGAAAGGTATACCTGGGAAGTATGTAGAGTTAATTCGTGCTATGTACAGTCAATCTTGTACCTACGTCCGCTCAGCTGCTGGCAACACCGATGAGTTCAGTGTGGCTGTAGGTTTGCATCAAGGGTCGGCTTTAAGTCCTTACCTCTTCTTGTTGATCATGGACGCTTTGACGTCGGACATCCAAGAAGAGGCACCCCGGTGCATGCTGTTTGCCGATGACATTGTTCTTGTCGGTGAAAATGGACCTGAGATCCAGAGCAGACTGGAGAAATGGCAACAGAAACTGGAGAACGTTGGCTTGAAAATCAGCAGAAGTAAAACTGAATACATGTTTTGCGATTTTGGCGGTCTCTCCAGCTCTGGAGCCATAGCGCTAGATGGCGCGTCTCTTCCTGTCTGCTCCGACTTTCGGTATCTTGGTTCACTCATGCAAAGCGATGGCGAAATAGATCGTAGTGTAAAGCACAGAATTAACACGGGATGGATGAAATGGCGGCAGGTCACGGGAACGATCTGCGACTCCCGCGTTCGTAAAACTTAAGGGGAAGATTTATAAAACAATGATTAGACCTGCTGTGTTGTATGGATGAATGAAAGGCATCTGCATGTCGCGGAGATGAGAATGCTAAGGGGGATGTGTGGTGTTACGCGAATGGATAAAGTAAGGAATGAGTATATTAGAGGAAGTCTGAAAGTGGCGCCGGTGACTGAAAAGTTGTGTGGTTCTCGGTTGTCGTGGTATGGGCATGTGATGCGGAGGAATGAGGAAAATGTCGTGAAAAAAGTTTTGGGTATGAACGTGGATGGGTATTTGAGTAGAAGACCAAAGAAACGATGGATGGACTGTGTTAAGAAGGATATGGTAAGAAAAGAAGTGACTGATGAGATGACGAAAAATAGAGCAGTATGGAAGAAGTAGACATGCTGCGCCGACCCCAAATAGATTGGGCAGGAGAATGATGATGATGAATTGCTGTTAAGTCTCGCTAAAACTCGAGATCGACTGGACCGATTCGGCACATTTTGGTTTTGAATTATTTGTGAAAGTCCAGGGAAGGTATAAACGGTGAGAAATAGGTAGGTAGGTAGATAGGTGGTAGATAAGTAGGTGGACAGTAGGTAGGTAGTAGTAGGTAGGTAGTAGTAGGTAAGTAGTAGTAGGTAGGTAGTAGCAGGTAGTAGTAGGTAGGCAGTGGTAGGTAGTAGTAGGTAGGTAGTGGTAGGTAGTAGTAGGTAGGTAGTAGGTATGTAGAAGTAGGTAGGTAGTGGTAGGTAGTAGTAGGAAGGTAGTGGTAGGTAGTAGATATGCAGGCAGGAAAAAATGCATTGCAACGGACAGTTAGTACAGGATACTTTTCATCCCGGTAGCATGATCACGTGGGACAGTTACCGAACTCTACACGGGCAAAGCCGAGGGCATAAACCAGTCGCTTACGTCACTTGCAATTATACCTAATAACTTTCTAACTTTTAGGGACTGCCTTGTTACTTGAGATGATCCCAAGCGCGACTGCTAAGCGGTCCTGGGTTAGATTCCCGGTTCGGGCGAACTATTATTGGGTATTTCCATCAGGAATTTCTCAGTAGTAGCCACGGAATCTTGATTTGTTCTTGATGGCAATAGGATCACCCACTATTACATTTAAAAACTTCACTAAACCTCTGCTTATCCGACTCCGACGAGCCGAATGGCGCAGCGGTAGTGAAGCTGCCTTACGTTCTTAGGGTCCCAGGTAGGAACAAATGTTTGTGTGATGAGCATGGACATTTGTTGCCGAGTCATGGATGTTTATATGTATAATAAGTATGTATTTACAAACAAAAAGTAAATATGTAGTATATCAACTGTCTGGTGACCACGACACAAGCCTTGCTTAGTGAGGCACTAGATGGCGCTGTTTGTAATGTCCAGCGATATTTATTTTTATTTTATTTTATTTTTAACCCTCAGGGGATTATAGGTTCTAGGTTTGTACCTGATAAATGATAATGGCTTGCTCATTATTGCAATGGACTACCTAAACGTTACTGGCCTAGTGTAGGTGCAAAAAAGGGTACTTACTCCTCTGCCTAATCCTCCGGCAGTTACAGGCGTGTTGGTTGCGTATTTTCCAAGAATAAAGGTTAATGTAATGGTGGCTGGATAATAACAGCTGCTCGGGCCAATCTTTAGGTTAAGCCGTGCTTGCCTAGGTTGGTCTGTGGATAGGTGGCCACCCTTACATACCGAGTTTCCTCCGTGCCTCGGAAAGCACGTTAAGCTGTTAGTCCCGACTGCCATTTGTCCATCTTTGACAGTCGTTACCAGGTAGTCAGTGGCCCAAAAAGTCTGACAACCAGTCTTAGGAGTGGTATCGTATTACCTAGTATTAACTGGGTTGTGGAGGTCAGATAGGCAGTCGCTCCATGTAAAATACTGGTATTCAGCTGCATCCGGTTAGACTGGAAGCCGACCCCGACGTGGTTGGGCAAAGGCTAGGCAGATGATGCTGAAGATGATGTAATGGTGGCTGGATATCATAGAAGCACCGTTGGCAGGCCAACAGCCATGCTAGGTGGACGTCCCAAACTAGATCGTCGAGAACATTTGAATGAGATTCGCACTGACCAAGGAAGCAAAATGTTTATGAAAGGGAATATGGTAGTGGGTGTAACAAGGTAGCCGATGATTAAGATGGTATTAAAATAAATAACAATGAAATTTTTTGTGTTTTCTTCCGCATTAATGAATATCTTGATAGCAATAAGACCTATCAGAAATCTGGATAGTTAATTTCAAACTAAGTTGTATGTACTTACCTATTGTCTCATAAATCTTTGCTTCGTACACATACAATCAAATACTATCTACTAAAATAATACTGCATCAAAATCTAGTAATCTGGATAAATACACAGACAATCTTCCATATTTAAAAAAGAGAATTTATAAAAAATACAGCGAAATATTAGTTTTCTAGTTTTACAGGACTTCAAAATGCGCCATCTCGAAATTATTGCTCTAAGTATTTGGCCGTAGAGCTCCGTAGTTAGATTATCCCTTGCACTACGAGGAATTCGTAGCCGCGTAGCGCTACGCTTCGGATTGGTGAGGACCACTTTTTGAGCTACATTAACTGACGTGGAAAGTTTCGCTGTTCACTAATAGATGGCGCTGACCTCAATTTAGATATTAACTGCATTATGTTTTTTTTTTCATTATTCTTTTTTGTTTTAGTTATCTTTGGAACATCAAAGCTTGGGGTTCATAATTATTATGGTGCCAAAGATCAAATACAGAAAACAAAATTTTTGGAACGTAATGTCACTGTTAGGGTACTTGCAAGGTCTTGAACCTGTAACCTCATACTAAAATACATCAAACAATTCGTCATCCACAAATCTCGTGTATGATGTGTTCTACTCAAAACTAATGACTTTTATCACCAGTTATTGAGTTATTGTACATTTACTATTTACTCTGCTTAAAGTTATATTTACTTTTGTTATTTACCTAGAGATATAACGTCTGCGGGTAATTGAACGCCTGTGTGTTTAACATTGTAAAATACTTTGATAGTGATACAATTAATGCCTAGTCAGGTACAGTCAATAAGAGAGACAAGTATTGAAGTAACATAGTCATAATCGTTTCCCAGTAATATTTTTTGCGTTATTTAGTTTGATGGCGCCGACCCCAACATAGTTAGAAAAGGCTAGGCAAGATGATAATGATGACTAAGTTTGATATACAGAATACTTAGATATACTAAGCCGTCATAGTGATGAGTCTGACCCTAATGGCGTAGTGGGGCTGCCTTACGTTCTTAGGGTCCTGGGTTCGAATCCCGGTAGGAGCAAATGTTTGTGTGATGAGCATTGACATTTGTTTCCGAGTCATGGATGTTTATATGTATAGTAAGTATGTATTTACAAACAAAAAAATGTATATATGTAGTATAGCAACTATCTGGTGTCTACGACACAATCCATGCTTAGTGTGGCACTAGATAGCGCTGTGTGTTAATGTGATATATATAATTATACTCTATAGATACATAAACTCACAATTTTTTTCCCATAAGGATAGGCAAACACCACAGACCGCCATCTGCTACGATCTTTACATACTCCTTTTGCCTCGTCCACAGTCATACATCAGGTCATACACGCACGCCGATTGCGAGTACTACGCATCGGACTTTTCAGAAGAACCTCACCAATAAGGTCAGTGTATGACCTTCTAGGGCGTCCCCTTCCGGCGTTGTCACTCACTCATTTTTATACGGTCCACATTCTAATATCACAGATATTGCCAGATGGTTCTTGCACATGAAGTGCACAAATTATTACGAATTTCTTTACATAGTTATCCATTTTGTTGACTGTACGAGAGAACATCGGTAGAAGAATTTTATTACACGTGATTTGGTATGATGACAGCGACAGGTGCAACTTAGATAATTTAAAATGTTATAGCGATCAAGCACTATGATTTGAAGGGCAGTCAGCAAATATAGATAAAAGGGTACTCAGACGACAAAAACAAATTCTAGTTAATGAGTCCGTCAGATAGATTTAAAAAAAAATTGGACACATATTTTTTCATTTTTCACGTACTTAAACAAAAATTGAAGACGATACAGTGCGTCGAAAACTCATATGACGTCACATTTCGGTATATTTTTTAACCTGAAAGTGACGTCACAAGCCTCCACTCATGAGCTTTGATGACAGGTGTTTTATCGTCAGACTTTTATACTGGCAAAAACTTATCCATGTTCCTTCTTAGCTCTTTGTGTTCCAGTGTCGCGGTATCTCTTTCGAACAGTTCCGCAGCTCCGGCAGGCATCGGCCGTTGCGAATCCTTTTCTTTTTCCTGACATCTCTGTCTCTTAGAATCATGCGACCATACCATCTGAGACGGTTCTTGGTTTGTTTCTCTGGTGTAGTGGCAAGTTTGAAACTAGCATGGATATGATCGTTTCGTATTTTGTCCACTTTCGTCACGTCTCCAGACCACCTTAGCAGCTCCGTCTCGGCAGTGTAAAGTTTCTGTACATGCGTCTTCTTCATTAGCCAACATTTCAGTTTGAAAGAAAGAAAGAAAGTAAAATCATTTATTAGCCCGCGCGTTAGTGATCAGTATTCGTATTTATGGTCAAGAAAAGTTTAGTAAGAGTAGATTAAATTACTGTCATGTTACTGGAAACAGTGCTCATCGTCACATAATCGAGCCATTCTAAGTTGAGTTCTAATAGCAGATACGTCAAAGCATAGTATCCCTAAATAAGAGACTAACATAATCGATGAATTTGTGGATCATTGTATCAAAATAAACTTAATTTTAAATGTAGAAAGGGGAAACCATAACAGGGCAGACTGAGTCAACTATCGACGCTGCTTACAAATATAAATGCTCACCTAACTGTAGAACCAAATCAAACAACCAGTTAGAAAATAGAACTCCACACGATTGGCGCATAAACTGTAAACAGTCGCAGAACAGTTCGCTCTTGTATTTGCTGAAAGATTGAAGTCAAATCCAGTTTTATCTTTAATATCTCTTATTATTGTTAGAAGAGACGCTCTGATAGCAAAATTTGCTATTTGCGAGACGTATTCAATACTTGAAAGACGTACACAATGCAGAAAGTTAGGACCGTTATTCCCGTGTCCCCAATTTATTTTAATGTTGCGGAGTATTGCTTGTTCGGGATCATATTAGGTGTTATTATAGGAATTATTGTGTATTATAATGTTATTAATAGGAAGTATAATACGGTCGCCGGGTTCCTGTTTGGCGGGAAGAACATGTCGGTTATATCGATTACTTTGGCCCTAATTGCGAGGTGAGTGATTTTTGCAAGTCTTTCTTTCTTAAACTTACATTGTCACTTACGGGATATGTTCGGTGATAATTTATTGTTTGAGCACCCAAAGCTGTTGCAAGTGCCATGATCGTGGGTTGAGTGATATCCCAAAAGTGACAATATAAGTTTAAGTTTAAACCGTCAAAGGTAAAAACAGCCATTTTTTGTTATCTTTTTTTTTTAAATTTTCTTCTTTTCTTTTTTGGGTGGTTGGTGCCTAATCTGGTGTCAGAGGTTTTATGCCGCCAATCAAATGGACCTCTGACTTGACTTAACATGCCGTCGAGAAACATCTCTCAGGCTTGCTAGTTTCCTTCACCGAAGACAATAAGATTTTATCTAATTCAATACAGAACTCGTAGTTGTTTATCATGTTGTTATGACAAATGCGGAAAAGAAGTTAATTAAATGGTCTTAAGTGCCTAATGTTAGTAAGTTTTGTCAACAACTTTACCTTCCTGTGGATGAATTTAAGATGAGTTTTGTTTTTATTAAGTTTTAATCAATATTATCAGTTTTCAACAATCTGTTGCATCTATCGTCGAATCTCTTTAAAACAAAAATATTCCATAGCAATATTTTTAACAGTTCCACTAACAAGCTAAATTTGTATCGTAGCATCAGAAGACAGCTTTTTTCCAACTTACCGCCAATACTAATTTGGAGATGCGTCGGCAAGGATTTGTATCAGTCAGTTATAATCAGTCCTCCAAATGAGGTTTCCTATGGTCGATTCGTAGCATATAACTACTTATTACTTTCTACTTACGGTAAAGTTACTATGCTAATGAATGAATTACGCTCACATCTTATCATCTTCTAATAACATTTACCTATTACAACAGAATACAATGGATAGTGTGAATCTATCCCAATAAACAATGTCACCATATCTCGTGCATAGTGACTTTCCACTACAATATTTTTGTCACCCTATTACTAACTAAGGCCTTAGTTACCGAATTGGTAACGTAATCAATTCATTATCTTCATCAGGTCTTTTTTTCTTAATCTTTTTGTTTTCAGCATCATGACCATCTACAATCTAATATAAATATGTTCATCTAAAGCTAGGGCCATACTACCGGACAAATATTCGTGTCGTGTTGTTGCGATAAAAACTTCGTGTTCAGGCATCGGCGATGTTCTTGTCCTCATTAGCATTAAATCAATGTGGTGTTTCCACTTCATGATTTCAAAAATTATGCGCACGTTATTGAAATTTTTAACGATAAAACCCTCTGAAACGCGGCATAAGCATTCATGAAACGCGGCATAAGCATTCATGAAACGCGGCATAGCATTCATGAAATGCGGCATAAGCATTCATCATGTTCCCACCCTTGTCCCATGTTTCTTGGGGCCGGCGCAACACGTTTTCTTCTTCCACTCTCTATCAACCATCACGCTTTCATTTACACGTTTTCTTTCATATTATTCTTCACACAATCCATCCATTGATACCTTGATCTTCTCTCATTCATCCAACTACATTAATACTCATCACTGTAATTTTAGTCACATTGTGATTTGTGACTAACCATAAGCATTATTCAGCTTGTAATATTTCCACTGTTGGGATAAAGCCCCCTTGGGAACAGTCTCCTTTAGAGAGCAGTGTTGTTGTAATATACAGGGTGGAATTGAAGACATGGGCATAGTAATAAAAGCAAAATTATTAGTACGTCTATCGTGTGCTACTAGTACTTTGCTTTTATTACTTTTAATGTCAATTTGCATTATTAAGCCTTTTGCAATAAGACTTACTAAATTTTTAAGGTTTTCCATACTTGCATTAATAATAGTTTTGATTTGCGTGCATCGTAATAGTACCTCTAATGGATTTTGTATCATCAGTAGCAATTATGCAATTCCACTCTGTATTTCACTCAGACTCAGCATTACGTGCTTGAGTTTGAGCTTACGAGCTACAAGCTACTACCAACAGCATATTAAAACTGATTTCTTCTTCTTTTTTTTCCAGTCATTTAACGAGCATCACTTTACTCGGAGTTCCTGTAGAGATATATCTCAGGGGCACGCAGTACTGGGCATCTGCTCTCTCGCTCATCATTGTCACTTTCCTCACAGCTGTCATTTATTTGCCTGGTAACTATTTTCTTTTCTGTCATTTGCGGTTTTGTAGTTAAGTAACATGAACATGGATTTTAGATCTTTGCTCATCGTTAGTGGGTAGATGATTTATGTTTTGTCATCCGCTTTTCACGAGTTCCGTCGTTTTGAATCGTGGCCGATACTCGTGAAACCTCCGCGCGCTGCGGTTGGCTAGTTGATTTAAGTGATCAGACAGTATCGGTCACGTCTCACTTTTGAGAAACTATTCCGTCAATAAGAGTAGAAGTTTAACTCATTTTCTACACTGCCGTGCAGTATCTATTGTGAGAGACGTTCTCGCAGTGCTGTGCCAATATAGATGGTGTTTTTGGAACGTTCAGTGCCCTCGCTCGCCTCCGCCCTTGACTTGATACCCCTTGCCGTGCAAGGCTCTCGTGAAGAAGCGTATGTGTGGAAGTTTGAGGTAGGTGACATACTGGATTATCTACCTATTTACGAGCAAAGATCCAAAATACCTATTTACGTTGATACAGTTACTTTGTTATTAATTAATGGTCCTTCAAAAAATACAATTCTTATGCAGCCTTCTACAATCATATTCAACAATGGAGATGCTTTGAAATCATTCTAAGAGGTGTCGTAAAGGGCGCTAAGGATAAAATCAGATTCTTAGTTTCAGTCGAGGATTGCCATTGTACCCACAAAATCCCATTTCTTATTTTATTCGGATTTTTAAATAGTCTCGTATAAAAACCACTTTGCCTGCAAGTTAAAGAATAAAAAGGTAGGCCTTTTATTCTTTAACTTGCAGGCAAAGTGGTACAGGGGTAAAACCCTAAGACGACCCACTGACCAAAGGGTGTCTTAAAGGGCATATTAAAGAATTCAGGGCCAAAATTTTCAAGCACTATTTTATTTAACAACGAAATGCCCAAAATCTTCACATAATACTTACCTATAATTGATTTCCAGTGTTCCACAAGCTTCAGCTGTCATCAAGCTTCGAATACTTAGAGATAAGGTTCTCAACACACACGCGGACAATAGCTGCGGTGCTGTTCGTCGTCAGCAAGTTAATGCTGCTGCCTATTGTGCCTTATGTGCCTCTCATGGCTTTCAGATTGGGTGAGCGGTTGACGTTATAATTTAAGCAAACACTTTAGTGATAAAGCTTACATATATCATACATGAATGGCAGAGTTTGAGTACCTACAGTAATCACCTAATTATCAACTTTTCTCTCTTCTTTTTCGGTCTCTATTTCGCCAGTTGGTCCCATATAACAGGAAGTGCGCAGTTACTTTGAAATATCACATCCTGGTTCCGGCTTTTTGCTTTCATATTTTTAATTATTGAAAAAGATTCAAAAATCACCTCTGTGCCCTGAAAGAGAAAACATTTAATTCTTGGACTCTTAGTACTCTGTCAATACAACTAGGACTAACGACTAAAGAAGGTTTAACAGCACAGCAGTCGTACCAATTTGATATGGACAGCGCTATTACGTCGTTGTTATAGGGGCGATTTTCATAGTACAATCCTACCACGTATGTGATGGTGTTGTATTTGCGGGAGAAAAGAAGGTTCTATAAGATCCATATTTCTTACGACCGTCTTTTTTGTATTCTTTTCAGTAACAAATCCTTTAGCAGGACGAGTAACAGCTGTATTATGCGTCGTCTGCGCAACGTTCAGTGCAGTTGGTGGTCTTCGAGCAATAGTATCTATAGGTATCATGACTACATTCTTGGCTCTGGCTGGTACTGCGCTACCAAGCGGTTTAGCACTATTGCCTATGGGGTTCAAGAAGATGTGGGAAATTGCTAGTCATGGTGGCAGATTGGTTTTATATGAGTAAGTTATTTCTTTTTATTTTTTTTGTCTTTTTAGAGTAATTTAGCTTCAAATCAGGAAATTACTAAAACTATGGTTGAAATGAAAAGAACAGTCGCCAGACTGGCTGGTTTGATTTCTTGAAAGAAAAACAGAAGCTGTCTAATCAAAAGTAGAACAAAGGTAATTTAGATCATAAATTAAAATTTAGAGAACTAAACATTTTATCGCTCGCTTCAAACGAATAAAATCAAAAGGAAGGAATCGATATATCACAGAAGTTCTTGGAAAAAACCATGGTTCTCATTTTAAAAAGCAAGCGTATTCGTTTATATTTGAAACTGATAATTAATATGACTTCACTTCGTAAAGATTTTTTTCTTACATTACCATATTATCACTCAATACTTCATCATTTGATCATTTCAGCTGAAAGACGTCCACTGCTGGACATAGGCCTCCCCCAAGTGTCGCCACACTCGCCACGTTAACCGATCCCGTGCGACTCGCATCCAGCGGATTCCCGCAACCTTCATCAATACTTATTCAGACCCAACTCTTTTCAGCCCCGATCCGGAACTGGCTCACCACACATCATTCTTTGCAGTAACCTTAGCTCTATCCACAAACTGGCTATGGAAGATAGCATTAAGCCAGTCCACACTACAGAAGCTTCTAGCTGTACCTACAATAAGCCAGGCTAGAATTTGCCTAACTTTATCCTGTGTTGGGGTGATACTGATGAAGCTACTGTCTTGTTTCCTTGGTTTGGCGTTGTATGCATGGTTTGCTGGATGTGATCCGTTGCTGACAGGGCAGATTAAGAAACATGAGCAGGTATATTTTTTCTTTAAATTTATTGAATTATTTATATGTCACCGTAAAATTGTAAAACACGTATCTATACATATAATAAAATCGTTGAGACCAAGAAATCTGTACATTGAAGATTAAAAAAAAAAAATCGCCCAGGGTGACTTAAAATAAGTAACTGAACATATTAAAACCATTTTTAAAATTTTTGCTTGTTTGTTTGTTTGAACGCGCATCACGTAAAAACTGCTGGACGGATTTTGATGAAAACTTCACTAATCTATTTAAATAAACTCAGAAATTTTTGGAAAAAGGGGGTGAAAAGGGGGGGTAAAGTTTGTATGAAATTTTTTTTTTAGATTGTTCTAGAATCATGAAACTCAGAGTAAATACTTATTATTAATAATAAAGAAATACCTGTTTCAGCATTTTTAAAAAATTTCATCCAGAGGCGTAAAAAAGAGGGTTTTGTGTTTAAAATTAATAAACTTCATACACCTATGGAACAAAATCCAATGAAGTATAAACCTTTAAAAGTTGCTGTAAATATTTCAAATCTAATACAGGTAAATATAATTTCTCAATTTTCTTGAAATTTTCTTGGAACTCAAGAAAAATCGGCTTTCCTCGGTATAAGTAGTTGGTAATACAGGGTGGAAACGGTAAACGGGGCAGGAAGGGGAACTGCAGCTACACGAAAAAGGTCTTAGAAACAATCCATAATTTTTTCGATACATGTTGATCCCCATTCACAGATTTAATTAAAAAATAAATTGCAGTTAGCAAGAAAATTGCCATTTTACATAAAACAATTTTTTTGATGCCAATAATGATAAACCTTAACCGTTGCAGCTACATGAAAATGGTCTTAGGAAACCATCCGTAATTTTTCGTGAAATTTTGATCCCCATTCACAGATTAAAAAAAAAGTACAGTTAGCAAAAAAAAAATGCTATTTTACACAAAACATTTTTTGATGCCAATCGATCCTGTTTCTAATACTCAACGGTTAAGGAAGCTCCCCTTTCTGCCCGGTTAATCGTTTCCACCCTGTATTTACAAATAAAATAATACTACGAAGAAAATGTAGACTATACGAATGTACATCAGACATAAAGCCCGAAAAGTTACAAATACAAACGAGTTCAAATCCTACTATCTACAAATAATAAAAATGCTTTGTCCTGAAGGACTGTGATGGATCAACGCACAGCCTTTACCGCAGATTGTAGAAACCTGAAGCTTGGAGGGTGTATTTTTTGTATAATAATTTCAGAAAATCATTTCTTATCGTATGCCTATAATACGATAAGAAAGGATTTTCTGAAATTATACCCCTAAGGGGGTGAAAAGGTGGGGTGCAAAGTTTGTATGGGAAAATATGATTCCTTGGTCCAATCTACTTCAAATTTTGCTATCAACAATAATTATTAACAGAATTGATGGACGCGTTTCGTATTGCACGTAAATTGATTTCAATGCATATCTTAGGAGATACACCGTTTTAAATAACTCCGCAGCAAAATAATGATCATGTACCGGGCGCGCATTTTCATTATGCGGAAGGATGTGTGTGATGTGCTCTTTGAAAATTGTATTATAGGTGCTTACGACCCAATCTCTGTAACCCTCTCTTTCTCTTATGTGACGCAGACGAAGTTGCGCGGGTCAGCTAGTATTACAATATAACGTGTTTCTCTCTAGCGATATTGTAAACTCTCCAAATGTTGTCAACTGAACATACGGAAGTATCTTTGCCCCATAATCGGGACTTACCCCCCCCTCTCCCTTAGGTTAGTTAGGTTCCTTTAAACCCTGCACTCGGAAATAGGGGCCCCACGAAGCGGGGCTCCGTCGACTACGCTTCTTAGGGGAATATAAAGTGTTTTAAGGTTAGGTTATATTAATCGGTATTTCTCAGGAATAGTACATTATCTTTTCATGAGAGTGCGAGTGGTATCATTGGGCAAGGGGACCCCTCCTCCCCTCCACACCGCGTGAGTTTACAATATCGCTAGAGAGTTTACAATATAACGTGTTTGACAATTTTACGGTGACATATATAAACGTACAGTGTATCAAGTTACCACGGACTGTCAAATTTCTCCAAATGATTTTAAACTATGCAGTGTTAACGGTTACATTCAAAACCGAATGAGAAAATTTTACAGTTGGTGGTAACTTGAAGCGACTACATTTATGTAGGTACAGGTTATGCGTTGTGTATGATTTCGGTGGTTTTTGATAATAAATTAGTAATTTACTTTTAAATTAATTCTCACAACCAAAGCTGTTGCCAATTTTCGAGAAATGTAGATCATCCCGTATTTATATGTACCCAAGTGAGTCACATCAGGTGCCTGTCTGAAATTATTCCTCTGGAGCTATTCTATGCATCATCATCATCATCATTTCAGCCGAAAGACGTCCACTGCCGGACATAGGCCTCCCCCAAGTGTCGCCACATTGACCGGTCCCGTGCGTTTCGCATCCATTTGTGCATACCTTATTTTTCGACAGTGTTCTGTTATTTGATTTTCCACACATTTTTTATTACAGCTCGTCCCAAATTTTCTTAACAACTTATCTCTGATGTTTCCTGGTATATGTGGAATTTTCATTATCTCCATATTCAGCGCAACTACTGGGTGAGACACATGATTATTACTTGTTCTAAAACTATCTCTATTCATATATGTCTAAAGTGTATATTAGTTTACCGTTTAGGCATTTCTTGTTGCAGTTGCATTGCTTCATTGATAAATTCCATTGCTGGAGTACTCTTCGAAGAATTTATAAGACCCTGGATGCCTCAAAGTACCAATGAGAATGCCTGTTGTAGGATCATGAAGGTAAGTTAATTGCATTGAATAATATCTAACTTCTAACCCAAAAGAAAAAGACTTAGGAAGTACCTACATAAAACGGGTCTTGGACATGCAAAAATCATTAAACAATCATTTTTAGGCCACCTTAGTTCTCATTTTGTCTTCTGCCCCGTACAACCTACCTGTAGGTTTAGACAGTTCCTATGACAAGAGCTTGTTTTCTGCTAATATCAATGGCATCAAAAAGCGTAGAAAGAAAAGAGAATTTTATTGGTACTAAAACAAAATAAAACACGGAAAAACTATTAAAAAGTGGATCTCTTAGTGTACGGGAAATCTATACAAAGCGAGGCGAGGTATGAATTACTGAAAATGTGAGAAGATTTGTACTAATACAATATCTTTTTTACTGTCTAATTGTTTTTGATTACCATTCCAGTGTCTCTGCGTGCTGGTTGGCATATACTGTGGATCAGTAGTATGGTTTGCAAAGGAACTAGATCGTCTGCAGCACGTCGCTTCAGGAGTAACTGGTGTCACGGCGGGAACTCTGCTTGGGTTGTTCACACTTGGAATAGTGTGCTCCAGGGCCAACTGTTCTGTAAGTTTAAATACTAAATACCTTATCATAAAGATTCAAAAATTTTGATTCATTTTATGGCCTGAATTCTTGTCGCGCTGAAGGTCAGTCATGTAACAGTCGTGACGTCAGCGAGAACAAGAGTACATTGTAATACAAGGGGCTAAAATGACCCATTAATATACAAGGTAGTTTTACTACCGAGCTTTAGCGAGTTAGTAAATAGAAACCGAGTTATAATGGGATTTTAGCGCCGTGTGTTACAGCCTTCGATCATTATTATTGATCGAAGGTTACTGCGTACTTTTCACTACGATTGCGAGAAAATAAGATAACCACATTTTATATATTATGATAGTTTATTTTATAAAACAATTAAATGTACAATTTGTACTGTTGTTCAAATTTAATGAGATGTTTTTTCCCGGCAACATAATTTCAGTTCTCTGTGAAGATGAATATAATACGAGTATTGTGTCGTCTGTGGGGTAAAAGTAGGAGATAAAAAGGAATCCTACTTATAATCCAAATAAATAAATCAGAAAAATTCATAAAATATCGCGCCAATGCCTTTTTAGGGTTCCGTAGCCAAATGGCAAAAAACGGAACCCTTATAGTTTCGCCATGTCTGTCTGTCTGTCTGTCTGTCTGTCTGTCTGTCTGTCCGCGGATAATCTCAGTGACCGTTAGCACCAGAAAGCTGAAATTTGGTACCAATATGTATATCAATCATGCCGACAAAGTGCAAAAATAAAAATTTAAAAAAACATTTTTATTAGGGTACCTCCCCCAGACGTAAAGTGGGGAGCGATTTTTTTTTTAATTTTGACCCTGACGTGTGATATATTGTTGGATAGGTATTTAAAAATGAATAGGGGTTTTCTAAAATCATTTTTTGATAATATTAATATTTTAGGAAATAATCGCTCCGAAAGTCAAAAACAATGTGTCCCCCCCCCCTCTAACTTTTGAACCATAAGTTTAAAAAATATGAAAAAAATCACAGAAGTAGACCTTTATATGAACTTTCTAGGAAAATTATTTTCAACTTGATGAGTTGAATAGTTTTTGAGTTATATAGCACTTTTTCAAAAAAACGCAAATGATAACTTTGTTTTTCATACAAATACTATGAAAAACAAAGTTATTTTTGCTGACGAAAAATGTTGGTATTTTTAATGGTCTGGGAAGCTACGGAACCCTACAGTGAGCGTGGCCCGACACGCTCTTGGCCGGTTTTTTTTTATTTCTTCTGTAGCTGGAATGCAACGCAAACATCTTGCCAAAGAGTTCGGCGTTCGGCGCGTTTGGTTCCATTTTTTTAATAAAACGTTTTTTTTTAATGGAACAGTAATAAGTCGATTCTTTATGAATTATGAATAAAGACTTACTTAAGTATG
Organism: Xestia ashworthii; assembly: GCA_950022955.1. Lineage (NCBI taxonomy): Eukaryota > Metazoa > Arthropoda > Insecta > Lepidoptera > Noctuidae > Xestia > Xestia ashworthii. The sequence continues at coordinate 10,331,701 of OX465564.1, forward strand.
CGTTTTCTAACACCGACGGCGAAAAAAAAAAAAACTTTTTCCCCTAGGGCTTTAAATGCAATTTTACGCTCGCTCTGGTACGCTATTATGACGGTCTTTTTGAGCAAGAGGAGTGAAATAGTACATTGTTATCCAAGGGGTGAAAGTAACTTATTTAGTCCCGAGACGGGGTTTGGCGCCCAAGCGTAGCGCGGGCGCTAATTGCTCGAGGGACTAAATAAGTCTTTAACCCGAGGTAAACACTGTGCTTTTCATTACGAATACAAGGAAAATAAAAACAAAACACGAAACCACTCGAAAAAAAAATGAAGATCGGATTGCCGCTTTCCCGCCTATTTTGTTTTTTTTTTTTCTGTGGCCGGCTATTCAGCCTTTATTTTCACTATCGTCACTGAAAAAATAGTAAATATTTTGCCCAAATTTTTAGGGTTCCGTAGCCAAATGGCAAAAAACGGAACCCTTATAGTTTCGCCATGTCTGTCTGTCTGTCTGTCCGCGGATAATCTCAGTGACCGTTAGCACCAGAAAGCTGAAATTTGGTACCAATATGTATATCAATCATGCCGACAAAGTGCAAAAATAAAAATTAAAAAAAACATTTTTATTAGGGTACCTCCCCCAGACGTAAAGTGGGGAGCGATTTTTTTTTTAATTTTGACCCTGACGTGTGATATATTGTTGGATAGGTATTTAAAAATGAATAGGGGTTTTCTAAAATCATTTTTTGATAATATTAATATTTTAGGAAATAATCGCTCCGAAAGTCAAAAACAATGTGTCCCCCCCCCCTCTAACTTTTGAACCATAAGTTTAAAAAATATGAAAAAAATCACAGAAGTAGACCTTTATATGAACTTTCTAGGAAAATTATTTTCAACTTGATGAGTTGAATAGTTTTTGAGTTATATAGCACTTTTTCAAAAAAACGCAAATGATAACTTTGTTTTTCATACAAATACTATGAAAAACAAAGTTATTTTTGCTGACGAAAAAGTTGGTATTTTTAATGGTCTGGGAAGCTACGGAACCCTACAGTGAGCGTGGCCCGACACGCTCTTGGCCGGTTTTTTTGTTATTTTAAAGAAATATTTGTAACTAAATTATAACTAAGTTATTTAAAATAATTATATTATTTAATTAATACTGAATTTTATGTTATTTCAATTTTACATCGCGCTGTAATTTACAGGCTGTATAGAAGTCGGAACATGGTTCAATAGAAATGTGAAAATAGGACTAGATTTTTTTTTAATAATGTGACAGCTGTCAGTTGAAAGTGATTCTCCCTAGGGCTGAAAAGTATTACTTTCAGCCCGCTCCTCAGGCAACTTCAAACCTACTTTCCGAGTATGAGTTATGAAAAATAATATAATCTGTTTAGGGAGATTGTAAACTGTCGAAATATTGTCAACTGAACATACTGCTTACAATATGACGCATTCTTTAAAAATAATGCATCGTAGTGATGCATTATTTTTAAAGAATAAAACTCACTAGACAAATTAAAATCCAACGGATTTTACAATGTGACGCTGCCATGACATATAAACACAATGTATACTCGTACGCGACCGACACTGTCAGCGCGACAAGAATTCAGGCCTTAGGGTTCCGTACACAAAGGGTACCAACTAGATCCTTTAGCTAAGGTTCCGCTGTCTGTCTGTCCGTCCATCTAACACAGCGCTGTCTAAATACTCGTACGTTATCATGCAAACATCGGCCAGTTCCTCGCAGATCTTAATCGGTGCCTTAGCCACTGGAAAGTTGTTCCTGTACCTATTTTTGAATTCATTTGAACCGTAATTGGTAGTCACTTGAAATGATCACTACTACAGCCGCTATAGTAACAAATACCTAATAACAAAGTTACGAATGAAGGGGGAAAAAACAAAGTTACGAATTAAAGTGGATCCCTATACAAGAAACGTTTTTATCTTTAATTAATACATAAAAACTTCTCTAATTATCTGTAATGCATACTCCTCAGTAAAACAAAATTGTGTTAAAAATATTGTAAGTAATATGCTACGAATCCTTTCATGCTGTCTCGCATTTGGCCAGTTTTATATTACAGCGCCATCTATCGAGTTCCATCCGAACTGATTGCTACAGGACTTCGCCAAGGGCCCTTGTCCTTCTTCAGCGGCTCTTGTTCGCTCAAACGTTTATTAGTACACTTTATTTGTCACAGAGGACTCTGCTGTTAATAGTTTCCTGTAATCCAGCATAGATGGCGTTTTTTGTAACTAAACCATTTCGTTTTTCAGTGGTCGGAAAATAAAATAAGCCCCCTTCTTTTATTTTATTTCTCTTTCTTTTTCAGGGTGCTCTAAGCGGTTGTTTATTAAGTCTGATCCTCTGCGGTTGGTTGCTCATTGGTGCTGAAAATGCTTTTGCCACTGGAGCATTGACCTTTCAGGGAAAACCACTAGCCACAACGGGCTGCGGGAAAGCTAACTACACCCATGTACTGGCCAACATAACTAAAGTAGTTCCGAACGCTGCGTAAGTATTGCAGAATTGAATAATTGGATTATTTTTTAAAGTAAACATCATTTTATCCACGTATCTGTTGTCAAGTTAAAGTAGGTAAGTTATTAAGTACTTACTTGAGTTTTAGTTTTCACATAAGCAACCATTTTCATGCAATAAATGAATTTGAACGAAGTAAGAACCTTGAAAGAAAGCCAAGCTAGGAAATCTAACTTTGGACAGTTAACATAAACTTAGTTTGTTTTAACTTCAACCAATTACCAAATTACATGTTTTATTCAAATACCTAATCACTTGGATACGGGTGTTAGACTTAATATTTTCTTGTATGTGTCCAATCTGTGGTAGGTATATAGAACAAGAATGATCAATTCCGTCTATGATACGGGGATTATTAGTATGAAGACTGACCGACCATGCATCAGTAATGAACAGTTGAGGTTGCGAATCCGTAGCCTGGCATAAGCTGTGTTATAAGCCGACTGGCCACTACATGACAACTTCATTTAGAATTAACACCAGCCTTGCTCAGACAACCAAACCGAAGTTTAAATGTCTCCAAAATCTCCAAGCAATGCCCTCTGACTAACTCATCTGTCGTGACATCATTCTGATAATTAAAGAAACAACACTTCCCGTTTTGTTATTATTGTTACCAGCTTGTACTGCCCAACAGACCAGACCCCTCTCCATTCTTTTCTTGTACGTACTGCGCCGCTTCCAAGTCATTCCACCATCTACTTCGTGGTCTACCGTGGCCTTACCCTTTTTTTTTCGGTTGGGATATCATCAAATGACTCCTCCCACTCCTTAGTATCTAATTTTACTGACTAAAACCCATCCATATTTCTTCCTCGACCTTGTTGTTCCGGGGCCACGGTATCACTTTCGAACAGTCCCGCTGCCCCGGCAGGCTTCAGCCCTTGCGGACCCCTTCCTTTTTGCTGACATCTCTTTGAGGCACGTGTGGAACACTCGCGCGCCGTCGACACGGCCTGTCGTCATAAGACGAACGGACGGCGAGCTAGCTCAGCTCACCGTCCACAGGCCCGCGCCTACGGTGGTCGGTGCGCCTCCCGCGGCGGCTTGGACGAGAGGTTCTCTCCCTACCGTGGCCTTGCCCTGCGGTTTCATGTCCAAGGTAGCAATCTTGTGTTTTACGGGCAGTACGCTCGATCGGCATGCGGCACACATGTCCGGCCAAGTCCCACACAGTCCCACACACATACATATACCTTTACGCCTATTTATCCCCGAAGGCAGAGGTGTATCTAATTAACACACCCACAGTTATGTTTAAGTTCTATGTTAAAGGGGATGAGCCTATTGACCGGGCATAAATCTAGACTCCGAGGCGGGTACAGAAAAATTTTTGAACAAAAATCCAAACTTGCTCGACCCGGGAATCGAATCCAGGAACTCATACTCAGCAGTCGCATTTGCGACCACTAGACCAACGAGGCAGTCCCACACATCGATTTTGAATACCTAACTTACAAAATAGCTTTCGAAAAGTGTCGTTGTGTACTAAGATAAGATAAGATTCCTTATTTGTCTAAACATTGTATGTATATGTCACCGTAAAATTGTCAAACACGTTATATTACAATATAACGTGTTTCTCTCTAGCGATATTGTAAAGTCTCGAATTATTGTCAACTGAACATACGGAGTATCTCTGCCCCCATAATCGGGACTTGGGGCACCCCCCCGTTAGGTTAGTTAGGTTCCTATAAACCCTGCACCCGGAAATAGGGGCTCCGCGAAGCGGGGCTCCGTCGACTACGCTTTTTAGGGGAATATAAAGTGTTTTAAAGTTAGGTTATAATAATCGGTATTTCTCACGAATGGTACAATATCTTTTCATGAGAGTTGTATCACTGGGCAAGGGGGACTCCTCGTTCCCTCCACACTGCGTGAGTTGACTACCATCGCATGCATTTCACGTAAAATAATGCGTTTTGTTGTAAGCAGTATGTTCATTTGACAACATTTCGAGATTTTACAATATCGCTAGAGATATTACAATATAACGTATTTGACAATTTTACGGTGACATATACACACAAGGGCATGCAAGATATTATTTTGTTTAAGTCCAAACATGTTTAGCCGTAAGTATCGGCGTACAAATATTTCCTTAACATTGTGAGAAAAATAATAACAATAAAAATTACTTAATCTAAAAATTACTTAGAATAAATAGACACACGCAAAGTTTATAACAAAGTTTATAAATTAAAAAAATTATATCATATATTCTGATATTATTCTTTATATTCAACTTTGATATTCTGCTGACTGGCCAACACTTTAATCAAGTCTGTTGATGCTGATACGATGGGAGATCATTACGAAAGTAACGATCCCAATTAGGCAGTGAAATAAAAACCATATCAACGGCTTTATGACACAAGAACGGTTTTATTACAACCGGCTTCACACTCGGTTTGAGGTACAGCTCCCCGTCTATGAAAACAATTCGTCATAGACAGCGCTTTTATGTCGAAGCAGTAAGGTTCGTTTTCGTGATTCAAGTGTATGTTGACCGTACGTAAGCAGAAGTTTTAATCTTTGTCCGTAAGTTGGATGCGGCTGAGTCACTTTTATTCCCCCTTATTAAAACTTTACCCATATTACTATTACTCGATTCCCTGTTCTTTTATGACTTTTCTTCAAGGAAGTCGGTTTTTTTTTAAACCGCCAGTCTCTTGGACTATTCTATGAGATGAAGTTTGGTTCGTAATTATAAAATTCTATGAAGTTTTAAACTAAAGAATTGTCTTTTTTTCAGGCTCTGGAAAGGAAAGGATCTTCTTGATTAGCTAGAAGTTTCGTTACGTTTATTCTTTATGTATCAGTTAGACTCGTTGTCTGTTAGAGGCCCCCTCTTCTGGCGTGTTGCTACGTTCTATTTTGACAAAGTTACAGAGATGAGCGTCATTGCCCAGTGAGCGCTATTCCCTCTTCTACCCTTTATGAATTTTAGGAAAATCGTTTCTGTTTATTTTTCTTAATTTCTGAGCGAGTCGAAGTTATCAATATGCTAATTGAACTTGATCATATTTGAGTTTTTTTTTTGCCAACGTGCACATAGGAATCTAATTTACTTATCTGGATTATTTACGTTTTGTAACGTATAAAGGAATAAAGGAAATTATTCGTAACATTACACAATACAATCATTGCTAGGAATTGTGAAATACTGAAACATCAAACGTTCATAGTTGTCATGCAACATTTTGTGGTATGCAGACAATTCCATTAAAATCTACTCGAATTAATACTATTGGTGCAACAATTTACTCAACAATGTTCAGTCAAAATATCTGGTTTCGAATTTCATTGTAATTCCAATGCATTAATTTGACTCACAGCACAAAATGCTTTTACAGTGCTTACTGGTATTTCACTAATTTTATAATTGTATTTCACATAGTCACTATGTACTCGTAATATTCCATTCATCATCTGATGTATGGATTTCGTCAAATTCAGTTGTCGCCCTTATTGTTATCTCTTTTGGTTTCTGTTTAGTTTTAAGTTTTTTTTTTACTTTTTTATTTTGTAGTTAAATTAAATAGCATCACTGTTTATCTCTAGAAAACGCCTATGGCATTAAGAGCGCGTATCCCAAAAGTTGGCAACGTCGCAAATAGCTGTCAAATATTTACATGTTTTAATTAATTTGGCAAATTTACTGTATGCATATAAGAAATATGGCTCTGTAGTGCACTAAAAAACTGTAAATGAATTGCTATTAAAACCCTAAATTTGACGTTGTGAACGTATCAGGTGTAAAAAATGCATTTGGCAAGTTCCCAAATACTTTTTTTACATCTAAAACTATACATTCGGTGTTACGATATTAATTATTGCATTCCCTTATCAATTTTTTAGTCCACTACAGAGCCGTATTTCTTAATTTCATATATATTTGACAGCTATTTGCAACGTTGCCAACTTTTGGAATACGCGCTCTTTTAAGTCCGCTCATGTAAATGTCCCCAGAGTAGTCCGCTAAATTCACATTTTGCAACATTTTGCAATTTGCAGATCAGTGTCAGGCTGTTTGTCGAAGAAAATATGATTTGCGACCGGAACACGTATGATTTAAAAGTGTTAAAATCATCAATGCAACCCTTTGAATGAATGACTATTTTATGCAAAAATAATTCAATAAGATTACATGAACTTTCCTAAGTTCATGAAATCATCAGCACAACCAGGATTTTAACGATTATAACTCTGTAACATCATATTTGTTACGGTCGCGAATGTAGTTTTTTTGACACCTGATTGACACTGACCTGCCAATTGCAAAAAAAAAAATATTGAATTTGGCTGGCAACTATCTTAAAGTGTTTTTTTGTTTCAGCAACCAGTTCCCAACGAAGCCACTACAATCTCTCTTCAGAATCTCCTTTACATACTGTCCGTTCGCCGGTGCCGTCTCCGTTCTCCTGATTGGGATCCTAATGAGTTACCTCACGGGAAAATCCAAGTCAGAATCAATGAACCCGGATGTGTTCTGTCCATTAACACAGAGTATTCTCCACAAATCCCTGATTAGAAGTCCGACAGCATCTCTGGAAGCTAGACCGAATACACAAGAAGTTTATGTGGCGTTGGATGAAGCTCTGAAACATTTGAAAGAGGTTATTGATCGATGATTAAATTTTGTGAAGTGATTTTTGGTTTTATTTAAGTATTAAGCAACGTAACATCACGCTTGTGCCCGAAGGATTAGTGAACAACCCGTTTACTAGGCGTCATAAACTTTCACAGAAAAACACTTCTGCAGCACTCTTTAATTTAGCAGGGGTCAAGATAGTGATATTGAAACAATAAATTACTTTCAACCGTGTATTGAGATCATTTTTGCTTGGCAATAATTTTGAGCTAGGTAAATCCACTGCCGCGATTCAGGATTCGTCGCAAAAGGCATAACGCCATCTATCAGCACAAAAGTAAACAATTTTCTCAAACAATTAGACAGAGGTGTACCTAATGGTACACACATATTTCGCCAGTTATGTTAAGGCGCCTATACGAGCTAAATTAGCAACTCTATTTGTGGTGGTTCAAACTTCGTTTGAAATGCTGTTAGAATAAAGTTCTAATCAGCTTGCACTACAAAGTGGTTGTTACGTCAGCCACTGCGGGCCAAATAGCGCGAAATGAGTGGTTTCGATCGATTTACAAAAAAACTATTGATTGGATTAAAAAACTAAAACAGTATCATGCTAATATATTGCTTGTAGAATTATTTGCCAAAAAATCAGAATGATCGCATGCATATTAGTATGTTTTCTATTGTTTGAAAGATATTTTTAGAGGTAAGTTCGTGATTTCTTTTTATCGAGCCAAATTAATTGTATTATGTTTTCAAAACAGTATCATGCTAGCATATATCCTGAAGAATATCATATATTTTTCTGGTCTTGTTTATAGCAGTGAATCATATACTTTTAGTAATTATAAAACTCGCGTTTAGCTCGTGTAGTCGCCTTAAGTCTCATGTAATTGGGGCCAAGCCTATTGCCATCAACCGGGCATAAATTCAGATTCCATGGCTACTACTGAGAAATTCCTGGCGTACAAATCCAATAACACTAGGCCAACATGGGTATCAACCCAGGACTTCATGCTAAGCTGCAGTTGCACTTGCAGCTACTTGACCACCGAGGTAAATATATCTACTAAATTAGCTGATACGATAATTAAGAGGTCAGTGGTTTATTTGTTTTTGGCAACTAATGAAATTTAGAAATCAAATTGACTAGGCCATATATGGTTCTTTGCAAGTTGTAATATCAAATGAAAAAAGGTTTTATTATTGCATAAACAGACAGGCATAAAGACCGATAGGTTTTCTGTTTGTCATCATAAATAACAGGTAAACAATACCTGCATTCTCCATACAAAATGGTATGCGTTAGAAGTGTGAAACAAAGTTATGTTAAAATTGGGAATCAAACGAGCTTACCTGTTAAGCGAAGTCTTGATTCTAATTTTATGAGTGGCAATCTGAAAAATAATTATTTAACATGGTAGTATTCCTTATATCTACATTAACACACCGCGAAATTTAGAGGATCAAAAAAGAAAAGAATATTTTTTAGTCCTGCAATATTCGTATGTATACTTCCCCGTTTTGACACATGTCGGGCACGTCACTTATTTTAGAGATCACAATATTGGGAACAATCTCTGTGTACAGAGTAGTTCCAAATACCTAGATTCACTATGTTTTCCTGAAAGGTTAAAATTGAATTAGGTAGACTAATTATTGCAGCTTTGGGGCTATTAGCTATATTATAGTGGTGGGTGGGTAATTATTTTTCAGATTGCCACTCATAAAATTAGAATCAAGACTTCGCTTAACAGGTAAGCTCGTTTGATTCCCAATTTTACTTCGTGGCAATCTTTCAAATAATTATTTAACATGGTAGATGTTTAGAGCTGGCTGCAATAATTAATTATTTAACTGATTAAAATGCAAATAATCCTGAGTTGATTTATGAAAATAACTTATGAGCTTCTTCTATATATAAAGGAGTGTAATAGCTTTAATACTATAATTTTAAGAATATGTAAACGATATATTAAGTTTTTATATGGTAACTTTGGCAACTTATATAATATAATCAACATTATGTCTAGCTTAGTTGATGCCAGCTCTGGTTTGAGCTGTTGTTTGGGTTGTATTATGAGGGGAACCAATTATGAAGTTTAAGTACCACTTTCACTGAAGTGTGACAACCATACAAATATTAGGGCTTGATATATCCTAATAACTGTTTTATAGTTCCAATGGGTTAAATTTAGAGCTAACAGAACAATCAATGTCTTTGTTTTCAAAATTTTGCTCATACTACCAAGCTATGAGTTTAATGATATTTTTGATACATTCTGTTGAGGCAATGATGGTCTCAGATTTCTTAGTAGTAATTTTCTTATTTGAAATTCAGTTACAGTGTTAGTATTCAATGGGTGTGTTTGCAAAAGGCTCTCAATTAATTAGTGTTGAATTGATAGTATGTACTTTCAAAGGAAGTCGCTGGCATTATGTTTATTTATTCATATAAGGGCCTTTTGTTAAAACACTTGCACCAGAAGAGTGCTACCAAGGTAAGTATAGAGCTCCATAGATGTACTGTCTCAGATGATAATTGCATAAATTAAAGAATATAATGCAGCAATTTGACTTAGATATACAATGTCCAACTATTGTTCAATAGTAGATAAGCTTGTCTATTTAAAACATTGTTTCCAATTAATGTTACCTTCAATTGATCAGAAAACAGTAATCTTTTCACTTCATTACTATAGAATTAAACTGATTTAATTAGTACCTAGTAGCTCTTACTATCAGTAAAGCTTAAAAATTGCTAAGGGTCGAGTCTTATGACTAAATATAATGGATACTAAGGAGTTAGCTCCTTACTGGTCGAACCGAATTCGAGATGTAGTCAATTGACTCGAAGAAGGATGAGTGAGCTATTTTTTCTCAAACTGTTTGTTTATTTAGGTTTTTAGAAACTGATTTCTGGCTTATGTCGTTCATCTGTACATTAACATTATTATGTTTTTCCAAGCACCTTGTAATGGAGCAACAATTTTTTCCATTTCATATAATTATGTATGGGAAAAAAGGTAATAGGTACTCTAATGTTGTTCATCTGTACATTAATATTATTATGTTTTCCCAAGCACCTTGTAATGGAGCAACAATTTTTACCGTTTCATAATATATGTATAAGAAAAAATGTAATACTTAGAGGTCTTGGCTCAATTGTAAATATTTGCTATGTTGCAGTGGGTTTAGGCAGAGCTGGCTCCACCATCTTGCGTTGTCAGTATAATTTTCCCAAACTATTTCAAACGTTACCTACTTCTGTCAAAACCAGCAGTGATTCCCTGACAATGTCTTTCAAGGGTTTCTGCAGTCAAAAACCAAGTCATTGTTTGACAAGCTAAGAGCAAACTGAATTGAATGCTCCTGGTTTTCTAATCTTTATAAATAATAAAATCTTTGCAATTAGTGGATAGCTATGTATGTTGTCTGTATTCAAGCAGCATTATGGGTTTGGCTAAATTGCTGTAATGTACTGTCAATTGCTATGAATTTTAGTTGGATTTTATGAACTCTGCATGAAATGTATGGCATTTCCGTTTGTCTCAGCACTCCCATGTACCTCCCCCCTTGTTTCAGTTTAGTGGAAAGCTAATAAAGTCAATAGGTACTCCAATTGGCAGTGAAAATGAAAGAAATTTTTAGTTAAAATTCCTCTTTATGAGATGATGATATAATGTAAATCTCACGATATGCCTACCCGTCTTTTCGAGTATTTTGGTTGTGAGTTTTTGTTCTGAGTTCTCAACAAGGTTCATTTCAGGTAACTACAGCTGATTATGGGGTCAACGCCCGGAACCAGTGAACAATGAAATTATGTTTTAGTACAGTCTTGATAATAAGCAGTCAAAGTAAAGAGAACATTGTTTCTCTTAAGGTTTAAGTGATTTTCAAATCTAATGCAATGCAGAAAAAAGCTATCTGGTCCTGGAAATCTTTCCAAAATATACTATTTGACTTAACGGGGTAATAAATGAATTACATAATTAGTAGACCCATGATTTATCATTGTACCTACAGATTGCTAGGTAAAGCAATGAGTTACTAACGGAGATGTTATTTTAGATTGGATCTATAATCATCTTAAGATCATAAGAATATTTTCTTAGTTCTAAGATGAGAAATAAATTTGCAATTTGTTTTGTAGCTAAACCAGGTTTAGTTCTTAATGTCATACATTGACAGGTTGTTAAGAACTTCAAACTTTGTAAGTCTTTATCCCTTTTTCTCTCGATACTAATAGTTTTGAGTATTGAGATATTACAGTGCCTAGATTTGATGACAAATGGTTTCTTGAACTATTGTACTTATACATTTTTTTTTTTTTTCATTAAACCAAGTTACTCAGATCATTATTATATTATGGTGTATAATTTTGGTTTATTCATTACGGTACCATCCTTGATATGTGCTCTTTTGGAGCTACTGACTTAACACTCCAGTATCTATCTTGAAATGTTAAGTTTGCGGCGTGGCCACAGGCAGCTTGCACACATAGTGTGAATATAACATGCTGTAAATATCTCGTATTTAGGCATTAAGATATAAATGTCCATGAAGTAGTTGCTGCAAGATTAAAATGGCAAGTCATAACTACATAGTTTACATTAGTTATATAAATAATAAATATATGAATGTGGAACATTAATTTATAACCAATCTATATTATACTTGATGTAGAAGCTAAAATGCATTGCGGGCTTAACATACTGTAAGTATCTTGTACTTATTGTGTTCAGTGTTAAAAGATTCTTGTTAACGGGATATTTTTATTGGTGTTTTAATTGTGCTGGATACAAACAGGTTAATTGATCTTCTTATTGTTGTTGGCACAACAATATATTTGACCCAAAACTTAGCTCCTTCTTGGTGTTGTTGATGGTATGAATCTCTGGCTGTGCATGTATTAGTTATTTCGAAATATATGTACATAGTTATGAATACAACTACTGTCTTTAACCAGCTGGTGTATTTCTTGAAAGAAAGTGTTATTTTACTGAAGATCTTGTTTATAATATAATTTAATCAAAAAATTAATAATATTGATTTAATCCCAAGGTCGGCCCATGCAGTGTACTTCAAGCCGTTCACCGTTCATAAGTGCCTTTTTTCCTTACAGTATGATAGTGGTCAATGTTTTCCTTAAGATAACATTAACATTCTAATTTGTGTTTATAACATCCCAATACTTTGGTGGAGTAGGTTCCCCGTAAGTTTAGTAGTGGAACAGGAATCTGTCATAGGTGTCTAAAACATTTCCCATCAACTGTTTTCCCATAGAACTATGTGAACCAAGAGTCTCGCTCTATTATTTGTATGAAAAGTGTTGTGCTTAAATGTTAATATTACTTCATAGCTGAAAGATTAAAATATTAAGTTTGTGGCATGGCCACAGGGTGTTTCAATAACATTATACTTGATGTCGAAGTTTGCACACACAGTGTGAACATAACATGCTGTAAATATCTCGTATTTAGGCATGAAGATATAAATGCCCATTAAATAGTCGCTGCAAGATTAAATGGCAAATCTGGCATAACTACCTACGTAGTTTTCGTTAGTTATATGTATGTGGAGCATTAATTTATAACCAATTTTAATTATACTTGAGGTAGACTCAAGATCCATTATGTGGGCTTAGCATTCTGTAAGTATCTCGTACTTATGGATGAATGTAGTCCTGACAAATGTATGTCAGCCAGCAACTTTACTCACTGGTCCAAGTAGCAAAGAATGATCCCGGATTCACTGCGAGAGGCATGATGCATTTTCAAGGTTATAATGCACACAGGAAAAGCATGGTCGTCTCGCGACCTGCTTGGTTATAGGTAGATGAATAGCATAACTTTGCATGTACTTGACCAATATCATGAAAATGGGACTTACCATTGGCTGTTCGATAACTTTGACCACATGAGATGTTACTGGTCTTGAAAATAGGCCTTACCTGCCTTTGGCTGCCATGCCAATTAGATTTTCAGTGTTAGAATTGTTCAGAAACAAGACTAAGAATATCTCGTATTTCGCACTGATATACCATCCAGTTAGTAACCTCAGATGAGATGTTACTGGAGTGTCGCGCACTCACTGGAGGAAAAAAGCTTTAACAAGCTTACGGCACACATTTTTAGTGTTTATGACCACCGTAGCACTTCGATGAGCGCTGTGGATATCGCGTATCCGGAGGTCAGTTAAAATCGGGCATTCTCACACCTAAAGGTTGTGGTGCCTCAAGGGTTACATGATCCAAATTGTTGTCAGGGGTACACGCTTATTCCAGCTTCGTCTCTGATGTTCTGTTGGTTGTTGTTGATTAATTTTACGCTACTCTCCTTCCAGTTCACGTAGTGGTCGGCGATGAGCATAACTTGTTCGTGTTTCTGTGTCTCGGATTTACGATTTTCACTAACGATGCACTTATTACACTTACTGTTACGCGACATTTTGTTATTTTGGTAAAATGTTATGTAAAATTAGTTTTAAATGAGTAATTTGTCGAGGAAGAACTTTTTGCTGCGGTGATGATAACGCGCGAAAAAGAAAAGTGACGTGCCCGACATGTGTCAAAACGGGGAAGTATACATACGAATATTGCAGGACTAAAAAATATTCTTTTCTTTTTTGATCCTCTAAATTTCGCGGTGTGTTAATGTAGATATAAGGAATACTACCATGTTAAATAATTATTTGAAAGATTGCCACGAAGTAAAATAGGGATGATTCCTGGCCAAAAAAATATAATTCTGCTTAGTCCGTTAGTTGGATTATAGATATATCATGGATGCGTGTTTTTTGTTTTATCAAATTAATAAAAACATACGAAGATAAAACTCATCAACGATCAGGAGGGGGCAAAAATGTACCGAAATGTGACGTCACACGAGTTTTCGAGGCTCTGTATCGTCTTCATTTTTTGTTAAGGTGTAAAATAAAAAAGTATGTGTCAATATTTTTTTGGAAATCCACCTGACGAACTCATTAGATTTTTTTGTCGTCAACCCTAGTGAAGCTTTCCCAGATTGTAAGTTTTTTTTTTTTAATCTCATAAAATTACAAGTAATTTTTTTTATAGTTTTTTACTCGCCAAACTTTACAGTTTGATGGCGATGTGACATACCTTGACCAGGACGATAAGTTGTTTATCCCCTATCTATAGGAAACTCAATCGGCAAATTTCAATTAGACCATAACAGGCACAAGGTATAAAAACTTGTTGCGGGACTGTTCGAAAGAGATACCGCGGCCCCGGAACGTAAAGGGCGAGGAAGGAACATGGATGGGTTTTAGTCAGTAAGAGTCTGACACTCCCTCCCGCTCCGCCCAGAGTGGGAGAAGTCATTTGATGATTTCCCATCCTAAAAAAAAAAAAAAACAAAAAAAAGGTATAAAAACTTGTCTAAGGGAAACTTGTCGGGCTCCGCTGGGCCACGCGTGGGAGTGGCTAAATCAGCCGTTCGTATTTCTAAGAATCCATTACTTCCTTTAAAATAGATGCTAACATACGTTACACGCAGTGTCTTATGTTGACTTGTTTATGATGAAAATTCCAGAAATCTCAGTACTAATAATACGTTTATTTTGGATACGTACTTTCTCTTAGCAATTTGACAGTTCAATGTGAAAAGGTTAGTAAGTTTTTATTTAACCACTTATCATTTTAGTTCATTGAATAGGTAGCGTAAAAGAAAAGTGAAACTCACTTTGTTAGTATTAAAAATAATTATTGTTAACGCCTGCGTTAAATGTGGTGTCACAGTGCAGTGTTAATTGTTGTGTCGCGCGTTGCCATTCAAAAGGGCTAGGCACCGAGACCTACCCTCATCCGATTATTGTGACTTTATAACTATTTTTATTCTTCCACCTACATTTTTTTTGTTTTGTGTTGAAAATCTGTCATCATAGCGGCAACCTCTCGCTCCGCATATTTTATTGTAAAAATACTTGTTTCCTGATTATATTCACCAATACCTCATTCAACGGGAGTTTCATTGAGAAATCTGAAGCCCCAACAATTAGGTACCTACGGTACCTAATACCCGGAGACTCCTTGACATGCAATGTAACCCAAATTGATACGTAATACACTTATTTTATTTTATTTATTTATTTATATTTACGGTTGGTGGGTACAAATATGAGATTTTAAAAGAATTGAAGACGACACACAATGACAAGACCTTAACATTCATTTTTTATTTTTTTTTTACTTCAATTAAATTTATAAGAATGATACACACGTCAAAGCAACGTAATACTCAGACAAATTAAGACCTCACAAATTCTTTCCCAAAACAAAAATAATTGTAACAAAAGACGATCAAGGTCCTAATGGCATCAATTCGGACAAAAATGTTGGATTTCGTAGAAACCCTTCGAAGACACGTTCGATTAATGGCTCAAGTGTGAATACGATTTCACGTTCCACTGCTCATGGGAATTTTGGCCATTACCTTCCATTATTCATGATGTTTCGATGACATATTGAATGTCATTATGTCAATGAGAATTCTTCGTAAATACTTCCCTAAGGATTTTGGGATTATTTTCTGGTAGATAATTCTGACTTATGACTGGGAAAAGAAAGGGCTGGAGTGGAGACAACGGACGGGACGGAGGAATGTGGGAAGACAACCGACTAGGTGGACTGACGATCTCATTAAGGCGCTTAGACGAGCTAAATTAGCAACTCTATTTGTGGTGGTTCAAACTTCGTTTGAAATGCTGTTAGAATAAAGTTCTAATCAGCTTGCACTACAAAGTGGTTGTTACGTCAGCCACTGCGGGCAAAATAGCGTGAAATGAGTGGTTTCGGTCGATTTACAAAAAAAATTTTGATTGGATTAAAAAACTAAAACAGTATCATGCTAATATATTGCTTGTAGAATTATTTGCCAAACAATCAGAATGATCGCATGCATATTAGTATGTTTTTTATTGTTTGAAAGATATTTTTAGAGGTAAGTTCGTGATTTCTTTTTATCTAGCAAAATTAATTGTATTATGTTTTCAAAACAGTATCATGCTAGCATACATCCTGAAGAATATCATGTATTTTTCTGGTCTTGTTTATAGCAGTGAATCATATACTTTTAGTAATTATAAAACTCGCGTTTAGCTCGTGTATTCGCCTTAAAGTGGCCGGAAGAAACTGCATAGTCATGACACAAAACTGCTAAAATTGGAGAGATTTGGAACAGACCTTCACTCAGCATTGGGTGGTCGAAGGTTGAAGAAGAAGAAGACAGAATTTTGACGTATAGTTGGAGCTGAGTAAGGACTGTTGCTGTACGTACAATAGGCCGAACGTCACTCGTAACTTGTAAAACTTTTTTTGTATTTGTGCTAAAGGTAGGAGCACGGAGTTTCATTAAATGATAAAATGATGTTTATTCTGCAAGTAGGTTTTAAAAAAAAACTTTTACACGTCATATTTTAAAACTAGATAGGGCCGGTGGTACCAGATACTCTGAGAAGAAACAGTCAAAACAAACTCAGAGGTCATAAGTCCGAACAATCTTGCTCAATTCACATGAGGACTATGCAGATCAGTGTGTAAGATTTTCTTTTGAAGAAAGAACCACACCGATTTGAGTGGACCTGTCCAGTCAGTGCAAGCATTTGTCTGTTATCCGTGTAGTTCGACTTATAACTCCAGGAGCTCAACGAAACGACGAACAATACCACTTGGGTAGGTCGGCTATACTACTCAAACTGCCAGACAGTATTGGAAAAAAAAATGTAAATGTGACCCAAAATTAGTGCTTCCTAGTATCTGCAAGCTGGCGTAAATTATCTTACAAACTACTTACTTACACAAGCTAAGCTATAAGTAAAAGCTATAAGTAATCTGCACGTAATATTAGTATGTGGTAAATAGGTTAGGAATGAGCGCATTTTCATGCAAGTAATATTCCCAAGAATACTGAAGTACGTTTCCATAACTTTCATAGATTCGTCAAAATCTGAATTTTAATGAATCTAAACTTTTGTGTGTCTACGACATGACATATATTATTCTTCTTAGATAAGTACAATTCGGGATAAATAATGATACAAATATGTGAACAATCATTTAAGAAAGAGGCTTTATGACGCCTGCCGTCTTGAAACTGAAACCGCCACTGCGTGAAGACAAGACCCATCCTCGCCTTTTAGTCCTAAAACCATATCATGAGCTATTTGCAACGTCATCCACAAAGAAAGTCCCGTCTCTTCACAGCCTCCGACATTGTTTCTTTAAGACAAAGGAAAAAACATGCACGGTAGAGGTGCGTGCCACGTTTGAGACACGCCACATTAATTCCTAGACCGCAACTCAGACTGAGGGCCTACTGTCTCGAGTACTCCACTCATAAGCAAAACGCCTCAACTCCATCAGAACAGTTATGGGAATCTGAAATCTTTGCTGCTTGGAATAAAAGTTTTAATGGATAATATTTTGTAGGAAGAATGTACCTTTAGAGTACTCATTTGTTGCTTTTTAGACTAGAAAATTGAGACTGCCTTCGAGTGACTCCTAAAAGAAAACGTATGTAACGGTAATGAAGGTCGATTCTTTATGTTCATCTCGTGTTCGCGATTTGTACTTTCGTTCTTGTTTTGTTAATTAAATAAACGTTATTTCCCATCTATGTTTGGTTGAGTGTAAGTTAGTTCCATTTTGTAAGGATTTACGTAAAAGGGTTTGCTTTTTTTGTAACTTATTATTAGAATGGTGAGTACGTGGGTTCTATCGTATAACAAAAGCAAAGTTTTTTACTGTTTCTTTCATTACTTTTTCTGTTTGAGTGAATAGAAAGTTAGATCAAAGCAATAAGTATATTTATTCCAATTTTTAAAGTTTTCTTTTAAAGGATCCCTGTCTAGTTACAATAAATTATATCATTTCAGTGTCTTTTATAATGATAAAAATTCTGAATAAATACACAAATATCTAGCTAGAATATCAAGTGGATTGATCTATTTTTTTAAAAAATTGAGCTTATTTTGTTCCGACAAGAACTTTGTCAACCTTTCTTTTTGATTTAACAGGGTAGGGAACGAGCAGGTCTTACTTATTAACTGCCAAGATACTTAGGGTATTACTGTAGAAGTACGTACGCACTATTTGCCATTACCGTTCCTATAACTCATCAGGTACAGTGAGTTACGGGCTACAGCATTACAACCCCTCATAGGCGCTGCAAAATGATTACAAAGCCACATTAAGCCTACGTGACGATGATACGGCCGTATCGCGTTACGCTGAAGGATCGAAGCGGCTAGACGCATACGTCACTCCAGTGTGCCCAGGAATTAATGTCCCGTGCCAATACAGCAGCGTTGGTAGATTGGGGACTTTTTTCCCTTTTTTTGGGGAAAAAAAAAACAACCAGTCTCACCAAGTGAGATTGCATTACCCAGTGCGAACTGGGTTGTGGAGGTCAGATAGGCAGTCATCATCATCTTTTCAGATGAAAGGCGTCTACTGCTGGACATACTGCCTCCCCCAAGTGTCGCCACATTGGCCGATCCCGTGCGATTCGCATCCAGCGGATTCCTTCACCTGATTATCTGTCCACCTAGTGGGAGGCCTTCCAACATAACGTCATCCGGTTCGCGGTCGCCACTCCAGAAATTTTCGGCCCCATCGGTCATCCGTTCTGCGAGCAATGTGCCCTGCCCATAGATAGGCAGGTGCTCCATGACTGTATTTAGCTGCATACGGTTAGACTGGAAGCCGACCTTAAAATAGTTGGAAAAAGGCTAGGCATAATTATTTAGTTCCAGAACGCATAATCGCGCATAATCTAAGTCTTCATTTGCAATCAGTTCAACTTTGATGGTTTATAATTCGGAAATGATTTTGACTCATGCAAAATTTGTGTGTGTAGCGCCACACCAACCGGTTATGTATTATCGCAGACCGCAGATGTTGGAATAGTGAGGGGTGGCGTGTGGCTGCGGGACGGGATCGTGACTGCGCGCGGGCATCGCCGGCGCGCGGCGGCTGCCCGGCCCGCCAGCACAGAATACATTTTATATAACTGAGACGGGAGACCCGCCAGTGGAGACACATACGCGACGCGAAGCGCTTGCTCTCCAACCTCTCACACTATCGCCTTTATTTTTCCGCTGTAACAAATAACTAGCTAATCTGTTGTGCCTCACTGTAAACAAAACAGTATTACGTTGACACTCACTATTACGTTGCTTGTATCCAAACCGTTTAGTGAAATGTTACACTAAATATAAAGTGATCATCGCAAGGACCTGTGTGTTATTGTTCGGAGTTTCGGACCCATACAATCCCGCGACAACGTGAAGCTTTCTACATCGGTGACCCCGAAAGGAACACAATATGAGTCAAGGTCAAGCAAATCAAGATGACGGAGCGAAATACGATGCGCATCTGGTCGGTGGTGTGAGGATACTCCCATTTTACCCAGAAAACCCAGCGCTATGGTTTTTGCAGCTAGAGAGCCAGTTCATGTTAGCAAACATAACTAACGACACCACTAAATATCATTACGCTATCGGTAGCATCGATACGATCTACGCGTCTGAAGTTAAGGACATTATCATCGACCCACCAGACTCAGACAAGTACGAGAAGTTAAAATCAGAACTAGTGAAGAGGCTTTCAGCATCACGAGAGAAGAAAGTTCTCCAGCGTCTTACCCAAGAGGAGCTCGGTGACCGGAAGCCGTCGCAATTTTTACGACACCTGCGGCACCTGGCAGGACCAAACGTTCCAGAAGAATCTTTGCGAACTATCTGGACCAGCCGATTGCCTAGTGGTTCGCAAACCATTATCACCTCGTGGCCTGAGTTATCATTAAAAGAAGTAGCCGTAATAGCAGATCACCTACATGACATGGTTCCGGCTAAAGTTCAGGTGGCGTCTACGTCACGGCCAATACCAGCTAGTAATGACGATCAGATGAATATCCAGATAGCAGAGCTAACAAAACAAATACAAGCGCTCACTACACAAGTGGATAGACTATCACGGACAAGACAAGTATCACGGTCCAGACGTCGATCTCGCAGCAACCGCCGAGGACGGTCACGATCCGGACGTTCCTGCTCAAACTACAGAAAATTTCCTATTTGCTGGTATCACTTTAATTTTGGTGACCGAGCTACTAAGTGCATGAAACCCTGCGATCACTCGGGAAACTTGACCGGCAGTCAGTGACAAAGATACCAAGCGCGGGCAGATAGTTAAGGTGGTCTGGGATACGCGGAGGTGTGCACTGCGGGTATGAGCGTGACCAGTCCATTGTTTTTTGTGAATTAACAAAAACATAGTGTTATGTTCGTTAAAAATAAATGTCCTGTTTACAATCAAAATGGGAAAAAAGATGCAAAACGTTTTATTTAAGGGTAAAATAATTAATTTGCGGAAAATTCAGAAACTTCATCTGGCAACCCTCCACTGCAGGCCCCATAAAAGGCTTACCGCAGCGCTAATCGGCTGACCATTATTATTTATGAATTATTACGAATGAACTCCATCGGTCCACCATGGAACGTAAAGCTTGTGATCTATGGGTTTTGCCGGTATTGTATTGGATTTTTAGTGTTTGTATGAATGTTTGGTAACTTGTGTCGTGCGTCCTACCTGTTTTTGGGTTAAACAGAGTTTGATGAAGCAGATATTTTTGTTGAAATTTATTCCAAAACCTTTTTAGGGTTCCGTTGCCAAATGGCAAAAACGGAACCCTTATAGATTCGTCATGTCTGTATGTCTGTCTGTCTGTCGGTACGCCACTTTTCTCCGAAACTATGACAACTATGCTGTTGAAACTTGGTAACTAGATGTATTCTGTAAACTGCATTAAGATTTTTATACAAAAATAGAAAAAAAAACAATAAATTTTGGGGGTTCCCCATAATTAGAACTGAAAGTCAAAAATGTTTTTTTCGTCAAACCCATTTGTGTGGGGTATTTATGGATAGGTCTTCAAAAATGATATTGAGGTTTCTGACATAATTTTTTTCTAAACTGAGTAGTTTGCGCGAGAGACACTTCCAAAGTGGTAAAATGTGTCCCCCGCCCCCCCTTGTAACTTCTCTAATAAGTGAATGATAAAACTAAAAAAATATATGATGTACTTACATTAGGTACCATGTAAACTTCCACCGAAAATTGGCTTGAACGAGATCTAGTAAGTAGTTTTTTTTTAATACGTCATAAATCGTAAACAGCAATTTACATTTCATTCAATCTGCTACGGAACCCTTCATGGGCGAGTCCGACTCGCACTTGGCCCCTTTTCATATATTTCAGTACTTATTTACATTTCTTCATGTTGCGATGGGCTTTGAACTGAATTCACAGCGCAGTAAAAAATCTTCGCAAAGTGCACTTCTCTTTTTCTAGTTCTATTTGACCTAGCATCCAATATCCATCGATAACTCAGTATCGGCAGTATCGGCCAATATCAGGCCGCAATTGAATGCACTGTGTCTGTGGCCTCGAAATAATGGATTGGTATTGATACGGATCTTATTTTTCTTGTTTATTAAAGTGGTATCCGTATAGGAACGGAGTATTACCAAACGTAGTATATTTTTTCCGTAAAATTATAGGTTTGAAAGAAAAAATAAATACTCGTATCTTGATTTATCCCAAATAAAAAGGTTTTAAGAAGTGTAAAAAATAAAAGAAAAGCAATAAAAATACATTCGTATTTTATACGCAAAGGGAAAGAAGGAAGCTTTTATAATAAAACTCGTCAAAGTTAATAAGCAACAATGTTCCTTAAACGAGCCGAGTGTTAGATACTCGACGCAGAAAATGGAAACACGGATACAACGGGAAGTAAACGGAATTAGCCCCGAGTCACTTCTAAACATTGCCGAGTTCTCACGTCTGCCGGCAGTTTTTTACTTATTTTGGCGGATAAATTCCCATTTGCAAAATAACCTCTAAAAGCGACGATTCCACGGTACTTTGAAGTGCCTAAGAGAATAATTGGGCATATCAACCGTATAAATTGTGCACAGTATTTGCATAAAATTTTACTGCTATGAAAGCTGTGTTTGGGCTATTTCGCGTAATGTTGTGTTAGAACGGGAAACTGAGCGTTAGTGGAGTGGTTTTAAGCATTGAAGTTGGATGAGAGTGTGATGTGTCGTCGACGGGATTAAAATGTATGAGCCACGCGTGGCTTATATGAGTTAGTCTTGTAAGAAATCAATTTGGTCGGAGATAGCTATGTTGATAGCTTAATATAAGTACTCTTATGACGGGTAATAAATGCATTTGTGATGAACTGCGATTTTCTAGTTAAAAGCTTTGCTTTTGGGTTTGACAGTATGACTTGAAACATATTTCTTTCGTAAAGGTATACGTATCGCGACAAAGGGCACATGGAAGGAATTTGAGGAAGCCTTAGCCTACTTATGTCACAAACGTTGAAAATCTTTAATGTTTTCGTTAAGATATCTTAATGTGGAGTATAAGAGTAGATGAAGATCAGTGAAACGATCGATGGGCTGTGTGAAAAAAGAGCAATTAAAAGTGGTTTCTGATTAGATGATGAGATGGAAGAAGAAGACGTGCTGCGCGGACCCCAATTAATTTGGCACGAGGGCAGCAGAATGATGACCATGAGCCTATAACAAAAACCTGCTTAAAGTAGATTAATATTAAAGAAAATTAAATACCAGCATCACAACACAAAAAAACAACGAAAAATCATGAACTAAACGAAACTCAAGACAAGTACAGAATAAATTAGATTTCGAAAGCAAACATATCGGACACAGACCTCTAAGACAGAATATCGAGAAGGACATAGCTAACTAAATCAATTACTAGGATCAATTCGATTCCTTTAGTCTCGCGAGCGAATCCCGATCGAATGGAAGCTTTTCAGGGGAAAACTTTTCAGGAGGTTTCCTTTCACGAATATTCTGTTTGGTTTACTGAAATAATTCGTTTGGTTAGTTCAATTCTTTCCGAGTATTGAAGTAATGACATAGGTTTGTTGTCAATTTTGAACGTTAGACTATAGGTGTAAAAAACATGACTACCTTCTCGGATAAGTGGCAGAAATGAACTTAATTGTATATCCATATTTTCGCAAGTTATTTTAAAGTCCCAAAGAAACGATGGATGGACTGTGTTAAGAATTATGTGGCAAGAAAAGAAGTGTCTGATGAGATAGCGAAAAAAATAAAACCGACTTAAAAAAAAACAAAAACGTGAAAAACAACTTTAGCTTCTGAAGTTGGTAACCTTTGTTTGATTGATTTTTTTTTCACTTTTTTGTTTTTTTTTAAGTCGGTTTTATTTTTTGCAAAAACGTTTTTATTTTTCACTTTTTAGTGGTTCACATGTGCTTGGTTCACATGGAAAGTGCATACTATTACAATTACAACAAGCCCAAACACGACTAGGATACATTGTCTCATTATGGAGTTCCGGTGCCTGACTCTTAGCTTCATCATCAGATCTGATGGTAGAATGGTTCTTTTTGAACGCAAATGCTTCACTTGTTGTAGAAAATACCGAAATCGCTGTACGTTATGCTATAAAATTTGAAGAGTTCCCTCGATTTCGCCAAGATTCCATCATTAGATCCCGACTTGGTGACTATGGAACCATTTGGAAAGTATACCCTTTCCAAAACAAAAAGATTTTTTCAAATCGGTTGGCAAGCGATGGAGTTATGCACGAACAAACATTAAAAAAAAAGATACATCCGAATTGAGAAGCACCTCCTTTTTAAGAAGTCGGTTAAAATAGAGAAGCGTGGCAGAAGAAGACATGCTGCGCTGACCTCAAATGAATTGGAATAAAGGCAAGAGAATGATAATGATGTTAGTCCCAATTAAGAGCGCGTATCCCAAAAGTTGGCAACGTTGCAAATAGCTGTCAAATATTTACACATTTTAATTAATTTGGCAATTTTACTAATGAAAATATGAAATAAGGCTCTGTAGTGGACTAAAAAATTGATAAGGGAATACAATAATTAATATCGTAACACCGAATATATAGTTTTAGATGTAAAAAAGGTATTTGGGAACTTGCCAAATGCATTTTTTACACCTGAAACGTTCACAACATCAAATTAAGGGTTTTAATTGCAATTCATATTACATTTCTTTGAGCACTACAGAGCCATATTTCTTATTTTCATACAGTAAAATTGCCGAATTAATTGAAACATGTAAATATTTGACAGCTATTTGCAACGTTGCCAACTTTTGGGATACGCGCTCTTAACAGAAGATGAGCTTATTATTATCAATCAGACATAAATCTAGACTCCATGGCAACTACTGACTCTGCCGGGGTTGCGGTACTGTTCGAAAGAGATACCGTGGCCCCGGAACATAAAGGGCGAGGAAGGAACATGGATGGGTTTAGTCAGTAAAAGTCTGACACTCCCTCCCGCTCCGCCCAGAGTGGGAAAAGTCATTTGATGATTTCCCATACCAAAAAAAAAATGGCAACTACTGAGAAAACGAAACAGTGGCACTCTTATGAATTAGTTACTACTTCAATAGTAACGACAACTCAACAAATACGAGTAGCAAGCCAATGGCAAAATAATCTTTATAACGCTAAAGACAAAGTTAAAACATTATAATTAGATGACAAATGAACTCTCTATTTAGTACATAGATAGCACTTAATCCTCCAAAGTAATTGCTAAGGGTTAATGACAAAAACAATTCAGACAGTAACAAGGGTCTACAACAGAACGCGAAAGTAACATTAATCGAAAGGTTGCGGTTTAGGCACACAAAAGGGAAAGAATACATACGAAATGTTTTAATAAATATACCTAAACGGAACTCGTGGGTAAAGAATAACAGCCGCTCGGACCAATCGCTTAGCTAGGTTGGTCCGTGGATGGTTGACCACGCATTTTGTACCGAGTTTCTCCGTGCCTAGAAAGGCACGTTATGCCTTTGATCTTGGCTGTTATTTTTAGATCTTTGACAGTCGTTATAAGGTAGTCAGACGCCTGAAAGTCTGACAACCAGTCATACCAAGGGGTATCGTATTTCGGTGACGGAGCAATAGCGGACAGATAGCCTCTGCTTCGTCAGATATGGTAAAGCCTCTTTTTTTTTTCGGAAGGGAAATCATCAAATGACACCTCCCACTCTGGGCGGAGCGGGAGGGGAGTGTCAGACTTTTACTGACTAAAAACCATCCATGTTCCTTCCTCGTCCTTTACGTTCCGGGGCCGCGGTATCTCTTTCGAACAGTCCCGCAGCCCGGGCAGATGGTAACGCCTCTGTGATTCTTTTGGTGCTGGGACTGTATGACCGAAATTTCAGGAGCTTATTAGAACTTAATAAATCTATCACTTTCTGCTAACAAGGTGTACTTTTTGCTAATTTTTCTAATGACATAATTCAACATCACGCCTGTAATTTCCGAAGGATAAGACAGAAGTGTGGCTAATAGTACTCCTACATTTTGCCAGTTATGTTAAAGTCTCATGGAATAGGGAGGCAGCCATAACTATCAACTGGGCACAAATCCAGGCTCCAGGGCTGCTGTTGAGAAATTCCTGATGGGAAACCTTAAAAACCTGGTCCTGATTGCCAGACCCGGTAATCGAAACCAAAAACCTCCTGCTCAACGGTCGCAATTCGATTAGACCAACGAGGCAGTCAGCAGGATTTTATCTAATTCTGAATTAAAAATATCAACTTTAAATTAAAGAAACACGGACATCATTATTTTAGTAATTTTATTGAACAAATTGTTTTACTTTATCTATCGTAAAACGTACATTATCTAGGCAATTTTCTTTGGGAAATGAAGTGGGCTGACAGTCGTATAGTTAACAAGGTTCGTTCGTGTTCAGAATTCGTGATTCGTACCTCTCACAGCCTGATGTGTTTCATTAAGTCTGCTCGTGACGGGCAACACAATGATTTCACAGACGTTTTTATTGCTGTGAGGGTTGTATGTGTTTTTAATGGTGGCAACATTTTTTTGTTGGTCAGGTCATTTTGAAAATGGAACGGCTGTGTGTTTTTGTTATCAGTTCATTCTTTGTGGACAATTATGCAATATTTATTTGGGAGCAGTGCAGTTTTACCTTGGGGTATCGGATTGCCCTGTACTAACTGGGTAGTGGAGGTCACCTATAGGCAGTCACACCATGTAAAATACTGAGACTCAGCTGCATACGGTTAGACTGAAAACCGACCTAAACGTATATTATTTAAGGAAACGCAAGGAAGATGATGATGATTTGGGAGCAGTGCAGCAGATTTTCAAAAAAATCTTCAAAAACTTATCATTATCCTCCAAAAACTATCAGAAGCGGATAACAGCTGCACGTCGTACAATTTGATGCCCAGTCATTTTGAAAACTTCCCAAGACTTTCGCCATCCTCGTCAAAACTTTTCTACTTTTTTACTTTTTGTATTTTACACTTCTCAGCATTCAAAACACGTGCGATCGTATCGAGATCAAGGAACCCGATGCAGATGCGAACATTTTCGAATCTCGCCAACTACACGAGTAGGTACTCGGAATCTATCACCCTTTATTACATCCGTGTGAAATCTATAAAGCTCTTAGAACTACTGTGAGAGGGCTCAGGAATTCCTTAAGTTAAAATCGAGAGTACTTTATTGCCACGATAGCTGTTAGCACTTGAGAAATTGAATTTCGTTGGCGTGGCCCGCCAGCTGATTGCTTTGAACTGAATCAGCTGTATTGCAAGAACCTGACTTGTCATATCATTGAAGCTGTTTTCAAGTGTTTCAAATTTAAGTTTATTGGAATATAAGCAATATTTTGTGTGAAAAGAAATAAATCGAGCATTTGAGCAAAAGTTTGTGAAGTAAAACTTTTCATGAACACAACTGTGTGCGAGTTTGTATGATGTTAAAGGATAGATATTAACAAGTGTAGTAGATCTACACGGTGGATGGTGATTGTGACACTAGGCGATTCGCACACACTCCGCTCGTCCGCGCGGTTGGGCGTGACGACGAAGCGGATGCATGGGCAACCGGGGCAAATCGGGCAGTGCCCCGCGCGGATAGACGGTTGCGCCACTCAATCGCGGGGAGAGACAGTAAGGCCGCTCATTCGCGCGGAAAGACGGTTATTGCGCTCATCCGCGCGGTCAGGCGATGTACGTGTGTTTGGCATCAACGGATTTCATACCAGTCAATGCGATGAGAGATCACCACACGACCGCGCAGACGAGCGATATCGACCACCACCATATCCACCTTAACCACAGATGCAATACAAGATTACCTAACAAGTAAAAATACTCAAATAATAAGCCGTGAGATTTCCCCTTTAGTGTAATTTTTTCCGTCGCTTTAAATCAAATATATGTTTCAATAGGGTAGACGACAAAAAAAACTAATTAGTCCGTCAGGTAGATTATTAAGGTCCATGTTCACCAAAAAGATGACAGTCTGATTATCTAAAACAACTGTTTAAAACACATTTTTGTATGGTAATTGTCACAGTGACAGCTGTTTTTAGTTAATCAGACTGTTATCTTTTCGGTGAACATGGACCTAAAAATATTTGACCCGTATTTTTTCTTTTGTTACGTAAATCAAAATTGACAAAGATACGACGTTTTTAAAATTCCCAATACGTCACGCCTAGGTATAATTTTTGAATAGTTCTGACGTCACGAGCCCCCACTCCTGAGTTTTGATGCGTTTTATCTTTGTCAATACCCTTATTGATTTATAAAAGAAAAAATACGTGTCCATTATTTTTCAATAATCTAACTGACGGGCTAAATACGTTTGTAATTTCTTGATACTGTCGTCATGCCTATTATCGACGATATACACTAGGGTTAGAATAATGTAAAAAGTTAAAAGAAAGGTAGGTAGGTAGGTGTTCTATGGTAAAAGTTTGTACCACGATCTTCCATTCCATTCCAGCGGGTTTAAAACGTGGCAAGGGATGATTTCTTACTGGCAAATCACACTGCATTGGATCAGTTTTAAAGTCCTAAAAAAACCGGAATGGTAACCACCGTTTTCTTTTCCTACATGAGATAAGCCCATGAGATATAGTATGAAGCAGTACCTTACCTTACTCTATTTTTCACTGACTGTGATAAATTTGGCCTCTCTAACTTAACCTACAGTGAAATATTTCGACTTGCTAGCCAAGATAAAATGTGTAGCGGCTAGGTCGTACATGTGACGGTTTTCTGAATACTAAATGAGATACGGACCTTTGTAGACCCAGAGTAACTACGAGTTTACGTGATACTAGATGTATACCAATGAAGGATGTTTCGTTCTACTGTGTTCATCATTTATCAAGGATGCTACGAATAAAAGTAAAAAAAAACAACAAAAATATTGTGGAACGGGTTTTTTTTGCAACACATCAACTTAAAAAAGGAAAAAAAGAACAATTGCGTCTATAATGTTCCCACTGCTGGGACTCAGGCCTCCTCTCTATGAGAGGGAATAGGCTAATCCACCACGCGGGCACAGTGCGGTTTGGTAGATGTCACATGTCTTCGAATTTTTATTTCATACATATCCGGTTCCACCACGGCGTTTTCCTTCACCGTTCTGAGAGCAGGTGGGATGAAATAAATTATACAAAGTAATGCGCTTGACTGTGCTTAAACCCACGACTTACTTACTGTTCGTAAGTCGAGGCCACCACTACTGGGCCACCGCCGGAACTTATTTCTTCGTGGAAATCTTCGTGTGTTCTTTCTCTTTTGGGGATAAACAGGATAACTCAGATTTCTGAAACTCTGCAGTACATTCCTCTGATATCGAGGAATCTTCCTTTCTACACATCCCAAAATGGTCTTCTTATCCATCCATGAAGATTTCAGTCCCTGAATCAATCACAATGGCATTAAGCTTGCCCAGAAGCCCGAAACGTTGTTAAAAATACAAAAATACCAACAATGTAGCCATCTGTACTTTCATAATGTCATTCTTCAAAATAATGAATTTCACGCTGAAAGCTGATTATATTTATGAAAGAATCGCCTTCGGTGTTTTTGAATTGAGCTCGTTTTTTATAAAGATTTTTCTCCTTGATATCTTTGCGTTTGATATTTTCGCCTTAGTCTCTTTTGTGTACTAGAAAATTAATCGGCCGTGTATTAAATAAGTTGTCAGTTACAGAGATTGTGATTAAACGAGACATAACTTAATTTATTCTAGCTCGTGATTAATTCATAAAATGGATCAAAAATATTATGTTTTAAGATTTTCTCGTGTAGCTCTACGATAAATATCTCTTTTGAGATCTTAATGACGTCATAACTTAAAAGAGTACATATGAGGGTATAGTATACAGAATGTAAACCACCTCATCACGAAGCCGTCAACCAAGCATTCTGTACATCAAACTAAGTAACTTTACGCAAAAATTGTTGCTGGGAAACAATTTTTTTTTGGGGTGAAATATCACGTTTTGTGGTAGGTATATCTCAATGTAACGCACTCAAAACATTGTGCTGATGGATGGATTAAATAGTACGGGGAGGTATTTAAAGTACAAAAAATACAATAAAAACTTGTCTTAAAAAAAAAAGTTGTAATTTTGACCCCCAATAACAACTAGAAGGTTCCCAGGTACGGTGTAGAACAAAAAAATGATCGAAATGACGAGGAGAACAAATGCCTTTCAGCTTCGTTAAGAGCTGTTTTACACCCTTTAGATACTTAAATATTGTTGTGCAAAATATGTTACGTAAAACCGAAGACAAAACCACTTTTGACTATTGTGTCCTGAGTTTTGAGGTTGAAAAGTGTAGAAATTTTTGTAACGAAGTTACGCAGCATAAGACTCGTGAAAATAGTTTTATACCCGTAAAATTCAGACAGCGTTTTAACAAAAACAATATAATTGTAGTGCAGTGATCGATGAAAAAGACTACAATAAAAAAGTGGAACGAACTTAAAATCATTACTAACAAACTTTACAATAATTACTAACATCGTGACTTATTTGGAATTATCTCTATTAAGCAGGGCTCGGCTTCTAATGATAAGCAGATACAGCTGACTATTTGTGTTCCTCTGACCAAAACGACTCATCATCTGCCTAGCCTTTTACCAACTAGTTGGGGACGGTTTCCAGTCTAACCAAAGCAGCTGAATAGCAGTATTTTACATGGAGCGACTGCCTATCTGACCCCCACAATCCAGTAAGGCTGCGGTCAGGGGGGTGAAACTTCCATAAATTGGCGTCAAAAAAATTTTCATACATATAGTGCTGCCATCTGTGTGTTTGAGGACACAAACTTTTCAACTGTTGGACTGTTTTACATCTGTCATAAAGAGAACAGCTATTTTGGACTACTTGTCAGTGAAGTAGATAGCCTAGCGGTGACAGCGGTTGACTTGTGAATAGTAGATCCCAAGTTCGAATCCGAAGTCAAGAATTTAGGCTCGATGTGAATTTCAATTCCATGTGATTGGTGAATCGCGGCACAGCTCGTCTCCGCTCTGCTCTGCTCCGCCTCAGTGGAAACGCAGCCTTAGTACTGGGCAAAACGATACCCCTTAGTAAGACAGACTTTCGGGCCTCTGATGACCTGTAATGACTGTCAAAGAAGTGAGACCCGTCCGCGGACCAACGCTAAAAGATCTCCTCGACCAAAACTATTACATCCGCAATCATACGAGTAACTTCATAACCCTTAAAAAAGATAAAACCGACTCCAAAAACACAAAAAAGTGAAAAATAACTTTAGCTTCAGAAGTCGGTGACCTTTGTTTGATTGATTTACTTCGTTTTTTGTCACCCACTTCTTAAGTTAAAGTTATTATTCACATTTTTGTGTTTTTGGAGTGGGTTTTTTTTGCAAAGAAGTTTTTATTTTTCGCGTTTTAGTGGTTCACTTGTGCTTACCCCTTCACAGCGTAGCGGCGTGATGTTATGTTATGAACTTGTGTAAACAATAAATAGACATGAGATTTCAGCAATCCCAGTCCATTTGCTATCATTTATTGAGGAGTTCCGTTGCCTATCTCCGAAGTTCTGCATCAGATCTTCACCAAATTGAAATGCGACCACTTTAAGAAAGTACTCTTCTAAAAACTACCCAAATCACATCAAGTGTGCCTATAAAATTTAAAGAGTTCTCTCAATTTCTCCAAGATCCCATCATCAGATCCCGACTTGATGATTATGAGACCACCTGGAAAGCATACCCTTTCAAACAAAAAAAGAATAATTCAAATCGCTCCAGCCATCTTCGAGTAATCGGGGAACATACACAAAAAAAAAAAAACAATTTTGAAGTCGGTTTAAAATATACTAAAACTAGCGGATGTCACGCGGTTTCACCCGCGTAGTTCCTGTTCCTGTGTGGGAGTAGGGGAATAAAAATATAGTCTATGTTACTCGCTGATTAACTATCCATTGCTGAAAGAATTTTTCAAATTTGTCCAGTAGTTTTTAAATTAATTGAATTAATCTTTCCTCTTTATAATACATATTAGTATATCTAATAATCTTCTGAGGTCAAGGTCATAGGGACAAGCGAGTTCATTGACACAAACATGACGTGTTCTCACTTAGCACAGTTGTCCAATAGATTACTTACTCGTTAGTAGATTACAAGGCACCGTCGTATGCGCACGTTCCATATTCAAAGAAAAGTTTTGACGTTTTGTATTGAAATTGTTTTGTTTTAATTTTGCAAATGGAGTGGCTTACCACGGAGGACGGTTGGTATTGTGAATAAAATTGTGTTCTTTGTGAGTCCATGGTTTGTCGAGTTTTTATGTGGTTAAGAAAAATCAGTGTCAGTGTGTTGCTATCAAGACCGGTTCCGCTACTATAGCCAAAGCAAAAGTAAATTCAACTAGTATTTCTGATTGCTAGTGATTATTCGTACAGGTAGATTTGAAGCATTGTAACAAATAGCTCTAAGACATAATATGCGACACTCTTTTTCATAGCACATAGGTATTGGTCAGTAGGCCGGCTAGTGCAGAGCATGGTTTGTTTTATTACCAGCCCATACTGTCCCACTGCTGGGCAAACGCCCTTCTCCATTCCTTTCATAGATCACGAGTCTACACTTTTTTTCTAGGTGTCAATACTTTTCACAAGTCAAATAATATAAGCCTTGTTTGCAAACTAACTTGGGCTAAATACATACATTGGAAATCATAACAGGATTAGTATAAATATACTGACCGATAAAGTTGAATCTATAATCTTTATTTACGTAAATATTGATAAAATACATAAATTACTAATCCTCATCACACACATTTATGTCCAGTCCAATTTCACATGAATTCACAGAAAAAGTCCGGTTTTAAAAGGAAAGCTAAAATCTGACAAATCCGGAATCCCTCTTACTTTTTGTCTTTTTTGAGGATATACGAAACGACAATGTTACAGATTTCGGGATTTGGGAACCACCCGTTCAAAACTAACGAAGTGCTTTATATTGTACTCTATATCTGTGGTATGTAGGTTACTTTTCTCAGTTTCTTTTTTAGTGCTATTTCTACGAGGTTTTTGACTGCGGATTCTATGAGAATGAATTGGTATATTTTACATACATCATTACGTATTATAAAACGAAGTCCTCTGCCACGTCGGTCGGTCTGTGTGTTCGCGATAAACTCAAAAACTAGTGCACCAATTTTCATGTTGTTTTCACCAATGGATAGAGTGGTCCTTTATGAAGGTTTTAGTATATAATTTGTACGCGAGTGAAGCCGCGGTCATCAGCTAGTTTGGATTATAATAACAGTACAGACTTAGATAATTTGAATGTAGGCATATTTTTTCACTTTTACCTACAAATACACTCATCATGAACAGCATATTAAATAATAGATAAAGGGTGTAAAACACCTCTTAACGAAGCCAAAAGGCACTAGTTCTCCTCGTCATTACCTGTCAGTCAGCATGCGTCAGTACCTGGGAACCTTCTATTTACGGATATATTGGGGGTCAAAGTTACAACTTTTTGACAAGTTTTTTTTTAAATACAAGTGTTTGTTGCAAGATTTTTACTTTAAATACCTCCAAAAACCCCGTACTATTCAATCCATCCATCAGCACAATGTTTTAAGTGCGGTACATGGAGTTCTACCACAAAACATGATTTATAACTTCAAAAAAAAAGTTGATTCCATGAATAGTTTTTGCGTAAAGTTACTTAGTTTGATGTACAGAATGCTTGGTTAACGGCTTTGTGATAAGGTGGTTTACACCCTGTATGCTGTTCAAAGGCTACAAATCCTTCCAATGATATGTATTTACTGCCTTGTTTCTGTGATAGTCGTAATCGCAACTACTCAACATGTGGTCCTGGGTTCGATTCCCGGTTTGGGCAAATTGTTATTGGGTATTTCCATACAACAGTCCACTGTTGGGTGGATCAATCGCGTTCGGCGCAACTTAACTCGATTACTGGTGATGATTATGAATAACAAATTAATGCAAAGTGCCACCGACCACGTGAATATACGTAGACATTGGAAGTTGGAACCCTACACGATAAGACCCAACCCGTATCGGTTCCAATTTGAATACCTTTTTCAAACCGAAAAAATCCAATCCCAGTTTTAACTCGTTTCTAACCTTTTCGATTTGTAACCTATACTAAAACAATCGATATCGATACCTAGAAGTAGAGATTTTATCTTGCCATAGTGCCTAAAAGTGTTTCCATTTTTCATTTAGCAGAAGAACAAAATAGATCAAGCAAAAGCCTGGGCAAAATAGTACTATTTTTAAACGGAATGCATTTTCTCTTTGCTTTCAGGAAAATACAGAATAGAATCTCTGTCAGCTGCTACTTTCCCCGGAGCATTAAAAGTGAGTATTTTCCGTAAAACACAATAAGACTATTTAGTTTTGTTCCGAAGTTTCATTTAACTACTGCATCTTTCCAAGTTGAAGTGAAATATTTTAAGACTAAAGCCAAAATTGTTGTTTGTTTTCTTCTCTGATCAGTGGTGCAATAAATTGATGTAATATACACTTCTACACTAATATTTTAAAGAGGATTTATTTTTTATTTTTGTAATGAATAAACTTAAAAACTACTGTGCCGATTTCAAAAATTCTTTCACCATTGGAAAGCTACATTCACCTTGAGTAACATAGGCTACATTACATATTAATTCCGGTTCTCCCACGGTAACGAGAACCACGCGGGTGAAACCGCGTCACGTCTGCTAGTATAATTTATATTTCCAGTATAACATAAATAAAATCAAGCAGCAAAAATAGCAGGTCCATCTAGCATTTAACACAAATTATTTGACGCCTTGAACCAACAACAAATTTGCCACGAAAAAATATTTTTGAATTAAATCAAAACAAAAAATGTGCCCAAATAATTTATGTTAGATACAAACGTCACAATCTACCCGAATCTGTGAAACCCCAATCAACCTTGAACTTAATGCATTAGCAATACAGATGAAAATAAATCTGACAAATAAATTATTTGTCAGATTGTAGTATATGTTCGCTCCCTTCCGTATGATCTCCCCTCCCTGCTTGATAACTTGAAGTGATACTTCTGTCTACTTAAAGAGTACTTCATACTACGTTTCTTAATGACACTTGAGGACTCGTAACTAACCAAGACTTGTGCAGCATATTTGTAAACCTTTCTTTCCTAGCGCTGGGCAACTTTTTTTTAAGACAAAGAAAGACCTGTTATAGGTAGAATTTTGTCTTGTGGGTGAATGGCAAAACAATTTGGTGCCAAAATTCAGCTACGCGAACTTAGGTCATCAAGTGCACAGATGTCAGGATACAGGGACAATCAAAAAGTATTTAATCTTATTTTAATGTTCCAGGTGATAAAGGAAGGCTTCTGTCAAGATGAATCAGTGTGTATCGGTACAGAGGTGAACAAGAACCCAGTGGCAGCAGAGGAACTGTTAGAACTATGCGCCGACGCAGCGTTGGATGGAGTGTCGCTTGTAGCAGTTACTACGGACACGGGCGAAGTTGTGTCAGCTGCTTTTAATAAAATACAGGTTGGTTTTCCTGATATTTTTGTATACAGCATGTGAAAAGACTCGTCACGAAGCCGTCAACCAAGCATTCTGTACATCAAACTAAGTAACTTTACCCAAAAATTATTGCTGGGAAACGACTTTTTTGGGGTGTAAAATTATGTTTTGAGGTAGAACTCAATGCAACGCACTCAAAACTCTGTGCTGATGGATGAAAATTGATGTTGAATAATATGGGGTCGTGAAAGTGTTTAAAAATTGGACATTAATAACATGTTTAAAATAAAACCGGTCAAAAACTTGGGGCTATGACCCCCAATATCTCCGCAACTAGAGGGTCCCCAGGTATGGTGTGAAACAACAAAAATAATGATCGCAATGATGGGGAGAAAAAGTGCCTTTCGGCTACGGTAAGAGGTTTTTTACACCCTTTATGTATTACTAAAGTATTGGCCCAGGAGTATCTACTTATTTACGAGTAGCATTATTGGTATGTTTTCGTACTCAAGTTGGTGCTCTATTTTAGGTAATTTATTTTTCATCCCCCCATCTCGGAAAGAGTATTTTTCTCTCTTTGATATCTGAGTGCAAAAGCCGTTTTTATCGTCTTGAGGGTAAAGTAAATTTGAATTTAGAACATCGTGTGCACTAAGCATGTGAATTCAAAACATCATTAAACCTATTTACTTCTACCTCTATGGTGCCGGATTTATCATACAATTTTTATTTTATTTGTTAAGAACTCAAGCTCGGAACCTTCTTGGTGTACATTTTTTAATGGCGCGTGCAAAGCGCGCCATTTTCTTTTCACGTCATATTGTTAACACCATAAGGTTAAAAACAAGGAATCCAACTTGAAAACAAGTGAAAAACCTAAAATGACCACTCATTATCTAGCGACGAGGAAGTTTATTTAAAGCCAACAGAATTAACTGAATTTGTTAATAACGAGCAATTTTTTTTTGCGTTTGTTCATTTCCTCGCTGAGGTGGGATGAAAAGTTACGTGTTGCACTCGAGTGCAAAGATTTTTCACCTCGTGCTCTTTTGATTCCCTCGCTAACGCTCAAGATTCTAAGTTTTGAATCACTCGCTGCGCTCGTGACTCAATTTTAGAATCTTTCGCTTGCTCTGTCATCAAAATTGAGCACGCGGTTAAAAAACAACTTTGCACTCTTGTATAACAAATAACTATTATCATCACTGTTCTCAAATTGATGACCGTGATCACGATGGTGAGGAAAGCGACACGTGTATAAACACGTGCCGCCTTTCGTTCGCCTTTAGCTCAGATTTAACTACGTAATAGGATTTATCCTTTTCTTTCCTTATTTACGGAAAGGAAAAAACAGTATTCAATCGCAATAATAAACAATTCTTGTGCCAAAAAGCCTTACAAAATAAACAAACAGAAACGAAACGAAATGAATGAATAATTACGCAAAGTAGATTATACATAATTTCAGCTTACTTATTGACTTTTTTGTTTTGCACGTTGTTGGGGGTGATCAACTTTAATTAAAGTGCTTGGTTGTTGTTTTCATAGTTTACTCCAGTTTACTCGTGACATGTTGTTACATTTTAAAGAATATAAGTAAGAAAAAGTAAGCGCGTTGTCTGCGCGTCTTGTCGTTATCGGTGTAGGTAGAAGCAAGTCATAAAGATGGCCGTCGCCGGCGCAGGCTGCCCGTCGCGTTCCGTCCGCGACGCATCGACGACATTCAGCATAAACTTGTTCCAGCTCCGTTGCGAACATCCTCCCCCCCCTTGGGGACATGTTCCCCAAGGAGCTCTTGGGAATCTAGTAGAGATAGTTTTGAGACGGGCCTATGAATGACGCCGTTCTCAGTCTTCAAGTCAACCACTCTGCATACGCCGTCAGCTCCGGGGTATAGCTTGATGATGCGGCCCATGAGCCACTTCATAGGTGGCAGCTGATCGTCTAGGATGAGGACCAGGTCGCCAACACGAACATGGTCTTGTGCACGCTGCCACTTGACGCGTTGTTGTAGAGTGGATAAATAGTCCTTTGTCCATCGGGACCAGAAGTGATGTCTCAAGCGCTCAATCAACTGGTATCGGTTGATGCTTGCTTTTTGGATAACGGGTGAAGGTAGTGAGGTTAATGGTCGGCCCACAAGGAAGTGTCCCGGTGTAAGTGCTGACAGATCGGAAGGATCAGCAGACATTGACGTAATAGGCCGTGAATTCATAATTGCCTCAATCTGTGCAAATAAAGTGTATATTTCTTCAAAGGTTAAACTAGAATTACCCGCTATCCGTTTTAGGTGATGTTTAGCTGTTTTGACTCCTGCTTCCCAGATCCCGCCGAAATGCGGTGCGTACGCGGGAGAGAAATTAAAAGTTATACCCTCTTTGCTTGTGAAGGCGCTAACTGAGCGTTCATTTTCCCTGAGAAGTCTGTTCAGTTCGTTACAAGCTCCTACAAAGTTTTTTCCATTGTCACAGTATATGGTGTGAGGTTTACCTCTTCGTGAAATGAATCTACGCAAGCATAAAATGAAGGCATCGCTACTTAGGTCACTCACGACCTCCAAGTGTACAGCTTTCGTGCTGAAACAAATAAATATGCATAAATAGCACTTGGAGGTTTTTGCACCGCGACCCTTTCTATTTATAATTAAAAAGGGTCCTGCAAAATCAGTGCCACAAGTCGCAAATGGTGGAGCAGGAGTTACACGAGATTCTGGTAGATTACCCATTATGGGTTCTAACGGCTTAGCTCTAAATCTCTGACAGCGAACACACTTTCTGACAGTAGTTGCAGCTAACACTTTCCCACCTGTAGGCCAGAATTGTTCACGAATAGTATTTAACAGTTGCTGAGGCCCACAGTGTAGGAGACGAAGATGTTCTTGTTCAAATAAAAGTTTTGAGAAAGTGTGTTTAGGGTCCAGCAGTATGGGATGTCTTTTTTCATAGGGACAGTGAGATGCATTGTCGATCCTTCCACCGACACGCAAGACACCGTGTCGATCCAAAAAGGGGTTCAAAGACAGAACTCGTGATTTAGAATT
Organism: Xestia ashworthii; assembly: GCA_950022955.1. Classification (NCBI taxonomy): domain Eukaryota; kingdom Metazoa; phylum Arthropoda; class Insecta; order Lepidoptera; family Noctuidae; genus Xestia; species Xestia ashworthii. The sequence continues at coordinate 10,369,819 of OX465564.1, forward strand.
TAATTTGTTCAATGTTTCAAGTGAGTGAATTTCCCTTGAAAAGCATTCTCTCTGTGACGCTTTAGCTAGGAGTACCAGTGAGTTATTTAACTCAGAACAGGTAAGTTCACCATTTTGTTTAGTATTCGTTTGTTTTTTAATGTTATTCATAAATCTCAGTATGTAAGCAAATATTCTTTGTAGTTTGTATAGTTTAGAATATTTTTCAAAGGGTATGACGTCACTAGATATAGTTTTAACATTTAAACTTATTTTTATTTCAGGTAAAGTAGAAGGAGTAGACTTAGATTGGGGCCATTCATGTTCAGACTTGGTCAGAAAGAAAGGACCATGCCACCAAAGAGTATTATCATGAAGAAGATGTGGTTGAATGCCCCTGGAAGCCATGTCAGCAGGATTGTGTTCAGAAGGTACATGACGCCATGCAGTTATATCAGTTAATTCTCGAATCTGTTCAATACGATTGCTTACATAAGTTTTAAGAGTCTTAGGTGGAGTGTGTAACCACCCTAGGACTATGGTTGAGTCTGTCCAAAATATTGTGCGTGCAATCTTAATTTGTAAAGAGTGACACACTTTAGAGTATAGTTTTGCACCAAGTAAAGCGCCTAACAATTCCAAACGGGGTATTGTTTCCGATTTCAAAGGTGAAACTTTAGCTTTAGCACATAACAAGTTACAATTAACTTCGCCTGAACCATTAGTTGATTTGAGATAAACACATGCAGCATAGGCATTTTGCGAAGCATCAGTGAAACAGTGAGCCTCTATGTTAATAGGAAAATTGCAGAAAATGTATCTAGGTATCTGAATGTGAGCAAAATGTTGCGTTTCATTATAGAATTCTATCCATGAGCTTTGAATTTCTTTTGGAATTTCATCATCCCAATCCATTTTAAGTAACCAGAGCCTTTGCAGTAAGATTTTATGAAAAATAGTGCAGGCAGATAAGAGACCTAAGGGATCAAATATTTGACAAGAGTTAGACAATATAGAGCGTTTCGTAACCTTAGGAATAGAGTTATGTTTGACTGAGTAGTGTAAAGTATCAGAGCTAGGTGACCATTTCAATCCTAAGACAGAAGATTGTTTATTAAAGTCTTGAGATTGGTCAGTTGTAAGTATGCTATCAAGAATATCAGGAGAATTTGTTCTAAACTTACGCAAAGGGAAGCAGCCTTCAGCAAGTTTGGCAATCACTCCTGCAACTTTAACCTTTAACAGAGATTTTGAGTCTGAACCAGTAGCCAGGTCATCAACATAGAAGTCATGTCTTATAGTATTGGCAACAGCTTCATCGCTACACTCCGCTGCGAGTTGGATAAGACACCTAGTACTCAGATAGGGAGCTGAAGCTGTCCCATAAGTAACAGTATTGAGTTGCAAGGTTTTGAGTGGTTGACTTTCGTCTTCCCTCCAAAGAATAAGCTGTAAATGACGCTGTGATTCATCCACCATCACCTGCCTATACATTTTTTCAATGTCACCTGTCACCACATAGGTATACTGACGGAACCTGAGCAGAATTGCCATTAAATCGTCCTGGACTACTGGTCCAACAAATTGTATATCATTTAGTGACTTACTAGTAGAAGTTTTACAAGAGGCATCAAAGACTACTCTTAAGCGAGTGGTTTCACTGCTATCGCGAATAACTGCATGGTGAGGAATGTAATATCCAAAGCTAGGACGGCTTACTTCAAATAAATGCCCTAATCTTTGATATTCATTAATAAAATCAGTATATTCCTTTTTGATTTTAGATTTATTTAGTTTCTTTTCTAAGTTAAAGAAGCGCCTTTTAGCAATATGATAAGAGTCCCCCAAAGCCTTACTGGGAACCTCACGCAATGGAAGTTTAACACAAAATCTCCCATCACTCAGGCGGACAGTGTTTTCAATAAAATGGTTTTCACAATATTGTTCCTCATTGGAAAACCTAATCTTTTCAGTTGGCAGAGCAGGAATATCTTCAACTTCCCAGAATCTAGCCAGAGAGTCCCTAATTTCCTGAGAAAAGTTCGAATTAGTAGTAGTAGTAGGGCTCACACCAGTAGGGCCTGACATGAGCCAACCCAGTTTAGAATTTATCAAAGTAGGTTTATTTTTCCCTAACTTAATTTGCTTAGAATCTACAATTTCCCAATAAATATCAGCTCCTAGCAGCAAGTCAATTTCAGAAGGCATATAGTAGGTAGGATCTGCTAGTTCTATAGATTTGGGAAGATTCCATTCAGAAGTGTTAACCCTTGAGCTGGGCAACATGCCAGTAATGTCAGGCACTAAAAGACATGAAACATTCGCATGGAATTGGTTAATCCGCGATTTAAGTTTTATGTTACACCTTTTAGTAGTATTAGTTAACTTATTATTTATACCAGCAATTGATATATTAGTATTAGAACAGGGTAAATTCAATTTACTTTGCATTCTTTCTGTAATAAATGAAGACTGGCTTCCATTATCTAGTAATGCTCTCACAATGTGTGTTTCAGAAGATCGGCAATCAATTAATTCCACTTGAGCAGTGCATAAAAGGATCTGCCTAGGCATTGCCACGGAGAGTGATACAGGATTAAACATGGCAATAGTAGATGTCTGCGAGGAACTTGCTTCCTGAGGAACTGATGTTGCAGGAGAATTATTAACAGGTGAGTTTGTCATTTCTTTATCTTTATTGGACTGTGGTTTATGTAGCAGTAAATTGTGTCTTCTGTTGCAGATTTTACAATAACTATGTTTGCAATGAGAGGAGTAATGACCAGGACGCAAACAGTTGTGACAGAGCTTATGCTTATTAACTTCCATAAACCGAGCATCCAAGGACATGTCTTTAAACTTATCACACTTATACAGTAAATGATCTTGTGAACATACAACACAGCCTTTTTTATTAGTGTTTGAAGAAGAAACAAATGATTTAGTTTGTTTATTGTCTTTAGAGTAAGTACGTTTTTCAGTTTTAGTAGCAACATCATTATTGCTGTACTGTAAAGTTTCTAAAACGTCAGCACGATTTCTCAAGAATGTATAGAACTCTTCGATTTTTGGGGAAGCAGCAATAGTATTCCTGTGTTCCTCCCATATGCGACTTGTGGCGCCATCTAGTTTGGACACCATAATATATACAAGTAAAGTATCCCAGCGGGATTCAGGACTGTCTAAGGTAGATAAGGCTTGAACATTTTTAGAATAATAATCTATCATAGTACGAAGTGATTTGTAATTTTCCTTATTTATTGTGTCAAAATTCAAGATAGCTTTTAAATGATTATTAGTAAGTATCCGGTTATTATTAAAGCGTTCAGTTAGTAACTTCCAAGCCAGTTTATAATTGGCAGCAGTAAACTCAATTGACTTGATTATATCAGATGCTCCTTCCTTTAATGAAGAGCGGAGGTAATGAAATTTGTTAATATCTGGAATAGTATCATTGTTGTTGATTAAAGAATCGAAAGTGTCTCGAAATTCCATCCAATTTAAATAATTTCCATCAAAAGAAGGCAGCTGAATCGTAGGCAACTTAATGTTATAGCTACGGCTATCTCGGTTAATATTCTGACAGGTAGATATTGAATTACAGTTCCTATTTTCAGGTATTATGTCATTAGGGGCAAAACTTTCAATTAACAGTTGAGCCATAGCTATGTAAGAACAGAAATCATTTTCAATCGTGTCATTTTCTTCTAACTGATCAGGATCCAAAACCTCAATTTTAGTTTTTAAATCATCAAACTGCACCAACAATTCTTTGAATCTAGATAGTTTTAATTCAATTTCAATGAGTATTTGTTTAGGAACGTTGTCAGCTTCAATGAGTTTTACAGTACTTAAGTATTTAGCAAATATGGTTACTCTAGCCTTTATCGTACCACGTTGTTGAATAAGAGATTTCAATTCAGTCGACATGGTGAACACTTATAGGAACTGAACAGACCGCCAAGAAATTAGCTATGCTGGTATTGATTACCGCAGGTAAAATTAAGAAAATATAGCCAAACCGTAAATGTCGCGCAATGGCTACGACAACAGATCGTGCAGTCAGCGACTCACACACAAGCAAAGCAGGTTACACAGCACTGGATGCAAGCAGCATAGTGATGAGCAGGTAAGTATAGCAGCGCATTTCAACGGGACCCAAGAAGCAGGAAGCACAGCGTCTGAAAAATGCCAGGGTGGTCCCGTAAGCAAAAGAAAGAAAAGGTAGTTGCTAGTAAGGCCGGCAAGTATGTCATTTCATAAGTAAGTACCTCCCTACTAAGCAACTTGTCGTTTAATCTGACTCCATAGAGTGCAAGTTATGTAGATAGGTGGGCAAAGTTGTCGTCTATAGTAGTGCCTACCCAAAGATAAATCATCACTTGCAAGAATAAGAAATAAATAGTAACTAGACAAAGAAAGAAAAATAGTTGTTAGTAATTTGATCTGACTCCAAAATTATCAGTAACTTGAGTTGAGGTACATCAAGGTGCACAGAAATCGGCTGATTATGAATGTCGGACCTGTAGGAAAGCATGGTACTAAAGTTGGTCGTACTTCCCTGTGAACAAACCAAATCACTCACTACACAGGAACAGGGATAGATGGGTCATCAGCAAGCTCACGCAGTCTTCTCGGTCAGTAGGTCATCTTATGGGCTCAGCTCGTTTCCCGGTACCACGCGGTCGCAACTTCAACTTCGAGTTTTCTTCAGTTGATCACGTCGTGGTCTCCAATGTTGGGGGTGATCAACTTTAATTAAAGTGCTTGGTTGTTGTTTTCATAGTTTACTCCAGTTTACTCGTGACATGTTGTTACATTTTAAAGAATATAAGTAAGAAAAAGTAAGCGCGTTGTCTGCGCGTCTTGTCGTTATCGGTGTAGGTAGAAGCAAGTCATAAAGATGGCCGTCGCCGGCGCAGGCTGCCCGTCGCGTTCCGTCCGCGACGCATCGACGACATTCAGCATAAACTTGTTCCAGCTCCGTTGCGAACACACGTAAAACTCGGAACCTCATTATTCAGCGTGTCACTAATTAACAGAAGTAATGAATGCTAAGCGACTACTTTGTTATTATAATTCGTTTCCGTGACTCTTAAGTATCGATGTATAGGTATAGGTACTTTGGTCGTAAACAATACACTTTTAGAAAAAAATACGTAAACCGTGAATACTATGAACAACAATTAGAGAACGTATTTACCTTCTGTCATTTTGACAGACGTGTCAATGGCAGCCACCCAACAGCAAACTTCACTTTAAAGGTAGACGCGCACTTATCCGCACCGAAAGAATCGAATTTTAGAATTACTTGTATGAACTCCTTTATTATAACCTCGCACACTTATCCGCGTCGAGTCGGACGAATAGATGACGTCATACGGATGAAAAAAAATTCTTTCGGCTCGGAAAAGTGTGCGTCCTTACGCCGATGTGGAAAATTCCGTCAATTTTGAAGTGATATGAAAAAGTATGGTGAGATTAGGAGTAAATACAAACTAAATAAACAAATAAAACTGAGAGATTTTATGTTGTGAATATGGTTTAGATATGGCCACAAAAATAAAAAAAAAATGCCCGAGAAAGTTTTTTTTTTCTCTCGGGAGTGTTCTAAATAAATTTAGCCCTCTCAAGTAAAAAAAATCGGAAAACTCGACTCAAGACCAATAGGTTGATTTTTCTGACCACAACGCGTTTGTCAGTGATGCAAACTTGGAAGTAGGGAGTAAAATTAATTTGAAAAGACTGAACCTATTTCATTACCGATAACACCAAGGCACACACAAAGACACAGAAATTAATTGAAGGTTACCACAATGTACCACTGAATAAAAATTAAAACATATAATTTCAGGTAGCAACATCAGACTCATCGGAGAAGCCTTTCTTCGAAATATTTGCTGAAGAACGGTGCACACAGCCATCATCACGAGCTCTCATTGAATGGATGGCAGAAGTCGACGGCAGGTGCAATTTCTTTGAGAAGTAAGGACCACCTTGTAACCTGCCACGAATTATTATCTCCATTGTCAAAATTACGGTCATAGTCAATTAGAGAATTCGATCCTCTAGCAAGCGTCTTTAGGGTTCCCTACAATGGCTTGAGAGGCGCCACGGCGTCCTCACCTTCCGCCTGACGCAGGTCCTCACCGGACACGGATGTTTCGAGAGATTCCTGCATCGAACCGGGCGGGAGGAAACGCCTGGGTGTTGCCACTGCGAGGATCGACCGGAGGACACGGTGGAGCACACGGTGGAGGTCTGCCCTGCGTGGGCGGAGCACCGCCGTGTCCTCGTAGCGGCGATCGGCGGCGGCGACCTCTCGCGTCCGGCCCTGGTTCAATCCATGGTCCGGAGCGAGACGGAATGGGAAGCCGTCACCTCCTTCTGCATAGCAGTCATGCTAGCAAAGGAGGTGATATCGGTGTTTTTAAACAGAAAATTAGTTTATTATAAAACATATGAAAACAGGTATTTATGGCGAATTACCTTTAATTTAAGCCCGACATTTCGACCGGAAAACCCAAATACCCGTTTTCATATGTTTTATAATGTGTTCTGATCGTGAAACTTTAAAAAAGACAATATTAAACAGGGTTGGAACACCGACGCCATTTTTCATGGGTCATTAAAAAAAGAAATCAGCCTTGTAATCAGCCAGCTAGCCTTGAGCCTTTCCAAACATTTTAACCGTGTAGGTATTGCAGTTTTATAAGAACAGTAACTTTTTTTTAAATAACTGATGAAAAAGGGTTTTTCCTACTCCTCCGCTATACTTTCTGATAAATTTCGTTGCGGGATCCAAGACAGTTAAATTCATTCTCTGGGACTTCTTCGAGCTTAAATGTCTTGGCGCTTTTCTGGTAGTCGCCACTGTTGATTCTGCCTTTCAGGAGTTACAGTGGTTTGGGAATTGTGTAGCGGGATTTTCCCAAAAAAAAAAAACTGATGAAATAATTGTAAATGGGGGGGGGGGGGGGCTACTAAAGCTTTTATGCGTCGATATTCCTTCCACCCTGTATTTGTATCTACTAACGTCAGATGACCTCAAGTTTTCTCCCTCTAATTTTCTTCGTCTTGTTAACTTAATACACATGTAGGTAAGTATAAGTACACGACTAAAACGTAAAACTTTGAAGCTCTCAGCAAATTCATCTCCCGTATTACAGCTACCGTAATGCATGAGTCTCATTAATTCCGGTAATCTTGTTTGACATAATGAAACCAGCAAGTTCATCTTATATGCATATTGTGGTTTTATAAAGCCCCAACAGGAGACATGGTTATTTTCTTGTTTTTTAGGCCGTGTCGTGGTTCATTTGTTTTGTCCGTAGGCGACGTCGTTTTACGTAAGTAGGTAAAAAATGGTCCCAGTGATTAATGTTTGCCGAGTTCCCCTGGCGTAAAGGGAGCTAAAAATCACAGTATGAGATCGATTCTTTATTTGAAATAAATTTTCAAAGAATATTTTTTTCAAATGAACTGAAAAGATTGTTTTCAATGAAAAGGCAGAAGGCGGCACTTATGGATTTTCTTTGTTTCCCACTTTTAGAGCCCCCATAACCTCATAAAAGTAACCGCTGGCTTGCCACAGACGATGTCGTGGAGGTGGCGAAGAAATTATCCCAAAAAAACGTAACAGTACAAGAACACGAAGAACATTTTGCAAAGAACTAATAGACCGATAAGCGCTAGGTTTTGAGGTTTCAAAAATATTAAAGTTGTTTGTTTTTCGGATATAGTTTCCGGCGCATTTGCCCAACCTACTATAATATTAATTTGTGTCATTTTAGGTAAATACCTAAAATGACAAAAAAAATAGCTAAAGCAAGAAATAGCTAAAGGTCTCCCTAAGCAAATGCTTAGGGAGACCTTTAGCTATTTGTATTTTCGATCACTATTAGACGAAAAGAAAAATATACTTGATAATTTTACTGTCATTGTATTAATAACTGATATACATAGGCAATAATAGGCATATTGTGTCGTCTCTGTCCACGGAAATCCTTACATTTAACCGGTACCTAACACGTCGACCAACTAGCTCTAAAATAATATTACATTTTTTTACAATCGGGGAAATAGGTGTTACGCGTTTTAGAGTATTGATGATACTCATACTTATATTTTTTTAAATATTTTATTACAAAACCCTGTAAAATCCACAAAAGAAAATACAAGTTTTTAGAGTTTACGTGTTGTTGATTACGGTGGAACAAAACACCATTCATAATTCATAATAGGTATATATGTAGTTTATCAACTATCTGGTGTCCACGACACAAGCCTTGCTTAGTGTGGCACTAGATGGCGCTGTGTGTTAATGTCCAGCGATATTTATTATTTATTTATTTAATTTGTGTCGTTTTTATCCACGCATTATTATAATTAAAATAAAAATGTACCAATTTCTTACTGACCCTATTGTCAGTTTGTACTGGACGAAAATGACACAAACTGGGTTTGCAGGCTATCCTAGGTAAGATAATAATCTTTTTTTTTTTGAAACTTTAAAATAAATTTTACCATTTTTGATTTGAATAAAAATAATCAGCCACGAATCACCGAATTATGGAAAATGCAATAGTCAGATGTGACACAAAATGCAATAATAAACTTCTTATAAACGTGTTGCATCAAAATAGCCCAGCGCTATCGGACTATAACAATCTTGACACGGAATTAACGCTACTATCTACAGTTTTTTATAGCTACTATTACATCATAGTTCTTATGTAAACATGTCACGGCTATCATTCATTCATTGTCAATGCCAAGATACATACAAGTATATATTACGGAGTTCATTGAGGACCCTGGCCCTTATGCCTTCATTAATAAGGTTGAAATGTGATCGACCGTCAGTCAACTTGGTAGAACTTATCTACTGCAAAGTCGATCACGCAAACCTATTTATGATTGTGAGGTACACTGAGGTAGACATTGTGATTGAGTACGCTCTAGCCGCTTGTACCTTCATGAATAGAGGAAGATATGAATATAGTTGTTTATAACAATTATTTTGAGGAAAAACGAAACGCTTACGTTTAGGTTTTCTACAAAGGGTGTAAAACACCTCTTAAAGAAGCCGAAATGCACTTGTTCTCCCCGTCATTGCGATATTTTTTTTTTGTTCTACACCATACCTAGGACTTTCTAGTTACGGAGATATTGGGGGTGGAAGTTTCTACTTTTTATCAAGTTTTTTTTTAATACAATTTTTTATTGTAAGATTTTTACTTTAAACACCTCTACGACCCCCGTACTATTCAATTTATCCATCAGCACAATGTTTTAAGTGCGTTACATTGAGTTCAAGTACAACAAAAATGATTTTTCAAACAAAAGAAAAGACGTTTCCCAGCAATGATTTTTGGGTAAAGTTACTTAGTTTGATGTACAGAATGCTTGGTTCACGGCTTCGTGAACGTAGTAAAGTAGTTGCAGTACAAATTAGCCGACCTAATGTTATGTTTAATTGGAATTGCCCTTCTTAGCATGTCAGTATAATTATGCAATCTGTCTAGTTCTAGAGTAAACATCTCATTCAAATATAGCCAACGTAGGCATGAGTCATAACGAAGACTACCACCATATTATGTTTGATTCACAAATTATTTTGGTAAATGTTTGTATGAACGACGCATGCTCTGCCGGCCCCTTAAGTATTCGGATTCCCTTTTTTTTTCCTAAAATTTTAACTTATTTTTATAAAATTTTTCGAAAACTAGGAAACAAGTTTCAGATCGTTATTATTCTACATTGTTACAAATCCACCACATATCGCTATTATGGAGCAATGTTAGGAGTATTTTGTTTAATAAACGACGAGAAAATACTCAAATATAATATGAACAAACAAACAGAAGTACGTGTCCTTCAGTGATACATATTCTTTAAAGTTCAAATGCCAGAACCATTAATTATCAAGGAAAACGCTAACTATTTCATATAGCTGCAGAATACTAACAAAGAACCTCTAGTCGGATTGCCACTTCAGATCCATTAAGATCTTGCTATTGTCTTTCTAGAAACTATCTCGGAGCTGTGCTAAGAATTTGTTATTTGTTATTAGTAGGTACGAGTCTATTAAAGGAAATTTAAGAACGGATTTGCTGTTAGGCTAGGGCAAGACTTATGGACAAAAAGCCTCTATTTTGGAAGGCAGTTAGAATTCTTCAAGTATAATCCATCTATGCTTCAATAACAGCCTAGTTTTATGCCTATGTTTTATTATTTTCACTAGTTTGTGGAACTAGACTATCGGAGTCCACCTGAAGAGTCATCCAGTCTGTCCAGTTTTCTTTTAAAGGTCGTTTGGTCAATCTATAGCTTGATGTGTGTTCAAAGATACTCTCACTTACATGAAATGATATTTAGGTGCAATTTAGCGTGGCAATTCCATATAAATTGCAGACAGCTTGAACTGGTCTCATGAAACTGATAATGCAAACTTGAGCGGAAAGAATGACGAAGACTTTTTAGAATCTTCCAAAAGCAACAATATAAAAATCATCTATTTGCCACCTTGTACATAAAAACGAGAATTCAAATGGTTGTTTTGATAATAATTAACTTTTTTGTTCCGTTTCAGATACAACGTCGACTGCAGTCTCGAGATAATGTTTCTAGCAACACTTCGAGAACACAGATTAAAAAACCTAGGCACAATTCTATGCAGAACATCCATCGAATTGGGGAAGAAGCTAAAAAACGGCCCAGTTTCCCAAATTACAGTACAAGACCTCGGTCCAAGCTATTCAAATATGGCGGCTAGGAAACCTGTAGCGAAAATACCGAAGATATGCCAAGCGCTGTGGACTGCCGAACCGACTCAGAAGATAGGCAAGGTCCTAAATTTTATCGTGGGGTTAAGGGTGTCTTTCAACGATTTCTATTACAATGGAAAATCATATGCTGAACGATTAGGAGGGGAAGTGTTTGCTGAAGCCGCTGCTATAAGAATTGATTAAATGCAATTTTAGATTCAAAAATCTGTATAATACTTTGAATATTGTTTTAATAATATAGACATAAATAAAGAGAACACTGTCACATTGTTAAATGTTCTTATTAAATATAAATCAATACCAAACATCCAAGATCATTTTACTTTCAAATTAAACGACATTTTAACAAATTGTTTCTAGATTTATTTCAAAAGAACCGTCCTTTTGCCTCTCACAGAGTCAAAACTTTACCTGATAAGAATAATGTTTTTTTTTTTCTAAACATGGCACTAATTAAGCACTGAGTTTTTTTTTATGAATACCCTAAGAGTTAACCTCCATATTACGTTTTATAGGATTTTTTGTGTGAAAGTTTATCATATTTTAAAGTTAAAAAATACTTAACGGATTTTTTTGAAAAAAAAATGAAATGATTACTTGAGTAAAAAAGATACGATATATTCTGAACTTTAGTAATTGCTTGAATTTAGAATTGTCAAAAGTTAGAATTCTTGGCTTTGCTTTCTTTGACGGTTTCTATTTCAATTCTAGTCTGTGGTATAAAAATTGTTGCGTATATAACTACTTAAACTCAAGTCATTACTTTAACTTGACTATAGATTCGGGTATTCTTGGACTTTCCTCGACGTCTTTTGGATATTTTGTCTCGATATAATATATGAAATAAGTTCTTGCTGTAAAGTTGGATCCCGAGAGCAGCGAAGGATTCTAGAATAGAAATCCCGAGCGTGGCAATAATTTGATAAGGCGTAAAAAGCGTGATTTATAAAAAAATAATATTAACATTTTAAGTTTTGACATAATTATGGTTCCACAATGAGTAGCCATTTTGCGGCACAGACTTGGTGGTTACTTCTACTGATACCAGATCATAAGTTTCATATTAGTTTGCTCCAATAGGCGAATCAAGGACACCCGCGTCTTCTGAAATAGAATAAGATTGTTAAACTAAATTATCAATTGGCTCGTCAGAGAAGCTCTGTACGTCATGCACGGCTCACTAAAACAGTTTCAGGGTTCCATATTGGGAAACTCCTCTAGGAACTCAATAAAAAAAGTCCCATGAAAATCCGCCCACTATACAGTTAACTACGTTCCACCTTATTGTCTAATTGTACTCGACTATAATTATGTGCCAAGTACGGGTGCTGGATAAAAATTATCTGTTCGAACGAGGACGTTGTACTATCCCACTATTTATACTTAATTTATTATTATAACGGAGGAGCTCATCATCATCATCATTTCGGCCAAAAGACGTCCACTGCTGGACACAGGCCTCCCCCAAGTGTCGCCACATTGACCGGTCCCGTGCGACTCGCATCCAGCAGATTCCCGCAGCCTTCTCCAGGTCAAAGGAGGTCATGGTTGAATAATATCTACCCTTGCCAAGGTTCAATATGGGTGAGTGACCATTTTTATACTTACACATAACATTTCGAGATTCCTCCGTGCCTCGGAAAGCACGTTAAGCCTTTGGTCCCGGCGGTCATTTTTACATCTTTGACAGTCTAAACAGTTCAGTGGAAAAAAAGTCCGACCAACAGTCTTACCAAGAGGTGTCGTATTACCCATTTACTGGGTTGAGAAGGTCGAATAGGCAGTCGTTCCATGTAGCATTCAGTTGCATCCTGTTGGATTGGAAGCCAAACAACAACAACTAAATTTGGAAAACGCAGTTGACGACTTCCGTGACTGGTCGCTGATGTAAAAATTATCATTTATGTCGAAAACCATAACAATTATTAGGTAATACATATAGAACAAAAATAGATATTTTTGTACTTATCTTCAATTTTATATCAATATTTAAATCCTTGCTATTTTTTGTATCTTATCCTATATCTTTTTTTTTTTTTTTTTTTAGGATGGGAAATCATCAAATGACTTCTCCCACTCTGGGCGGAGCGGGAGGGAGTGTCAGACTCTTACTGACTAAAACCCATCCATGTTCCTTCCTCGCCCTTTACGTTCCGGGGCCGCGGTATCTCTTTCGAACAGTCCCGCAACCCCGGCAGGCTTCGGCCCTTGCGGGCCCCTCTCTGCTGCTGACATCTCTTTGAGGCGCGCGTGGAACACGAACGCGCCGACACGACACGGCCTGTCGTCACTAGACGGACGGACGGCTAGCTAGCCCATAGCTAACCGTCCACAGGCCCGCATCTACGGTGGCCGGTAGCCACCACGTGGCCCCCGACGCCCGGTGCGTCTCCCGCGGCGGCCGGGAAGAGAGGCTCTCTCCCTCTCTCGTTCCGCCACCTCCTTCGCTAGCATGACTGCTTCGCAGAAGGAGGTGACGGCTTCCCATTCCGTCTCGCTCCGGACCATGGACTGAACCAGGGCCGGACGCGAGAGGTCGCCGCCGCCGATCGCCGCTACGAGGACACGGCGGTGCTCCGCCCACGCAGGGCAGACCTCCACCGTGTGCTCCACCGTGTCCTCCGGTCGATCCTCGCAGTGGAGACACCCGGGCGTTTCCTCCCGCCCGATTCGGTGCAGGTACCTCCCGAAACATCCGTGTCCGGTGAGGACCTGCGTCAGGCGGAAGGTGAGGACGCCGTGGCGCCTCTCTAGCCACTCCTCAAAGAGGGGACTTACCGCCACTATCGTGGCGTGCCCTATCTTATCCTATATCTGAAGTGGTGATGCGGTATCTTACATATCTTGTTACTATTTTTATTAGCTTACCTTCTTCGAGGAGCTCCCGTTTCCAAGGTTAAGGTTGCCAAAGGTGGTTCATATTTGACAGTCGTTACGAATAGTCAGTGGCCCGAAAGTCTGGCAACCAGTCTTACCAAGGGGTATCGTATTACCCAATACTATCTGGGTGGTGAAGGATAGGTAGGCAGTCGCTCTATGTAAAATACTAGTATTCAGCAGCTGCATCCGGGTACTCTGGAAGCCGACCCCAATTTGGTTGAAGAAAGGCTAGGCAGATGATGGTTAAAGTCAGTTTGCTGAGGGAGCAATTAGAACTACAATAAAAAGACTGCCATCGCGGACCTTTCAGGGGAAAGGGCCTCTGCAGTGATATTTAGGTACTTTTGTTATATCAAGATTACTGCCACTATTGTCTCAAAGTACCATGAACAGAACAGAAGAAGATGACGATGATGGTGATTCGTTAAGTTGGTTGTAACCTTTTCAACAGATTTTGCTGTCGTATCAACGCAACAGTATCTTTTTTAGTTTCGGATGAGAAATCGTTAAATGACTCCTGCCGCTCTGGGCAGAGCGGAAGGGAGTCTCAGACTTTTACTGACTGCTAAACGCATCCATGTTCCTACTTAGCCCTTTGTGTTCAAGGGCCGCGAATGCCTTTCGAACAGTCCCGCAGCCCCGGTAGGCACCGGCCCTTGCGGACCCCGTCTTTTGCTGACATCTCTCTGAGGCGCGCGTGGAACACGAACGCGCCGTCGACACGGCCTGTCGTCATGAGACGAACGGACGGCGAGCTAGCTCAAAGCTCACCGTCCACGGGCCCGCGCCTACGGTGGCCTAGGACGTGAAGTTCTCTCCCTCTCACGTTCTGCCACCTCCTTCGCTAGCATGACTGCTTCGCAGAAGAAGGTGATGGCTTCCCATTCCATCTCGCTGCGTAACATGGATTGAACCAGGCTGGACGCGGACCTACGGAACGCTTATTTAGTTACCGACTTGCACTTAGCCGTTCAGTGACGTACATACTCGAAATATTTCGAATGGGATGTCGCCCACAATTTATTAATTTAAAAAATAACGCGATCAATTGCCTGTAGCCTTTAAAACAGTTTTAACTGGCGTGTCAACTGGGCCACAAGTCGGCAGTAGGTAAATACGGAACGATATAATTTTGAAAAATACGGAACGATATAATTTTGAAATATAGATAATTTTCTTGCTGACTCAAACTTAGACCTATCATAACTCATGAGATATTGTGTGTTGAGTAGAGATTAGCGTCGACAGTCAAAAGTCCGTCACACATTTTTAGTTACTACTCTTTACGCGCAGACGTGTCTCATTTGATATTTTGTTTTCCGAATAATTTACTATTTTCTCAACATAAAAATGGCGTTGTTTACTACACCAAACGGTAAGTATTTTTTTAATATCCCCACTCAAAAAAGGGCATTTTGCTCATAGATAACAGTGAATAAAACGTTATTTTACTCACTGAGTGAATAAAAACATTTTGAATTTTGAACAATAAAACGTGCCGACAAGAATACAACACTGAAATTCGAACATTGCTTTGATAGATTGACCAAAGGTTTGAGATACTTTCCGACGGAGGAAACTCGGTGTTAAGGGGCCGGCGGAGCGTGCGTCGTTCATACAAACGTAATACAAAAATAATTCACAAACCAAACATGTTCTTAAGGAAGTGTGTATTTATTTCGATTGGATTACATAATATCTAGGTTCCCAAACATATATATTGAATGGAAACTGATTTAAACAAGAGTTATGAGAAAAATAAGTTTTCCATAGAAATTTTAAATTAGTATTAAATCAATTAAAAAATATTAGCAGCTCTTAAAAAAAAATGGTATACTTAAAGTAAATGTTGAAGAATATTTTAATATATTACGTCAAAATGAAGTACAACTTCATAGATATATCGCAGCATGTTTCAAAACCTACAGGGCTATAATCCACCACGCGGACCCAGTGCGGATTGGTAGATGTCACATGTCTTCGAATTTTTGGTTCTAGGACCTGCCGGTTTCCTCACGATGTTTTCCTTCACCGTTTTGAGAGCAGCGGTGATGAAATAAATTACACAAAGTAATGCGCCTGTCTGGGTTCGTAAGTCGGGGCCGCCACCACTGGGCCACCGCTCTGCTCCGCTTTTGTTTCAGGATTAGGTATCTAACATAAAAATTAATTATCACTTGAACCAAAAGTGTGTGCAGAATTTCAGCTCAATCGGTTGGGGGAAACTGGTTTGAAATTCAGTTGCAACATTAGACTAAGGCAAGTTGAATGTGTCTGCTCGCGCCACGAGCCACGCAGTGTAGAAACACATTTATCTATTGTGTCGTGTCGCGCTACCCCCGATAACCCCCACCACCGCTCTGGCGCAAACGGTGGCGAGCAGTCAGCGCCACGACAGAACGCATCATGACACGACACGATCTTCAAATATGTCTCTAACCATACTAAATGTATGAAACCGATATGCTTCTGGTGCACCATGCCACGCCCCAACACGTAAGTGTGTTCCGGCATTACGATGATAATAGTGACACGGTTGTTACTGACGATATTATGCATATTGTGATTGAAATAAAGATTTTCACACAATGCTGACGATAGTGACGATGAAAATTCTGTAGATTTTGATGATGACAGTGATGACGAAATTGTCGATGACAATAATGACGATTGTCGACGATAATGACAAATAATTGACATAATGTAAATAAATAATATTGTAATAACATTTTATTTTTTTGTTTCAGGAAAATACAGAATCGAGAAAATGTCAGCTGCTACTTTTCCTGGTTCTCTGAGAGTGAGTTTTTTTTTACAAAATCTGTGTTCTTTTTCCCGTTTTTTTTTTAAATAATAATATATTTTTGAACATCAAATAAACTACCCTATTTTGTACGTTCCAGGTCCTCAGAGAAGGTTTTATTCCATATGGCAATACATGCATTGGATTAGAGGTGGACAAGGACCCCTTAGCAGCAGAAGAGTTGTTAGAACTGTGCGCAGACGCAGCATTAGACGGCCTCTCTCTGGTTGCAGTCGCTACCGACACGGGAGCAGTTGCCGTAACTGTTTTCGGTAAATTGCAGGTTGGTATTTTTACTTGACCGTACAAATAGGGCAATTAGACCAATACACTGCGCATGTGTCGCCGTCCCCGGAGATTAAAATGATAACCGCAAAAACGCAACTTTTCAGGAAAAATAAAAAACATGTTTTCGTTGATTGCTCCTTAAATACAGGACGTAGACTGATGATTTTTAGCTTTAAAGAAAGGTTTTTTTTTGTATGTTCGGAATGTTTTACTTAAAAGCTTATGAAAGTTTTATGGAATGAAAGAATAAGAAGCCTATAAATTCTTTCACTGAAACCGTCTTTTTGGCATAATTTGATGGATTTTTGTAAAAATATCAACCATCGTCGTTGTGGAGTACGTATTCTATGTTAAAATCGACTATGAATATGAAGCATGAAGTGCACATGAAGACATTCACAAATTTAGTGAAATTTATTTTATTAAGTAATATTTATTAAATGTTTTTGTACTAAGTTGACTATTTTTCTTGCACTCGAAGTGAAAACTACAGTTTGCACCTCGAGACTAAACGCCAACTTAATATACCCTCGCTTTCATTGACTCCTCAAACCACCTCGGGTATATTATGGTTTCGTTTAGTATCTCGCTATAATATAAAATAATATACTTACTATTTTTTTTCAGCCATAACGAAGTTTTAATTTTCTAATGTAAAAAGGAATAAAACCATGAGGTCCACCATAAACTCGAAGAATACCACCTTTTTGTTATTTACATACGCATCGCCGTCCCAGGAGAATAAAATGATAACTGCCATTATCTTAGTATTAGTGTTATGTCATTTTTGGGATCTGTGGGTGGTAATACATCTGCTCAATTTTTCGTGATTTTTATACCGGTAATTGACGAAGTTACAAAGTTTTACAATAGTTTTCAAAAATTTAACACAGGCTTTAATCGACGAGAATAAAGTGTGTAATATTATCGAAATGTTTTCCTACTTGTTAGTATGATAAACAGTCAAAGAATTATGTTCTCGTGAAAAATATTCTACTTGATGAATGATGAAAGCAGTTATCATTTTATTCTCTTTCAAACGGAAACAAATTTTATAAAAAAACCCGTAGAATAAAATGATAAGTAAAGGATGCAATATTTGATTCTTGTCAGGCTGTACGGATAATAAAATGATAATCGACATTAAGCAACTTAGACGATGATTGATTTTGACTAACTTCTTATTTTTCAAATTATCTCTCTATTTTAATAATTGGACGTGTTTCACTAAAACATTTCGAACATACAAAAAATAACCTTTCTTTAAAGCTAAAAAATTATATTATATTAAAATCATCAGTCTACGTCCTGTATTTAAGGAGCAATCAACGAAAACATGTTTTTTTATTTTTTAAGACGGTTCACACTCCACTGGCTGTTTGAGTTTGTCTATGTCACATGAAGAAAATTAAAAAACGAATTACTTTTACTCCCTAGGGAGTAAAGTGGTCACTTTAGTCCCGGTTCATAGGGCTGTATTGGCGTACTTTTAGAGCACGAGAAGTGAAAAAATAATTTTAATCTTTTTTTTTCAACAGCGGTCGAGGAATGTCTTTGGCCTTGAAAATATCGTTCCTCGGCCTTTATGAACTTGGAGGGTAATATTAATGATTTTGATGATTATAGTCCTGTAACTATATACGTCTCACAGTCTTCAATCGACACTGGCCTGCAAAATGCAAAAAACGTGAGAAATTTTGAATTTCGCGGGCTACCCTAACGCTTTCACCTTAAATAATATTAGAGAGATAAGATAGTAACACCTGTCCAAATAATAGAATAAGTTAACCTTGACGTTTCCGATTTTGTTGACGATAATATGACGATAACGCGACGATCACAAGACGATGGAATAACGCGATAACTATATTTGAATGTCAAAACGCGATTAATATTATACAATCTTGTGGTATTTTTACACAAGATAACAAAGAAATAATTTATAATTTCTTAAACAACACATGATGTAATCGTTATCATTATCTATTTGTATACGACCATATTACAGAAAAAACTCTTAAATCTGTCAAAACCCTGATTAAGTTAAAATGCGTTTTCTGCATTAAACATGTTGTGTTGTTTTAGAACGCTTCAGTTGCAATTAACTAGTCCTAGAATTACAATCATGATGTTTTTCAAGGGTTCACAAAAAAAAAACTTTAATATAATAAGTTTCAAAGAAAATGTTAGTTAATGTTAAAATAGTTTTGACTGATTAACAGTTTTGACTGTGGCATGTACATGTTGTAATATCGTAAAATCCAAATCGAATGTGCCGGGATAACGTAAAAGCTACTGCATATATTCAATTTATTTTTTTGCAAAAATGTTCTTAATAGGCGTCTTGAAATGTTAAGCTATATTTTCACGCTTCTTTCTGTCTTTTGGTCTGGTAAAGTTTTATTGAGTTTTTGAACCCGTAAATTGCAGTAGCAGCTGCGAAATCTGAATTTGTGCCCGGTTGATGGCATTATGCCTATTTAATAGGCCATAAATATAACTGTCGAAATTTTGGTCTACTATTAGGTACGCGTTCTCTGCCTCACCTTTCTGAAAACACAGGCCGGTTGTTATTTTAGTTCAACATCCCGCCTAATATCAAGCTTCACTCATTATACAACGTGTAACGTTATATGCGCAAAACCTGAAATAGTCAGTCCGTTAGTCCTGAAATAGTAGTAGTAAAAGACAAAATAAAAGAATTGGATGGACTCACGTAGATCTTAAGTTACTAATTATAATTAGTAACCTTATTATTAGTTACCTTTGTTTAATGTAACGTGTCCAATGATGGAGCGCGATTGTAGTTTTAATTTTTTTTTAATCAAGCAAACAATTAATAAAATGTAAATAAGAGCGCGACCACCACGTCTGCGGTAGAAAACTAATTATAAAAAAACCGGCCAAGAGCGTGTCGGGCCACGCTCACTGTAGGGTTCCGTAGCTTCCCAGACCATTAAAAATACCAACATTTTTCGTCAGCAAAAATAACTTTGTTTTTCATAGTATTTGTATGAAAAACAAAGTTATCATTTGCGTTTTTTTGAAAAAGTGCTATATAACTCAAAAACTATTCAACTCATCAAGTTGAAAATAATTTTCCTAGAAAGTTCATATAAAGGTCTACTTCTGTGATTTTTTTCATATTTTTTAAACTTATGGTTCAAAAGTTAGAGGGGGGGGGGACACATTGTTTTTGACTTTCGGAGCGATTATTTCCTAAAATATTAATATTATCAAAAAATGATTTTAGAAAACCCCTATTCATTTTTAAATACCTATCCAACAATATATCACACGTCAGGGTCAAAATTAAAAAAAAAATCGCTCCCCACTTTACGTCTGGGGGAGGTACCCTAATAAAAATGTTTTTTTTAATTTTTATTTTTGCACTTTGTCGGCATGATTGATATACATATTGGTACCAAATTTCAGCTTTCTGGTGCTAACGGTCACTGAGATTATCCGCGGACAGACAGACAGACAGACATGGCGAAACTATAAGGGTTCCGTTTTTTGCCATTTGGCTACGGAACCCTAAAAACCTGAAATACGAGTAGTTCGATCAGAATCACGGCCAGAATCGATTGAACCACTTTTTAATATAGGTCAGATTTAAAAAAAAAATCTTCACTTAACATTTGGCCGTCTTTTAATAGGTCAAGCCATCCCGTGCGCAAACCCACCAAAATAGGTAAACAAACTAACACAAATTGATGTCGTCCTATTTAAATTTTCTCATACGCGGGATAATAATAGCTCTTGTCAGTAAATCTAATTGCCTTCTTCTTCTTCTTCTTTCAGAAATAAGTCAATTGATTTAAAAATCATTTGGGGTGTCTAAGGTTTTGCGCATTTAACGTTACACGTTGTAGAATGAAAACAATAATTTTAGCAATCTTAAGACTTACTTGAGTAAATATAATATTGCCAATGGATTACCTGATGAAATTAAGTCGAGGTTACCTTTTTTTAAAATTAACGGAACTAACGTGTTTTCCAAACCAAGTGATAACAAAAATATAACCGACTTCCCACAAAAAAGTGAAAAATAACTTTAGCTTCTGAAGTCGGTGACCTTTGTTTGATTGATTTCGTTTTTTTGTCACCGACTTCAGAAGCTAAAGTTATTTTTCACTTTTTTGTGGGAAGTCGGTTATATTTTTTGCAAAAAAGTTTTTATTTTTCACTTTTTAGTGGTTCACAATATGTGCATACCCTTTTACATCGTACCAGCGTGATTTTTTGTTATGAACTGGTGTAAACAATAGACAGACATGAGATTTCAGCAATCCCAGTAAGAGACACATTTGCTACATTTAATGAGGAGTTCCGTTGCCTTTCTCCGAAGTTCTTCATCAGATCTTTACCAAATTTAAATGGGATCACTCCGAGAAACTACTCTTTCAAAAACTACCCAAATCGCTTCTGGTGTGCCTATAAAATTTGAAGAGTTCTCTCTATTTCTCCAGGATCCCATTATCAGGATCCTGACTTGATGATTATGGGACCTTCTGGGAAGTATACCCTTTCAAACAATTAAAAGACAAATTCGGTCCAGTCATCTTCGAGTAATCGGGGAACATTGAATTGAGAACCTCCTCCTTTTTGAAGTCGGTTAGTAACGACGTTATGGTACGTGACTCAAATATCCGGATAGCCTTTAAAAAATTTGGCCGAGAATCGGTAATTTGCTTCTAAGAATTGAAGAGTTCCGTTCCTTTGTCATGGATCCCATAATCAGAACCTAACCAAATTCTCATCAAACTACCCTTGAAGTGCCCTTGCCAATAAAATAAAAAAAAAAAACTTATCCCCAATAAATTGTAGGAACACTCACAGGAACAGGACGTAGTTTAATAATGATACAATATGCGAAACTGTCTTATATTTTACTTGAACTGCACATACAATAATCAATATTAACACAAGGCACAAGGCGTTATTAACTCAAAATCACAACCTATCACATCGAGATCCAAAATCCAAGAGAGCCGCTCAACCGACCAAACGTTTTAATTTCACATTGCCTCTATCATTTTGCGCGGGAAGGAAACGAGTTCTGTGATTGGTTCCCGCCATTTTGCGTCAACCAATCACAGAACGACCATGAATATAATAAAATGGTAAAGTTGCCAGCGTAAAATATTTAAATAAAAGCTGTATTAATACTAATATCGATTTAAATAATCGATTAGCAAAAATTACAAAATAAATATCTACAAACCCTAACAATCGACCGTCCTGACAACGTGTGCGTCCCGCACACGACACCAGGTGGAACCCTAACAATCGGAACGTTGGCAGGTTGCTCGGTTTTACACATTTATTGTTTGAGTATCAAATTACGACAATAGGTATTCACCTGCGGTTAATACAATTTACAAATAACAAATAGTTCTCATACTGATTTACTATATAATATTAATGGAAATTAGGTATAAGTTCAATGAAGTATGTATTAACGCAATAGGTAACAGTTCATTAGGTTGAAGTAATTCATATCTGATTTAAATATTAAACTCAATTACACAAATAAGATTTATTGACTGACAAGGAATCGTAAAGTACAAATCAACTCAATAGATTTATGTAAAGATGTCTACGTACTTATTGAATTACATCCATCAGATTAGTAATATCTTGCTTAAGTTCTATTATTAACTTTCACTTTGAATTTGATCAGAAAACAACGATCGATTTTTGTTCTCTGTCACTTACAATTAAACTTTGCTACAGGGTCCGAACGATCGATTAATCGGTTACCCATCATCGAACTACTAACCCGAACGATCGATTTTTCGGGGCCTAACTGATGCCTATAAGACTATCCTATAGGGTCCGAACGATCGATTAATCGGTTACCCATCATCGAACTACTAACCCGAACGATCGATTTTTCGGGGGCCTAACTGATGCCTACAAGACGATCGATTTTCTTGTGGCATACAGTAGGACATTTGTTAAATCAAGTCACGATCCGATCGATTCTCGTGCCTGATCTGAAACAATGAAAAACATTCATCTGTAGTCAAGTGCCTCTATAACTTAGGGGAATACACTATAGAGCGTGGAAGAATACAACAAGTGGTCAAATTATGGTTCAGTATGGTCCTCGTCGTCAGTGCCACTGGTATCTGAATTATTCAGCTCAAGGGCCGCAACATGTCATTGTATCCACGGCATCATACGGTCTGCTGCCACGGTTGTAGTCCGTTTGTTTTGCATGCTGGCCAAGCCCGGAACCGGTGCCACCTTATATCTGTCCCTACCTGAGCTGATGAGCTTTTTACTTTGTCCGTCATTATTGAAACAAGTCTTGGTTATTTTGACGAGTTCACCTTCGACATAGATGCGGGCTGGCACCCTGTTTCTATCATAATCCTGCTTTTGTCTAACCTGCTCGTTATCAATCTTTTCCTTGACCTCCTCTCGAATAGCGGTAATTTCGCAGTTTTCGCGAGACTCTTTGGTAACTTCGTTAAGAATGGGATTTATTTCGCTACTCATACTAGTGCCAAATAGTACCTCTGACGGCGTCCTACCAGTGGTTTTCTGAAGAGTATTATTCAGACCCCACTGAATTTTCCCTAAATGACTATCCCAATTCTTTTCACCATATCTAACAGTCATCGCTTTCAAAGAGTCGAGGATTGTTCGGTTGTAACGTTCAACCTGGCCATTTGATCTCGGACTGGCTACTGAATTAAGAATATGCTTAATCCCCTTGTCTAGGCAAAATCGATTAAAAGCATGAGATGTAAAACATGAACCACGATCGCTTACAAGACGATCAGGGACTCTAAATGTAAAAAATATATCTTCAAGAACTCTAATTGCATTCAAACTATTAGTATTTCTAACGGGTTTGATAAAACAGAATTTGGTGAAAGCTTCTACGACTACAAGTAAGTAACTATAGCCTCTCTTTGATTTGACAAAAGGCCCGAGGTGGTCGACATGCACCGTATGAAATGGTACTTCAATTTTGGTGATGGGATGAAGCAGACCCTCGCGTGTTTTAGTCTTGTTTTTTGCATAGGCACATTCAATGCATGAACTAACATATTTTTTTACAAACTTCGACATTTTACTGAACCAATAGTGTTTCTTTATTCTTTCAAGAGTCTTTTCCACTCCGAAATGGCCAATATCATCGTGGTTAATCCGGCATACTTGCCACCTCGCGCCTTTTGGTACCACCCAACGAACGTTATTTTTATCATTACCTATACAACGAAACAATTTATTATCCTTGACCACAAAATTATCTTTTATGTATCGAAGTTCCTTCTCATGAAGGCTATCATTTAAAATGCTTTTAATCCTACAGAGTTCGGTGTCTCCAAGCTGAAGCGTATGCAACCAATCCTCACTACTAATCGACAGAACCGAAAATAAATCGATAGGATTCTCTGAGCTCTCGACTGGATTGCGGGACAGCGCATCTACATGGCCCATCTTAACGCCTGCTCTATACTCGACTGAACATTGGAACTCTTGCAGTAAGAGCCACCAGCGTGCTATCCTCGGGATCAGGTCTCGTTTTGAGAACGTAGATCGTAGAGCACTACAATCTGTAATGATCCTAAACGATTTCCCTAGCAGATATACCCTAAATTTTCGCAAAGAGCAGATTACTGCCAGAGTTTCAAGCTCGTACGAATGAAAATTCTTCTCCTCAGGAGAAGTTTGTCGACTGTAGTAAGCTACTGGACGGAAGGCATCATTTCCTTCGGAGCGTTGCATTAATATACCTCCAACACCTAATTTGCTTGCGTCGGTGTGGAGCTCTGTATCTGCTGCGGGATCATATATTGCAAGAATAGGCCTATCAACTAACTTATATTTCAAGACTTCAAAAGCCTCCTCTTGACTATCACCCCATGTCCATGAGGTGTCCTTTTTTAGCAACTTACTAAGAGGCAAGGCAATTCGGGCAAAATCTTGGATGAATTTACGGAAGTAACTAGCCAGACCGAGGAACTGGCGTACGTTATGGACATTCTCAGGTCGTGGAAAATTCATAACACTAATGATTTTTTTATCACCTGGCCTAACCCCATTTGCACTGATTTCGTAACCCAGATAATCGATTTTGTCTCGTAAGAAATCGCATTTGGAAAGGTTCAAAGTGAGATTTGCTTTCTCCAAAACCTGCAATACCTCCTCAAGACGTACTAAACATTCATTAAAGTCTTTACCGAAAATAAGGACGTCGTCTAAATAAGCAGTTGCCTTGTTAAAACGAGCCGACCCTAATATGGAATTCATCATGCGTTGGAATACGGCCGGTGCGTTAGCCAAACCAAACGGCATGCGATTAAACTCGTATTGTCCGTCTGGCGTAACAAACGAGGTAAGGTGTCTGCTCTGTTCCGAAATTGGCACCTGGTAATAACCTGATGTAAGATCGAGCGAAATAAAACAAGCCTGGCCAGTAAGACGTGCTATTTCGTCTTCGATAATGGGCATAGGATAGCGCTCTTTCACCGTGATAGAATTAAGCATACGGTAGTCGATACACATTCGAAACGATCCGTCCTTTTTGCGTACGAGTAGAATTGGACTAGCGTAGCCTGAAATCGACTCCCTAACTATCCCTGCATCCAGCATCTCCTTTACCATTGCCCGTACTTTCTCACGTTCATAATGCGATAACCTATATGGACGATAGACGACAGGGCGTTCACTGTTTAGCTCTATATTCATCTCAGTCGCGTTGGTGCATCCTAGGTCCCGAAGAGAAGTTGCAAAGCAACGATGATATTTTCTGAGCAACCCTAACAACCTTTGTTTTACGTCTTCTGGCACCTTTTCACCGACACGAACAAGATCCTCATTGAAGTCGCCCTCAATCGCCATAGGGATTTCTGGTGGTTCGACAACTACTCTACTAACAACCTCTACTTGCTTTGCACGACATAAAACTAAATTATTTGTGATAATGCAGGAACTTGAACATGGGAACACGGTTATATAGACACGACTATTTTCAGAGCGATACAGACCTCCACAAACAAGGTACTGTTTATTTGGTTTCCCAGCGACAACATTTTTCAAGAAAATGCTACCACATGTGGGCGGTTCAATAACTGCTTTCACTGATGCTGCACCGTAGAGCTCTACCAATTCTGTTGCCCTAATCTTAAGAGAGGACTCTGTATGATCCGGATCTGGATGTGGCATTTCATTGCCAATATCGATAAATTGTAGCTTAGTTACATCCTTATAAACTATGATGTGAGGTTGTTCGGTGAAGGACTGCCCTATAAGCACGGATTTCTCTAACAAATTATCACACACGACCTTGCATGGAACTTGAGCGTTGACGCCATCTACCTCAAAATTAAGTAACAACCCTCCTAGTGACTCTACTATACCGTTTCCAAACCCTTTCAATAATGATGGTACGTGATCGTGGGTCAAGCCTAACTCATTAACTACAGACTCCTTTATAAGCGTGACTTCGCTCCCAAAATCTACAAAGGCTTGCTGTAACGTACCGTTAATTTTTACATCCTTCATAAATTTCGAGTTCGGATTCGAGTCGCGTCCTTGACTGGCTACATCGATACGCATGGCTTTTGGAATATTGCCACTGGGTTTTACGCCGTTACTTTGTATCTGCGCGTTACAGTTTTCAACTGTATGTCCTATTTTGTTGCATTTCGTGCATTTTAAAAGCGGTTTAGGACAGTGTAAAAAGCTGTGACCCCTTTCTTTACAATTATAACACCCAAGAAATGAACCTGACTTAGCACCCGACCTTTGAACGGGCTGACCATTAGGGGTACTAGAGTGACCGGTTTTGTTCTTGTTATGGCTTCGATCAAAATACTGAGAATCTCTGCTGCTCATCAAAAATTGCAAGAGCTGATCGGGGTGGGAGGACCGTAAAGCTAGAGCACCTGATTTGAGGGTTCTATCACTGATCCCATGAATGATGCAATCAACCGCACGTTTCTCAACAATGTCACACTGGTTAAGTAAAGCCAGTTTTTCATAAAAATAAACCTCTATAGGTTCATTATACCTACTCCTTCTTTTAAGCATTTCCTCCAAGGCCTGACCGTAATTTTGTTCGCAAGGGAAGGCGTTTATTAGTTTCTCTTGCCATTCTTACCAGTTAAACAAAACCGAGTTTAAACCTTCATACCATGTTTTGGCGAGGCCTTGAAGTTTTTGCATAGCGAAGTGAGCGATAGTTTTGTCATCCCAACCGTAGATACTAGCACACTCATTGACCTTTTTGAGCCATACATCAATTCGTTGGTTCTTCATAGAAGGATCAAAATTAGGCAGTATGTTCATGTGATCATTCTTTTGAAAAGATCGTGTGTCTCGGGCGGGTTGAGATGCCAGACTATCTTTCAAGCATTTGAAAACATCAACAATATATTTTTTAGATACAGATGGGCTACGTGACCTTTTAGAATGTCCCGCGACGTCACGATGCTCAGCATGTGAGCCGTCACCGTCGTGCTGGTTGGCCTCCGCTCGTCGCCGTTGATGGTCGAGTGTCCCGCTGCGATGACTGCGACTGCGGTTGCTTCGCTGGGTGGCGTGTCGCGATGACGTGCGCCGCCCGCTGCGTCGGCTGCGGCTGCGGTTGCTCCGCTGGGTGGCGTGTCGAAGACGCTCCCGTTCTTGTAGCAGCTGCCTCTCTAGGAGCTTGACTCGCTCGTGACTCGTATCCAGTTCTTCATCCCGGTTGCGACGTGGGCTGCGGGTTTGCAACCGACTACGACTATGATCTCTCACCCGGCTCCTACTTCGATGCTCCATTGGGTAGGGCGTCTCAAGTCGTCGATGGCTGGATTCCATGCTTGGGCGTCTGGATATCCCATCCATGATGCAAGAGCTCGAAAGAAAAACAAAAACAATCTTAGCTTTTGTGTAAGCGATTTAAGCTTGCCTATTTCTACCGTGAAACTATTACTCTGTATGCGTATGCAATTCAAAGCTGACAATTGACACGACACCCAACTGATACTAGATTATAACCACATTCCGTCAACTAGGTACCATAATAATATCTCGAAAATGGGGCGGTAAAATGTTGCTCCCTTTTTAATATGTCTGAACACACTATTAAAGTTTGTTTTAAATCATTCACGTTTCCAAAAGAAAACAACATAAAATGTATAAAATCTGGAATGTCATATTAAACAAAGAACTATAATTCGAATGTTCGTGTTTTATCGAAATAGTGGGTACTTTTATATGGATAATAATCGATAAAACTACGATATCATTTAGCTAAAATAGCAAGCGATCTTACTAAGATGTTTAAAAGTATGTCGTAAAAAATGATTCACACTACTGAATGCAAGAAGAACAGTGTAGCACAATACAGTAAATCACATAATATCATTGCCTTTACTTGGTAACAGATCGGTATATAGCGCAAAGTTATTGTGGGTAAGTTCACAGCCATGATTATGAAAAACAATTATATAAAACCGTAGAATGCTTTATCTTTGCCATATAATTATTAAGCAGACTGACTTTAAATATCTACTTACAACTATTAATAATTAATAATAAAATGTCATGTTACCAAGCAGTGGTTATTGACAAAGAAGTGAAGATAATGGGCGTGTACTTACGTTGCTATCCCACTTCTGAAAGGAAACACTCACAGGAACAGGACGTAGTTTAATAATGATACAATATGCGAAACTGTCTTATATTTTACTTGAACTGCACATACAATAATCAATATTAACACAAGGCACAAGGCGTTATTAACTCAAAATCACAACCTATCACATCGAGATCCAAAATCCAAGAGAGCCGCTCAACCGACCAAACGTTTTAATTTCACGTTGCCTCTATCATTTTGCGCGGGAAGGAAACGAGTTCTGTGATTGGTTCCCGCCATTTTGCGTCAACCAATCACAGAACGACCATGAATATAATAAAATGGTAAAGTTGCCAGCGTAAAATATTTAAATAAAAGCTGTATTAATACTAATATCGATTTAAATAATCGATTAGCAAAAATTACAATATAAATATCTACAAACCCTAACAAAATGGAACTTAATACACCTAACTGTCGAAATCTGGGAATATTGTACACATCTGCATACCCCCTCAGAGCATACAGGCGTGATGTTACGTCATGATGTTGTATAAACAATAAACATTCAAGCGATTGCAGCAGTTACTGCATATTTGTCGTGTATATTTGAAGAGTTCCATTGTATATCTCCGAAGATCCGGATCAGATCTTCAGCAAATTAAAATATAACCACACAGGAAGCACCAGCTTTCAAATTAAAAAAGAATCATCAAAATCGGTTCACCCAGTCGAAATACTGAGGTAACAAACGCTGTCGAAATCTGGTTGTATTGTACACATCTGCGTCCCCCCTCAGAGCATACAGGCGTGATATTACGTCATGATGTTGTATAAACAATAAACCTACAAGCGATAATAGCAATCACTGCAGATTTGCCGTACATTTTTGAAGAGTTCCATTGTATATCTCCGAAGACCAGCATCAGATCTTTAGCAAATTAAAATGGGACTACATGGGAAGCACCAGCTTTCAAATAAAAAAAGAATCATCAAAATCGGTTCACGCAGTCGAAAGTTATGAGGTAACAAACACAAAAAAAAAAAAAAAAAAAAAAAAAGAACATACAGACGAATTGATAACCTCCTCTTTTTGGAAGTCGGTTGAAAATAGAATGAAATTAAAAAGCATAAGAGCCCAGAATCTGTTGGGTTGTCTATCTTTTTGTCCATACTACAGTTTTGTAAGGTAGATAGGTTGATGGTATATAATAACTTACTAGCTGTTTCCCGCGAAATTTTGACCTGTATGATTGTGTGAGACAAAAAAATAGCCTGCGACCTATTTGCCCAGACCCACCAAACATCCACGAAAACTTTCTTAAAAATCGGTCAAACCGTTTTGGAGCAGTTCGATAACAAACACTGTGATACGAGATTTTTATATATTAGAAACACTGAGCTGTTTTTTTATCTTAATATATATGTATAAATTACGTGTCACGTTGTTTGTCCGCGATGGACTTCTAAACTACTTAACCGATTTTAATCAATTTGTACAACGTGTGCAGTTTGATCCAACTTGAAAGATTGGATAGCTTACATCACAATTTATGAGACGCAGACGAAGTTGCGCAGGTCAGCTAGTTAATATATAAATCAAAAAAAATACTATTAGATTAGTTACAACAAGCACGATGGTATAACGTTATCTAATAAATAGTTAACGTAATGTTAACAGGCAAGCCATTCCTTATGACTATGTATTTTTATTAAATTAAAAATATTTTTCACTTTTTAAATAGAGGGGGCTAGAAATACCACAGATTGAAGAGGAGTTACATCCATAGAAGTAACAGTTTCACTCGCGGCACGTCTTTAACGTTTTATGCATGTTAACTTCAGAGCAAAATATTAATAATAGTCAACATAAATATGGTGAATAAACAAAGGGCTTGCTTCGACAGTTTTGTAACATATCGATCTAAGTCTGCAATTTTTTTTAACCAGTCATAGGAGTCCTAGAAAAGTATACGATTCGGCCGTCTATCTTCGGAAACACGAGATCTAATATTACTCCCCTGTTCTTTTGCATCGATGGTACGTACGTCTTCTCGATGTAATAGAATTATTTGACCATTTAGTTTTCGTGGAGTACTAAATTGTGAAATCATTCTATGAGGGTATTCATCATCATCATATGCCTTACCTTTACCTAACTATGTTGTCAGTCTAACCGGATGCAGCTGAATACCAGTATTTTACATGGAGCGACTGCCTATCTGACCTCCACAACCCAGTTAGTACTGGGTAATACGATTCCCCTTGGTAAGACTGGTTGTCGTACTTTCAGGCCACTGACTATCCGTAACGACTGTCAAAGATCTACAAATGACAGCCGAGACCAACTGTTTAACGTGCTTTATCCGAGGGTACTATGTACTTGAAATAAAACCACAGAATTTTTAAATAAGCCACTGATTCCTCAAAGCTCGCACGCGGACTATAGTTATGGTTTTTCATATATTTCAGGTAAAGCCAGACCCCAATTCTTCGGAAAAGTCTTTTTTCGAGATATTTAGCGAGGAGCGTTGCAAGCGGCCACCGTCCAAAGCTATGGTTGAATTTATGGTTGAACTTGATGCAAAGTGCAATTATTTCGAGAGGTAAGAAATATCTTAATGTATGCTACAAGACGCCTTAAAGAGAACACAGTTGTAGTTCAAAAGGTTTAGGTTGAAGTACATATCTAGGACCCTAGGGCGCTTTGTGTCAGAATTCGGAAGTAGCGTAGCTTGAGCCGAGCAACACCATGCATACCAGGTCACCCAGTACCTATGCACAGTTCCAAGCGAAGCACGTTACTTTTCTGTGAGGGTGCTCTACTTCAGTAACTTTCTCTTGTCCTACAAATTAATAATTTTACGCCTTCATGGCGTTTTTAATAATTTACAATAATCATTATTTATCTGTTTTATAAGGTACGGTATCGATTGCTTATGCGAATTAATATTCCTTGGAACCCTACCTGAACACAGAAGTAATGGTCTCGCCAAGCTGCTTATCGAAACAGCCGTGGACCGGGCAAAGAAATTCAAAGATGGTACAATTGACGTTTCCCCACTGACAATTGCGGATCTAGGACCAAACTACGCATTTATGAAGCCAAGGAAACCAGTCACGAAGAAACCTCAATTATGTACCGCGCTGTGGTCGGCAAATGGTTCTAAATCAATTGGAAAAAGTTTAGGTTTTACCGTTCTTGAAGTTTTTTCTTATGGAGATTTAATTTACAATGGAAAATCTTGTAATGAGAGAATTGGTGCTGAGACCACTTGTGAAGGGGCTGCGTTGAAGATATAAAAATAAAATTTTGTTGGGAGAAGAAGAAAGAGATGGTTAAGCCCGCCCTTCTTTATTATTTGTTTAATTTTTAGGGTTACGTATTTGTTCATTCTTTTCACAAAAAAAATGTTTTGTTTGTACTGTTGTATTTATTATAAAACTTAAATATACAATAATTATGTTTCATTTAATAGAGACTGTAACCTTCACTTTTTCCAAACCTCAAATAACTGAGCTCTCAGATTGTCAAAACTTACAGAATTTTCAGGACTGATAAGTCTGAATCTATTAATTCATACTATTATCATGTCATTACATCCAGTTCCGTCTCCTTTAAGCATTAAATTAAAAGTCATATTTTTATTATAAATATTACAAAAAAAAAAAAAAAAAAACAAAATACAAAATTTAAAGTTTAGGAGCTGCTCAAATGTAAAGCAGCTCTTAAAATTTTGAGATAAAAAGTAAATAGGTTATCATCATCTTCCTAGTATTTTTAACCGACTTCCAAAAAGGAGGAGGTTCTCTATTCGACTGTATGTATTTTTTTTTTTTTTTTTTTTATGTATGTTCACCGATTACTCGAAGACGCCTAAACCGATTTGAAAAATTATTTTTTTGTTTGAAAGGGTATACTCCCAAGTTGGTCCCATAGTCGCCAAGTTGGGATCTGATGATGGAATCTTGGCGAAATCGAGGGAACTCTTCAAATTTTATAGGATAACGTACAGCAATTTTGGTATTTTCTACAACAAGTGAAGCATTTGCGTTTGATAAGAACCATTCTACCATCAGATCTGATGATGAAGCCAAGAGTCACGGAACTCCATAATGAGACAATGTGTCCTAGTCGTGTTTGGGCTTGTTGTAATTGTAACGGTATGCACTTTCCATGTGAACCACTAAAAAGTGAAAAATAAAAACTTTTTTGCAAAAAATAAAACCGACTTCAAAAAGAAAAAGTGAAAAATAACTTTAGCTTCTGAAGTCGGTGACAAAAAAATTAAATCAATCATACAAACGTCACCGACTTCAGAAGCTAAAGTTATTTTTCACTTTTTCTTTTTGAAGTCGGTTTTATTTTCCCTACTATGTTGGGATTGCTTTCCAGTCTTACCAGATGCAGCTGAATACCAATATGTTACATGGAGTGACTGCCGATCTGACCTCCACAACCCAGATAGTTATAGGTTAATACGATACCCGACTATCATGATCTTCAAATGACGGCGACCAACGTGCAACTGCTTAGCGTGTTTTCCAAGGCACGGAGAAAACACTGTATATAATTAATCCCTTCACGGACTGGCCTTTAGCAAGCGTTACTTAACCATGAAAATGAACCCGTGCCGCACATTTAGCCACGACCATCCCTGAGTAGGTAAGTTTACAAGACGATGAATACGATAGGTTAGATACCGCATCACCACATCATAAATAGGATAAGGTAGGAACAAATACAAGGATTCTCAAACACTGATAAAGCGTAATCAGTGATTTAAATAAATGATAAACTTGAGGATAAGTACAAACTACTGTGTAACTGTTGTTATGGTTTTCGTCATAAATTACTATTTTTACATCAGCGACCCGTCACAGAAGTCATCATCCGTTTTTTATAAAGCATTGATAAAATTAAATGTCTAACGCATGCCGCACTGTCCAGCCGTTCGGTTTGGCCTTGGTGGATGAGCCGCAGG
Source organism: Xestia ashworthii (assembly GCA_950022955.1). Classification (NCBI taxonomy): domain Eukaryota; kingdom Metazoa; phylum Arthropoda; class Insecta; order Lepidoptera; family Noctuidae; genus Xestia; species Xestia ashworthii. The sequence goes on from OX465564.1 coordinate 10,403,131, forward strand.
AACGGCTATCCACGACTTTCACGACCCATCTAGCTCAGCCCGAATCATCCTGCAACCAATCGCGTCAGCAAGTGAGTCGTCCTCCTTGACGCTCCTCCATCTTCTTCCGCGAGATGATGTCCTCGCAGAATGCTACTGCCTGCCTTACCCCGCTGCTGCAAGCCATGGCTTTAACCGTGGCCACACTCAAGCAGAACAATGCTCAAAGGGGGTATGGAAGGTCGTCTCCTCGCAGCATGACACACAGGAGTAGAAATAACAAAATGAGAAGTGAACGGAAAAGTTTGCAAATGCGCTGGCTATTGTGTGGGTATTTAGATAAGTACGGCAAAAACATTGTGTTTAAAATCCGCTATTAATACTATTGTGCAGTCGACAAATATATTTTTACCGTGAACAAGCTAGTGAGATACAGGTATGAGAGTTTGTACATCATATAATTGAGACATTAAGTGCGACCATGTCCAACTTCCGTTGCGATTCTATCAGATACTGCCGTAGACGTCTTCTGAATGTGTGAATGGTGCTGATAATTCTAATTGGTGGTGGCAGGTTATTCCATATTTTGGAAGCCGCATAGCGAAAACTACCCCTGAAAGCTGCTGTATATAGATGGTTAATGGGAACCTTATTTTGCATAGATGCGTTCAAATTACTTTGATAAATGCTTTGTATAGATTTGACACTAAGCTTATCACAGCGATTTCAATAATAACAGACCTTAATCAATGACATAATATTATTTTTATTTTCCTTCATAATTATGAAGTAGGATGGCGGAGTGGCACATCTAAGCTGACTTTTTCCCATGTTGTTGATATGAGGGAGAAGTGTGGGAGAATCAAGTTCAAGGGCTCCTATTATTACTTCTTTTTCTCTTGGACTCTTTCATAATGCATACTGGTTTACGCTTTTTTTACGTCATACCCCGTAATGAAAGCAATCTTGACAATATGGTAGGCTTCTTTCATCAACCTGTCGGCCCTCAAACTTACAGCAACTATACTCGTAAGTATAGTTGCTGCCAGTTAAGATCACTGTATCGGTCACTGACCCACCTACATTTACTAAAATTGAAACTCTGATACAACTGCTACTACCACAAAACTATACTTGTCACTTGCGGAATATCTTTCTCTTCATCAAGGAAGATATCCCGTAAGTGACAATATAGGTTTGCTAATACCACTTTCATTACTACTTCTTTCATTTTGCTACTACTACTTTGTTGATTGCTTTGAACTTTGAAATCCAAAATTAAGCCTGTCCAAGTCTTTGAATCGTCATAATATTGTGATACTAGCTGTTGCCCGCGACTTCCTCCGCGTAAACCACCCTTGTCACTTAGGGGTATAAAAGTAGCCTTCGACTTGTTCACTGACCTAAAAAAAATATTAAATCGGTGAAGTCGTTTCGGAGGACTTCGATAACAAACAATGTGACACGAGATTTTATGTATTAGATAGCTTTGTCTGCGGCTTTGCTCGCGTTGAAATCGGGGTAATTTTAATAAAAAAATGAGGGAATTTCATTGCGCAAAACAAAGAGTAAGTAAAATTCAAGATCCAGCAGACTTTTAAAGATATACATATCTAGGTTGCTCATAAATTAGTTGGTTTCAAAGCAGAACAGAGGAACTTTGCAGAAGTATTGTGTAAAATCTTAGTTATTGTCTAGGATGGAATTACTATGACCGGTAAATTACATAACGATACGTAGCTACGAAGATAAACAAAAATTAAAGAAATATTAGATTTGTTTTCAGTGAAAACCATGAAAACGACACCCATGACGGAAATTTAAAAAAAAAACCCTAGACGACATCTTGGATTTTCATTTTGACCTCATTTTCAATATCAGCGACCCCAAAAAACATGAAAACGACACACATGACGAAAAATTTACTTCAATGCCATTTCGATTTTCATTTCGATCTCTTTTTTTGTAATCAGCGACCTCGAAAACCATGTAAACGACACCCGAGATGGAAAAGCAAATACTTTTCCTCGGCGCTATCTTGTATTTATCTATAGGAGTACTCTTGTGAGGTTTCGAATGAAATAGTCTTACCAATTTTGTTTCCCCTTACAAACTTTTGAGGCCCGTTTCACCCCTTGGAGGGTGAATTTTGAAAAATTCTTTCTTAGTGCACCCTTATACTACATAAGAAACTTACTTGCCAAATTTGGAATCTGTAGACCCAGCGGTTTGGGCTGTGTGTTGATTTTTAGACTTTGTCACCCCATTTACCCCTCTTAGGGGTTGAATTTTGAAAAACCTGAAACCCGTTTCTACTCATTTATCAATAGGAGTACTCTTGTGAGGTTTCGAATGAAATAGTCTAACCAATCTTGTTTCCCCTTACAAACTTTGGAGGCCTGTTTCACCCCTTTGGAGGGTGAATTTTGAAAAATCCTTTCTTAGTGCACCCCTAGACTATAAAAGGAACCTACTTGCCAAATTTGGAATCTATAGACCCAGCGGTTTGGGCTGTGCGTTGATTTTTAGACTTTGTCTCCCCATTTAAGCCTCTTAGGGGTTGAATTTTGAAAAAAACTGAAAACCATTTCTTCTCATTTATCAATAGGAGTACTCTTGTGAAGTTTCGAATAAAATAGTCTAACAAATCCTGTTTCCCAATACAAACTTTGGGGGCCCGTTTCACCCCCTTAGAGAGTGAATTTTGAAAAATCGTTTCTTAGTGCACCCCTAGCCTACATAAGGAACCTTCATGCCAAATTTGGAATCTGTAGACCCAGCGGTTTGGGCTGTGCGTTGATGGTCAGTGAGTGAGTCAGTCAGTCACTTTCTTCTTTAATATGTTTAGGTTAAACATTCTTTCTAATGAAAAACGAAACATTGTTCATTTGTTTATGTTCGTACGAAGAGATATTAGGGAAAGGGCAATGACCGTTATTGCAAACTTAACTGGCAGCTATTGTACGATGCTCAGTTGTCGCTTGTTGCGACCACTACAGGCAGTTACTTTATTTTACTAAATTTAAAAACGAAGTTACTATACAAACCCACAGGGAAAATTGTTGGGCTCATAATAGTACAATTACGTATTTCCAGAGATACGGTCGAGTTATAAAACTCGACTGTTTCCATTGAACACGTATTTAAGACCCAGATCAGTGTCATCGGTATTTTAAGTTGAATATCCTATTATACCTCTAACCATGAATTTGGTAATAGTCATTAAAATGAAACACAATTAAAGTATGTGCAAGCTTTATTAGACAAACAATACATTTTTTTTTGTAAAGACAAACAATTACTTATCGCTAAAATTAAACAAATAAACAAGAAAGGTGGGCTTAAAACAATCATCATCATCAAATCTCTTTGTTCTTCGTCAAAGTTAATTGTAATGTTAAATCTTCAACGCAGCTCCTTCACAAGTGGTTTCAGCACCAATTCTCTCAGAACAAGATTTTCCATTGTAAATTAAATCTCCAAAAGAGTAAACTTCAATAACGGTAAAACCTAAACTTTTTCCAACTGCCTTAGAACCAAGAGCCGACCACAACGCGGTACATAATTGAGGCGGCTTCGTGACTGGTTTCCTTGGCTTCATAAACGCGTAGTTTGGTCCTAGATCCGCAATAGTCAGTGGTGGAATTGTACCGTCTTTGAATTTCTTTGACAGGTCCACGGCTGTTTTAACAAGCAGCTTGGCGAGACCTTTCTGTCTGTGTTCAGGTAGGGTTCCGAGGAACATTACTTCGCATAAACAATCGATGCCGTACCTGAGGAAAAGATAAATTATTATTATTGTAAATGTTCTAAAACGTCATGAAGGCGTCAAATTACTAATTTGTAGGACAAGAGAACTATCGAAGTAAACCAACACATACAGAAAAAGGTTTCGCTTGGAGCTCTGCATGCTAGATGACAAGGTATTCATAATGTTTCATAGTTCAAGCTACTCCCTTATTCTGACACCAAGCGATGGTCTAGCTATGTAGTTGGGACCTTCGTTTGTTGTCAGAATTAAGTCTGGGACCTTCGCTATACCAAATGCTTTTGAATTACAACTGTGTTCCCTTTAATATACATTTATTACCTCTCGAAATAATTGCACTTAGCATCAAGTTCGACCATAAATTCCATCATGGCTTTGGATGATGGCCGCTTACAGCGCTCCTCGGTGAATATCTCGAAAAATGACTTTTCCGTAGAATTGGGGTCTGGTTTTACCTGAAATGTATAAAAACAAAATTATGTTAAAGGATTTTATGTATGTCATCGGAAACATCACCGCCTTCTGGCATCTGCTAGGATGCAGAGTGAGGGTATTGTCATTTTAGTGGCAAAACTAAATGTCGTATAATCATGTCTTGTAATAACACCTAACTTTATGCAATTTCAAACTTTTAGGTATTCATTATTTATTCTATTTTTGTTTTCGGTACTGTAGTATAATTGTGCAAAAATAATATTATTATTGGCTATTGAAAATAATTCATATGAATATTTTTTTCGGTGGCTGCCGTACAATAATCCCTAAAATCATTTATTTTAATTAATTTATACACGTCTTGTCTCCAAGTGCGAGTGTGGTATGAAGTTTTTGCTGTCTTTATGAATGAAGACAAGAACTCTGTCTGAGTACCTTTCCATTCATTAAATTATAATGTCATCATTTTTTTAAATTGTTTTCACATTTGACAAAGTCATTGTTTGGCTTGTCAAGACTATCAACATGCCATGTACACAGCATTCAGTGACATCATCAACATTATCAAAGTTACGCCGTAATAACGATTACTTATTAAAGGGCTTTAGAAAATTACTTATTGTTATCTTGATACACGAGAATAACATAATATTAATCGCGTTTGTCGTTCAAACAAAGTTATCGCGTCAATCCATCGTCATGTGATCGTCACGTTATCGTCATGTATCGTCATCAAAATCTAAAACATTAAGGATTTAAAGTTATTCAATTATTTAAACAGGTGTTACTACAATCTTTTGCTAATATTATTTATAGAAATTCGCGCAGTCATTTTAACGTGATTTAGTATGAGACAGATAAACGTTCATTCTGTTTGTTTGGTTTTGCGTTTCAATGATTTTATCTTATTATTTCTTACGTTCGTCACCTACGAGTATTATTTGCCAATCACAAAAAATAGTTTGCTGTGGTAAAACTAAAAATATTAGTCTGTCAGATAGATGGCATTGAGGCTGACATTCAAGGATGTGCCGAGCATATAATCGACCTCATACCTTTGTAAACTTATGACTGAATTGAGTCAATTTGTCTTTATAATAGTTCTAGTTTCAACCATAACAATTTTTTTTTCTTTTTAGGATATATGTAAAAAGCCTGGAAACGACAACCTTTTTGCTATTATAATTCGGGGTGCATATACAAGATTCCTGCATGTGTACAGGGTGCAACCCCATCATGAAGTCGTCAACCAATTCTGCATCATTCGGCATTCTGTACATCAAACTAAGTAACTTCACGTAACTTTATGGCTGGGAAATGACTTTTTTTCTGGGGTGATAAATAACGTTTTGCGGTAGCACGCACTCAAAACATTGTGCTGATAGTAAAAACTAGAATTTGAAAAAAAAACTTGTCAAAAAGTTGGAATTTTGACCCCCAAGATCTTCTAAGGTTCCCAGGTACGGTGTAGAACAAAAAAATATCGCAATGACGAGGAAAACGAGTGTCTTTCTGCTTGTTTAGAGGTTTTTTAAGCCCTATAAGGTTAAATTAAATAAAACAAACCTGCAATTTACTGAATACAGTCGAGACCACTTCTCCGGTGTCGGTAGCGACTGCAACCACAGAGAGGCCGTCTAATGCTGCGTCTGCACACAGTTCTAACAACTCTTCAGCTGCCAAGGGATCCTTGTCCACCTCTAACCCAATACATGCTGCTTCATATGGAATAAAAGCTTCTCTGAGAACCTGAAATATAAGAAAAAATAATACTTCTATTGGTGTTCAAAAATGAACACAATGCCAAATATAAGGTTACAAGTTTTGAAAATAACTCACTCTTAGAGAACCAGGAAAAGTAGCAGCTGAAATAGTCTCGATTCTGTATTTTCCTGCAACAAAAATAAAATATTATTAAATTAAAAGTGAAAGATAGAACTTTGTCTTATTGGTGAAACTACAGGCTAGCTGCATTTTTTATATTAACGATGTTTTTTTTAGAACCAATTCAAATGCGAAACACTTTTGTCTACATTGTATCGTCCAATTATAAAGATATAAAAACTCTCAAGTTAAACTATAAGGCCAGCATCATATTTATACCATGTATAATTCCGATTCCAATACAAAAAGTGCCAAGATGTTGTCAGTTAGTGCATCAACTGTGAAATCTAATCAGTATCATATTATATGAATTTTTTCACATTACTTACTCTAAAGCAACATCGCTTTCATAGTCATCATCGACAACATCGTCATCACTGTCATCATCAACAACGTCAGAATAATTGTCATCATAAATATCGCCAGTAACAACCTTGTAACTATCAGCACCGTACAAATTGTCACACATTGTCTTCTCATTTGTCGTCATTTTTAAATATGATAAAAGCAAATCAAACTCAAATATAAATGAAAACATGTGTTTTCCTGCTCATGTTAAAAAAAAACTATCATTAAAATTAGCACCTAGCATTATAACTAAAAAGTTTGAAAAGGTCAACAGGAAAACCAAAGAATTATTATCGTATGTACGTATGCACAACATAGTTATAGTATTCAAGGGCAATGAGGAAAATATTAGTTGAAAAAAATAAGGTAAGTACACATAATAGAATGATTAAAAACAGTTTAAAAGTGGGACAAAAAATAAATAAAAAAACAAGAAAGTACTTACCGTCTGGTGTAGTAAACGACGTCATGTTTTATTTTGATGAAACAAAAATATATTCGTTAAATAAAATATCAAATGAGACACGTCTGACGCGCCAAGAGTAGTAACGAGGAATGTGTGACGGATTCTGACTGTAGGCAATTATATGTCGACGCTATCTACTCAACGCACATTATCTCATGAGTTGTCATATTTCGAGTAAATACCACACTGATAGTTAGACTTTCTGTGAGTCGGCAAGAAAATATTATCTACGTTACAAAAATTATATCGTTCCGGATTTGCTCGACTTGTGAACTAGTGTACGCGATCGTCAAAACTGTTTTAAAGGTCACAGCCAATTGACCGTGTTATGTTTTAAACTAGTGTGGGTGACTTCCCATGTAGCATACTTCGAATAGGTACGTCACTGAACGGCTAAGTGCGAGTCGGTAATACATCAAGCGTTCCGTAGGTTCTGTTGACCCGTTTATGTCGTAGTCAAATCTGTTGAAAAGGTCACCATCATCATTTCAGCCGAAAGACGTCCACTGCTGGACTCCCCCAAGTGTCACCACATTGACCGGTTTCGTGTGACTCGCATCCAACGGATTTCCGCAGCCTTCACCAGGTCATCGGTTCATTAATCTATCACCAAGGTCAGTTAAAGGCACTTTTAAACTGTCGTAACAAAGACAAAATGAAGTGTAGTCCCAGTCACGAAACATAACAACTGTAAAAGTGAAAGAAATACTGTAGTTTTCCATTCCAAAACGTATATCTCTATGGAGAAAAACAACCAACAAGTTTGTGTATTGGTACTTGTTGTTCTTCCACAACCAACTTAAAGACAATATCATCACTTTCTTCTGTTCTGCCCATGCTCCTTTGGGATAAACGTGGCAGCAAATTTTGAATAACAGAAGTAAATATCCTGCAGAGGCCTAATATTTGTGAAAAGACTGTGATGGCTTTGTATGATCGGACTTCCAAAAAAGGTGGTTTTTTAGTTGTAATGGCTCCCTCAGTAAACTTACTATTATTATATTATAGCTAGCCTGTATTGTCCCACTGCTGGGCAAAGACCTCTCTTCATTTTTTCCAACGATCACGATTTTGTGCTATTTCTTTCTAATTCTCAAAGTAGACATCCAGTTCGTCCTGCTATGTCCACCGTGGTCTGCCGCGACCTCGTGTCACTATTTCAGGGCATCATTTCAGAGCCCAAAGTTCGTTTTTCATGCGGCAGACACCTAGTCCCACTTAAGTTGGGCAGCCTTTTGAGCCACGTCAAAGATTTGCCTTTTGGAGCGAAGTGTAGTGTTACGAATGCAATCTGTTATTTTTACACCTAAGATACTGCGCTCCATAGCACGTTGGCAAACCCTGAGTTTGGACTTTTGGATGTTAGTCATAGACGAAGTCTGCGCTTACTATAACAGTTTGTTTTATTTTATTTGATATTTTTTACATTTTAGGAAAGCTTACAGACTAATGACACCATAAAAACAAAATATATACTTAAATTGCGAATAACAAGCGTCCACAGATAAATACAAAAATTAAAGCAAAAGTTACAACAATCAAACACTGTTAGATTATAATTTACAAAAACAATAAAGTTGGTTTATTCTTTATTGTTGTTAATTTAAGCAGGTGCCTCCTGTACAAAAAATGGCTTCACTAAAAGTCTCCTTACTGTTCTTGCATTGGTGCTGTATTCAGCACCAATGCAAGAACAGTAACCTGGACCTATTGGTCAATACCGGGATCACAAGAAACTTCATTAAAACTGCGACTAGCTCTCGGAAAGTATCCCCGAGTAGTAGTATAAGTGTCGCCTATAATTAGTGTTCGCATAAGGTACATATAGAAATGGCCGCTGCAGGACAATCAATTGAGCCATTCATAAGAAATGAAGACATCCGCAAGAGAACCAAGGTCACCGACGTAGCCCGAAGAATTGCCAAACTTAAGTGGCAGTGGGCAGGGCACATTGCTCGCAGAACGAATGGCCGAATGGGGCCGAAAAGTTTTGGAGTGGCGACCGACGATGCGTTGGAAGACCTCCCATTAGGTGGACCGATGACCTGGTGAAGGTTGCGGGAATCCGTTGGATGCGAGTCGCAAGGGACCGGTCATTGTGGCGACACTTGGGGGAGGCCTATGTCCAGCAGTGGACGTCTTTCGGCTGAAATGATGATGCTGAATTGAGCCATTCGTGATATTACACAAGTAGCAAACGTCATTAATTTGACGTCTATGGTCAAGTGGTACAAAATGGTACCTTCTGCATCGGTGAGTGTAATTGACAGATATCTGTTTTGCCCTGTAATCGAGGTACTTCAGAATTTTTTCTCTCAATACGAGACTTGTAGATCCCATATTGTGAAGGTTCCAGACGTGATGCATACTCAAGATGGCTGCGTACAAACGAACAATATAGCACTTTGATCGGTTTTAGTGATCAGAAACATGTAGTGGTTCTCATAATAAACCAAGTGCTCTTGACGCCTTGATTCGCTATAATACAATCAATATGCTGATCGAAGAGTAGCTTGCTGTCTTGTACAATACCCAAGATCCCTATTACTATTCAAACTAGAAGAGCTGAGAAATACAGATGGCAAAACATAGAGCACGTATGAAATGTAACATCTCACAGACTCTGTAACTACCTATGTTGACAAATAAACATTCTGATTCTGATTCTGATTCTGATTCAGACACAAACTGCTACAATATTTATTTTTACTGATTTTGTGAGATCATCTCAGCCCACTTTTATTAAATTATCGACGTCAAAAAGTGAGTCATCATCGTCTGCTTAGCCTAGTCCTACATCTTGGGGTAAGTTTCCAGTATAACCCGGTACAGATACAGCCGAATAAGAATATTATACTGCTTATCTGACCTCCGTGATCCAGATAGTATAGGGTAATACAATACTCCTTGGAAAGACTGATTCTCAGACCTTCGAGCTGGCTATCCTGAACGACTGTCAAAGATCTTCAAATGGCAGCTGGTATGTAATGGATAGTCACCAATTAACGGACCAATGCTAATGCTTTGGGCATTTTTTGCGATTTGTCTGAGGCTTTCGATTGCTGCGCTTGACAAGCGTTGCTTTACCTTGGAAATGAACCGTGTGGCAATTATTATTTTGCCAAAACCTCCCCTAAAAGTTAAGCTAACAAAAGAAGTTTCGAGGTAAGTAAGATAACGCATCACCACATCACACATAGGATAAGATAGGAAAATTAGCAAGGATTATCAAACATTGATAAAGCGTAATTAGTGCGTTCAATATTGATAAAATTATGGAAAACTACAAACTGCTGTGTAATTGTTATTACTTAATGATTGTTATGGTTTTCGTCATAAATGGCTATTTCTACATCAGCGATTTCAGTGAAGGGTGTCACGGAAATAGTCAACTGCCTAGAATTTTCCGAACTTTGGTGTAGTTGGCTTCTAATCTAACAGAATGCAACTGAATACCAGTACTTTCTATGTTACCTCTTCGTAAGACTGACGGTGGTCAAACTTTAGGGCCATTGACTGACCTGTAACGACTGTCAAAGTTCTACAAGTTAGATGTGACTAACGGCCGGCTCAACATGCTTTCCGAGACAAAATAATCTCGATGTGTAATGCATAATTTTCGTTCGAACAGAGCAGCTGATATTATTTAGCCGAACTCCTCCTTAAGTATTATAAATTAAATATAAATGGCTGGATAGTGTCATTGTCCTCGTTCTGATATGTTTATCTAACATCCGCTCTTGGAACATTATGCAGTCTGTTTTCAGGTTGCGCCTTACTAAAGGGTTTTGTTATTCGATATCCGTGGCGTAGACAGTGAGGCTCCTTCTTATGTAGGGTGACTGAGTCTTGAAAAAAAATATCTCCTGTTCAGTACATTATGCGAACATAAATTTACTTAGTAGTTGATTTTTTCCCATAGTAAAAGTTGTTTGTTATCATGATTACAATCACGTCTTTAAGTATTGTACACTAATTACCAGTCACCCTATATAAATATTTCACGCCCTGTCGCTTTTGTACTTAAATTTGCCGTTGAAGACAAAAGTTGGAAATATTCAATCGCTTGTGCGACATACAACAGCCCATGCATGATAAATGAGCCTGTTTTATAAGTCAACTAGCTAATGCCCGCGGATAAATTATATACGATTTAAATGTAATTTTATTTAATTAAATAAAATGATTAAAAATTAAAATATGTTTACAATGATTTTTTTTTTCTAATGCCCGTCGCGTAACCATGGAGTTTTTGCCGGTTCTTCTTCATGGAAACAACCAACCCGAAACGTGCACCTGACAATAAACAGTGTATCGCATCCAGTGAGTTTTCATAGCACGAAACCCGTCTTCTGCCCACATAATGTTCGAGCCTAACGAAATAAATCCTGACAACCCGACACATATATTATATTATTTTGTATTCAAAGCTTGCTATAATAAATACTAGTGATACTAAAGGTTTTAGTTATAACCCCCGCGATAGGGAACCCTAAAACTATTTTAGTTCTATACTATTTTATTCAGCCGTGCGTGACGTTATACAGAGCTTCTCTGACGAGCCGACTGACAGATTAGTTAAACAATCTAATTCTATTTCAGAAGACGCGGGTTCCCTTGATTCACCTAATGGAGCAAACTAAAATGAAACTTATACTCTGGTACAAGTAGAAGCAAAATTATTGAGGAACTTATATGTTGGTTTTATGCCTGAATGGATTTGAGTGAAGCCGCTGGAAATGGTTATCACATGTTCACGTTACTGAAAACTGTGATCCCTGTCCAAATTTTAATTTGACCTGATTTAAACGAAACGCAAAAAAGTATTAAAACTAGCGTAGTCAAGGATTGTATTTAAAGTTGAATTTTAGTTGGCAAAAGTCATGTACTTACGACAGTTATCGCGTCGTCCTATATGTGAACACCTCCATTTAAATACTCAAGCTACGACACTTAAGGAGCCGGCGGAGCATGCGTAGTTCATACAAACGTAATACCAAAATCATTTGAAAATCAAACCTTTTCTTGAGGGAGTGTGTATTTATTTCGATTGGATTACAGAATTATCTATGTTCCCAAGTATACATTTTGAAAGGATAATGATATAAAGATGAGATTATAAGGAATTTAAAATTTCCATAGAAAACTTATTCTTCTCATAACTCTTGTTTAAATCAGTATCCATTCAAAATATATATTTGGGAACCTAGATATTCTGATTATTACACGATTATCTGTCGTCACGACATGTTGGAAACGGGGCCTAAGACGGTAAGTTTCAACTGAACTGACATAATTATATACTCGTAGGTTAAAAGATGGCTGGCTACTAAAAACATGGGACCCTTTTGGATTTTTAAAAAAAAATTACTTTTCTGTGTAAGTACGGAACTAAAAGAGACTTTAACCATGTGTTACTTGTTATCTTGTAGTGTAAATGGGTTTTTTGTGATAAGATTAGATTGTTTTTATTTCTGTGCCGTGAATACCTAATAAATAACATTTTTACAATATCGAGCTTATTTTTACTTTAATTTACGTTTTTATAGAATATTTTAAACACAAAGCACAGAGGACTTATTAATGCTATAAGCATTTTATTTTTATTTTCTTAATAGCTGACCCACGCAACTTCGTCAACGTCACATAAGAGAGAAAAACGAAAGGAAAAAAATCCCCGTTTTTGCAACATTTGTCATTCCTGCTCCGCTCCTAATCATTGTAGCGTGATGTTATATAACCTGAAGCCTTCCTCGATAAATGGACTATCCAACACAAAAATAATTTTTCAATTCGAGCTGGTAGTACCTGAGATTAGCGCGTTCAACCAAACAAACAAACTCTTCTGCTTTACTCGTATAATATTAGTATAGATTTTCCATCGGCAATTTCACAGTAGGAAATTTATGAGGTAAAGATCCAAAAGTCTCACTTAAGGTTCATTTTACCAACTTTTAAATGATGAACATTAATATAAAGGAGATCCCCCACTATGGGTCTAGCCGTTACACGAATCAGATGTGTATCAAAAAAATCTACTATTTTGCTTAATTAACCAATTTAAATCTTAGCATCAATTGCAATGGCCAACTGTAGAAAATAAACAGTTTTAAACTTAGAACCGGGGGGGACTCAGATGATCCATTGTCAACAGTACCACATCTACAACATTCCTAAAACTACTTTCGGTACTATATTGGGTAAAGCTAGCTCGAAGTAATAAACAAGAGCGTGTCGGGCCACGCTCACTGTAGGGTTCCGTAGCTTCCCAGACCATTAAAAATACCAACATTTTTCGTCAGCAAAAATAACTTTGTTTTTCATAGTATTTGTATGAAAAACAAAGTTATCATTTGCGTTTTTTTGAAAAAGTGCTATATAACTCAAAAACTATTCAACTCATCAAGTTGAAAATAATTTTCCTAGAAAGTTCATATAAAGGTCTACTTCTGTGATTTTTTTCATATTTTTTAAACTTATGGTTCAAAAGTTAGAGGGGGGGGGGACACATTGTTTTTGACTTTCGGAGCGATTATTTCCTAAAATATTAATATTATCAAAAAATGATTTTAGAAAACCCCTATTCATTTTTAAATACCTATCCAACAATATATCACACGTCAGGGTCAAAATTAAAAAAAAAATCGCTCCCCACTTTACGTCTGGGGGAGGTACCCTAATAAAAATGTTTTTTTAAATTTTTATTTTTGCACTTTGTCGGCATGATTGATATACATATTGGTACCAAATTTCAGCTTTCTGGTGCTAACGGTCACTGAGATTATCCGCGGACAGACAGACAGACAGACAGACAGACAGACATGGCGAAACTATAAGGGTTCCGTTTTTTGCCATTTGGCTACGGAACCCTAAAAATACAATGAAATAAAAATTCCTAGAACGTTACGTTTAAAATCGAATCTGGATAATTTTTGTTTTTTCTCCTAAACTAAGAAGTTTATCTAAGTGAATCTTTTTGTGCTATTTATTTTAAATACAGACCTACCTTTGAGCACCGATTTCGAAAACATCTCTATTAATTAAAATGCCATTTTCAAACTACGTCATTAAAATGAGATCAATTTTCTAAGTCAAATGTAATTTAAATCAAGATAAATCAGTCTTGTTATGACTCAAATAATAAAACTAACTACATATACGACACTCTTTTAAAAGTTAATTAGAAACTATATCACAATAGCTAAAATAGTAAAAATAGGCTAAAATGTAAACATTGTCTGATTAAACCAATTTGGCTATTTCTGGGAGACGTGGCTCGTAAAACCTTCCCAAATGCTTTAATTTATAACAAAATTCTAGCCCTGTAACGCCAGGTCCAAGTTACTATGGATTTTAGAACATCTCCTTTATGTAATGGTCTTTTAAAGAGCTGAGCAGGTCCACGGGTCGTCGGCCTAGGGTATTGAAGTGATTAGTTGCAATCCTACAATTATTCATACAGCGATCCACATTTTCAACAAAATTCAATCCAAGCCGTCGGCAAAATCCAAAATACTATTCCAAGTCAAACGTGTGAATAATCTTCGGTGTGTCGTACAAGGTAGGCAGGGTCGAAATTCGTAATTAACAAAGCAGTGGTCGTTAAAATTATGAAATAATCAGGAAAACACTCAAAATGTAACGGAAAACACGAAAAACGAGCAGAAAAAATGGCAAGTGTGAATGTCGGTCCGCTGTCAATGCTGTCACAGATAATATAAACTATGCTGTTATTAAAATACGATTGGTAATTTATCGATAAGAAATCGATAAACATTTTGATTTCGGTAATTAGTTGAGATTTTCTTTATCATTGTAACTATAGTTAAATGCACTATATACCCGTAATTTTTAATTAGTACAAAAAAATGGGGCTGTATCTGACATATATATCAGTCTGTCTGTCATATATATATCAAGATTGCTACCAATTTTATCCTAAAGTAACATGGAACAAAGCACAGAATATGATCATGATGATTACTCTTTACTTGGCAGTGACGTTTTCGACAGAATCGACTGTCGTATCAATGGGTCAAACAGTACCTATGGGACGCTAATTTTGCTACCGACTCGTACTTAGCCGTTGACTTACGTCCTTGTAGAAGTATGCCACATGGGAAGTCGCCCATCATCATCATCATCATCAGCCTATTTATGTTCCCACTGCTGGGACACAGGCCACTTATCTATGAGAGGGAATGGGCTATAAACACAACGCGGGCACAGTGTAGATTGGTAGATGTCACATGTCTTCGAAATTATTGGTACTGGGACCTGCCGGTTTCCTACGTAATTTCAGTAAAACACCTGTCTGCGTTCGAACCTACGATTTATTATTCGTAAGTCGGGGCCGCCACCACTGGGCCACCGCTGCTCTCCGGGAAGTCGCCCATAATTTGCTAATTCAAAAATAAGTCTATCAATTGGTTGTGACCTTTAAAACAGTTGTGACGATTGCGTTGACTAGTTCACAAGTCAAAAGTAGGTAGATACAGAACGATATAATTTTGTAACACAGATAATTTTCTTGCCGACTCACAGAAAGCCTATCAGTGGGGTATCTACTGGAAATATGACAACTCATGAGATATTGTGTGTTGAGTAGAGATTAGAGTCGACATATAATTGCCTACAGTCAGTGTCCGTCATACATTCCTAGTTACTACTCTTTGCGCGGCAGACGTGTCTAATTTGGTATTGTTTTTACGAGTATTTGATAACTTTCTCAAAGAAAAATGACGTCGTTTACTACACCAGACGGTAAGTACTTTTACTATGTATTTTTATTTCTTTTTTGTCCCACTTTTAAATTGTTTTTAATCATTTTGTTGTGTACACCATATTTTTTCCAACTATTTTCCTCATTGCCCTTGAACACTATAACTATGTTGTGTATACGTGCATACGATAATAATTCTTTGGATTTTCTGTCAATCTTTTCAAACTTGTTTAATTATAATGCTAGGTGCTAATTTTAATGATAGGTTTTTTTATATGAGTAGGAAAACACAAGTTTTCATTTATATTTGAGTTTGATTTGCTTTTCTGACAACCATTTTTTAAAAATGACGACAAAGGAGAAGACAGTGTTGATTTGTACGGTACTGATAGTGACAAGGATGTTACTGACGATATTTATGATGACAATTCTGACGTTGTTGATGATGACAGTGATGACGATGTTGTCGATGGCAAAAATTACGATTTTAGCCATGTTAATGACGACTGATGACGATGAAAGTTTATGATGACTATGAAAGGGATGTTGCTTTTGTAATCTTTAGAGTAATGTGATAAAAATATATATTACATGAAAATGATTAGATTTCACAGTTGATGCACAAGCTGACAACACCTTGGCACTTTTTGTATTAAAGTTTACATGGTATTGGCCGATACAATGGATACAGAAGTATTTCTCATTTGAATTGGTTCTAAAGAAAACATCAATAATATTAAAAATGCAGCCAGCCTGTAGTTTCACCAATAAGATAAAGTTCTATCTTTCACTTTTAATTTAATAACATTTTATTTTTGTTGCAGGAAAATACAGAATCGAGACTATTTCGGCTGCTACTTTTCCCGGTTCTCTAAGAGTGAGTTTTTTTCAAAACTTGTAACCTTATATTTGGCATTGTATACGTTCGTTTTTGAACACCAATAGAAGTATTTTTTTTCTTATATTTCAGGTTCTCAGAGAAGCTTTTATTCCATATGAAGCAGCATGTATTGGGTTAGAGGTGGACAAGGATCCCTTGGCAGCAGAAGAGTTGTTAGAACTGTGTGCAGACGCAGCATTAGACGGCCTCTCTGTGGTAGCAGTCGCTACCGACACCGGAGAAGTGGTCTCGACTGTATTCAGTAAATTGCAGGTTTGTTTTATTTAATTTAACCTTATAGGGCTTAAAAAACCTCTTAACAAGCAGAAAGACACTTGTTTTCCTCGTCAAAGCGATATTTTTTTTGTTCTACACCGTACCTGGGAACCTTAGAAGATCTTGGGGGTCAAAATTCCAACTTTTTGACAAGTTTTTTTTTTTCAAATTCAAGTTTTTAGTATCAGCACAATGTTTTGAGTGCGATCTACCGCAAAACGTGATTTATCACCCCAGAAAAAAGTCATTTCCCAGCCATAAAGTTACGTGAAGTTACTTAGTTTGATGTACAGAATGCCGAATGATGCAGAATTGGTTGACGACTTCGTGATGGGGTTGCACCCTGTACACATGCAGGAATCTTGTATTTGCACCCCCAATTATAACATCAAAAAGGTTGTCGTTTCATGGCTTTTTACATATATCCTAAAAAGAAAAAACTTTGTCAAGGTTGAAACTAATATGAACTATTATAAAGACAAATTGACTCAATTCAGTCATAAGTTTACAAAGGTATGAGGTCGATTATATGCTCGGCACATCCTTGAATGTCAGCCTCAATGAGATCTATCGGACAGATCTATTTTTGTGATTGGCAAATAGTACTCGTAGGTGACGAACGTTAGAAATAATAAGATAAAATCATTGGAACACAAAACCACACAAACAGAATAAACGTTTATCTATCTCTTACAAAATCACGTTAAAATGACTGCGCGAATTTCTATGAATAATATTAGCAAAAGATTGTAGTAACACCTGTTTAAATAATTGAATAACTATAAATCCTTAACGTTTTAGATTTTGATGACGATACATGACGATCACATGACGATGGATTGACGCGATAACTTTGTTTGAACGACAAACATGATTAATATTATATTATTGTAGTGTATCAAGATAACAATAAGTAATTTTCTTAAGCCCTATATTAAGTAATCGTTATCATAATCCAAAATAAATAAACCGTAATTACGACGTAACTTTGATAATGTTGATGATGTCACAGAATGCTGTGTACATGGCTATTATTACTTAATGTTGATAGTCTTGACAAGCCAAACAATGTCTCAATGAACTGTGAAAACAATTTTAAAAAAATGATAACATTAGTGACCTGTCTTGTCTTCATTCATAAAGACAACAGAAATTTCATACCACACTGGCACTTGGAGACAAGACGTGTACCTATTAATTAATTAAAATAAATGATTTTAGGGATTATTGTACGGCAGCCACCGAAAAAATTATTCATATGAATTATTTTCAATAGCCAATAATAATATTATTTTTGCACAATTATACCACAGTACCGAAAACAAAAATAGAATAAATGAAACCGAAAAGTTTTATTTGATATTATCTTGAGACCCTCATAGGTGTATAGCTAATAAACAGCTTTGACTGAAATTGCATAAAGTTAGGTGTTATTACAAGACTTGATTATACGACATTTAGTTTTGCCACTAAAATGAAAATACCCTCACTCTGCATCCTTGCAGATGCCAGAAGGCGGCGATGTTTCCGATGACGTACATAAAATCCTTTAACATAATTTTGTTTTTATACATTTCAGGTAAAACCAGACCCCAATTCTACGGAAAAGTCATTTTTCGAGATATTCACCGAGGAGCGCTGTAAGCGGCCATCATCCAAAGCCATGATGGAATTTATGGTCGAACTTGATGCAAAGTGCAATTATTTCGAGAGGTAAGAAATGTATGCTACAAAACGCCTTAAAGGGAACACAGTTGTAATTCAAAACCCTTTGATAAAGCGAAGGTCCCAGACTTAATTCTGACAACAAGCGAAGGTCCCAACTACATAGCTGGACCTTCGCTTGGTGTCAGAATTAGGGAGTTCCGTAGCTTGAACTAAGCAAGCTTATGAATACCCTGTCATCTTGCATGCAGAGCTCCAAGCAAAGCAATTTTTGTATGTGTTGGTTTACTTCTAGTTCTATTGTCCTACAAATTAGTAATATGACGCCTTTTTGACCTTTTAGAACATTTGTTACAATAATAATAATTTATCTTTTCCTCAGGTACGGCATCGATTGTTTATGCGAAGTAATGTTCCTCGGAACCCTACCTGAACACAGACAGAAAGGTCTCGCCAAGCTGCTTGTTAAAACAGCCGTGGACCTGTCAAAGAAATTTAAAGACGGTACAATTCCACCACTGACTATTGCGGATCTAGGACCAAACTACGCGTTTATGAAGCCAAGGAAACCAGTCACGAAGCCGCCTCAATTATGTACCGCGTTGTGGTCGGCTCTTGGTTCTAAGGCAGTTGGAAAAAGTTTAGGTTTTACCGTTATTGAAGTTTACTCTTTTGGAGATTTAATTTACAATGGAAAATCTTGTTCCGAGAGAATTGGTGCTGAAACCACTTGTGAAGGAGCTGCGTTGAAGATTTAACATTACAATTAACTTTGACGAAGAAGAAAGAGATTTGATGATGATGATTGTTTTAAGCCCACCTTTCTTGTTTATTTGTTTAATTTTTAGCGTTATGTAATTGTTTGTCTTTACAAAAAAAAATGTATTGTTTGTCTAATAAAGCTTGCACATACTTTAATTATGTTTCAATTTAATGACTATTACCAAATTCATGGTAAGAGGTACAATAGGATATTTAACTTAAAATACCGATGACACTGATCTGGTTCTTAAATACGTGTGCAATGGAAACAGTCGAGTATTATAACTCGACCGTATCTCTGGAAATACGTAATTGTACTATTATGAGCCCAACAATTTTCCCTGTGAGTTTGTATACTAACTTCGTTTTTAAATTTAGTAAACTAAAGTAACTGCCTCTAGGGATCGCATAAGCGACAACTAAGCATCGTATAGTAGCTGCCAGAAAATATCGCAATAACGGTAATTGCCCTTTCCCTAATGTCTCTTCCTACGAACATAAACAAATGAACAATGTTTCGTTTTTCATTAGAAAAATATCACAATATTATGACAATTCAAGACTTGAACAGGCTTATTTTTGGATTTCAAAGTTCAAAGCAATCAACAAAGTAGTAGTAGCAAAGTGGAAGAAGTAGTAGTGAAAGTGGTAGTAGCAAACTTATATTGTCACTTACGAGTTATCTTCCTTGATGACCAACCCGCGATCATGGCGCTTGCAACAGCGTCGAAATATCGAGAGCACAAAATAATGAATAATCTTGGAAGTAATCCCGTGAGTGACAATACAAGTTTAGTTTTGTGTATCAAAGTTTCAATTTTAATTAATGTAGGTGGGTCAATGACCGATATTGTGATCTTAACTGGCAGCAACTATAGTTTCAGTAAGTTTGGGGGCCGACAGGATGATGAAAGAAGCCTACTACTGCATTACGAAAAGAGTCCAAGAGAAAAAGGAGTAATAAAAGAAGACCTTGAACTTGGTTCTCCCACAACAACATGGGAAAAAAGTCAGCTTAGATGTGCCACTCCGCCATTCTACTTTATAATTATGAAGGAAGATAAAAATAATTATGTCATTGATTAGGGTCTGTTATTATTGAAATCGCTTTAATAAGCTTACTGTCAAATCTATACAAAGCATGTATCAAAGTAATTTGATCGCATCTATGCAAAATAAGGTTCCCATTCACCATCTGAACAAGTTGGTAAGCACCAAAGTATCTTCACTGCACAACAACTATATCCTTTAAACTAAACCATGGAAAAGACAAATAATTTGACACATTTAGACTCTATGAAGGCATTTGGAAGCGTGAAATTTTAAGACTTTATTTTCTTCTTCACAAAATCAACAGATAGAACATGCAAGATTTGCAGCAACAGCACAGCAAACATTAAGAACAACTTTCCCAACCAAAATTCAAAACAGTGTGACTGGGCTCTCTCCCAAATTGTTAACTTACAGGCTTGATGAGGAAATCAAGAACCTAGCAGATCTGTGGTTCAGTAAAGATATGACAGTCGGTTGTAAAAACTCACTAAACTTCGTTGATGATTATGATCTTATTTGTATCGACTGCCGCCGAATTACAACAGATGCTCCAAGATCTGAGAACAGCAAGCCAAGAGGTTGGACTTATGATCAATAATGGTCATGACCTATAGCAGAAAAAGTAGCTTTGGGGTAGATGGGCAAGAACTCCACTACGTTGATGAGTATATTTATTTCGACCAGCTAGTGTCTTTTGAAAACAGGCAAGACAGAGAAATTGGGTCCATGAAGTCACTGATAAAGGGTGACCTACCTTGAAGCGGAAACTCATCGACATTTGTATTCTGCATATCCTAACTTTCAGTGCTCAAAGTTGGTCCCTGACTGAACTCAAGGTTTTACCGCAAATTAAGGTCAGTGACAGACTTTAAGAGTGGGTGCCAGAAGACGAGTGCGTCGCCGAGCGAGGCCTAGAAAGCGTTGACATGGCGACCTAATAGGTGGTGGTTTATAAGTTATTATATTTATCTAAGAGCAGTTCGTGACTAATAATAATAGGAACCTTTTGACAAAACCACTTAAAGAAATTTCAATAAACACGTTGATCCAATAAAATTTCTTATTCTTACGTTTCTTTTATTTTTATTATTAAAATGGCCGTCAACCCAACATATCGGCCCCTTCTGCAAAAATAAAAAAAAGTTGATTTAACAGTCAAGAAGCGGGTCCTATAAAGGGTGTAAAACACCTCTTAACGAATCCGAAAACCACTTGTTCTCCCCGTCATTGCGATCATTTTTTTGTTCTACGCAATACCTGGGAACCTTCTAGTTACGGAGATATTGGGGGTCAAAGTTTCAACTGTTTGACAAGTTTTTTTTTAAATACAAGTTTTTATTGCAAGATTTTTACTTTAAACACCTCCACGAACCCCGTACTATTCAATCCATCCATCAGCATAATGTTTTAAGTGCGTTACCTTGAGTTTTGCCAGCAAACAAGATTTTTCACCCCAAAAAAAAAGTCGTTTCCCAGCAAACATTTTTGCGGAAAGTTACTTGGTTTGATGTACAGAATGCTTGGTTGAAGGCTTCGTGATGAGGTGGTTTACACCCTATATGTATTTTAATGGTTGACGTAAAGGGTAAAAGTTTGGGAATTCCTGGGCTAGGCCTGTAGATGATGTCTTTGTATGTGAAGCGACACGAGACGTTGCCCTTCCGTTAGGTGCAGGTTTTTGGCTGCTTGACAAATACCTGCATAAAGTGGCTAGATGGGAGGCAAAGTCCTGTGTGTCATAAGTGAGGCTGCAGTGAGGACACGACCTTCCACAGCCTCCTCGAGCATTGACCTGCTTCAGTGTTGCAGTGCCGTGCTCTCTCGGCCGTGGTTAACGCCCTGGTCAACCATGACTTGCAGCAGCGGGACATGGCAGGCAGTAACATTCGGCGAGGACATCATCTCGCGGTAGGAAGTGGCGGAGCGCGTCAGGGAGGAAGACACCTTAACTCACGCGACTCGTTGCAGGAGGATTCGGGCTGAGTTGGATGGGTGGAACGTCATGGTTGGCAGTTCCTGTGGCTCATCCACCAATGCGACAGAAGTGACAGTGCATGACAGTGGGTGCAAGCCTCACATAGCCAAACCGAACGGCTGGACGGTGCGGTATGCGTTAGACATTTAATTTTATCAACGCTTTTTAAAACCGATGATGACTATGACGGGTCGCTGATGTAAAAATGGTCATTTATGACGAAAACCATAAAATCGTTAGGTAATAACAGTTACACAGCAGTTTGTACTTATCCTCAATTTTATCAATTTCGAAAGAAAATTACGCTTTATCAATCTTTTCAATTTTTTCTATCTTATCCTATGTATGATGTGGTGATGCGGTATCTTACCTATCTTATTAGTTTTTTTGTTTATTTACCTACTCAAGGATGCTCGGTGCTAAAGTCAGTACGTGAATGGGTATACCATTCATTCTAAACAGTGTTTTCTTCGTGCCTTGAAAAGCACGTTAAGCCGATGACCGTTCGTAGCCGCCATTTGAAGATGGTTACGGATAGTCTGCAGTGACCCGAAAGTCTGATAACCAGTCTTACCAATGGCAATCGTATTACCTAATACTATCTGGGTTGTGGAGGTTAGATAGTCAGATTTTCTGTGTAAAATAATGGTATTCAGCTGCATGTGGTTAGACTGGAAATCAATCCCAACATAGTAGGGAAAATACAGATGATGATAACCTATATCTATCTTTGACGACCCGAATGGCGTAGTGGTAGTGAGGCTGCCTTACGTTCTCAGGGTCCTGGGTTCGAATCCCGGTAGGAGCAAATGTTTGTGTGATGAGCATGGACATTTGTTTCCGAGTCATGGATGTTTATATGTATTATAAGTATGTATTTACAAACAAAAAAAATGTATATTATGTAGTATATCAACTATCTAGTGTCCACGACACAAGCTTTGCCTAGTGACTAAATCCATGCTAAACATTACCAAAGAAGAAGAAGTCGTAGATAACTCAAAGGAGATTTTTCAGAATCTAGTTAATCAAGAAAACGCTTTACAAACCGAATTAGATAGTACTATTTGGAATCAAATTAGTTCTCACGCATACTTAACTAGTGCGATATCGTGTATAATCATGTTTCTAATCTTTTTGTTTTTAGTTTGCTATGGCCCAGCAATACTGAGATGGATTGGAGACACAGTGCAGCACAAGACCAGAAGGACAAGTCCCGAGCCAGCGAACCAACCAGCAAGAGAACCAAACTCGCTTGCTGCCAACAAGACAACTACGAAACCAACATGCCAACCAACAACAACGGAACCTATGTACAGTGTACCACATCAACACGAAATTATTGAATTATACCAACTGGAGCCTAGGTCCTGAGAGGCGCCAGAATGTTCAACCATGAACATACCATAGTTACACGCGCCAACAACAGCATCACAGCGTCAGCATTGAGAGCGACATACATACAGTCCACGCGCCGGCAACACCAGCACAGCGTCAGCACTAAGAGGTGGCCTACTGAGATCTTTGCTTCATCGGCTCGATACACACACGACACACATGTAAATAGGTATCTGTGGTGTAAATACTCTTTCATATTGTCGTTTATAAGTTTCTATTGTTATATTTAAAATTAAGACATCATTGATTCACTGTCACAGCTCTGTCATATCATCTGCATAATTTTAACACAATTAATTTTAAGAAATTAGCCTAGAAGAGGCGACTAATCAGGCTATATCACTAGAAATGGCTGAAAATAATTCTAAAGAGATCGGAAAGAATGACATCTCTGCAAAGGAACTCTATCAAATCAAAAATTCTGACGAAGCGGGTAACAACTCCAATCTGGCTGCGGCTCCATCACGTAGACGCTGCTTCTTTTGCGGGGGAAACGTGCATCAGAGAATAAAATGCCCGGCCTTTCATGCAACTTGTCAAACCTGTGGAAAAAAAGGCCATTTTGCTAAAGTTTGTAGGAGTGGAGCCACAACCGATAAACCAGGTACCAACGCTGTAGTGCAACCAAAAGACTTAGATTTATCAGCAATTTCAGCAGCGTCACCGGCTAGTCTTCATAAGACTACAGTGTCAATCACCATTAACGAACACAAAGCCGAAGCCTTAATCGACAGTGGGAGTTCCACGAGCTTTATAGATAAAAATTTCGCTCTATCTCTAAACCTGAAACGCCATCCCTGGAAGGAAACGGTAACACTGGCTTCAAATAAACGGACTTCGCTCATAGATGGTTTTTACTATGCAACGATCAAGCTAAGCGAGCACATCTACAAGGAGAAGCCTCTTTACGCCTTAGAAGATCTCTGTGCTGATGTTATCATTGGTCATGATATTCTAAGCGACCATTCTTCAGTAGAAATCAAATTCGGAGGCTCGGCTAAACCCCTTAAGATATGCAACGTAATGGAAGCTGCGGTGCCCCCTGTATCACTTTTTAGTAATCTTTCGAATGATATTAGACCCATTGCTATAAAGTCAAGAAAACATTCAGAAGCAGATAACCAATTCATAAGAGATGAAATCAGTAAGCTCTTAAAAGATCGGACCATTGAGCCCAGTAACTCTCCATGGCGAGCTCAAGTCTTGGTAACAGGAGGTACAACGCACCGCAAACGTCTCGTCATTGATTACTCGTTGACGATCAATAAATTCACGGAACTGGATGCGTACCCTTTGCCAAACATAGAATCGATCGTATCGAAGGTGGCCCAATATAACGTCTTTAGTCAAATTGATTTACGAAGTGCATATCATCAGGTGCCAATCATGCCAACTGAAAAAAAATATACGGCTTTCGAAGCTTGCGGTAATTTATATCAATTTACAAGAATACCATTTGGAGTTACAAACGGAGTCGCTGCGTTCCAAAGAACGCTTAACTATAATATTATCAAGAAAGAAAAACTGACAGGCACCTACTCATATTTAGATGACGTCACAATTTGTGGCAAAACAGCAGCAGAACACGATCAGAATTTGTCTCGATTCAAGGAGGTTGTGGCTAAATATAATCTCACTCTAAATGAGGACAAATGTATATACGGACAAGAGTCTATTAAGTTACTTGGATACAAAATTGAAAAGAATACCATTCGACCCGATGATGACCGTCTTAATCCTCTAATGAACTTACCCGTGCCCACTGACTCGCGATCACTTAAAAGGACACTGGGCATGTTCGCCCATTACTCAAAATGGATTCGGAATTTCTCGGAAAAGATAAGCCCCTTGACAAAAGTTTCTGAATTTCCTCTCGGAAAAGACGCTGTCGATTCTTTTCAAAATCTAAAGGCTGATATAATGGAATCAGCCCTAACGGTCATAAATCAGAACGAGATATTCACCGTTGAAACTGATGCTTCAGAACACTCTTTAGCAGCTTCACTGTCTCAGAATGGCCGTCCCGTAGCTTTTTTCTCACGCTCACTCAACATTTCGGAACGCCGACATTCTTCAATAGAAAAAGAAGCAAGTGCTATCGTTGAATCAATAAGAAAATGGCGGCATTACCTCATTGGTAGACACTTTTTATTGATAACGGACCAACGATCTGTCTCTTTTATGTTTAATCAATCTCATAACAGCAAGATCAAAAATGAAAAGATAGAGAGGTGGCGTCTTGAACTATCAAATTATAAATACGATATAATTTACCGACCGGGTAAAGACAATATTACGGCTGACACTCTCTCCCGTGTGTGCTCAAGTATGTCCACGGATAGACTGAATGAATTACACAATACCTTGGGACATCCCGGTATCATACGAATGTTTCACTGGGTACGTTCTAAGAACCTGCCTTACTCTGTAAATGATGTTAAGAAGATAACGTCTGAATGTCGTATTTGTGCAGAAATCAAACCAAGGTTTATAAAAAAGCAGGGAACGCTCATAAAAGCAACTACTCCATTCGAAAGACTCAACATTGATTTTAAAGGACCTCTACCAACTAACACTCAAAATCGGTACATCTTGACGATTATAGATGAATATTCAAGATTCCCATTTGCCTACCCGTGCAAAGATGTGTCTGCTGGCGCCGTAATAAAATGCTTGAAGGACTTATTCACTACTTATGGGGTTCCACAGTATATACATTCAGATCGTGGAACAGCCTTTATGTCCAACGAATTGCGGAACTATTTGATAACAAATGGAATTGCATGCAGTCGAACCACACCATATAATCCTCAAGGAAACGGTCAAGTTGAACGTTTAAATGGTACCTTATGGAAGACAATAAAACTATGCTTAAAAACTAAAAATCTGGAAATAGAAAGCTGGGAGCAAGTGTTACCGTTCGCTTTGCATTCAATTCGCTCATTGCTGTGCACGACCACCAATGCCACACCTCATGAAAGATTTTTCAAACATACACGTCGAACTGCAAATGGGGAATCAATGCCAACATGGCTCTTGGAATCAGGCCCTGTTTTGATGCGGAAAAATCACAGAGCATCTAAATACGAGCCCGAAGTGGAAGAAGTGGAGGTTTTAGAGGCTAATCCATTATATTCTCATGTGAGATTACCAGATGGCCGTGAAACGACCATATCGAACAGGCAGCTAGCACCTCTTCCGTTGTCGCCGTTGGAGAGTGATGACGATTCCGAAGATCACTATCAGGACGCCGAGGGTGACGCAGAGATTCCAACTGGAAATGTTCCAGGGTTACCAACAGTAGAGGACTCTCTCGCTCATGATGTTGTAGCACCTCGGCGTTCCACACGAGAGAAGAGAGCTCCAGCTCGTCTCCTGGATTACGTTCTCTGACGCGGGGGTGAATGTGGTGTAAATACTCTTTCATATTGTCGTTTATAAGTTTCTATTGTTATATTTAAAATTAAGACATCATTGATTCACTGTCACAGCTCTGTCATATCATCTGCATAATTTTAACACAATAAAACCATAATTCGCAAATGGTTTTATCTTTTCTTTCTCGTATCAGTATCAATGTGTATTTACAACAAAAAATGTATATAATTAAGTTCATTATTGTAATAAACTAGTCATCAAGCTGGATTCGAGTGTGATTTATCTCTTTACTTCCTCTTACTGTGGCCAAGACACCTTTAGCCATCATCGGTCCTATGAGTCTGTGGGATCGGCAGTAAGAAAACCATTTCCTGTGTACATTGCACGACGTACACAAAACCCTATTCCTACCCAAATTCCGTCTGTCACCGTAGGTCTCCTTGTGACAGACTTCCCTCTCGTATAACCAACGTAACCTACGTTTGGTGTGGTTTGTATGGTAGGCTAGGGCGTTAGGATAACTTTTACTAGGGTGCTAGGTAGGTAATTACTATAGGGCTAGGATAACTAGGGTGCTAGGTAGTTACTGTAGGGCTAGGTTGGCGTCAGTAGGGCTTTAGGTACTCATCCAGGCTCAATTGTCTCAACGTAGTCACATCCTACGCACTTGGAATAACGGCCGTGCTAAGCTGTAAGTCCCGGTGTGTACACCTAGTGTGGCACTAGGTGGCGCTGTGTGTTAACGTCCAGCGATGTTTATATTTTTATTATTTATATCTATACATTAGTTTATGATCTCAATGTTTTTATTAAAGTGGGCTTTGATATGTATTTATTTAGCTAGGAGTAATGTCTTAAAACAACAAAAAAGAAATTGCAACAGTTAAAGTCTGTGTTCTTAGGTGCTACTGGAATTTTACTGCGATATTGAATCAACTGATGTAGAAGTGGAAAATAATCTATCAAGTTTTTCTACCGTCGTTTCTACATGAACTACAGAATATGCTCATGCGGTGGTAAAAAAGCCATTAGAACTGAAATAAAAATATTGCTATCTCAGTCCTTGGAGAGTTATTGGGCCTCTTCAGTCATATTTAGTTTTGGTAACTATATCAAGATTGTTACCACTTTTACCCCAAAGTGACATGGGACAGAGCACAGAAGATCATCATCTGCCTAGCCTTTTCCCAACTATGTTGGGGTCGGCTTCCAGTCTAACCAGATGCAGCTGAATACCAGTATTTTACATGGAGCGACTGCCTATCTGACCTCCACTACCCAGTTAATACTGGGAAATACGATACCACTTGGTAAGTTGGTGTCAGAATTTTAGGGCCACTGAATACTTGTAACGACTGTCAAAGATGGACAAATGACAGCCAGGATCAACAGCTTAACGTGCTTTCCGAGGCACAAGCAAGAATAGCTTAATCTAAAGATCGACCCGAGCGGCTGATATTATTTAGGTACCCACGAGCTCATCCAGAGCACAGAGGATGATTATGATGATAACCGTTTACTTGGTTGTGCCGTTTTCAACAGATTCGACTGTCGTATCGATCAGTGGGTCAAACAGTACGGAACACTAATTTGTTACCGACTCGCACTTAGCCGTTAGGTTACGTTCCTACTTACTCAAAGTATGCCACATGATAAGTCGCCCACAATTTGCTAATTTAAAAATAAGTCTATCAATTGGCTGTGGCCTATAAAACAGTTTTATCGATCGCGTCGAATAGTTCACAAATCAAAAGTAGATAGATACAGAACGATATAATTTTGTAACACAGATAATTTTCTTGCCGACTCATGCTCAACTCATGAGATATTGTGTGTTGATTAGAGATTAAAGTCGACATATAAAATTGCCTATAGTCAGTGTCCGTCACACATTCCTAGTTAGTACTCTTGGCGCGTCAGACGTGTCTCATTTTTGGTATTTTGTTTTACGAGTTTTTGATTATTTTGTCAAAGAAAAATGACGTCGTTTACTACACCAGACGGTAAGTACTTTTCTTTTTCTTCTTTGTCCCACTTTTATTGCACCTTATTTTTTTCAACTATTTTCATCATTACCTTTGAACAGTATAACTATGTTATGTATGTATAAGATAATTAGTAATTCTTTGATTTTCCTGTAGCTTTCCTGTTAATCTTTTCAAACTTGTTAAGTTATAATGTTATGTGGTAATTTTAATGTTGGGTTTATTTTCAACATGAGTGGGAATAGGGGGTCAGTTTATTTATATTTGAGTTTGATTTGCTTTTGTGACAACCATCTTTAAAAATGACGATAACGAAGATGACAATGTTGACTTTTACGATCCTGATAGTGACAATGCTGTTTCTTACGATATTGATGATGACAATTCTGACGATGTTGATGATGCCAGTGATGACGATGTTGTCAGAAGTGCCAAGTTAGATTTTACAGTTGATTCACAAACTGCCAACATTTCGGCACTTTTTGTATAGAAATCTGAACTTTACATGGTGGAAATATGATGCTGGCCCCGATAGGTTTCATTAACTCCTTATAATTTAACTTGAGAGTTTTTATGTCTTTATAATTGGCCGATACAATATAGGCAGAATTGTTTCGCAATTGATAATATTCAAATGCGAAACAATTCAGTCTGTGTTTTCTTTAGAACCGAAGAAAACATCAAAAATATTAATAATGCAGGCAGCCTTCAGTTTTACCAATAAGCTCCAATAAGTTTTCTTTCTTTCACTTTTAATTTATTACTATTTTATTTTTTTGTTTCAGGAAAATACAGAATCGAGACTATTTCGGCTGCTACTTTTCCTGGTTCTTTAAGAGTGAGTTTTTTTACAAAACTTGCAACCTTATATTTTGCATAATAGACATTTTTGAACACGAATTAAATTACCCTATTTTTTATGTTCCAGGTCCTCAGAGAAGCTTTTATTCCATATGAAGCAGCATGCATTGGGTTAGAGGTGGACAAAGATCCCTTAGCAGCAGAAGAGATGATAGAACTGTGCGCAGACGCAGCACTAGATGGCCTTTCTCTGGTTGCAGTCGCTACCGACACCGGTGAAGTGGTCGCAACTGTTTTCAGTAAATTACAGGTTGTTATTATTCAATTCAACCGCATACATACAGAAATCTGATAAATGCACCCCGTGTTATGCTGCAGAAAGTTGACCTAATAATATTTTTTTTTGCTTTTTACATAATTCCTAGAATATTAAATTTTGTTAAGGTCGAACTATTATAAGACCAATTGACCAAATTCAGTTATAGGTTTACAAAGCTAAGGTCGAAAATATACTCAGCACATCCATAAAAACCAGAATCAATGTCATCTTTTTGACAGGCTTATAATTATATAATAGTTTTACCACGGCGGGCGTGACCTATTTTTTTTGCTTAGAATTTTATATTTGTAGGAGACAGGAAATTCTGCAAATCAAAACTTTCGAAATATTGCCACAAGATAAAATCATTGAAACACAAAACAAAACATAAAAAGAATAAATGTTTAACTATCTCTTACTAAATCACGTTAAAATGACTGTGCAAATTTCTATAAATAATATTAGCAAGATAAGATTGCAATAATACCTGTTTAAATATTTGAATAAGTTATCCATAACGTTTTCGATTTTTATGACGATAACATGACGATAACGTGACGATGGAATGACGCGATAACTTCGTTTGGACGACAAACGCGATTAATAATATATATTATTGTTGTGGATCAAGATAACAGTAAGTAATTTTCATAAACCCCGCATTAAGCAACGGTTATCATTATCCAAAATAAATAAACCGTAATTACGGTGTAACTTTGATAATGTTGATGATATCACAGAATGCAGATGAACAACCAAACAATGATTTAGTCAAATATGATAATAATTAAAAAAAATAATAACAATAGTGACATGTTACGATAATTTTATTTAATGAATGAAGACAACAGAAATTTTATCCAAACTTTTATAAATTAATTAAAATGAATGTTTTTAGGTATTATTGTAGGGCAACCACTGAAAAAATTATAAACATGAATAAATTTTCAAAAGCCAATAGTAATATAATTTTACACAATTATACTAAAGCACCGAACACAAAAACAGAAAATATAAATACCGTAAAATTTTATATGAGAAGATTTTGAAACCCCCATAGGTGCATAGTTTTGCTAACAAATAAATAGCTTTGACAGAAATTATAAGGACTTCACATTCTTTATTACAGAACTTGATATGAGACATTTAGTTTTGCCACTGAAATGACAATGGCGGCGATGTAACCGATGACAATACATAAAATAATCAATTTACATAATTTTGTTTTTTATTAATTTCAGGTTAAACCAGATCCTAATTCTACAGAAAAGTCATTTTTCGAGATATTCACCGAGGAGCGCTGTAAACGGCCATCGTCCAAAGCTATGATGGAATTTATGGTCGAACTTGATGCAAAGTGCAATTATTTCGAGAGGTAAGAAATGTATGCTACAAGACGCCTTAAAGGGAACACAGTTGTAATTCAGCCTTTGGTAAAGCGAAGGACCCAGACTTAATTCTGTTACCAAGCGAAGGTCCCAACCACATAGCTGGACCTTCGCTTGGTGTCAGAATCAGGGTGTAGCGTAGCTTGAACTAAGCAAGCTAATGAAGCGAAGCACTTTTCTGTACCTATGTGTTGGTTTACTTCTATATTTCTCTTGTCCTACAAATTAGTAATTTGACGCCTTCATGACGTTTTAGAACATTTACAATAATAATAATTTATCTTTTCCTCAGGTACGGCATCGATTGCTTATGCGAAGTAATGTTCCTCGGAACCCTACCTGAACACAGACAGAAAGGTCTCGCCAAGCTGCTTGTTAAAACAGCCGTGGACCTGTCAAAGAAATTTAAAGACGGTACAATTCCACCACTGACTATTGCGGATCTAGGACCAAACTACGCGTTTATGAAGCCAAGGAAACCAGTCACGAAGCCACCTCAATTATGTACCGCGTTGTGGTCGGCTCTTGGTTCTAAGGCAGTTGGAAAAAGTTTAGGTTTTACTGTTATTGAAGTTTTCTCATTTGGAGATTTAATTTACAATGGAAAATCTTGTTCTGAGAGAATTGGTGCTGAAACCACTTGTGAAGGAGCTGCGTTGAAGATTTAAATTTAAAAATATCTTAGAAAAAGAAGAAAGAGATTGTTTTAAGCCCACCATGTTTATTTGTTTAATTTTTAGGGTAATGTAATTGTTTGTCTCCATATAGTTTTGTTGGTCTAATAAATCTTGTATAAGTACACGTTAATATATTGTTGCATTTAAATTACCTACCACTACTAAATTCGTGATAGCCGCCACTATCTGATACTGACTTATTTTGCTTGATCGGATAAACATGAAATATCACATAGCGATAGCAAAGCAGACATGCGTGAAGACAAGCGATAACAAAGTGTACACTAATAACTATAGGCCCGTATCCGTGTTGACGGGTTTCAGCAAGGTGTTTGAAAAGATAATGCTCAATCAAATGCTTAACCATTTTAACATCAATAAAATATTACACGAGCAGCATTATGGTTTCACCAAAGGATGTTGTACAACTGATGCCGATGTCACTTTATTAAAACACATATATACTGCGTGGGAGGAGGCACAAGATGCCATAGGAATCGTCAGTAACCTGCCGAAGACGCAAATCACGAAACCCTGACCTTGAAACTTGACGGTTTGGGTAAACTTGCGCTCAGTTCAGTAAAATCGTATTTGAGTGATAGACAGCAGCAGGTACAAATAAATGATGTGAATTCAATGGGTTTAAAAGTAAAAATGGGTGTACCACATGGTTCGATATTGGGTCCCTTCCTCTTTTTAGTTTATTTTAATGAGCTACCCCATTTATTTAACAACCACCCGCAAATGGTGTTGTTTGCTGACGATACTTCTTTAATATTTAGGATAAACAGACGTGCCACTAATCTTGACGCCGTAAATAACGCCCTACTGCAGGTTCATGATTGGTTTACTGCAAACAATTTAGTTCTAAATGGGAAAAAAACGAAGTGCATTAGATTTGCTTCACCAAATGTCAAAAGTAGTGATTGTGGAATCAAGAGAAACTAGAATTTTTCGATAAAACAGTTTTCTTGGGAATCGCACTCGATTCAAGGCTACAATGGGGCTCTCATTTAACATCTCTTGCAGGACGGCTGAGCTCAGCAGCATATCTGCCATTATTCAGTAATAGATGTAACAGACACCACTATAGTACTAGAAATAGGGATCAACTAGTTCAGCCAGGTTTCAGGCTTGCTAAAATAGATTCAACTTTCATGGGGTACAGTTCAAAATGTTAAAATAAAATACCTCCCCACATCTTCAACTGAATGAGACGAAATATAAATCATGTATAAAACGCACACTATGTAGGCAAGCATATTATAAGTTGGGGGATTACATTGATGATAAAAATGCTTGGCTCAATGCTGGTCCTGCTCCACAACCGTAGGGGCAAACTAATTGATTCCCAATTGAGTTACTGTGGAAGGTGCAGAAGATTGTAAAAAAATCCTTGCATTGTATAGATTCCATCTCTTAGTATTATACTAGCTTCTGCCCGCGACTTCGTACGCGGATCCTATTGCTTTTGCCAGCGACACCGGGTTCGTCAAAATCGAAGATCTGAAACGTCTGATTCTAAGAGCCCGGGGACGGGAAAATAATGGATCTTTCCCACCTGAGCAACACATACCGTTTGTTTCTTTTTGCCATTTAACAGCGTCACAAAAAGTAAAATTTTGAACCATACCTCCGAGGGCGGAATATGTGGCGTATTCAATCATAGGAGTATACGTAAATGAACTCCGTTTCTTATCAACCCAAGGAAGGTCATCATGCCCTACGGCTATATCTTGAGACACCCGATTCTTCAGATGTTATCGACATTCTGTTCAGAGAATGTCGAAGTCTTCGCGCTCTTCTTCTGTCTCTTCATGCCGTACTCCAGCAATTCTTTCTCTCTCACTTTCTAACAGATTATGAATATTTTGTTGTGCGCGTGTTCGGCGCTCTTCTTCTGTCTCTTCATGCCAAAAACACTCAAATAACATAAGCTCGAAGACATATTTATTCGATAAAATAAAATAATAAATGGGAGTTTTGGCCAGTAGAGTCAAATTTTCAATGATATACCCTTTGATTATATACATGTCTAGATAGAGAGTTCGAGCGTCTAAACGTCAACAAAAATATCAGCCAACTGTTGGCTCATAAGGTAGTCCCGCCCGCTCAGTGGCGACACTGTCATTGTACGGTAAACACGCTTTCAGTTACTATATAAAATTACGATTTGCGCTATAAAAGTGTACAGGAACTACAAAGGACGATTGAAAACAACTAAAAATGTTACCTATCATCGGTAGGTAAAGTTTAATAACCATATTATAGAGAAACAATTAAATTAACAAAATAAAATTTTATCATAAGATGTACCGTCATTTTGACGGCATGTTTACAGGGTTGCCTGTTTATTGAAAGTAAATTTCCCATTTGATCATTAGCTCTAATTTAAAAATTGTTTAATCATGGATTGGATAATATTAACCGGAATGTAACATCTTAACGAAAACTATTTAAAAACAAATTCAAAGAGAAGGTCACTAAGTTGCCTGCTGTACACAGCATATAAAATACATAGAGATTGTTAACCCTTTCTAAGGTGAAGGGAATATTTTACTGCATGTTTTTGTTCAATAATTCCGAAATATGATATTAAAAATAAATAATTTGAATAGCAATATCTTTTTCATTAAAACATATTTTACCAAGTAATTCAGATGCGCATACTCCTAGTAAGTAAAAAACACAATTGAAAGAATATAAATTAAAAAAAAAAATACCCAAAGATAATAATCTCAAAATCAAAACAATATTTTATTACCTACCTTCTTTTATGGGAAATTTTCAATGGCTGGTAATACTCAGTAGGCTTGTTACACAGTAAAAGACGCTTACTTGTGTGCGTGACACGCACACAACCGCTTCAAATCTGGCCTGTTATTTTTGCTACGATTGCAGCGCAACACTCTATCTAGACATGTATATAATCAAAGGATATACCATCGTCATCGAAAATCGAAAATCAGTCCTAAACTGTTACCTCCTTAACCGCTTGGAGGTACTCCCAGTTTTTGTCATTTTATAATTAAACAGTGAAATTAGTGATAGCTTTGCTATAATTTTCACATCAGATGTTTCTGATCTTCGATTTTTTATAAGTCAACAGGAAATGCCCATCAGACCGAACAACTTTTGCTAAGACGTCATCATTCCTATGTGTAGCTGGGCTCTTGTAGTTCCACAACAGGTGTTCCAGATCTTCGATTTTTATAGATTAACAGAGAGTGCTCATCAAATTGAACAACTTTTGCTAAGACGTCATTCCTATATGCGTTATGGTGTAGCTGGGCTATTGGAGTTCCACGACAGGTGTCCCAGATCTTCGATTTTTATAAGTCTACAGAGAGGGCTTATCAGATTGAACAACTTTTGCTAAGACGTCATTCCTATATGTGTTATGGTGTAGCTGGGCTATTGGAGTTCCACGACAGGTGTCCCAGATCTTCAAATTTATTCTCTCAGCAGAAAATGCTCATCACGTGAAACAATTTTTGCTATGGTGTCATATTTGTATCTCTTATAGTTTAGCTGGTCTATTGCGGTTCTACATCAGGTGTTCAGGTTTCCAAGGTAATTTATAGCCTATATGTTGCCCAGACATAATACCTATACAACAAAAAAACAACCATTCAAATCCGTCCCGTACTTCCGAAGATTAGCGTGTACAAACAAACAGACAAACAGACAAACAGACAAACAGACAGACTTTTTTTTTTGGATTCGTGCTCTATTACTGTTTCTAAACCTGCTTCAATTATTATTTTTTAAATATATTCAATGTACAGACACAGCTTTTTTACTCTTTTATTATATGTATAGAAGATAATTGCATAGCACATGTGTGAGTACTATGTACTGTAAAGCCACCATTTACATCTAGTTATTTAATTTTTTTGACTTGATTATGCCTTTGCGGCATGTCATGCTCACTCAAATGTCTCGTGATGGTGGCGGGTGTGTCGGGTCATTTAGTTTCCTTCAATATGGTTGAGTTGAACGGTGCTGATACATGCGACATATAAGTGAACGGGCGCTGTCAGTTGAGACTGGTCATCTCTTAGTTGCCACGGTTAATTTTACATTAACAGCTTTCTGCATTGTTCTCACATATAATTATGTATAATCACAACATGAATGATGTAACCAAGATTTTGTGACAATATTTTGATTTGAAAGACTATACATTTAGTTTCTTGCCCGTTGCACTCCATAGAGATCTACGCTACTGAATGGGCAACTACAGTACTTTCACAGTTTTTATGTCTTGTGACTGGGACTGTAGCTACATTTAATGTTCATTTTTGTATCGACAATTCAAAAGTGCCTTTAACTGACCTACTTGAAATAAATGCTTTAATTTTGATTTTGAGGTATTAAGTTATACATTTACAAGCACAGCTAACGGTGCACTACGCTGGTTAGATCATTGTGTGGTGAGTAGTGCGGCAATTAGTAATGAAAGCAGCTGTTTTTTATGATGTTTACTCGTCAGACCACATTCCTTTGATTATTGAGTGTAACAAAAATTTGATAATACCAAAGTTATTAAGCTAAACCCACTCTTGTAACAAGGTCATTTGGGGTGAAAGAAATGCTAAACAAATTGATGAATTCACAACCTTTTGTCATTCAAAGTTAAGATTAGTGGATTTTCCTACGGAATGTCGGGATTGTTCGCATGGAATGTGCTCTGATACTAGCCACCACAGACTGTTAGATAAAATGTACGACACAGTTATAAGTATTTTGAAAGAAGGCGCTGATATTTCATACAAAGGTTCTGGAAATCTGCGTTGTAATAGAAAATATGTGACTGGTTGGAATGTGCATGTACGTGGCGCTCACAGGGAGGCTCGCATGCATTATCAGACGTGGCTGCTGCATAACAAACCCACATCGGGGTGTATTTACACGAATATGTGTAAATCCAGGAAGGTTTTTAAAGAAAAGCTCAAATATTGCCAGGATTGCCAGCAGCAAATAAAAATGGATATCATAGCTAAAAATCAGACTGACAAGCAATTTGGTGCATTTTGTAAGGCAACAAATAAATTGAATATGTTGTAACATCACTATTTAGTATGTTATTATTATACACATCACTATGCATTATCTGTCTTGTCTCTGGTTGTCTTCACTTGCCTAATGGCTGTCTGACTGAAAACCCCGTCTGTGATACTCCTGCTATGTAACCTGTAATAAACAAAGTCTTCCCAACGGTGTCTTTGATTCAATATACCAACGAACACAACATGGTGTCGAAGTGGGTCATTTAAAATGAAAAAGGAAGAACGCACGTAAAAATGCCGAATCCTCCTGGCAGCGCACGCGGTGGCGACGAAGATGGCGCCGACACAACAGGTCTGCGCACGAGTCTAAAACAACTCCACATCTCGTCGGATCCAGCCAACAATAATGCGGAGGCGTGGAAGAAATGGTGGCAACAATTGGATCTGTATTTGTTAGCCACAGGCCTGGACAAGTCAACCGAAAAACGTAAGATTGCAATTCTTCTACATTTGATCGGAGAACGTGGTTTAAATATATTTAACACATTCAACCTAAAAATTGAAGCGTGCACGCTCAATGAAGTGAAATCCAAATTTGACAATTTCTTCGAGCCTAGGCGAAATGTGACGATGTGCAGATACATGTTCTTCACACGCAAGCAGGATAAATCTGAAAACATCCTTGATTTCCTCACGGATTTGGAAATAAAAAGTAGTGAATGTGAGTTTGGCACGCTCAGGGAATCGCTCATCAAGGATATTTTCATTGCAAACCTCAACATGGATTTGTCGCATGTACGTCAGAGGTTATTGCAAGAACCTGATTTGACTTATCAGAGAATGCAAGAGCTGGCGATGACACTCATAGTCGCACAGCAAGATGCCGAGAAAATCGTCAAAGGAAGCGCCGTCGCCAGTGAAAATGTCATGCATCTCAGTCGAAGGAGCCGTGGTCGAGGTGAAGGCCGACAGCGAGCTTCCAGTCGCAAGTCAGCTTCGAGCAAACGCCAGTCAGCTTCGAGCAGTCGTGGTCCCGCTCCAAGCAGCGACCACACCAGCAACTCGAAGACATGCAGCCGCTGTGGACAGTCACATCGCTACAAGTGCCCAGCTAAAGGCATGCAATGCAGGTCATGTAAATCTTTTGGTCATTTTGCTAAATATTGCTTTAAAAATAAAAAAGTCAGTCAGTTGCAATCGTTTAATTCAGATAGTAGTCAAGAATATTTTGTTGGAATGTTGAACAGTCAATTAAAGTCAAGTCAAAAACATAAAAGACACAGTCAATCAAAGTCGAGTCAAAGTCATAACAGTCATTTACATAGCAGTCAGTCAAACAGTCACACCACACAGGCACACATAATAAAGTCACCAGTCAGTCAGTCAGCACAGTCAAAGCAGTCACCGTCACAGTGGTCATATTTAGACCAGTCACAGTCACAGTCACCGTATCCCAATGATGAGAACAGTGACAAGTCAAAGAGATCTCACGGAGACTCATATAGTCAAAAGTCCCAAAGTCAACGTCCTCATTCACATTATCTCTGTGAGAGAAATTGTGATATGTCTGAGAGGTGTGAAAAAGATATTTTACATCTCAATGATGAATACAGTCACAGGTCAGAGAGATTCACTCAATTAAATAGTCAAAATAAAATATGTCAGTGTCCGTGTTTGCATCTCAAAGATGAATATGGTCACAAGTCTGAGGGATCTCACAACAAAATACAGTACTGTCATCATACAAACAGTAGTCAGTATTCACAGTCACATACAAACAGTCAGAATCAAAATAAAGTCAACACTTTGGAAAGTAGTCATTCTAAACAGTCTTGGGAAATTAACTTGTCAGTAGGTAATAAACAAATCAAATGCATCATAGACTCAGGTGCAGATGTCAACATTATGTCAAAACAAACATACATTAACATTAAACGTCAAAACAATCTGTCAAAAGTATTGCTTGTCAAATGCCAAATAAATGTCACAGGATTTGGTGGAAAATCCATTCCAATTTTAGGCAAAGTAAACTTAAATTGTAATTTGAGTATAAACAACAATAATGTTGTTGAATCTATAATGTTTATAGTAGCAAACTTAGATTGTCCAAATGTTCTTGGTCTACCAACTTGTGAAAAGTTAGGTATAATAAAACGTGTATTTTCAGTAACAAAACAAAATTTTCGTAAACAAATTCTTACACAATATAATGATGTTTTTCAGGGTCTTGGGTGTCTACCTCCAGTCTGTCATCTAAAACTCAAGCCTGAAGCAGTACCATGCGTTGATCCGCCCAGGAAAGTTCCATTCGCGTTACAAGGGAAATTACGTGAAGAGTTGGATCGCATGGAGAAGATGAATGTTATTGAGAAGGTCACAAAACCTACTGAGTGGGTTAATTCAGTCGTCGTAACTGTAAAAAGTACAGGTCAGTTAAGAATATGTCTAGATCCTAGGAATCTAAATAAAAATATCATGAGGGAATTCTATCCACTCAAGTCAATTGATGAAATTAGGTCACAGCTTGAAGGTGCTGTATGTTTTTCACATTTAGATGCTTTTTCTGGATTTTGGATGATACGTCTAGATGAATATAGTTCTGAATTGTGTACTTTTCAAACACCATTTGGCAGATATAAGTATTTAAGATTACCATATGGAATAAATGCTTCGTCAGAAATTTTTCAAAGAGTCATGATGAACTTATTTGGTGATATTGAAGGAGTCTTAATATTCATTGATGATATATTAGTCTATGGCCCAAATGAATCTGTTCATAATGAAAGATTACATAAAGTCATGCAGAGAGCACGTCAAGTCAATTTAAAATTTAATAAGTCAAAATGTAAATTTTTAGTCTCTGAAGTATGTTTCTTGGGTTATATCTTCAGTAAAGATGGTGCCAGGGCAGACAAAGAGAAAGTCAAAGCCATTGTCAATATGCCCACACCAAAAAATGTCAAAGAGTTACAGAGAATATTAGGTATGATCAATTATTTAGGACCTTTTATAAGTAACCTGTCAGAAAAAACTCAAATATTAAGAAATCTTTTGAAAAAAGATTCAGTCTGGACTTGGGATGAGAATCATAGTCAAAGTCTTAATAAATTAAAAGATGAGATTACTAACTCACCAGTTTTAGCTCATTATAATCCCAAGATTCCATTAGTCTTGTCAGTCGATTCGTCAAAGTCAGCTTTAGGTGCAGTCATTTTACAAGCAAACAAACCTATAGCATATAGTTCAAAAACATTAACAGAAACCCAGGAAAGATATGCTCAAATAGAAAAAGAACTGCTAGCTATTCAATTTGGTTGTGAAAAATTCCACCAATATGTATATGGAAATAGAGTCACAGTGCACACTGATCATAAACCTTTAGTCTATTTATTTAAAAAACCTTTACATGATGTCCCCGCTAGATTACAGCGTATGATGTTAACTTTACAAAAATATGATTTGGAAGTTATGCATGTCCCAGGTAAAGAAATGTTTATATCAGACACTTTGTCAAGAGCAGCTTTAAAAGACCATTACACACCTGAAAATGAGTCAGAAATGTCATGTCATGTCAACATTATGTATGCTAATTTAGCAATCACAGAAGAATATAGCAAGAAGTTAACACAGGAAACCAAAACTGATGAATCCTTGCAATTATTGATCAAGTATTATTATGAAGGTTGGCCAAAAAACAAAAATAATGTCAGTCCACTGGTAAAACCATTTTGGAACATTCAAGGAGAAATCCATGTCATTAAAGATTTAGTATTCAAAGGTTCAAAATGAATAGTACCACAGTCTATGTATAGTGAAATGTTAGAAAAAATTCACAAAGGTCACCAAGGTATAAATAAATGCTTAACTTTAGCTAAAGAATCTTTGTATTGGCCAAATATGTCTAGTAGTATCAAGAATTTAGTAGAACAATGTTTTATATGTGCAAAGTTCAAGCCATGTAACCAAAAGGAACCACTACAAAACTTTGAAATATGTAAATATCCATGGCAACAAGTCGGTATTGATCTAATGCATTTTGATAATTTAGTTTATTTAATAGTCACAGATTATTACTCAAAATACATAGAGATTGCATTATTAAATAAAAACAGTACATCTCAAAATGTAATTACTCATTTGAAATCAATTTTTGCACGTTATGGAATACCATTGTCATTGGTATCCGATGGTGGTCCTCCGTTCCAGTCAATAGAGTTTAAAAACTTTTTACAAGAATGGGACATAGAACATGTAGTTACTAGCCCATATCATTCACAGTCGAACGGACAGGCTGAATCTTCTGTCAAGATAATAAAGAATATGCTAAGGAAATGTAAAGAAAACAAAACCGATCCATATATAGCTTTATTACAGTACAGAAATACGTCAAAAAACAATTTAGCATCACCAGCACAATTGTTAATGTCTAGAAACTTAAGAGATAACATTCCAGTGTCATATAAAAAATTGAAACCAAAAGTTGTAACGTTTCAGGATTACAAAGAGTCAGTCAGGAAAAATAATAGTAACAAATCTAAGTATTATGATAGAAATACAAAGTCTTTGTCAATGTTACATTATAATGACCATGTCTATTTTAAAAGAAATCCCAAAAGTAACTGGGAGCAAGCTATTGTCAAACAAAGAATGATGAACAATAGGTCATATGTTGTTGAGGATGTCCATGGTGTTAGGTATAGGAGAAATAGAATACACTTAAGACATAAGTATTCTAATAACTTCACAAACCCTCCTATGCAATCCAACTCGTCACAGGGGAGAGAGGAAGGTGACAGACAGGAGTCTAGGCCTCAAGAATCCTCTTCTCAAAAATCCTCAGAAGTGACAACAAGGTCAGGTCGTATTGTAAGACCAACAAGAAGGTTAATTGAAGAAATTGATTAACTTAGAATTATGAATAAAGTTAAGGTCAAATGTTAGTCTTAGTATTATTATGAATATTGTCTAGTGTTAACGTAGTTTTAAGTATCACAAAACATGTTGTCATTTATAAGTTAAGTTGTTTAGCATAGTACTTCTTTATAATTGTTTGTCAGGGGTTAAAGTTAAACTCAACAAGGGGGATGTTGTAACATCACTATTTAGTATGTTATTATTATACACATCACTATGCATTATCTGTCTTGTCTCTGGTTGTCTTCACTTGCCTAATGGCTGTCTGACTGAAAACCCCGTCTGTGATACTCCTGCTATGTAACCTGTAATAAACAAAGTCTTCCCAACGGTGTCTTTGATTCAATATACCAACGAACACAACAGAATACACGGTCGAGTCTTCCTGTAAGCGTGGCGGGCGTGCATGAGCCAACAGAAATTGCTAATTTATTTAAACAGCACTATAAGGTTGAGTCGCCACTTATGAGAACGACACGGGTTGTCGATGCTGAGGCCGTTTCTGGGGACATTGAAGTTAGTTTTACTCTTATGGAAGTTGCATCGGTAGCAAAATCAATGAAAAGAGGTAAGTCACCAGGTCACGATGGCCTCAGTTAACTTGTGTATCAGTCACTGTTATTTACCAGATAACTTCATATTTGCTGTTGTGGTACCTGTTATTAAAAATAAAACCGGGAATGCCTCTGATGTCTCAAATTACAGGCCTATATCCTTGGTAACTGTTTTAGCCAAGGTGCTGGACAGTCTGCTTGATGCACAATTGGCTAAGCATCTAACACTGCATGACGCTCAGTTTGGCTTTAGGCCGGGGCTGTCCACTGAAAGCGCTATAATGTGTCTCAAGCAGACTGTGCAGTACTACAAGGATAGAAAAACGGCTGTCTTTGCCTGTTTTTTGGACCTATCGAAGGCTTTCGATCTTGTCAGTTATGACATAAACTAAGAAACTTCTGTACCAGTTGAAGTTATAATTATCAATGTTCAGGTATTGGTATAGCAATCAACGCAATTGTGTAAGGTGGAACGGTTCCTTGTCGAGTGTGTACCAGTTGGAATGATGGGTGAGGCAGGGCGGATTAAGCTCTCCTCGGTTATTTAACCTGTATATTAACCAGCTGATTGTTGAGCTCAGCAGCACCAAGGTCGGATGTCATATTGACGGAGTGTGTACCAATAATCTTAGCTACGCAGACGACATGGTGTTGCTGAGTCCATCAATCAGTGCTATGAGGAAGTTAGTGTCGATATGTGAATCATATGCGGTGACTCA
Source organism: Xestia ashworthii (assembly GCA_950022955.1). Taxonomy (NCBI): domain Eukaryota; kingdom Metazoa; phylum Arthropoda; class Insecta; order Lepidoptera; family Noctuidae; genus Xestia; species Xestia ashworthii. The sequence goes on from OX465564.1 coordinate 10,446,490, forward strand.
TGGGCTCAGATATAATGTTGGGAAGAGTGAACTGATGCTCTTTGAAGCCCATGGTTTTACTTACCAAGCTTTTCCCAATGTTACACTGTATGGCACTCCTCTGTGTAGGGTGTCTAAATTTAAATATTTGGGTCACTGGGTCACCGATGATTTAAGTGATAACTTAGACATAGAAAGGGAACGTAGGTCGCTGGCTGTCCGTTGTAACATGCTGGCACGCAGGTTTGCACGGTGTACGAATTCAGTGAAAATCACGCTTTTTAAAGCATATTGCCAGAGTTTCTACACCTGCAGCCTGTGGGTCAGGTATTCGCAGCGGTCATACAGCGACCTGCGTGTCCAATATAATAATGCACTCAGAATACTGTTGGGACTGCCATGGCGATGCAGTGCGTCAGGGATGAATGCTGAGGCGCGGGTGGATGGCTTTGCCGCTATCGTTAGGAAAAGATGCGCCTCCCTACTTGCTCGCGTTCGTGGCAGTACCAACACTATACTGGGTGTTTTCGTTTATAGGTGGGAGTCCCCCTTGCTACAAAGGTGGGTGCGGCTTCATGCTGTTGTTTAAATGTTGTATTAATTGTGTTTTGCTTCTACTAACATTAGATTTTTAAGAATATTGTTACTAAAAAAATATGGACATAGTCTGAAATAAATGTTTATTATTATTACATTTTCAAAAACCTTTAAATAGTTAGATTTTTCGAGAAAACTCAATTAGGACCCCAAGTTTTCGGGCTCAAAATTGTTGAAAATTAGCTCTAGTAACACCCATTTCAGGTATTGCACCGTTCACTCTGCACATTGATAAATTATTATTCATAAATTAATATTTTTTGTTTTTCCTAGGTCTAGACGAACTTGTCATTGTAAAGATCGACTAAACATTTTATAGAATTCAGTAATTCTAATTATAAGCTTTGCCGATAACATATTAATATACCCCTCTTTCTTATACGTTGTATCCCCTTTTATAACTTAACTTTTTTGAGATAATAGAATAATAGTAACACTGCCTTAAAGGCACGCAAGTAAAGGCAGAAAAATAATGATATTTTTCTTGTTTCAGTGATCCCAAGCGTTATTTAGAGACGTCGTCTTTAAGAGACGATGATGACGACTATGTTCTGTAATAAGGCTTCTGATGATTCCTGACCAAAAAAGTATGAATTTGTTTTGTCAGTTGGGTTAACAAAAATATTGGATCCGTGTTTTTTAACCCCCGACGCAAAAACGACGGGGCGTTACAAGTTTGACGTATCTGTGTGTGTGTGTGTCTGCTGTGGCATCGTAGCAGCCGAAGGATGAACCGATTTTGATTTTGTTTTTTTTTGTTTGAAAGGTGAATTAGTCAGGAGTGTTCTTACCTATGTTTTATAAAAATCAGTCCAAGATGGCCGCCGCCACAAAATGGCGTATTACATATTTATTCAACAACTCACTCAATATGGGTATCAAATGAAAGGACTTGACTAGCAGAATGCTATACGCTACATGAAATGGCTAATCCAAGATGGCTCCCACCAAAAAATGGTGGATTTACATTTTTTTTTTCACATTTTCCTCAATATGGGTATCAAATGAAAGGGGTTGACACCAGTAAGCTGCGTTACGGAACTTCCGGTGTCGCGGGTTTTTTAAATTTTAAATTATTGTTTCTTGTTGGTTTATCAAATAAATAAAAATTGACGAAGATAAAAAGCGTCAAAGATCATCAGTGGGGGCTAGTGACGCCACTTTCCGGAAGAAAATATATACCTACTCAAATATGCACTGTATCGTCTTCATGTTTTGTTTAAGTGAAAAAAGAAAAATCTGTATCCAATATTTTTTGGAAATCTATCTTACGGACTAATTGGCATTTTTTTTTGTCATCTACCCTATTTGTTTACGGATTACGAATCGACAGTGCTCACGTACGGAATGTTTACGGATTACGGATTGACAGTGCCTCACGTACGGAATGGTAATATTGCTAAAAAATAGCAATATTATCATTTTACCTGTGCTAAAATCGCCATCGGGAAGTCGCCAACAATTTATTAATTCAAAAAACAACGTCATCAATTTTATTACTTTACACTTCTCTTTTCCTTAACAATCGTTGTATTGTCAAGTCGTATTGACTGGTCAACAGTTGACAGAACAGTGAGATAATCTACCAGCCAATCATTGTTGATACTCCTGAAGCATCGGAGTATTTGCTATTTTTTATGGTACGTTACGTAGGTACGTTAATTTCAAAATAAAAATGGCGTGGATTACTACACCAGACGATAAGTATTATTTACCATATTATGTCCAGGTTTGGGTTTAGTATCGATTCGCCTGAATTTGTAGATTCTGTCACTGTGGGGGGAACAGCTCCGTCAAGGGGGTTTATCTAAAGCGCCTCCGGAGCAGCGTCAAAGTGTTTAAAAATTATTTTCAAACATATTGCTAGATCACTAATTAAGCTTGAAACGGAACGTTTTAACAAAATTCATACGTAGGTACTGTTCAAGCTACGCTCACTCACGGTTCAAGCTATACTCACTTAGGTGCCGTTCCCACTAAGGCTTGTGTATTTAAACGGAGGTGTTCACATATAGACTGACACGATAACTGTCGTCCATGACTTTTGCAACCTAAAAACCAACGACAAAACGGGACTGTCACGACATAGTGGGAACGGGACCTTATCCTGACACCAAGTGAAAGTCCCTGTTGTGTGGCCACGACCTAAGGTCTTTCGAAAAAAATGAATTTTGCATTATTTACGGCGATAACATCCATCATAGCATTACTCGGTATGATTATTATTAGCATGTGTATTTTCGAAAATAAATTTAGAACATGACTTTTTATGTGGCTACTGGAAACTTGGTCTTGTTTATTTCCAAATGCGGATGCGGTGTAAAAGTTATCTGTTAGAATTAGGATACTTATAACTTGGCTAATGACATTGTCTGAGTACCAATTTTGTCTTACCTATTGCAACGGAACACACAATTAAAAAAATATCGTTTGTCGCGTCAAACCTTATACCATTGCGTTATTTTAGTTCCACAGCACTTAGTGATATTATCAATGTTACGCCGTGATTACGGAATATTTATTTTTGATTACGATAACAGCTAACCTAGGTGCTTATGAAAGTTACTCTTTGCTATAGGTATTGTGTAAATACATTACAATAATAATATTTTTATTACTAGCCTGCTCTGTCTCACTCCTGCCCGCTTAGCATGACCACCGGAGAAACGAAAGAGACTCGACAAATCTTTTGTTCATCTGTCATTGAATCGACAAAATGACAAATGAACAAAAGATTTGTCGACTCTCTGTCGTGTCTACGGTGGTCATGTCATGCTACGCGGGCTGGGGAAAGACCTTCCTGCACTCTTTCCACCTCTCGCGAACCCATGCGTCCTCCTTCCAGTTCGGACGGAACTTGACCAGTTCTTCCCGCCATCACCTTCGTTCCCTGCCGCGACGCTTCCTCACTGTCTCAAGACACCAATTTCCTGCTATTTTTGCCCACAGTTTGTGTGGCAGGTATGTTCTGCCCAGTTCCCAGCTCAGTGTCCCATTTGAGATGGGCAGCCTTTTAAGCCACGTCAGCTTTATTTGTTTTGGAGCGCAGTATTGTGTTTCGGACACGTTCCATTAATTTTACACCTAGTACACTGCGCTCCATAGCTCGTTGGCAAACCTTGTTTCATGTTTATTTACTTAGGTCCTTGTTCACCAAAAAGATGACGGTCTGATTATCTAAAACAGCTGTTTAAAACACATTTATGTTTGGGAACATGTCACAGTGAGAGCTGTTTTTAGATGAACAGACCTTTATGTTTTTGGTGAAAATGGACCTTATTAGTGTATTTACTTATTTATCTCGTGCTTCAACGTTCAAGCAAAGTAATCGCGTCATTCCATCGTCATGTGATCGTCACGTTGTCGTCATCAAAACGGAAACGTCAAGGAAAAAACTTATTGTACTATTTAGACAGGTGTTATTTTATCTCACTAATATCATTATTAGAAATCCGCGCCATCATTTTAACGTGGTTTGTAAGGAGATAGATAAGTATAAACTCTATATATGTTTGGTTTTGTGTTTCAATGATGTCTTCGTGTGATAATGTTTCCGAAAAAATGATTTGCAAGAAATCTTTCACATTCTTCGTCTCTAATATTGCCATAGTATAGCTAATGCCTGCCATGATATACCTTAAAAATATTAGCCCGTAAGTAAAACGGTAAGTACCTATAGACTGACTTGCCAGGGTGTGCAAAACATTAAGTTGACCTCATAATTGCTTTACCAACTTATGAATTAAGGTCATTTCCAAATCATGAAACAACAAGGTTTTTACATATTAAGATAGTGTAAATTTTATGTGAAATTATCTAAGAACCTGAATTGTAAGCAAGAAATGACGGTAAGACTAGCTTTCTATTCGGAAACATCAAATTATAGAGAACCTTATCAGTGTTAGAGCTCCACTTTCCCTCCTTGCCAGACACCCTAATTTTTATCCGTAATTTCACATCACTGTGTAGCGGACCATAATTTTTTGTTTTAATTTTGAGAGCTGTTAAAATTTGAGATAAATTAAGTTTATAACATAATGCAGTATACAAATAGTTGTAAAGGTTACAGACTGCATTAAAATTGCTGAAGGTAAAGATAAATTATTCTTACTCAATCTACTGTGTAACAAGCACGTACCTAATCTTTTGAAAAATAATTATAACAGTTTTTTGTGTATTTCAAATATGCAGTGGCTCACTACAGATGATGGTAGGTCAATTTTTTGGTTACTACGTCTTTTATGTAGCACATACCTACATCATACAAAAACTTCCCTCCTTTTGCCATTTGGTTGGGCATAAACTACAGAAAGTCACCTACATGCTTACATAATCGTGTCATCCATTTGTATTGTTACATCGGACCTACTAGAACATTCGAGAAAGCACGTAATTACAGTATGTGTACGTTGGAATGTGGGATTCAATTCCCATTCACTAAGAATAATGGCTCTATTCATGTTTACAGGTATGGTGTCGACTGTTGGTTAGAACTGATGTTCCTTTGGAACACATCGTCAACACTGAAGAAAAGGACTCGGCAAGATGCTTTGCAAAACATCTGAAGAAGTAGCAAAAAAGTTAAAGAACGGTCTTATAGCTCCAATGAGTATTGAAGATCTAGGAAGATCTAGGACCGAAATATGCATTCATGACACGGAGAAACCCGATTGCAAAAATCCCGAGGTTATGCAGTGCATTGTGGACACCTATAGGCTCCCAGAAAATCGGGAAGGCTTTGGGTTTCACCTTACTTGTAACCTTCCGTCCTTCCCTTTAAAGGATCGCATTTTCGAAGGAAAAACTTTTTCGGAGAAAGGCGTTGTTAACTTTTGTGAAGGGGCCGCAAAGAGAGTTGAATAAAATTTGCCATCGATATTGATAGATGAAAATTAGTGTCAGCTGTTTTCAATAAATTGCATTCTTTTCTTTAACCCGTCATCTCAACAGACACTTTTTTTCTTGCCATATCATCTTCACAGTCCATCCATCGTTGCTTTCTTCTTCCTCTACTCTTATACCCTTCATCCAAATTCATACTCGAAACTTTTCTCACGACATTTTCGTCATTGCTCGGCACCACATGCCCATACCACGACAACCGATAACCACAAAATTTTTCAGCCACTGACTCCAGTTTTAGACTACCTGTTATCTACCTAGGTACTCATTTCTTACTTTATTCATTTGCACAACATCACACTAGAACCGTATGAGAAGTTATAAGTGGAAAACTAAAAGAAATCGATTTTTGGTGTTAAATATGTTACAAAGATACTACACGATAAGTGTGGTAAATCAACGAAGACTATTTTGATTTTAAACTAAGATAATGCTGACAACATTGAAGATAAAAACATGGAATGAACGGTATCGCTATAGTTCATGACGAAGCTAAATAAAAAATATATATGCCTAATGATAACATATCACTAATAATCTCTCACAGTATAAGTCGTTGAAACACAAAACTTTAAAAGATATAGATCATCATCTATATTAATTTCGGGGTAATTGCTGCAATCGCTTGGTTTTTAATTTCGGGGCCTAGACAAAGTGATCCGACCATTATGTTTTATAATGATGAAAAATCACAATCCTGTTGAAATTCATTGTGAGGAAATAATAATAATAAAATGTGGTGGAAATGTGTCGCGCATGCGATGGACTCAGTCCATGAATGAAAACGTCATGCGCGCATATTATGGGGCTACTGAGGGGGGAAGTAACTTGACTGCGTACCGTAGTCGAATGCTCTCTCTGTTTCAGGTACTTGAGCCGGCTGTCAACGTAGAGGCACAACGACTGTCGGATCAGGTGCGGGTGATCCAGCGTAACCATATGTTGGATGACACCGTACTTGATCGACCACGCTCCGAATCACGGAGTAACCTAGTTACGCCTCCTTCGCCAATGATCGCAGTGCAGCTGCAAACTATCCCCAGTGCACCACTGCGATCTGACTACGATGGTGAAGAGGATGGGGACGAGGATGGGGACGAAGTTATATCCGTGAGTACTCAATGCAACGCACAATTGAGGAGCACTTTGGAGGGTGCGTTCCGGGAGTATCGTTCCACACCGCCTGAACTTAGACCACGTTTGCCTCGTTTGCCTATGCACAAAAAAAACAAGGCGCTGGTGTGTGCTCTAGATTCGCAGCTGTCAAATTGCTTTGACAGCAGTAAAGACCTCGCCGATACTCACTCAATATTGTACTGTGGAGCTGTAGCGGCGTGTCGTGTAGCTCAGGTCAAGTTCCCCAACAACGACAGAGCTCCACGATTGAAATTAGCTGTTCCAGCTTGGCAGTGCAGAATTGAGCGACGTATCGGTGAGGCTAGGGCACTCATCGGCAAATTAACCTGCTTCAGGGAGGGCAATACTCGCCCTAGAGGGTTCCCTATCCATTTGCATAAAATTTCAAGACCTAATATAACTTAGCATAATTTTGTTTGGCATAATTATATTTTCGCATAACATAATTACGCATAACAGCTTACGCATAATTTTTTAAGCATAAATTCTCTAGCCATAATAATGATTAAGCATAATATTCTAAAGCATAAATTTATTAAGCATAAAGTTCTAAAGCATAACTTTTTTAAGCCTAATATCCTAAAGCATAAATTTGTTTGTTGTTGTTGTATTTTGTGGGTTTTTTGTCGCTGTAGGAAGCATGAAGCAAGCAAGCATACAGCATGCAAGCAAGCATACAGCATGCAAGCAAGCATACAGCATGCAAGTAAGCATACAAGTAAGCATGCAGCAAACAAGCAAACATGCAGCAGGCAGGGTTTCTGTGACGGCTCCGATTTTAAATTACACTCTAGGGGTAGGACAAACAAGAATACGTGGAGTCGGTTTTACAGCAATTCGGTTCTGTCACTAAATTTTGTTGCACAGCATATTAAATTTTAAACCAACAATATTATTTAATTGTTACAGAAACTATAGCAAATTGGTTTGATCAGAATTAACTGATTGACATATTTTTTATACAAAAACTGTATAAACATCTAACATTCTTCAGATAAAAGTTATCTCGCGATTGAAAAATCGTTTAAGTTACATAATGTTAAATATTATTAATATGTTAATGTTAAATAAATCATTTGCATGAAAATTGTTTTTGTTATTTATGTTAATTGTATGCCTAAATATTATTATGCTAATAGTCATTAGGCCTACTTACGTTATGCGAATCAAATTTATGCCAAAACAAATTAGTCTTTAAGATGATTATGCCAACATTAAATGTATGCCTAAAAAAATTATGCCGAAGTATTATTATGCCAAAACAAATTGTGCCAAAATCGTTATGCCGAAGTATATTAGGACAAAGAACATTATGCGAAAAGAAGGGATCCCGCCCTAGAGTGATGCGCTTTGTGAGGCGGGCGTTCTCGGGAACTGATATTAGTTTTCGAGATTACTTGGCCCGCGTCACAGAGCGTATCGATTTCCTGAAGCAGAAGATCTGTGCATGGGCAAGCCGTATTCGTCGGTATAAGCGGCAAGTGGAGCGATACACTCAGAATCGCACATTCCAAAGTGATGAAAGGTGGGTATATGTATAGGGCTTGGGAGCGACCGTACCAAGGTGTGACTGACACGCGTCTACCAGATGATGATGCCATGTGTTATTCTGGCGCAGCCTCTGGTCGGTGCCTGTCAGTCACACTGAGGGTGATTGGATCCGGAAGGTTGAACAAGTGTGTGATCAAATACCAGAAATGGGGGCAATCATCATCAGCCCCCAAGACGTAGCTCGTGCGGTCCGCCCGCTGCCCAACTGGAAATCCCCAGGGCCGGACGGACTGCACAACTTCTGGATCAAGTGGTTCCAAAGATCACACGCTTGCTTGGCGTCCCAGTTTCAATCAGCTTTAGAGTCAGGATCGCTGCCCCAGTTCATGACGACAGGAATTACCCACCTGCTCCATAAATCAGGTAGTACTGCGGAGCCCAAAAATTATAGACCAATCACTTGTTTACCAACGGTCTATAAAGTTCTTACATCCATTTTGAGAGCAAAAATCAACGAACATATTGAGAGTAATGCTATCATGTCTGCCTCTCAGAATGGATGTAGGAACGGGTCCCGTAGTACATGGACGAAGTTATGATGACGAATAACTACCGAAAATACATTGTGAAGGACGGCACGGTTGACATATGTCGGGCATGCCACCGTCCGGGAGAGTCGATCCGACACATTATTTCTGGGTGTTCTAGTCTGGCTAACGGAGAGTACTTGCATAGACACAACCTTGTTGCCAGGATTATCCACCAGCAACTTGCTTTGAAATACAACCTTGTGGAATCAGAAGTGCCATACCTACTATAAGTATTCGCCCGACCCAGCTCTCGTAAATGGTAATATCACGTTGTATTGGGACCGACCTATCACCACCGACAGGACTGTTGTTGCCAATAGGCCTGACATTGTGGTGATAGATCGATTGGAGCGTCGCACAATGATTGTTGATATAACGGTCCCGCATGACGAGAACCTCGTGAAAGCAGAGCAAGATAAAAAAACAAATATCTAGATCTGGCTCGTGAGGTTGTCGACATGTGGGATGTGAGTACAGCAGTCATTGTGCCGATAGTCGTGTCGGCCAATGGCTTAATAGCCAAGAGCCTCGACCAACATAGGAGGCTCTCGCTTGGCAGCTGGATCAAGGGCTTGATTCAGAAAGCAGTACTTCTCGACACGGCACGTATTGTTAGGAGGTTCCTCTCTCAAGAGCCCTGACCACCGGCAGTTCGGACCCTGTCCCCAGCGCTGGTGGGCTACTGTTTTTTAATGTTTTTAAATGTTTTATTGTTTAAATTTAGTTTTATAAATAAATATTTAAAAATGTAATTAATATGTAAAGTAATGAATAAAGGAAATAATAATAATATATATGTTTATTTTCTCAAATACAAATTGATTAAAGCCTTTAAGTTTACTGTAACATAATAAATGCAAAATCTCTCGTGTGGTCTCTCGTACCATGAAACTGACAACTTTTATTCTACGAGTTCTTGAAATTCGGAAAAAAAGGAACTGTTGCAATGAACAGTATGGCAAAACTAAACACATACAGTATGTTAGTTTAAACGAGGGACTTATTCAAACCCGCAATAGTCCATGCTTACATGATACTAATCAACATATGAACAAAAAGAAAACACTAGTACATAGCAGACAGATCCATACCAAAAACTTCGCCTAAGTTTCGCAACGTGTGCGCCATGCGCTTATCGCAGAACATGTGTGCGGGTCAATGACCTTTCTAGGTGTAATCGTTTCATTTTTTTTTTTCATTTTTGCGCGGGGATGTGCCCTGTCGGTGCATCGGGGACATTACAAAGGAAAGGGGCGGAGTTTGCGCACGGAGCTCAGGACCGGCACGTGTTTTGCCGCGTGACACCTACTTGCGCGCTCAGTGTCCATGAGTAATGTATTTAATTAGACAATAATGTCAAAAATTAAGGTTATAGGTTTTTTACTTATTTGGATTGAGAATCGAATACTGAATACCTTCCCTCAATATGTCCCTCGTTTAACCTAACACGCTGTATAGGTAACTAAAGATGTCCAATGTCATGGTCTGAGTCACCACACGAGAGGTCTTGCATTTATAATGTTACATCCTATATATTCAGTCAGTAATTGCGAGGATTATAAAACGTGATGTTACGAGTATCTTATGCTTTCTAAGAACTTTCGGATTCTTGAGAGAACACATTTTCCGAAGTATCGTATTCGTCCAGTTCCTCATGGTAGAATTCGATTCACTCGTTTTCCCAGCTATGGTGTCCATTACTGTTGCGAAATGTTCCTAGGGACCAACCGGCAACATGAACAAAAATGACTCATCAAGTTGCTATGCAAACATCAGTAAACGCAGCAAAGAAGTTTAAAGATGGTCCTTTTGCCACATTGACTACAGAAGATCTAGGACCAAAATACAAGTTCATTAAACCGAGAAATATGATAACGAAAGTACCGTAGTGCTAGTTTGTGGTCAATAATTGGGTCCATGAAAATTGGCAAGGTTTTAGGCTTTCATCATCCTCTTGCCCTTAAGCACTATTAACCTATAATGATCCTACTGCTAGGACACGCGGCCTCCTTTCTGTGAGTGGGAAATACCATTTTTCCCATATCCCAACTTATTTCAACATGTTTTCTTCTTCCAAACTTTCGCTATTATACGTCATCTCAGAGGTACCTCCTTTCTAAGCATACTCGTATCATCACACAGCCAATCGTTTCTTTGGCCTTTCTCTACTGTAGGTTTTTCTACTCGCTTTACCTTATTTATAACATTTTTTCCTGAAGGATTGTATTTTCGATGAAAACCTTATTCTGAAAAAGGCGTTGAAACCTTTGAAGAGGCAGCAAAGAGAATTGATTAAAATATAAAATAATTTAGACAGAAAAGAAGTTTTAGAGCCCACGCGGCATATGGTAATAGAATTAAGTATTATTACATTGGAAGGTTGAACATTTTCATTCTAATTTCCAAAAAGTTAAGTGACCAGAAATAGATACTTAAGTTTTTTTTTTTTGTAAGCCTGGCATTTGTCCCACAGCTGGGCAAAAGCCTTCTCTTTCTCCTTCCAAACCTCTCTATATTGTGCAATATTTGGCCATGTTCGCCCCGCATACATTCATATCACCTTACCTCGACGGCAATTTCCTCCTTGAGTTTGAGGCGCCAGATCATTTTCACTAATTTCACCAGGAATTAGTTCCATGGAACTAGTGAGACTTCTCTGTGTGCATTCGAGGTAGATACATAGCCAGCCCTCTCCTACTTTAGCTTGACTGTTTCTCCAACTTCTCCGATTAAGTTTTGTAAAAATAAAATTAAATGTTTTAAACCGGACTACAATGTGTAAAAACATTTTCAATAGAAATTTACGCGCATGCTTGTTTTAATTTACCTAATTTCACTAGTTTCTCAAGATGAATGAGTACTCTGCAACGAAGTTATAGAGCTTTTTACCTTATTATGTTCTAAGGGCTTTGAGGATTTCTAGTATTGACTAGTGACATTTAGTTTCAGAGTAGTATTATTGCAGCAATTGTTCTTGTTTATTTTGTTTTGTTTTTGAAAATACTGGAATCAACCTTCAATATCTCTGTAACATGAAGGTTCAAAAGTATGGTGCAGAACAAAAAAAATATGGAAATAACGGGCAGAACAAATGCCTTTCGGATTGTTTAGGCAGAAGCACCCATTATTTTCAACCGACTTCCAAAAAGAGGAGGTTCTCAATTCGACTGATTTTTTTTTGTGTTTATTACCTCAGAACTTTCGACTGGGTGAACCGATTTTGATGATTCTTTTTTATTTGAAAGCTGGTGTTTCTCGTGTGGTCCCATTTTAATTTGCTAAAGATCGGATGCTGATCTTCGGAGATATACAATGGAACTCTTCAAAAATAGACGGCAAATCTACAGTGATTGCTGCAATCGCTTGTAGGTTCATTGTTTATACTACATCATGACGTAACATCACGCCTGTGTGCTCTGAGGGGGTACGTAGATGTGTACAATACACCCAGATTTCGACAGTTAGATGTGTTAAGTTCCATTTAATGGGATCCTGGAGAAATAGAGGGAAATCAATCACCAGAAGTGATTTGGGTAGTTTTAGGAAGAGTGCTTTCTCGGAGTGATCCCATTTTAATTTGGTAAAGATCTGATGAAGAACTTCGGAAGATAGGCAAAGGAACTCCTCAATAAATGATAGCAAATGTACTGTGATCGCTGAAATCTCATGTCTGTCTATTGTGTACAATCATAGCTAAACTCACCAGTTATTTCATTTCATACCAACTTGAACAGTATTGAATCAATTACCTATAAACGGTTAACAAATGGAAATCATTACGGATAGTCTGTACGTCGTTAACATAGGACCAGTCTTACTTCGGTCAGATAGTCCGAGAGCCCGACATCTCTAATTGCATCGTCCAACTTCGCCTAAATTGGTTCCAGTTAATTGATTTGGATTCGATATTGAATTTGTCGCTTTGTCGCTTCGTGTTGCGTTGCGATTAATCTATTAGTGTGCTATTGTCATCAAGTTAATAGTCATTTGCATATCGGAGTGTTATGATAATGGATATTGAAGTGGACTATTATAATAATTATGGAGGGATGATGATATAGTATATAATCTCTCTCGCTCTCTCTTATTATGTGTCGTTGGCGCGTTAAGGGGACTACAGGAGCGAAATTAGCAACTCTATTTGTGGTGGTTCAAACTTCGTTTGAAATACTGTTAGAATAAAGTTCTAATCAGCTAACACTACAAAGTGGTTGTTACGTCAGTCACTGCGAGCCGAATAGTGCGCAATGAGTGCTTTCGATCGATTTACTAAAATCTATTGATTGGACTAAAAAGATAGACACTATGATGCCATTAAGTTGCTTGTAGAATTATTTGCCAAAAACCAGGCATGTATTTTAGTATGGGTTTTACTCGTCAAAATATTTTTGTAGATACAAGTTCGCGATTATTTTTTATCGAGTAAAATTAACTGCATTATGATTTCAAAACACTATCATACTAGCACACATCCTCAAGAAAATCATATATTTTTATGGTTTTGTTTATTGCAGTGAATCATATACTTTCAGGCATTATAAAACTTGCGTTTAGCTCCTGTAGTCGCCTTAAAGAAAAACTCAAAGTTATTCACTTAACGCCTGTTTTCCCAGAAAGATAAGGCAGATGTGAAAGTTATATTTTAAAGTAATAGGGGAGGAGAAAAGTACTAAAGGAGCTCGTGGCTAAATAATATCAGCCGCTCGGGTTGATTTTAGGTTAAGCCATGCTTGCCTAGGTTGGTCTGTGGATGGGTGACCACCCTAACATACCGAGTTTCCTCCGTGCCTCGGAAAGCACGTTAATCTGTTGGTCCAGCTGTCATTGGTCTATCTTTGACAGTCGTTACAGGTAGTCAGTGGCCCAAAAAAGTCTGACACCAGTCTTACCAAGTGGTATCGTATTTCCCAGTATTAACTGGGTTGTAGAGGTCGGATAGGCAGTCGCTCCATGTAAAGCATGTAAAGTAGTGGTATGTATTCAGCTGCATCCGGTTAGGCTGGAAGCCGACTCCGACATAGTTGGGAAAAGGCTAGGCATATGATGATGAGGGGAGGTCCCAATTACCATCAACCGGGCATAAATTCAGAATTAGGGCTGATGCTGTTCTAATAAAAAAAAACATAGTTAAGTAAATATAACTACGATTTATAGTTCAGCCCTGAGACCACTTGTACTTCGATAAGATATTATTTATTCAGCGATAGAAATAAGTACCGTTTTCTCATATCTTCAACCAATATTTTATCTTACAGCTCACGATTGAAAGCAAACGGCATGGTTGATTGAAGACACTACTACTGTCCAATCATTATTATATTTGCCTTTCATGTTGCAGTACAGTGAGCTTTATTGTCTTCGTCATAAGTGTTAGTTTCAGGTAAAATAATGGTTAAAAGGACGGTGATATTTAAACGCACGGAGCTTATTTCATACGTCGTCGAGTCAGAAAATTAGAAAAACCGGCCATGTGCGAGTTGGACTTGTGCACCGCGGGTTCCGTATAACCTGTCGGTATTTTGTTAGTAGACTACATGTTTACGATTGATTCCTTAAAATGTACTGTTAGACATTGCTTATTGCTAAATTTCATGATTCTAGGTTAACGGGAACCTACCCTATAGGTTTTAATTCCATTGTGAAATCGCAAAATATGCACGGTCATATCTTTTGATCGCGTTCATTTACAAATTTGAAATTTTTACTGCTCCAAGGGATAGTAGACTATTATTAATTAATTTCAGTATATTGTAGATTACATACATATTGTAGATTTCAGTATATTGTATTGTCATATATTGTCAATTAATTTCAGCTTGATACCTTCTCGCGTTCGTGAGAAGACGGTCTTGACAGACCGCAGATACAGACTGATTTCAAAGTGAAGCTATAAGGCCGCGTTCCCACTTTGTCGTGACGACAGATAACCGTGTAGTTTTAAATGTCATGGCTTGTGTGTTCAAATATAAGTGTTCTCATTATAGGACTACGTGATTACTGTAGTCCAAGACTTTTGCCAACTAAAAACCAACGATAAATTAATCGTCACGACATAGTGGGAACGCGGCCTAAGGGTTCCGTCCCTAGGTCGGCTAAAACGGAACCCTTAGGCAGCGTTCCCACTATGTCATGACTTAGCCAGGGAACCCAAAAAAAGAAAACATTCACTATTTTTTATCCCACGTTTATCACAAGTAACGTTTGTCCGTATTTTAGGTAACACATGCTTGCTCAGTTACATTATGCTACTATTTGTTCAGGTCCAAATATACCTTCTCTATTGTTTTCGTATCCCTGGAGCGTTGTTTCATTTTTCTTTTGTATTAGACAGAGCTCCTACTAGGCATGTTTACTGTTTGGAAGGTTTTTGGTATTTTTAGAGCTGCAGATATGAAATGGTGAAACGAAATTTAACTACCATTGCATACCTAAACACTGTTTAATTGGTCTAGTGGTCGCAAACACGAATGCTGACCATTACGTTCTTAGTTCAATTGCCGGGTCGGGCGTTCATCATTCATCAATTCAGCTGAAAGACGTCCACTGCTGGACACAGGCCTCCCCCAAGTGTCGCCACATTTATCGGTCCCGTGCAACTAGTATCCAGCGGATTCCCGCAACCTTCACCAGGTCATTGGTCCACCTAGTAGGAGGTCTTCCAACACAACGTCTTTCGGTTCGCGGTAACCACATCAAAACTTTTCGGCAGTGTTATTGGGTTAAAATAAAAATTAAAAAAACACCAGCTTAAAAAAATTCCTTAAAGTAAAAAAAAAGTTTAGCTTCAGAAGTCAGAGGCAAAAATAGTCAATCAAATTAACTTCCTACTAGGAAGAGTAAGAAATTTAATACAAAAAAATGCCATCATAATAAAGCTGCAGTGAGATACAACTCCACGATCCGTTTGTTTCTGTTTGTGTCAGCGCAGATTCCAGGAACGGAACCAAACGGATCCTCTTCCAATTGTTAGCGGAGCGTTCGCGACGTAATGATCAATTACAGCTGGAATTTGCATTGTGCTTGTAGTTTTATTTTATATTGTTTATACTGTCATTCTACTATCGGATTATTCGTTTATTGTGATTCTTAGATTTTGGATTTTGTGTTCTAATGGTTTTGAGTCAGATATGAGCCTAGTTGTACGTTATTACATCGAAATTAAACTAGCACATGCGAAACCGGGTTTCGGTCCCATAGTAAAACCGGTTTTTTTCGTGTATTCCCTAACTTAAATGTAACTAGCGAATAGTGAATGCACCCGGAAGGGGTCTTCGAGGATAAACACTACAGGCAGGTTATGTGGTGTGAACAAAGTAATTTTAGGACAGGATTGTTCTTACTGTTTTCTCATAGATTTTGGCTTCTATGTTGGATTTGTCCTCGGTTGTTGGCAATAGGCTTTCATTGCACCGTATTTACCTGAGATTAAAATTTATTTGGCAAAGTGTTGACATTTACCAAAGTCTTCGGGGATTCAGGAGTCATGCTGGCATGACTATGATTTATGTTTTTGTTGAAAATTAGGACAAGGTATTGTTATAAGATCTTAAACTCTTTACTTTACTTTCAATAAGAGTGAAACTAGTTGCCAGTTCAATAGCCAGCTTATTTCTTTTTCACTACATTTCCAATTCCTTTTGTCTGTCCACTGAAGTCCTTTCCAAAGCCACAAGGAACAATTGGTATTCGAGTGAGACAATAATATCCGTGTTTACCAAAGCACATTAAAGCGGTCTCTACCGATCCTCAGATCGGATTCGCTTTGCATAGCACTTGAAATTCAAATGGTGCAGTTCATATTGAGCCTCCCCCTGTCTAAGTGCCTACGCGCTACGGTTGCCATGGCAACTATGTCTGCAAGGCCCTCTACTCATCCAATAGGTATAGAGTTACAATTGGAATTTTAAGTGAGGTGTGAAGAATTATTGTTTCTGTGACTGTCAGCTGAATGTTTTGTAGGTGTTTTAAAGAGAACTCGCTTTATTAGCACAGAGATATGTACATTAATGCCTTGAATAGCACATAGACTACTTTATTTTCTCCTATGGGTGAGGTGGGGTTAAACCGGAACTTTTAAATTATTTAATTATTATTTTAAATCAGTAACCTACTTTTATTAATCCACACGAACAAAGTCATGAGCAACAGTAGCTGGTATTCACCTTATATTACCTATGTCTCGTACCTATACCTACTCACATTTTTTTTACTGGGAGTTTTGTTAACTAAAAGGATTTATAACTTAAAAAAAATTATGAAAACCCTAAAATGCGACGCGTAAAACATTTCAGCAAGGTTTATTATTTCAACCCATTTCCTGCTCCAAAACTCGTGGAAAAAAATTCAAACTGTTTTTATTCCATTAAAAGCGCCTAAAACTACTCTGTGAGAGTTTAAAATTATTATCTCCGTTTCCCAAAAGGGACAAGTTAACTTTTGGATAAAAGTCTGAACTGAGCGATGTGTATATTTAGTTTACTTTAGTTTACATTTTTAAAGGTGCTCTTATTTAATGGGTTGAATTTCATTATATGCTTTGCTTTTAATTGTGGTTTTTATCAAATAGGAGCTCGTCGTGGCTAAATATTAACAGCCACTCGGGTCAAGCCGTGTCTTTAGGTTAAGCCGTGCTTGCCTAGGTTGGTCTGTTGATGGGTGACCTGGACTCTTACATACCGAGTTTCCTCCGTGCCTCGGAAAGCACGTTATGCAGTTGGTCCCGGCTGTCATTTGTAGATCTTTTTCTGTCGATACAGGTAGTCAGTGGCCTAATAAAGTCTGACAACAAGTCTTACCAGTGGTATGGGTACCGTATTTCCCAGTACTAACTGAGTTGTGGAGGTCAGATAGGCAGTCGCTCCATGTAAAATACTGGTATTTAGCTGTATCCGGTTAGACCGGAAGCCGACCCCAATATGTTTGGGAAAAGACTAGGCATATGGTGTTGTTTTATCAAGTTGTTGCATGGCCCAAAGACTGGCAAGACTGTGAGACGAGCGATGGACCATAAGGGTGGAGTGACCCAAGGGGGAAACGCAACAGAATAAAACCGCCTACGAGATGAACGGACGGCATCATTAAAACGGCTGGCCCAAATTACATGCAAACAGCTCAAGATACACTGAATTCTTTGAAGGAATCCTTCACCTGCGGAACGGTTCTTGCAAATTAATAATCTTAAATTGTACGAGAAGTTGCCCGCGACTTCACCCGCGGGCAAATTGTATACTAAAACTTTGCTCGAGAACAGCATGAAAATCGGTGCAGGAGTTTTTGAGTTTATCGCGAACAGACAGACGCGGCGGAGTACTTTGTTTTCTGATATGTAGTGATTAGGTTAAGATTGGTATACTTACTTTGTTATTTCATGAAAGAAAAGGCCTTTTATGGCCTAAAAATAGACATGATGACAATTTCAAAAAACTACAAATCTGTTCAGTCCGTCAGTTAGAATATTGGAAAATAATGGACTCATTTGTTTTGTTTTTATAAATCAATGAATATTGAAAAAGATAAAACGCATCAATACTCGGGAGTGGGGGCTCATGACGTCTAAAATTATACCTAGGCATGACGTATTGAGAATTTTATGAGCTTGGTGTCTTCGTCAATTTTGATTTACGTAACAAAAAAAAAGGGTGAAAATCTAACTGACGGAAGTTTTTTTTTTGTCGTCTACCCTATTGCATAGGTAACCTTACCTTTTTTTATTCAGATGAGAAATCCTCAAATGTCTTCTCCCACTCTGGGCGGAGCGAGAGGGAGTGTCAGACTTTTACTGATTAAAACCCATCCATGTTCCATCCTCGCCCTTTACGTTCCGGGACCGCGGTATCTCTTTCGAACAGTCCCGCAGCCCCGGCAGGCTTCGGCCCTTGCGGGCCCCTCTCTTTAGGCTGACATCTCTTTGAGGCGTGGAACACTAACGGGCCGTCGACTCGGCCTGTCATCATTAGACGGACGGACGGCTGGCTAGCCCATAGCTAACCGTCCACAGGCCCGCGTCTACGGTGGAGGTAACCTTACCCTGGCGTTCGATTTATCCCACCTCCCCAAGAATGGCTCACGGAGAGTACATGGGTTATCGACGTAGATGTATGACGACTTCCAGGCAATTTAGAAGCACGTGGGCTGCTGTCTTGTAAGCTTTCATGCAGACTCTGCAAAGTGGGCTTTTTATAAATTTAACGTAGCCAGATACGACGGTATTGTTTCAAAATATTTCTTAAAAGCCAGTTACAATTTTGATTTCTCTTGCAACTTATTATTTTTTTTGTAAAAAAGTGAAAAGTTAGGGTTTACGTAAAATGCTTTCAATCCTTCCATGCGGTGCAGGTAAGCCAGTAAATTGTGGTTTCGAATTGTTTTACCCCGATAACATTGTAAGATGGTGCATTTTTCCAATCCGAATCCCCTTCAATGTGTTGAGGGTTGTCAATACCCCGTAACCGCACTTGACGGTAGGATTACAGTGGAGGTTTTACAAGGACGCAATAAATAGTAAAAGTACAAGAATTTATATAAGTAATTCAGCTGTAATTTGTAATCATGTTGTGGTACTACCTCGTTCACTGACAGTGGACTACTTTTCATCCTTATGTTTTGAGTCATATGGTTGAAAATTGGTCGACCGTCTGTGAGCGCGGAACCTATCACATTTTTTTGAGTGTGTCCATTGATCTCCTTTCTCGGTTTTATATAAAAGAACCACAAAAACACGGCGGCAAAAAAACTCTAAATTGTAAGCAACTTTTCTCCCAAATCTTAGACAACAAATACTGAACAAACCCACGTCACCTATTTAGCAATTCCAACGAATCCTCAAGACGGTTCCGTACGTATTCGTTCTGTTCCGTACGTGACCGCACATACGTCACTATAAAACACGCTAAGGACACGGGACCCGATGAAATTTGCCTTTTACGACTTACTCGTAAAGTAAATATCACTGATGTTGTCCAAAAAAGATGTCCACAGCGTAAATGCGTGCTTATTAAACCACTTTATTGGCTTATTTAGCTTTTACGTTGGAATTTATTTTGTGTATGGTTTTATGGTGGATGGTTAAGGGACCCTGTTTTATGTTCGGTGGCATGATGAAATGTTATACGAATGCGAAGTCATCATGTTTTTATTGAGTTCGAGATGAGATCGGATCATGGGAAAATGATATGGAAAATAATATTGGTAAATATCGATGACCTGGTGTAGTTTGCGGGGATCCGCTGGATGCGAATTGCACGGGACAGGTCAATGTGGCGACACTTGGCCTATGTCCAGCAGAGTGGACGTTTTTTGCCCGAAATGATGATGATGATGAAATATGGTATTTTGGTCATCAATTTCAACGACTTTTGTTTCCAAAATTCAACCATCCATCAATGGATTCAGTTTCAAACAATATTTATTGTCTTGAATGAGGTCTTCTTACTCGTATGGTTAGTGCCCTGCCTAACCTGGCCCCGTATTCACTAAGCTTCGAATGGATTTCGATTCGACAAGTCGTATGTCTATCCTTTTTTAGCATAACGAAAACGAGCGAGATGGTCATACGAATTGAAATCGAATGGAAACGTCTTGAATAAGGGGCCTGGTGTCAGTTTTTGTCGCCCTTGGGCCTCTGACTTGGGTTTTCATGCTGTCGTTTCCTCACGATGTTTTGCTTCACCGAAGCAAGTGATAATTATAAAATATGCACATGAAACCGAAAAATCAGAGGGGAAGTGATTCGAATTTGAGACAACATGAATTTTATTGTGGTCTAAATCGAATTGTTCCAATATTAATGCTTTACAAAGTAAACATATTCTGTGTTTGATACTCCTTCTAGCATAAAATGTTAGGGTTATAATCTAAAAACGACACAATAAAACGTTATTCAATGATACCATATGTTCAAACGTTTCCATGGTATCCACATCAAAGTAAACGTGGACCTCTTTCATACCCAAACTCTCTTTGTTACTTGTACATAAGGTTTTCAGTAAACGTTACATACAAATGTTTCCTTAAACCACATAAATATTCCTCAGTAAACAAAAACTATGTGAAAGAAATAAATAAACACAATTCTTTCACGCGTCCCCAGGCTTGTTAAATAAAAGGAAGAAAGTTCTTTACCAATGGGATGTAAATAACATCCCATCAGACCACCTCAAGGGCTTGAAAGCAATCTAGGGGCCTACTATTTTTCTTTTGATGGCAACACAAAGCAATTGTCGGTCGGTATTGCCATCAGCGAAAAATAGGTGTAGCCGTTCTCGGGCTGTATTGAATAGCCTTTTTTTCTATTCACACAGGATAGATAGGGAAGTGTTATTTATGGAATATGAATATGCTTACTTTTTGATGGGATTATGAATGGTTTTTAGAAATATTTTTTCCTTTTCAAAGGAAAAACATTGAAAACAGTTTTCCATGGACTATTGTTTATGAAACAGTGAAATTTTTTTCAACCCAAAACGTACCGTACTGACACATGTTTTGATTTGTTTTATACTTATGTAAGTATAATAAAAAGAACAAAAATTAAAGTTGCTTTGTTATTCTTGGGTGCAAAGTTATATTTTCCAATTAAAAATAATGATTCAGGTATGAAAAGTACCTACGGTACAGTACGTATATAACCTACAATTATTGAAAAGCAATAAATTTCCTTCAAACGAAATCCAGAAGCTCGAACTCCTAAAATAGCACATTTTCAATTTACAGGCTAAAACCTAAACTGGCACCAATATACCGTCAAAATAAAATCACCCCGAACCCTGCAATACGACCAACTAAGCGCTTTAACCCCCGCCCGCTAATGCATGGCCGTCCATTTTTCAAGACAGCCGGTCGATGTGGCCCAAACATCAGTAAATCGCTATAAAGTACCCGCTGGGTAGTTTCGGTGAATATAAAGTTGGCAATTCGGTGAAAACTGTTATTTATGTATTTTAGGGTCAGATGTAGGATTAGGTTTGAGGTATGAAATAAAAATGTGTTTATCGGTTTAGATTTTCGGGTCTTGTGAGAGAATGTGTAAGTAGGTACCTATACATAAGTAGGAAGGTACTTTCTGATTCACAAGTATTAAATTATATGCAATTCATCATCAGCCTATATAATGATCCCCCACTGCTGGGACAAGGCCTCCTCTCAATGAGAGGGAATGGGCTATAATCTACCACGCAGGCCCAGTGCGGATTGGTAGATGTCACATGTCTTCGATTTTTTGGATCTAGGACATGCCGGTTTCCTCACGATGTTTTCCTTCACCGTTTTGAGAGCAGCGGTGATGAAATAAATTACACAAAGTAATGCGCCTGTCTGGGTTCGAACCCACGACTTACTGTTCGTAAGCAATTGAATATTTTAATAAATATTCAATAATATTTTTGCTAAGCAGGTATGCGCCTGCCTGGGCTCGAACTCAGGTAGGCTCATTACTTTTTGTTATTTATTTCATCACCACTGCTGTCAAAACGGTGAAGGAAAACATCGTGACGAAACTGGCATGTCCTAGAACCAAAAAATCAAAGACATGTGATACTCGTATCTAACGACCCGCACTGGGCCCGCGTGGTGGATTATAGCCCATCCACTCTCATAGAGAGGAGGCGTGTCCCAGCTAATAAATATGCTGATGAGGATGATGATGATGATGGTACTTAGGTGCAATCACGTTTGCACATCAAAAAATTTGTTTAAACTAATCTAGGTTGGTATATAAACCGCAATATTAAATACAGGTGGAAATAGAATTATGATTTTTATTATCTCGTAAATGCACAACATGTTTTGTTACACGAAGAAGCTAAAAACAGTTATAAATATCACACAACAAGCTTCTTGAAGGTGCTAGATTTCATCTGTTTTCCGACCGTGCGAGCAACTTAATTTATCAAGTTTAAACAAAAAAAAAAGAAAAATCGGCAGAAAAAACAGGGCACACTATCGTCGCTGACGATATTATGTCCTATGGTTTTTTTATGTTGTTCAGGAAACCTTGAACAGTCCATTTAATTTCTATAAGGTACTTTTAAAACAGTCAAATATTTCTGTTTTATTGAATTCCCGACCACAATAATATTTTTAATGCAATGGTTTTCCAATATTATAGCGGTGGTATATTAGGGTTGAAGATGCCATAATAAAAAACTTCAGTGCTCGTTAGGTTCCACTCAGAGAAAGTACCACTTAAAGAGACCCAATTATTTATAATATCAATAAAATATAAAAGTCTTTTCTCGTCTATTTTGAGATCTACTTTTGATATTAAGTTCATAAAGAAGGAAGAATATTCTACAATTATTAAACACTTTTTATAATTGTATAATGTAATAGAATGATATACCCAGGCAAGACTGGTTGTCTGATTCGAAAATAATATTTTTTTTTTAAATTAAAGCCAATAATAAAAATACCTACAATCACAACCAGAAGTGTTACAACAATAATTGTTCAATATTATTTTTCTTACACAAAAATCAAGGCCAAAAATCATAGCGAGAATAATTCTGGGGGATTGAGGGAAAATTGTATTAAATATTATGGAAAGAGAAAGCGGCTTCAGCACACCGTCCGTCTTATCCTGACGAGGGTTACTTATTTATATGCAAACGGAAAATTCTCGTTTTATGTGGGTCAAACCTGGAGAAACATACATATAAAATTAATCATCAAACGTCTAAAACGTTGGTAGCGTATAGCTTTTTTGTTTCACATGAAAAGTACGTTTGTTGAATTCAGAATTTATGTCGCATGAAATAATGACGTTCTTTAAAAAAATAAGTTAGTGCCTAAGTTTTACGAAAACTGAAAGTTCATTCCTATCTCTCAAGATTTTTTCGCTTTAGTAAATGAAAGAGCTAAACTTAAAATTAAACAGTAAACTTAAAAGAAAAAATGCTACCGAGCAGAAAAACTTCCTAAAATAATTTCCCAACTTTTGTTAACCCAATTAAGAAACATAAACACCTTAAACTAGGCTACGGAAGTACAAACTTCTCAACATAAATAAGACCGTAAGGAAAATAAAAGTTAACATAAGGAACATTATGGCACAACTTGAAGCGACTTATTTTCGAGCCGTCTCATAAATTTCAAGCCACTCCTTACCTGAGGAAAGTGACACTAATTATTTTCACTTTTTTATTTTAACTTAATTGCATTGCTACGGTGTTCTTAATTATTTAAAAATGGCCTTTTGTGAGGTAATTTTGTGATAATAATGGTTTATATAAGAAATACTCAGTAATTAAGGTAATTATAATAATATTATCTAATTTGGTTATTAAATTGTTTAGCGATTTTGTACACGTCTATACTTACCAATACTTTTCACAAAATGTGTGGAAGAATCTAGTACTTATAATAAGTACGTTTGTATTAAAACGTGTTGGTAATATTTCAATTATGACCTTATGTGTAAAGTGGTTAACGGAAGCGCATCCTATGCACGTAATTGCGGGTTTGATACCGAAGCAGTAAGAATCAATCTGAATTTCTCAATTCATGTATACTTTATAAGACATCACTGATATAAGCAATCTGCTTTGATAACACTCTATCTAGACGGGAAGAGGAATTCATCAAAGCATCTGTTTACGGAGACAAAAGCCGAAAATAATTACACGCTAAAGCTCCCACTTGCATACAGCAAACTCCCTAATGGTTAATACTCCTAAACAATTTAACAGCAATCTAGAAAGTCCCCATCGCTCCCCATGCATTCAAACTACCTCCACGTATTTATCACATACAAATCAGCCATAAATCCCTTGAAATGAACAATAGTTCCAATCAAGATACGACTGCGCGGCGACCAACATAATCTTGTCAATTCAATGGGGGCGCTGCAAGTCAAGGAGAATGCCAATACCTACTACGTCGAAATCAGTACGTTTAAATGTAGTTCCGGATTTCACCACCCGTCCGGATATACTGGCCGCTGTCGAGGTATTCAGACTAAGGGATCAACGATCCAGCGATCATATCTCAGGTTCCCTAATGGCAGCAATTTTGCCATTTCAATCAAATATCTACACTATCTGAGAATTCCAACTGCTGTAAAGTATAACGTGGAAGCTCACAATTATTCAGTACTCATTTTAACTTATTTGAATTAAATTAATTTAGAACGACGTAATTGAAAACGTGCTTTTCAAAAGATGTTTTAATAGGAAACGCGAGATTTGTTTAATTCGTATTGAAAATTGTTATTCGAGGAACTGTTAACTCTTCTTAAAGAAAGCGAGCAACTTTGATGAAACTTTCCTTTTACATTTTGTGACACATTTTCAAAATGGATTTGACCTTTTCCAGTAACAAATTTATAACAAAAGTAAAACATATAACACTATTCTTTTATGATAGGTAAGGTGTACAACACTTATGAGTGTTTTTATCTAAAAAATATTCCATCCAAAGTAAACCTACTTGTATCTATGCCACACAACTTCCAACAATAAAATAATGCAAATAAACACCAATAAAATCGTAATGAATAAATCTAGAAAATACCAGCATAATTTTATTCCGTTCGCATAATAATTTATGCGAAGTCACGCCACATGTCAGATACTCATTCTTTCTTTTGCACAACCCTAAAGCTGGGTTTCCCTTCCTGATCCATGCGTAGGGGATAATCAACCCCTTCGTCAGGGGTGTGGGTTGTGAATAATTCAAAATGCTATTTTAAATAGACAGTGTCTGTTTGTGGATAGCCCCTTAGCTGCTACGGATTTTGGCGAAGCGTTTATATTTTATTTAGGTGTTAATGTGTTGACTTGTTAATGTAGCTAGTATATAGGTGGGGAAAATATATTGGCTGTTACACAAATTATTAATGTTTTCTTAGTGTTTCCAAGTGGATACATTTCTATGGAAACACTTATTGCACATTTTTACTTTCACGAAACTTCCGGCGGTCGCACCAAAATGAATGCCTGAATTAAATAGCGCTGTTGATTTTGAAATACAGTGCATTTTTTTTTTGTTACTAGTAATAATTTAATAATGAAGAAGCTCGTAGCTAAATAAAAACAGCAGCACGTTGGACCGTAAATGGGTGACCACCCATTTACTTTCGCTTCAAAGTAAAGACAGTTAACCTTATTGCAAAAATGTTTTTTGCCTTTTTTTGCAGTCAGAAGACGCATGTAGTATGAATCTCGTGGCCAAGAGATAGATACTACCTATATTCTTTGATATTTCTTTTATTTTCTATAAACTTGATTAAACGTTAATCAGTCAAATAAGGTAGGTACCTAAAATCAAACGCCATCTGCAAAGCAGTTCAACGGGCTCTTTAAATATAAATTTCCTGCAAAATCTTTATCGAATTCCTGTATAAATAGGCCGGATCCTTTGATTTCTGGCTTTCATTCAATCTATTGACTCCCCAAAATAAAGGGTGGAATTTTAATCTCAGATTCTTCTTGAACAATCTTTTGGTTTTATTGTGAATTTCAATGAAGCTCCTTTAAGGTCTTCGCCCACGGGACTTTTTGCTTGGATACAAACGCAAAATGGCCACGATACAGTCACGATGTTCGCTGTGTGCGTTCGGCAATGTAACCACGATTCTGTTTCGCTTCTACCGTTATGCTGTCGCACGTCCAATGCAAGCGCGGGGCACCCTGCTGACGTTCCCCACTCTTCATACCCCTGATGCCGTCAGAAACAGTCGCGCGTTTACAACGATACAGTATTGAGGTTGACGCGCGTTTACATCGTTTCTGTCCTGCGTTGCAACTAAGGCTGAGGCTACACTAGGCAGCGATTCGCGAAACGAGAAAAACTTGGTATGGCTACATTACAAGTGAGATTCTTGTATTTTCTAATAAATTCGCTTCAATTTCGCTATGTTGGTGTAGCCGATGCCGTGATTACAGTAATATTATTTCGATCGGAAAAGGAAATCAAAGATCGCTAACAATATTTGATGTACAGTGTAGCCATATATATGTCAACGTAAAATTGTCAAACACGTTATATTACAATATAACGTGTTTCTCTCCAGCGATATTGTAAAGTCTCGAATTATTGTCAAATGAACATACGGAAGTATCTCTGCCCCCATAATCGGGACTTGGGGCACCCCCCCGTTAGGTTAGTTAGGTTCTTTTAAACCCTGCACTCGAAAATACTCGGCGGAGCCCCGCTTCGCGGGGCTCCGTCGACTACGCTTTTTAGGGGAATATAAAGTGTTTTAAGGTTAGGTTATATTAATCGATATTTCTCAGAAATGGTACTGTATCTTTTCATGAGAGTGGTACTACTGGGCAAGGGGGACCCCTCCTACCCTCCACACCGCGTGAGTTGACTACCGTCCCATGCATTTCACGAAAAATAATGCGTTTTCTTGTAAGCAGTATGTTCGTTTGACAATAATTCGAGAGTTTACAATATCGCTAGAGATATTACAATATAACGTATTTGACAATTTTACGGTGACATACATACGTGAGCATTCATTTACTTGTTTTAATCGCTCATGTGTCGCAGGTCGCGTCGCGGCCTAATGTAGCCTCAGTCTCTCACGCGACAGGGGCGATGCAGATTAGAAGCGCGTTTATAAAACAAGCAACGCGAAAAGGCGCCATGGGCGAAACTCCTAAGACACAAATTATTTATAATACATTTTCATGGTTCTAATCAACATCTCTGTGAAGTAATCAAGCGACCACGTGCGTTTGTTCGTGTGGGTTACAAAGGAATTAATCTTCCTCGTCGTGGCTTTTTCATAACAAGAAAACGTAGATTAGAATCTTGTTCGCTTATTTATTTTCCGTTTGTAGATTTGAACGCTTCTTGAACATTCAAGTTTGGTTTGAAGATCACATAGGACGAATTTATTTTGGGATGTAAATAAACTTAAATTTTAAAGACGGTCTGTTTTAGTGAGCTGAGTTATTTTTCGTTTGCTTTTTTTTTCTTTTTATTATGTTGGAAATGAGTAGTTAAGAGAATTAGCGAAAGGCAACTGACAAAGGGTAATTCACATCTGCAGTGTAAGGACAAGGTAGATGGAAGTAGACACTAACCTCATTGAAGTTTTTTTTTAAATGTTACACACCATGCTGAGATAGGAGCCTTCTGGCCTCATACAGGACGAGTTTCGTTTCTTTTTTTTTTTTTTTATTCGTTTAATTTTTTTATGGGTTTTGTCCTTGCAAATGCTTTTTCTTTCTATCTTTCTTTATTTGTGAGGTTCTTCTGAAAGGTCATGTGAGTAGAACTTGCAACCGGGACATGCGACCAAACGCGAACTAAGTCGGTTTTATTTTTTGCAAAAAAGTTTTTATTTTTCACTTTTTAGTGGTTCACAATATGTGCATACCCTTTCACAGCGTACCAGCGTGATTTTTTGTTATGAACTGGTGTAAACAATAGACAGACATGAGATTTCAGCAATCCCAGTAAGAGACACACATTTGCTACATTTAATGAGGAGTTCCGTTGCCTTTCTCCGAAGTTCTTCATCAGATCTTTACCAAATTTAAATGGGATCACTCCGAGAAACTACTCTTTCAAAAACTATCCAAATCGCTTCTGGTGTGCCTATAAAATTTGAAGAGTTCTCTCTATTTCTCCAGGATCCCATTATCAGGATCCTGACTTGATGATTATGGGACCTTCTGGGAAGTATACCCTTTCAAACAATTAAAAAACAAATTCGGTCCAGTCATCTGCGAGTAATCGGGGAACAATGAATTGAGAACCTCCTCCTTTTTGAAGTCGGTTAATAACGACGTTATGGTACGTGACTAAAATATCCGGATAGCCTTTAAAAGATTTGGCCGAGAATCGGTAATTTGCTTCTAAGAATTGAAGAGTTCCGTTCCTTTGTCATGGATCCCATTATCAGAACCTAACCAAATTCTCATCAAACTACCCTTGAAGTGCCCTTGCCAATAAAAAAAAAAAAAAAACTTATCCCCAATAAATGGAACTTAATACACCTAACTGTCGAAATCTGGAAATATTGTACACATCTGCGTACCCCCTCAGAGCATACAGGCGTGATGTAACGTCATGATGTTGTATAAACAATAAACATTGAAGCGATTGCAGCAGTTACTGCAGATTTGCCGTGTATATTTGAAGAGTTCCATTGTATATCTCCGAAGATCCGGATCAGATCTTCAGCAAATTAAAATATAACTACACGGGAAGCACCAGCTTACAAATTAAAGAAGAATCATCAAAATCGGTTCACCCAGTCGAAAGTACTGAGGTAACAAACACTGTCGAAATCTGAGTGTATTGTACACATCTGCGTACCCCCTCAGAGCATACAGGCGTGATATTACGTCATGATGTTGTATAAACAATAAACCTACAAGCGATAATAGCAATCACTGCAGATTTGCCGTACATTTTTGAAGAGTTCCATTGTATATCTCCGAAGACCAGCATCAGATCTTCAGCAAATTAAAATGGGACCACATGGGAAGCACCAGCTTTCAAATAAAAAAAGAATCATCAAAATCGGTTCACGCAGTCGAAAGTTATGAGGTAACAAACACAAAAAAAAAAAAAAAAAAAAACATACAGACGAATTGATAACCTCCTCTTTTTGGAAGTCGGTTGAAAACCACCGACCACTGATAAGTCGGAGCTCGCGCGAGGTCTATACCACTGCTTGTCTCTGCATCATCTGAGGGTTGTCTAGTAGAAAATGCTTATGGCATTAAGTCCGCCGTTGTACGCTTGAAATATTAATTAAATAAATAATAAATCGCTGTTACACGGCAAATTGACAAAAGGTCTCATTTGGCTTAACAATTAATATCCTAACCTAAGTCTAACAGATTTCAAGACTCCCACTACTGATATAATACTTACTTTCTTAACGTCCTCCAGCAGAAGAGGTTCAAGAAAATCCAAAGTAAAGAGTGATAAAACTTCTCAAATGTCTTGGACCATTTCCAATATGCAAAAAACGTAACATCTGTCCGTAACGTCTACTTAGATTCCTTTGCCTTTACGGGATGTGGAGATAAAAAACCTTTCCTGCAATTTAAATGTGTGCAGCCATATATTTTCGTAAAAAAAGGTGTCACCTACGCGTCATTTGCATAAAAAAATATCTAGGTGTGTTTCTGAGCCCAATGGGCCGTGGCGGCCTCGTGGAAACAAATGCACATCTGAAATCAGACAGATATTTTACTTTGTATAATTCATGGTTACCGATGCGGCCCGAAGGATTGCTAAACTTAAGTGGCAGTGGGCAGGGCACATTGCTCGCAGAACGGATGGCCGCTGGGGCCGGAAAGTTCTGGAGTGGCGACAGCGAACCGGAAGACGATGCGTTGGAAGACCTCCCACTAGGTGGACCGATGACCTGGTGAAGGTTGCGGGAGTCCGGTGGATGCGAGTCGCAAGGGACCGGTCAATGTGGCGACACTTGGGGGAGGCCTATGTCCAGCAGTGGACGTCTTTCGGCTGAAATGATGATGATGATGATGATGCGGCCCGAAGATTTGACAAACTTAAGTGGCAGTGGGCAGGCACATTGCTCGCAGAACGAATGGTCGATGGGGCCGAAAAGTTCTGGAGTGGCGACCGCGAACCGGTAGACGATACGTTGGAAAACCTCCCACTAGTTGAACCGATGACCAGGTGAAGGTTGCGGGAATCCCTTGGATGCGAGTCGCACGGGACCAGTCAATGTGGCGACACTTAAGGATGTCCTATGTGCCCAGTGGACGACTTTCGGCTGAAATGATGATGATAATGATGAATTCATCCCCCAATCAGGAACCAGTACCTGCGTGTTTGTTACTTTTTCACGCACCATCTGAAACGATTACCACAACCATAATCTTGGAGCACAAAATAGAAACATCTTTTGATCTGCCTATAGTTTGTCGTAAACACGACTACTGAGTATGAGGTCCTGAAGTCGATTAAAGAAAGAAAGAAAGAAAAATGCAAGTTCCCAGGTCAGCCAACGTGTTATTGGGTTTATCCCTTTTGTGCCCAGTCGATAGCAATACCTAGGCTCGCCCCTTATCGCACGGTACTTAAAGCTTTAAATGTTAACTGGCAAAAGGTGGGTGTTCTATTAATTGGGTTCACCTCTTAACCCTTTGGGAGATTGAAACGGTCAACGGTGCTTTGGTTATAAAATAAATGACTACTTCTTACGACTTACCTATGTAAATGAACAATTCCATTCCACCCAACTATAGCATTACAACCAAATATATGACCAAAACTAATTTGCTACAAACCTTGTTCCAATTTTCATACAACGACTTGAAGAAACCGCATACATCGCACATCGTGGGTCTAACCTCATTACACTTCGCTGTTTCGCGTCAATTTCTCTAACAGTACCCTTGAGGTACCAAAAAGTTAGATACAGAAGGACTTCTCCAAACATTGAGGGGAAAATCGGCACACGCACACATTGACGCGTATGAACGGATATCTCAAACAAATGACATTCGGGAGTGTGCGCTTGCATTCGCTGTACGTGAAGGGTGTCTATGTGTGCGAGCATATTTCCTCATTGTATGGAGTCGAGGTTATGTATCTATCTACTTCGTGCTAAAGGGCATCTACCGGTGCCCTTTGCGGCAATAAGGATTTATATTTGCATATAACTGCGGGATGTTAATCAAGGAAGTTGTGTATATTTGAGTTTTCTGCTGAATTTAGGTCGAGAATTGGGGAAATTTTCTTAATTAGGGTAGCGAGTCTGTCTGTGAATGAAGAGGGGATCAACGATGTTAATAAATGTGTATCTGATGATAGTTTGTTTGAGGCGACATTTAAATTATGTATAAAACACAGATCCTATCGTTTTTTTAAACTGAAAACTTCTTTAGGCGCTTTGAGCACTTTTTGGGTGAACAAAATTCATGGAACTTGCGTGACAGTCATCTGACGCTTCGTAGCACTCGTAGCTGATCCGCTACGGCGTAGCGCCACTAGGCATGCGCGGGGCACAACCCGAAGCAGCTATAAATTACTTAGTATTCATTTCTATCGGCTGTCCCCTTTTTTCTTTTTTTTCGGATGGGAATCGGGCGGAGCGGGAGGGAGTGTCAGACTTTTGCTGACTAAAACCCATCCATGTTCCTTCCTCGCCCCTTACGTTCCGGGGCCGCGGTATCTCATTCGAACAGTCCCGCAGCCCATCGGCAGTCCCTAAGAATGCCCCGCATGCTTTTTTCAAGATGAGATTGTATTAAAAAACCTTAAAAGTGTTTATTTGTCTTGCACAGGACAAAACAAAATTATGTGGCAAGAAAACATTAAAAAAATAAGACACATTAAACTAAATATTGGTCCTATTACGTAAATATTGGTACGAAGCCAAAACGCCTTAGGCATGGTACTGTAAGATTTTTAACAAAATATCACAGTTTTCAAGATGATCCCATGTTTTCAAGATGTTACCATGTTTTCAAGATGTTCCCATCTTTTCAGAATATTTATTTACCTGTTGTTACGAGTTTCCTTCATTAAAACGCTTTGACGAGCTAAATTAGCAACTCTATTTGTGGTGGTTCAAACTTCGTTTGAAATGCTAAGATAAGATAAGATTCTTTATTTGTCTAAACATTGTATACACACAAGAGCATGCAAGATATTATTTTGATTAAGTCCAAACATGTTTATCCGTAAGTTTCGGCGTACAAATATTTCCATTACATTGTCAGAAAGATAATAACAAATAAAAATCACTTAATCTGAAATATAATAACATAGCGCGAAATGAGTGGTTTCGATCGATTTACAAAAAAACTATTGATTGGATTAAAAAACTAAAACAGTATCATGCTAATATATTGCTTGTAGAATTATTTGCCAAAAAATCAGAATGATCGCATGCATATTAGTATGTTTTTTTTTATTGTTTGAAAGATATTTTTAGAGGTAAGTTCGTGATTTCTTTTTATCGAGCCAAATTAATTGTATTATGTTTTCAAAACAGTATCATGCTAGCATATATCCTGAAGAATATCATATATTTTTCTGGTCTTGTTTATAGCAGTGAATCATCTACTTTTAGTAATTATAAAACTCGCGTTTAGCTCGTGAAATCGCCTTAAAAGATTTATAAAAGTACTCTTTTTTCCTGCTAGTTATTAGACTCCCGCTGTGCAAAGCCACCTTTTTCCTTCCAAAACGCCCTTTATCATCATAAAATTATCATGAAACCCAGTTGCACCCCATAACCTTATGCAAATTCGAAACACCACCAACATTTTCATCAAACATCCCTCCCACAAAAGGTAACGGAACACTATTTGCTTTATGGGATAACCGTAATGCCGACAATGTTGGTTCACGCACCGTTACGCACTGGTCCCATACGTTACGGACAACAACTTCCTGTAAACAGGTTTGTAGGCCAACAATTAATGCTGAAATTATCTTAAGTTTCGTTGGGGGTAAATATTTACTTGTGTTATGTTTGAAGAGTTCCTTTGCGATATTTGCTTTGACAAATAAGCTTGGCTACTTGGGATTTAGACCACTGGTGTTTTGGTGGTTCAGTGGTATTGTTGCCATCTTTTGAACCGAAGGTCTAGAACCATCGGTTCAATAGTTCAAACCCAAGCAAGCACTTTTATCATCGACTACCAGACTTCACCCAATGCTGCAAGCTTGTAAAAATGAATTGGTTTTATCTATCAACATCTATCATGGGTAAACCCCATGATAGATGTTGATAGATGGTTTCCGCACTTAGTCCTTAAGGCGCTACCCCAAGCAAAAGCCGTTTTTTGTGCAGTTTTTTGGAGCCAACTCCTCTTTATCCAAAAGAAATACCAAGTAATAAAAATACATTAAATTTCTACATATTCATAAACTGCAAAGTGGTAGTTTTATTTTTTATTTTAAGTCTCATAATGTGTAATAAATCCCCTCACAATGAAACCACTAAAATGAGAAAAAAATATTTATAACATGCTTCTTCTCGTAAAGTTAACATTATTTTGATTTGCTTCTTATACTAATG
Organism: Xestia ashworthii; assembly: GCA_950022955.1. Classification (NCBI taxonomy): domain Eukaryota; kingdom Metazoa; phylum Arthropoda; class Insecta; order Lepidoptera; family Noctuidae; genus Xestia; species Xestia ashworthii. The sequence goes on from OX465564.1 coordinate 10,480,156, forward strand.
GATAGACAATTTAATAATGAACATAATGCTAGTTTTTTTTTTTTCAAAAGACGGAAATTTGATTTTATAAAGAATAAAAATCACTAATTTCGCACTATTCGACCCGCAGTGACTGACGTAAAAACCACTTTGTAGTGCAAGCTGATTAGAACTTTATTCTTATAGTATTTCAAACGAAGTTTGAATCACCACAAATAGAGTTGCTAATTTTGCCTGGGGTAGCGCCTTAAGGTGGACCATTGTGCGTGAGCCATGGTGGCCGGTCTATCAACATTGAACGCGTTTTATTTAGTTTCTAGTTAATGTCTGTCTAATTCCTTACTAAGTCAAGTAACTAATTCTTCGTCTGACTTTAATTAAGATAATATTACCTACCTGCCTTAAAGCTGAGTGCGTAAACGAGGCCTTAAAGCCACAATTTATTGCTTAATTGTTTAGTAAGAAGGTATAGTGATATAAATATACAAGACATTTATTATTAGTAAACCTCTCAGTTTGCTTAAAACCTTGGCCACGTCCAGTTGCAAGACGCGTCTCGCTCACGTTTAGCTCACACGAGACGCGTCTTGTGACTGGATCTGTAAGAAAACTAATGAAAAAAACTGTTTTGTACGGATAATCGATATTCATCGATGTAGATAAACATCGTTTTTAGGGTTCCGTAGCCAAATGGCAAAAAACGGAACCCTTATAGTTTCGCCATGTCTGTCTGTCTGTCTGTCCGCGGATAATCTCAGTGACCGTTAGCACCAGAAAGCTGAAATTTGGTACCAATATGTATATCAATCATGCCGACAAAGTGCAAAAATAAAAATTTAAAAAAACATTTTTATTAGGGTACCTCCCCCAGACGTAAAGTGGGGAGCGATTTTTTTTTTAATTTTGACCCTGACGTGTGATATATTGTTGGATAGGTATTTAAAAATGAATAGGGGTTTTCTAAAATCATTTTTTGATAATATTAATATTTTAGGAAATAATCGCTCCGAAAGTCAAAAACAATGTGTCCCCCCCCCCTCTAACTTTTGAACCATAAGTTTAAAAAATATGAAAAAAATCACAGAAGTAGACCTTTATATGAACTTTCTAGGAAAATTATTTTCAACTTGATGAGTTGAATAGTTTTTGAGTTATATAGCACTTTTTCAAAAAAAACGCAAATGATAACTTTGTTTTTCATACAAATACTATGAAAAACAAAGTTATTTTTGCTGACGAAAAATGTTGGTATTTTTAATGGTCTGGGAAGCTACGGAACCCTACAGTGAGCGTGGCCCGACACGCTCTTGGCCGGTTTTTTTTAACCTTTAAACATCGATAAGTCCTCGTGAACATCGAAACATTTGAAAGGAAGAAGTCATTGATGAAGCTTATAAATTTTTGCTGCGCAGCCACATTGCGTTGATGCTATTGCAGCAACAACTGCACTAGCATCTGCATAGTCCTCATGTGAATTAAGCAAGATTGTCTGGACTTCAAAAGAGACTATGACCTCTGAGTTTGTTTCGGCTGTTTCTTCTTAGAGTAGTCAGGTACGAAACACCGGCCCCATCTAGTTTTGAAAAAAATGACGTGTAAAAGTGTTTGAGAAAACCTACTTGCTGAATAAATATAATTTATCGTTTATCATTTATAACAACGATAAGTACATTTAATCTTTTTTATTTTACCACCTAAAAGATCGACATTTTTTTTTTAATATTGATCATCCCTATTGTTTGAAGCATGCGCACGAGTCACCAAGACGCTACTTGCGGAGCAACATACGGTAGCACTACGCATGCATGGCCCTCCACACGTCACACCGTCCGAGGTCGGCAACCGTTCTTTATTGTGTACAGCTAGTATACCGAACCACAATGAATACCTAAGACTATGTTAAATTCTTCAAAGGGTTTGGTGTACTTAAATACAATCGTTTTAAGGGGCTTCACCTAACAACATCAGTTACTTGTTTCTTAAAAATCAAAAGTCTGTAAAGAAAACATCGCAATAAAACCTTGATTTAAATCCTATTAAATATATTTTTTACGATAAATTAGCCAGCTGACTTAATCCAAGCGAAATAAATGAGGAAAGTTTTATTGAAATAACTACTACACGAAGCGATTTAATCAATCGTTTACATTAAACACTATAATTATGGTTAATTCTCAACTTTTCAAATTATTAAATAAGTACGTTCATCTATACCAAGCTATTATCAAGATTTGAAAAGTTCCAAGGACTTCCTTTATTTAAGTTGCAAAGCACTGGTTGAAAACTTTTTCTTTAAACCGTGCTCCCCTTCTTAAACACACCTATCGAGGTGCCGATTCACAAACAACACGAGACTCCTTGGAATCGGAATGAAGTCATTTCCTTTTCACTATTTCCGTTCCATTTTCGAGTCGCTCCCTAACTTCCTGTCTCACGTACCAACTCTGTTCTCGTCAAAAAACGTTGATCTTGATTGTGGAGCTCTTTGAAAATAGACCTTTTTACTGAGAGTTAATTTAATACCCTGAATAATGAACAAAATGATTTGAATAAAGAACAGCAATGGTAACGTTTATTCCCTACCGTCATTACTAAGGTTGAGATCAGATATGAGGCCTATAAAATCGCTTAACCCTTTCTACGAGTATTATACATCATAGCTATTAATACTTAATAGGTACGTAATTGCGTTTCTCCTGGGTACCACAAAAAGGTTTCCATCACTTTCATCTGAAGATTAAAAGGGGACAGTTAATCCCGGCTCTAAGCCTATATAATTAAGAACGTATCACTATATCTTGGGGGAGAGATGCTGTGATCTCGGCTAATGCAGCTGCATTAGGAGCAAATAGAATTCTTCAGAACCTACATTTACATTAAAGCGCCAATTCCTTGCTTCGATAACGGCATAATATCGTCAATTTACGTCTCGATGAGTTCTCGAATTGCTACGTCTCGATTCGAGTTTGATGGAAGTGGATACGTATTTAAGTTTCCGATTTCGTGCGGAGTGCTATCTCATGTTGACAGATATGTAATAGTCAGAAGTGGTACGTCTATAGAGCGTTGAAGGATGTACATACATAAGACGGTATAGACAGCTTCGGTATGTTTCGAAGATCGTTGGCACGTTTAAAGGTATTGTAGAAGTATGTTTACATGTATTGTGTAAGTGAGTGGTATTGATGAGCTAATTGACATTACATAACGCCTGTAATCTTTGTAGGGTTAACCAGAGGTTGTACCTAATAGTACACCCATATTTCGCCAGTTTTGTTTAAGTCCCTTGTCGTAAGGGGGAGCCTATTGCCATCAACTTGGCGCAAATCTAGACTCTGTGGCTGCTACTGAGAAATTTCTGAAGGAAAAACCCAATGATACTTTGGTCCCGACCCGGGACTCGAAATACCAGGATCTCATGGTCAGGAAGCGCGCTTGCGACCAGTAGACCAACGAGGTACTAACTCAAATTGACTTCCAACTTATAGCTTTTACTTTAGCAGTTTTATGTAATGTAATTCATTAGTAAATAATTTGGGTTCCATCTATCTGGCAGAATCTTGTTGCTCCGAAATTCATTTAGCATAACACACTTGGCATAATTTTCTTTAAACGAATATATGAAAGGCATATATTTTTTTAAATATACTTATTGTTTGGCTGAATGTTTGTATGTCCGAATTTGGAATGGCATACTTTTAGATGGCAGAATTTTTTTTTGCATAATTACCTTTGGCAGTGTTCAAATTTCGCATAATTTCGTTTAGAATAATGTTTATTTAGAACGACGGTTACTTGATATAATTTCACTTGGCATACTATGAAGATTGCAGAATTTCATTTGGAATAATTTTATTTGGCATTATTGCCATTTTTCAATGCCACAAAATAGCATTTTTAAACTTAATTTGAAATTAAAATATTATCTTAAAAAGTCAATGTAATGTGCTAGAAAAGTTAGTAACAGAAACGAATCGCTCCAAAACCGACTCCACGTAGTCTTGTCTGCCCTACCCCTAGAGTGTTATTTAAAATCGCGTAGGCGCGGAGGGGCGAGGCGGGCCGCGAGTTGAGGAGCAGGTGGTTGTAACACTCGCCGCCGCGGCTGAGGCTGGCCGGCGAAGCCGGCCAGCATGCCGAAGTTGCGGTGGTGAGCGTTAAACCCATCTGCGACGATAAGCTCGCGTGGGACCGCCGTAGCCCCATAGCGCCGGAGCCGTGACAGAAACCATGCCTGCTGCATGTTGCATACTGCATGCTTGCTTGCATTCTGCATGCTTGTTTGCATGCTGCATGCTTGTTTGCATGCTGCATGCTTGTTGCATGGTTGTTTGCATGCATTCTGTATGCTTGTTTGCATGCTGCTGCATGTTTGCTGTATGCATGGTATATGTTTGTTCAGATGTTTGCATGCCTGCTGCAGGCATGGTGCATGCTTGCTTGCATGCTGCGTGCTGCATGCTTGCTTGCATGCTGCATGCTTGCTTACATGCTTCATCCTTGCTTGCATACTGAATGCTTGCTACATGCACGATATATGCTTGTTTGCATGTTTGCCTGCTTCTTACAGATGTATGCTCGTTTGCATGTTTGCCTGCTTCTTACAGGGAAATAAAAACCAAGTGTTCACAATCAACTGACTTTATGAATTTTCTGTGATTTGATAGATGATTCTTTCCATTATTATGCATATGAAATGTATGCGAAAAGATAATTCTAACTGTAAACTTTCTGAGATATGATAGTTCTGCCTTTAAAGACTATCGATATGAAGATTATGCCAAAAGATGATTCTGACTGTGAACTTTCTGCGATAAGATGGTTCTACTTTTAAATCTTATGCATATGAAATTTATGCCTAAAGATGATTCTGGCTTACAAAATTATGAGTTCGAACTTATGATAAATGAGTATCTGCCAAACAATTATCTGCCAAATGAAGTTTATGCTATCAGCTGGTGACATAAAAAGTTCTGCTATAAAGGGTGGACCCAAATAATTTATCTGCTAACATTCAGTAGAAAACACAGAAGTCGGTACAATAAAGGTTTACATTAAAACAGGAAAACCAGCACCAAAATAAATACCTCCGATGGTTCTGAAAACCCCTTGCCTTTCAAATCTATATATTGGTTTCAACTTTTTGAAATACGAACGCCACAACATCTGTTCGTAGCAAACAAAACTAAACGGAATCATTCCGCGCTTTTCCTACCAGTTATTTTGAAATCGTCGCCGTTTTTACGCCTCCAGGATTTTTAATTAAAGTTGTCGGTGCGATACGGGCCCCGAGACCGTTTTAAAAATTCATTAAAATCCTTTAGCGAAAAATTTTGTACACAACAAATTTATTTTACGCTTTACAGCGGAAAGTGAAGCGATTTACGCTTTAGCACGATGCGTTCTGATGGTGAAGTTATACTCGCTTTAATTGCGGAGGGCTGCCAGTTGTTATATTATAAATTTATGCATAATTATATATATTTTTGTTTTGAACTCTACAATTTTTTTTTAAATCGTTTATTTGTTTTTAGTATAATTATGTCGGTCCTTACGTTTAGTTTTTATATTTGTAAATATTCAGATTTGTAGTGTAGTACTTGGTACATAATCTATTAGTTGAATGTGAGCAGTCAATTTCATCAAATGATTTGACTCTGATTTTGCCTAACTATAAACCCATTTAGCCATTGAAAATTCTTTAGGTAAATAGTTATGGTTTTGGTTTATCTGGCCTTGAGCTTTAACTAAAAAAATATAGGTGTAGTAACTGAAAAGCAACTGAAGCTTACTAAAACGCCTGAAATTATATTGAGATCAATTCGCATCTGTGAGACAACGAGATAAACACATACATGTACAAATATTGAAATTAACCCTTACAACCTACACATACCATACATAGATACCACCTACAGGAGCAGCACACTCCTAATTGGAAAGACAAACTAATTAACCAATACAAGCTAGACAAGTAAATCCCTATACCGCTCGGTACACAATTTTCTCTAACTCCCGACACCTCACTAGAGACAAGTCCCATAAATCGATAGGTACCTAGCCTAGTAAACGGATGTCGGTAAACAATACGGTGACAACCGACGCTTTCGTCATTTTTAGTAACTACTAGTTTTTGTTTAAGAAGTTTTTATGGATCGTTCTTTGTGGCTTTTTATTTTTTAAGCTATTAAGCATAGCTTCTATCGCAGGCCTTGAGCGTGGAGACCGAATCCAGAAATTTCGTAACGAAAATAACCTAACGAAAAAAACCTAATACCAAAGAGTATGTAAACCTATAACACCCCATGTCAGACAGTGACAATGACAAGCTAGTTTTCTTTTTAATATATTGCCGTAACTAGGAGTTGTAGGTTGTATACATTTGATGTTAGACCTTCTTTGTTACCATTTTTTATCAACTTATGCAATTATAATTATTTATGTATTTTATTTTTCCACTTGTTGCTGGCTCGAGGACCAAACGCAGACTGAATGTTCAGGCTCGGCTTCCCATCACGATGAAATTATGAATTTTATAATCAATGTTCCACACACACACGTTTTTGCGGCGTCCGAGCGCGGCATAAGTTGATAAAAAATGCTATGCAATAGCTTTACCGCGGCAGTCCCCGAGTGCCACACGTCTTTTTTTTCTGCCCGCCTCCATCAGGGACATGATCTTATGTATAATTGTTATATTCCTATACCTACTGGGTGTAAACCACCTCATAACGAAGCCGTCAACCAAGCATTATGTACATCAAACTAAGTAACTTTTCGCATCAATTATTGCTGGGAAACGACTTTTTTTTGGGGTGAAAAATCATGTTTTGTGGTATAACTCAATGTAACACTTAAAACATTGCGCGGATGGATAAATTGAATAGTACGGGGGTCGCAGAGGTGTTTAAAGTAAAAAACTTACAATAATAACTTGTATTTAATAAAAAACTTGTCAAAAAGTTGGAACTTTGACCCTAAATATCTCCGTAACTAGATGGTTCCCAGGTATGGTGTAGAACAAAAACTTGATCGCAATGACGGGGAGAACAATGGCCTTTCGGCTTCGTCAAAAGGTGTTTTACACCCTTTATAGCTAGAAAATGAAGATTACTAGAATTACAGAGTGCACTTCTTACCAAGTGGTATCGTACTACCCAGTATTGAATAGGTTGTGGAGGTCAGATAGGCAGTCGCTCCATGTAAAAAACTGATATTCAGCTGTTTCCTGTTAGACTGGAAGCCGACCCCAACATAGTTGGGAAAAGGCTAGAAAGATGATGGCAGAGTCCACTTCTTACAATCATCAGTCTCCTGTTATGTACTTAACCCGATTTATTTGAGGTCGGCCCATGGCAGCATCACTTTTTCTTGGCAAGAAGTATGGTTCTTACAATAACAATCTCAAATAAAAACGAACACGATTCGGTCGAAGTGTTGTTGGATACTGTAAAAAAAGGGTGTGTAATATATGCTATAATAACAGATAGTATATTTTCTCTTGAAATAACGTTCACATCATATAATTTTCTTATGTTATAAAAACAAATAACCTAATTTCATGTGATCTAATGTTACATGTAATATAAACTTCTTTTCCTCTAATATCATTTAGTATAACGTTCATTTCAAATAATTTTCAATTTGTATTATGCTGTTTTATTATAACGTTTAGTTGACCTAACTTTCATTTGACCAAGTTTTCATATTTACACATTTTCAGCCAAAATTCTGTAATAAATAAGTAATGCGCGTGTAATGTTTGGTCATTGGTTATGATTAACCAACAATAGAGGGGATATGGCACTCGAGAGAGTCGGGGGAGAACACGAAAGTAGCAGGCGTTTATAGTCCAATCCAAAAATATTCAAAAAAGTAGATGTTTCAAAATTATAATTAATGTTATATATTATAGATTGTGAATATTATACTAACTAAATATTATACTAACTTAATGTTATACTAAATTAACATTAGTTTAAAAGTGCATTATAGGAAATGTTAATTAAGCCATATATAATTTGATAAGCTGAAATTATATCAATAATTCATTATATCATTTCATCGTTATACTAAACAAAAAGTATATTAAGTGAAATTAGGTCACGTGAACGTTAGACTTTCTGTTATTATATCAAATGGCACGCACCCGTAAAAAAAAACCATAATTATTATCATTGCTTTGCAGAATATTCATCTTTGAATTCAATTTTTTTTTTATTTTCACGGCTTGACACCGTTGCATAACTGCGTCCTCCCGCCAAAGACTAAATGCGTTTTCAATAGCTAGTCACTGGATCACCGGATTACCCGGGTTACTACCGTATAAACAGAATCTTCATTTAGCTAAAACTGGGTAACTCATTACCATTTATACCCGGAACGGGTCGAATATTAAACGGGCGGCGGATTATAGGGGAATAGCTGCGAGGTGCGAATTGAATTAGATGTACGGAATTTGTGTTTGTTGTTGTGTATTGTTATTGTTGTACACAAATAGTTAGGTTTGTGTGTGCTGTGTTTCATTTGTTTGTTGCTCAAACGGTTTGTTTGGTTCCGTTGTCTACTTTTTAACCCCCGACGCAAAAACGACGGGGTGCTATAAGTTTGACATGTCTGTGTTTGTGTGTGTGTGTGTATGTGTGTCTGTCTGTGGCATCGTAGCGCCCGAACGGATGAACCGATTTGGATTTTGTTTTTTTTTTTGTTTGAAAGGTGAATTAGTCGGAAGTGTTCTTATCTATGTTTGATAAAATCAGTCCAAGATGACCGCCGCCACAAGAAGGCGGATTACATATTTATTCAACAACTCCCTCAATATGGCATGGGTATCAAATGAAAGGGTTTGCCTACTAGAATACTATACAGATACATTAAAAATCCAAGATGGCCGCCACCACAAAATGGCGAATTAACGCATTATTTTCTATTTAACTTTTAGTACATTGTGTCGGGGGTTTTTTTTAATTTTAATTGAATTTTACCTATTTATATATTATTTTTTAATACGCTTTTATCAGTTTCACCTGCAACTATGCAAAACAATCTTTGAAGTCAAATTTGACCTGCTTTCCGATTTTCGATTGAGCTGAAATTTGGCATACATGTTTAGTTTGGATGACAATAATAAATAAATAACAAATATCGCTGGACATTACACACAGCCAGACCATTCTCACAAGACACCGATCGTCTGGGCGGTCCAACTCCGTTACGTTTTGTAGTGATCACTCCCTCATCTTCGCTTTTTCACTCCGCTCCAATAGACAGGCAGCCTTTTTTCTTTGTTTCGGATGGGAAAATCATCAAATGAAGGGGTCATTTGATGATTTATGCCCGCTATGACGGAATGAAAGGGAGTGTCAGACTTTTACTGACCAACACCCATCCATATTCTTTCTTAGCCCTTTGTGTTCCGGGGCCATGGTATCTCTTTTAAACAGTCCCGCAGCCCTGGATGGACCAGACATCCTTAAGATTCTGTCCAAGGTTCTAAAGCCTTGAGACACCGGACTGAGACATTTTGTAGTTAACTATTTGTCCACGTCCGGAGTTAGCAATTGAGCCGGTCGGTCGATTTACTCGTATTATAAAAACCGGTACAGATAGATTGCGGACTAGTACCTAGACCCGTACACCGACGACAGATAGGTACTGCAGTACATCGGTGGAGTATCGTGTGTCCGAACCCGCGTTCACAATTAGTCCGTACCGATTAATTGACCGAACCTTTATATGTGCGTATAGAACACATACGCAGTCGCTAGGCATGTGTGTGTATTATAATATCGTGTATTATCCTCCCGTTATTCTTTGCGTGTGTGCGTATCAATATCCTGATTTCATTTTGCGGAGTAGGATGTATCTTATTGACTTTTTAATGGAGTGTAGGTTATTTTTATTATCTCGTCTGGTTCTAATATTGAGTGATTTCTGCTATATCAGAATTTTCTATACTCAGCATTCGATCACGGATAATATCTACTTATTTTTATGGGTTGGTGACTAAATAAATACATAGATAATATATAGAATATACTTTATTGTACATCAAAATTGATACACAGATAATTAACAAAATGATTTCTAATTCTAGCGACATATTATTTATCGAGCAGAATTCTGATGATTTTTTGAAGAAACAGTTTGTTGTACCAATGATGCCCTCAACTATCAAGAGAATCTTTGGTTGAGTTTGTCAAAAATACACTACCCTTACAAACTTTACTTTTAATCATTAACACTAACCATTATAAAACTTATGCAAACGGGTATTTATTGCGAACTATAGCTTTAATTTAAGGCGACTAGATGAGCTAAATTAGCAACTCTATTTGTGGTGGTTCGAACTTCGTTTGAAATGCTGTTAGAATAAAGTTCTAATCAGCTTGCGAAATGAGTGGTCTATTGATTGGACTAAAAAACTTGAACACTATAATGCTAACATAATGCTTGTAGAATTATTTGCCAAAAAAATCAGAATGATCGCATGTATATTAAATAAATAAATATCGCTGGACATTAACACACAGCGCCATCTAGTGCCACACTAAGCAAGGCTTGTGTAGACACCAGATAGTTGATATACTACATATATACTTTTTTTGTTTGTAAATACATACTTATTATACATATTAACATCCATGACTCGGAAACAAATGTCCATGCTCATCACACAAACATTTGCTCCTACCGGGATTCGAACCCAGGACCCTATGAACGTAAGGCAGCCTCACTACCACTACGCCATTCCAGTCGTCAAAGTAGTATGTTTTTGTTTGGTTGAAAGAAATTTTTATAGGTAAGTTCGTGATTTTTTTTTATCGACTCAAATTAATTGTAATATGTTTTCAAAACACTATCATACTAGCATATATCCTGAAGAACATCATATATTTTTCTGGTTTTGTTTATTGCACTGAATCACATACATTTAGTCATTATAAAACTCGCGTTAAGTTCATGTAAGTACGTCGCCTTAAGCCTGACGTCTTCCCGCGATCACGAATGGTGCAATTCAGTCGAAACGTCGCCGGGCTTAAAAGTTCGCGACAAATACCCGTTTGCATACAAGTTTTATAATGTGTTCTGATGGTGAAAGTTTAAAAAAGTTAGCACCAACCGTTACAAAGAAGTAAAGGTTTATTAAAGCTTTTCTGCTTTTAAAACGACGTTACCATTCCCAACAACAAAATATATAGCGAGTTTAACAATTTTCACCCCTAACTAAGTACCTAGTTTAAACACGTAGGTTTTAATCCACCCCTTAATTCGGATCAGGCAAAACTGGTAGTCGTTTAGTATGCAAAATCAACATAGCCACCGTTCATGTAAAATAAACCCTTTGTTATAATAATTGAGTTTTATTTTAGAAAATGGTTAATTTAAATTAAAGGTTTGGTATGGTCTGAGACAAACGTTTTGATATGTATTTGAAATCTTTATGGCCTGAGCAGAGTGACATTCTATTGGGAATAACTGAAGTGTCGAAAAATCCAAAATAATAATAATAATATATCTGTCACTGTCACTTTTTTTTTACTCCTTTTACTGGGCCCAACAACCACAGTATCACTTTATATACAGGGTGTTAACAACCTCACCACGAAGCCGTCAACCAAGCATTCTGTACACTGAACTAAGTAATTTTACGCAAAAATTATTGCTGGGAAACGACTTTTTTTTGGGTTGAATAATCATGTTTTGTGGTATAACTCAATGTAACGCACTCAAAACATTGTGCTGATGGATAAAATGAATAGTACGGGGGTCGTAGAGGTGTTTAAAGTAAAAATCTTACAATAAAAACTTTTACAAAAAAAAAAAAAACTTGTCAAAATGTTAAACCCTCAATATGGGTATCAAATAAAAGGGCCAACACCAAAAACCGGGAATACCTTGAAATTGACCCTAACTTTCTCCAGTAGTTTCCATTAAACTGCTGACTTCTGCAAACAAATAACAATTGAAAATGATTATTTGGTGTATTCAGAATGATGAATTTACATAACATCAAATAAACTAGCACAAAAATTCTTTAAGCTTTATTTTTTTTTGCCGCCCGTACCTTCTCCCTACCTGCCTAGGTAGGTACCTAGGTATCGTTGTAAAACCTAATTGTTAAACTTTTCATTTTCAAGTTCAGAATTATTATGATTGAGAAATTCTGCGAACAGGGATAGGTATTGCTTTTGATAACGTTATTGAGTTCCGAGTTAATATTAATATACAGTTTACCTAATAATATCCAACTTTTTGTAGGGAGTAGATATATGATTAGGGAATAAATATTTCCGTGGTGGATTATTTTAATCTTCCTTATATTGGTGCATCATATTGATTATGTGACTACTTCAGCTGCATCTGGTGAAACTTGTGATGAATAAATCTTATGTACTAGTACGTCAAAAGCATGAAACACAAAATAATGTTATATTCCCATTTCAAAAATTCCCCCAACAGTATACAAACTCGATCACACCCTTTAAACGGCTGCAGACTTATAAAATACAACAGCTTTTCAGCCACTTTCTTGCAACCTGTGTCATCTATACAAAATGTGACATTCAATACACGCCTCTCTCATTGTTAAACGTAGCCCCTTTGATACCTCTTTCACTCTGAAAAACCTTATCTTGGAACTCTCACACTCCACATTCAGTCTTATCTTCTGAACGGGAAAGTTCAAATCACTATGTGAGCTAAAAATGTTTCTTTAAGGCTGGAGAAAACGTTTAATACTTAGTACCTATCACTGAAAAAAAAACACCACGTGTGATAATGCAAACTGTGTATTGGGAATAGTGCTGTTTTTACCAAAGAAGGGTATTCAATGTTTTGTATCGATACTTACCTACCCTTTTTATGAGAATACTTTATAAATTTGGTTCAGCGTTTTTTGATGGCAGCCTTTTAAGACGTTTTTGAATATTGCTGTATTCGAGAGGCCATTGCGTACTCGGTGACTACGGAATAGTAGGTATTCTTATTCTTTATTGCACACAAAAAATTAATTGCAATAATATAGCTTATGTACAAAGGCGAGCTTAACCCAGAGTTGGGTTTTCTTACAGCAAACCTAATTTTGAAAGAATTAGCTATTCTAGAAGAAGCTATTCTATGAAAATATTGTCTTTACTGTGTGGTTAGTGCTTAACCTAGTGTCAGAGTTTTTATGCCGCCCAAGGGCTTCTGACATAGCTTTACATAATGTCGAGAAATATCTCTCAGGCATGCAAGTTTCTTCATGATGTTTTCCTTCACCGAAGCAAGTGACAGGTATACAATACAGGCAGTAGGCAGTTTTTCAGCACTTACAATAAATAAAATAAATAAATAAATATCGCTGGACATTACATACAGCGCCATCTAGTGCCACACGAAGCAAGGCTTGTGTCGTGGACACCAGATAGTTGATTTACTACATAATATATATTTTTTGTTTGTAAATACATACAATAAATTAATATTACGCATATTATAGCCTTCTTGAACAAAATTACACTTGAAGTAATTTCTAAAACCACTAAGACGCACGTCAACAAGTATAAGAAGTTAAACATTTCAACTTTACATTATAATATCTTCAAACATATACAAAGGAAAATTAAAATTAATTATTGCTCTAAGACCATCTTATTCTGTAAGCGTATAATGTGGAATCATAATTAAAAGTCTGTTTTAACCTTCAACGATTCGCTCATTAAGTGGAGAGTCTGTCTTATGTAATGAATTAATTTTAATTTTGCTGAAGTAAAATATGTTTTGGGTCATATTTTTTCCATTTAGGAATAATTATTAAGTAACAACTAATTCTAATTCGTTTTTGTTAACCCCCCCCCCCCGCAAAAATGACGGGGTGTTATAGTTTTGACGTGCCTGTGTGTGTGTGTGTGTCTGTTTGTGGCATCGTAGCTCCCGAACGGATGTACCGAATTTGATTTTGTTTCTTTTTTTTTGAAAGGTGAATAAGTAGGGAGTGTTCTTAGCTATGTTTAATAAAAATCAGTCCAAAATGGGCGCCGCCACTAGATAAATATTTGTCCCTCAATATGGGTCCCTATCAAATGAAAGGGCTTGACTAGTAGAATACAAAACGCTATAATAAAATTAAAATCCAAGATGGCCGCCACCACAAAATGGTGAATTTAATTTATTCACAACTCCCTCAATATGGGTATCAAATGAAAGGGCTTGACTAGTAGAATAATGTACACTATATTGAAAGGGAATGAAGAATATTATATTAATAAACGACACGCACACAGCATACGTTATTTCGTTAAGTGACGATTTCTACTAAATCGCACTTCCTGTAAGCCACGCTATGAAGCTTCGTTCCAAAAAAAAATACCTTGAAATTATGAACCTGTATCGGGGGTTTTTAAATTTTTGAATTTAATGTAAAATAAAAAAATTAAATTATATAAATTTAAATTATATTATTATGTTTTATATGTTTTAATTAAAAAATATATATTTTATATTTATTTAGTGTAAATTTTTTATTTCTAAATCATATTGCATCAAGCCTGTAATCCCGGACGGGTTCGGTAGAGCTGTACCTAACAGTAGGTACTCCTAGATTTCGACAGTTATGTATTATAGGGGCGACCCTATTACTGTCGACTGGGCACTAATCCAGACCAGTGGCTGCCATGAAAAATTCTTTGGAAGAGTATTTTCTTAAAGTGTATTTTCTTAAAGTTTTTTATCCTCCAACTTCTTACGTAATAAACGTAAGAAGTTGGAGGATAAAAAACATAATTGAAGATCCAAAAGCTTAGTTTCTATCCTAATAATAAATGCTGTTTACCGCCATAAACTAGCTTGAAAGTAGCCCTCGTTGGTAAGCTGTTTACAAGCAATTTCAATGTAATCTATTGCTTCATAAAAGATCGGACCTGTCTCGGAAGACTTAAGGGGTGAAAACTTACAGCTAGTAAGAAAACTGCAGAGTGAGTAATGCATGTATTTCGCCGGGTTAGATAGAGGCAAAACTTATCTCCATTCTTTTTTGCTTTTTTTCATTTTTTTACCATTGGATAAAGAATTAAATACCGATTCGACTGGTATATTTAAGTGAAAAACTGCAAAAAATTAAGATAGTTGGTTTTGCCTCTGACCCGGCGATATTTTCTATAACATCACGCCTGTAATCCCCAAAAAGATAGGCAGAAGTGTACCTAGTAGTAGTACTACACTGACACTTTTGCTAGTTATGTTTGAAGTCCCATGTAATCCAGGGCGTTTCTATTACCATCTAGTGGGTGCAAATCTAGACTCGATGGGTCCTACCGAGAAATTCCTGATGAAAAACCAAATAACATTTTGCCCGACCCGAAAATCGAACCGTAATTACAGTAATCAATTTGATTATGCAAACGTTTAATATTTTGGTTGTACATTGGTGACTGTTTTACCAGAGACACTGTCTTAGCCAATTAATGATCAAACATTAAACCGTATGTTTTCAGTCTCGCTTGAACCGCGTTCCGATGCAGTTGCGCCGGAAAATTAATATTCTTTAAATTGCTTAGCGCGGCGCAAGCCGTCGCTCGTAATAGAACCGCTATGAGTGAATCACTAGTGGTGAATGAGCTGCTGGCGTTTCTGCAGCAGAAACTGGATGTGATGGACGAGGTGTCCGCAGTTCAGATTTGCGCAACGAACTTCAGCGAGGAAGACATAGCTGCTGCCAAGCTGTTGCTGTTCACTGTGCTCAATAAGCGCGAACAGATGGTGTCCCGCCGCCGTGACGGGACCAAGAGAAGCCTGCAGGATATAATCACGCTGCTCAAGGAGACCGATCCCGATGACGTACCGACGTTTGTGGTGAAGGAGCTAAACAAGCTTCCTCCTGTCACGTTTGACCACGTCGATGTAACGAGCCTACTCAAGGATATTGTCTTTTTGAAGGCCAGTCTTGCGGATGTGCTCGCAAAATTGGATGCATCCCAGAACATCGTCACCGATTTGCGCAAGGAAGTTAGTGAGTTGCGCAACAGTGTGGCAGTATCTAGGTCAGCAGTTCATGCGCCTAACGCTGACACGGGTCGTGGAACCGGCCACGATGTATCGTCGGTGAATTCCGCGTCAGCTGTTTCAACACCGGCGCATACGTCGATTGCTGAGCTTGCAATGCATTCCGCCCGTGCGCCTCGCATCCCCGCGGCGACTCCTACGCGCTGCGCGGCCCGAGCCTTACGGAGGGATTACGCCAGCGTCACCGCAAGCCCCTCTGAGGCTCCTATTATTAAACCTGTGCCTGTAAAGGCGCCAAATAAGGGCGATAACGAGGGTTTCGTGACGGTACGGAGGAGGAAGCGCCGCTCGCGCGCAACCAAGAACCTCTGCGGCAAGGCTCCTGTAGATCCTAAGGTGAGCCTGCGTGCTGCCAAGCCGAACACACCGGTGTACATTTCCCGCTTGCATTACACCACTAAAGCGGAGGACATCGTGGAGTACGTGCGCCTAAAGACGAGGTACACACCGAGGGTGCAGTTACTGGAGTCGCGCCGCAACGTCAATTTCAAGGCGTTCGTGGTGCGAGTACCGAATTGTTACCTGCCCATGGTGATGGAGGAAGACTTTTGGCCACAGGACGTGGTGTTCCGTCGCTTCCGCGGACAAGTACCACTGGACAGCGTACACAAGTGAAGTGTGACTAAGTGAAGTGTTACTAACATAGTTTTAAGTCTTATTTATTAACACAAGTTTTGTATTAAATTTATATATGTTAATTTATAAGGTATATATATCTATGGGTCATTGTAGCCTGAAATAAATAAATTGAATTGAATTTGCATAGTAAAACAGGGCTATTTGGGTTTTTGGGGGCTATTTGGTAGATAGCCAGCAGCCAATCAAAGTGTTGCTAGACACACATACATACACCAACCGACAGTTATCGACATTTTAGTTCGAAATTCTGGGTCCTCCCAAATAGCTCCCAAAACCCAAATAGCCCCGTTTTACAGTACTAGGTAATACACAGTTCAGTCTTAAGCACTAAACGAAAACTTCAAGTACACCGATCTTATTAGACTCAACACTTGATAATAAACTGTTATGAGCGCCCCACGTAATTGAAAATTTAATCTAGTCAACGTAGATACGCCAAAATAAATTAGGAACAAAACCGCTCAACAGGTACACGGTATAACTATGTGATTATTAGATAGGAGACACAGCACAGCGACAATGATACAAATGTGTTTAGAGCTCCCCTCATCCAGTTCCATTTATCTTCCGTAGCGAATTTTCTCTGTTAATATTTCAGCAGAATCAAATTACGCAACTCGTAACATTACGGGAACATATTAGGAGACGGATGGGGCTCCACTATGTGAAATACGCAAGGAAACGTCTTATGCACGACATGGGACGTTTGCCGAGAGTTATTCGCTTCCTAATGTCCGAAATCTAGGCCGTTCCCATCGTAATTTGAGGCCGTTTAAAGGGTGGCCGTTTTATGTTTTTGTTAAGCGTTTTTTGTGCTACGTTTTAGGTGGTTTTAATCAGCGAAACCTAAAGCAAAGGAAAAATAAAATGAAGCATTTATAATAACTGTGCTGCCATGTTTTGAGTTACTCAGAAAAGGCAAAACTATAAAGAAACATAGTTTATTTGAAAATTATTTTAGTGCTTCCTAATTATTCGTTTTGGTGTATTCCCGATGACCCCACGTAGTTAGTGTAGCATACGTTAAATATATATATTAATTTAGTCTATGTACTAAATGTAAATGGCTGCATGCGCGTTAGATTTATGAGACGAGTAGTATATTCGTATTCACAATACAGACTACATTAATTAATAACACTAAGTATTTATACGGATTTATCGAGCAACAACCCATCTTTGAACTAAGTATATTTTTGTACTAAGTTCATAAGATTATCTGTAAGTTTAATTTAACTGTAAAACTGAAAAGAAAATAAAATGCTCATTGCCTTTTCCGAAAGATATTCGTCAACCAAGAAACATTTTATTTTCTTCAAACTCAAAGAAAATGAACACAAAGTAATCTGTTATTGTAGATAAACAAAATGGAGGAGCACTCTTCCTCAGTCTATAATTTATTTTACTGCTATCTCAAGATTTAGAGATATTTCAGGGCCATTAAATCTGAATAAGTTATTCAAAATAAGCAACGCAAAGGATTAAGACTGGTGGAATTAGGTCAGTTTTTAGGGTTCCGTATCAAAAGGAAATCTATATATCTATATACATATAATAAAATCGTAGGAAAGTCAAAACTGTACATTGACTATTTTTTAAAAAGAATACTTGGGGCGTGATCAACAATCGATATCGAAGCCAAAAATATAGTTTTTAGAATTTTTGTCTGTTTGTCTGTATGTATGTCCGGGATAAACTCAAAAAGTACTACATGGATTTACTTCAAATTTTGCATGAATATTACTAAGAGGTCGGGTCAACATATAGGCTACATATTATCACGCTATCACGTACGGGGGAGGAGCTGTGAATCATTATTTTTCTGACGCATTCTGTGACAGCGTCTAATCTAACGACGCATATTTAAATGGTGTCTTTGAGTAAGCCATGCTATTATCTGGCTTTACATAATAAAAACTACGCCATTTAAGTAACTTGGGCAGAGAAACATAGTTTAAAGAATGTTAGTAGTATAAAGACAATTTTAAAGCAGCGCCATCTATGAGATTTCATAAAAATCAAATCAAGTTACATGTTAATGTCACCGTAAAATTGTCAAACACGTTAGATTGTAATATCTCTAGCGATATTGTAAACTCTCGAAATTTTGTCAAACGAATATACTGCTTAAATTATAACGCATTATTTTTCGTGAAATGCATGTGATGGTAGTCAACTCACGTGGTGTCGAGAGAAGGAGGGGTCCCCTTTGCCCAATGGTACCACTCTCATGAAAATAATAATGTACCATTTCTTTATTTATTTATTTATTAAAAGGAGAACCAACAGCTAAAATAAATGAGTAACAATTGAATAAGCGACACAGAGCCAATTACAGGTTCCCACGAGTAGACACAGAGATGATAGTAGAAAACTTAGATCACTAAATAGCAAGCACGATAATAATACAAATTCAGATAATTAAAAATAAGCAATATAAGCACTAAATACACTCAGACACTAGGTTAGGCATTAAAAGAAAAAGAAAAAAAATACCGATTAATATAACCTAACCTTAAAAGCGTAGTCGACGGAATTTTAATTCTTCTGCATTTTATTACTTTTTGGGGTCTCTAATAATGAAAATGAGTTCAAAATGAAAATCCAAAATGGCGCCGACGAAAATTTTGGATTTTTCATCATGGGTGTCGTTTTCGTGGTTTTTGGTGTCGCTGATAATGAAAATGAGGTCAAAATTAACATGAAAGAAAAAGTTAAAACATTCCTCTTTTTTTTTTCTTCGCCTTCCCCTGACAGTATTTTCACCCTTCGATACTGTTAGGTAGAGGTGTATCTAATCCTACACCCACATTTGACACATTTAGCTTATTTCTATCAACTGGGCACAAATAATATAATAACACTGCCCGTCCCGGAAATCGAACCCAGGACCTCATGCTCAGTAGCGCTTGCGACAACAGTCTCACACATGGACCATCAATATTTTCACGCGAACGAAGTGGCGGGCAACAGCTAGTTATTACTAAAGCTCTGCTGTTGGCCCGTCCGTCTGTCCGTTTGTCCGTCCATGCGTCTGTCCATCTATCACTGAGCTGAATCTTTTGATCTGTAAAATGAAGAAAATTGAAATGTTTCTTAAAGTGTGTTCTTCTAATGACTGCTATAACAACAACTAATTAAAGAAAGATAAAAAATCAAAGCTTTTTACTCGATCTAAACCAATGGACAGTGGTTCATATTGGCTTTCGATCGAAACAGATGGAAGTCGTGGGGAGAGGCCTTTGTCTAGCAGTGGGATGACGCAGACTAATAGTATCAGTACCTACTCGATCTTAATACTAAAGTCTGAGTAGTAGAGTTTAATATTGTACGATGATACAAAACCCTTTAGGTATGTACGAGTCCAACTCGCAATTGCCCAGATTTTTATTACTAAGTTCGCTTTAAAAGCGAGGAATGCCATATGGCGTCATTATAAATCTTTCCACTGTTTTATAACTCAATTTCTTTAGTTTCACTACTAAAACGAATTTACAGACGAACTTGTTGTGAGTTCCGCTGTAAAGTTGCTTCGTTTCCTTCGAGTTTATATTTTATTTTCGTAAATTTTGATTTCATCTCTAGAACTGAGAGCAATCTTGTTAATGTGTTGACAGTGCACTTCAATATTTAACTAGCTAATAGTGAGTTTTCATTTTGGACTAGTGCATCTGTTGTTTATTTAACTCATTTCTTCAAGCTTCTCATGATTACACGCATTCAGTCTGTAGCTTCCATTGGTAAAAATGATGAATGTCTAAAAATAACAGACATTCCATCCTCTATTTATTATGGAGAAGAATTTTCAACTTTGGACAGTCGGACAACAGAAAGACTTTAGTTTTTGTGTTAATTCCTATTATATGTTGACTTACTGGTAGAAATTATGCGTTATCTGATAGTTTATTTAAGATTTATAATAAGAACGTTTTTTTCAATGACAATACCATATTCATATACTGTACCTAAATGTCTCATTTCTTATAAACACACTATCAATACAAATAAAAGCAAACGAATGCAGAAAAAAAGCTTCTGAAACACAAAAACATAGTCAGAACTTAAAGACGAGGTCGGAGCATGCGTAGTTCATACAAACGTAATACCAATATCAAACATATTTACATTAAGGACAATGATGTAAAGACAAGATTTGACTACTATAAAGTTCAATAGAAAACTTATTTTTCTCATATCTCTTGTTAAAATCAGTTTCCGTTCAAAATGTATATTTGGGAACCTAGATATTCAGTAATCCAATCGAAATAAATACACACTACTTTAAGAATATGTATGTTTTACAAATTATGTTGGTATTACGTTTGTATGAACTACGCTTGCTCTGCAGGCCTCTTAATTTAAATCGTCTTCAAAACTCAATTTTGTTCGAAGAATTCAATCTAGTCATGTATGTACGTGACAACATACGTCTGTACAAGTTACTGTAGAATCTCTTGTTCAACACATTGTTCAAGACTTCGCTGTCAATTTACAAGCGATTGAAATTCTTGATAAAGTGAATCTTCGAGTAATGTAGTAAGTTATGGGAACCTGTAAATTGGTAGAAGTGTGTATGTGTCACCGTAAAATTGCAAAACCCGTTATGTTGTAATCTATCTAGCGAGATTGTTAACTCTCGAAAGATTGTCAAACGAACATACTGCTTACAATATACCTAACGTATTATTTTTCGGTAGATTATAATCTATCGAAGTGAACCGTAACATTGTGAAATGCATGCGACGGGAATATCTCTGCCCCCAAAATCGGGTTCTTTTTTTTGTCCCCTCCCACTCTGGGCGAAGCGGGAGGGAGTGTCAGACTTTTACTGACTAAAAATCATCCATGTTCCTTCCTCGCCCTTTACGTTCCGGGGCCGCGGTATCTCTTTCGAACAGTCCCGCTGCCCCGGCAGGCTTCGGCCCTTGCGGGCCCCTCCCTTTATGCTGACATCTCTTTGAGCGCGTGTGGAACACGAACGCGCCGTCGACACGGCCTGTCGTCATTAGACGGACGGACGGCTAGCTAGCCCATAGCGTCCAAAGGACGCGTCTACGGTGGCCGGTAGCCACCACGTGGCCCCCGACGCCCGGTGCGTCTCCCGCGGCGGCTGGGGTGAAAGGCTCTCTCCCTCTCGCGTTCCGCCACCTCCTTCGCTAGCATGACTGCTTCGGAGAAGGAGGTGACGGCTTTCCATTCCGTCTCGCTGCGGACCATGGATTGAACCAGGGCCGGACGCGAGAGGTCGCCGCCGCCGATTGCCGCTACGAGGACACGGCGTTACTCCGCCCACGCGGGGCAGACCTCCACCGTGTGCTCCACCGTGTCCTCCGGTCGATCCTCGCAGTGGAAACACCCGGGCCTTTCCTCCCGCCCGATTCGATGCGGGAACCTCCCGAAACATCCGTGTCAGGTGAAAGGTGAGGACGCCGTGGCGACTCTCAAGCCACTCCTCAAAGAGGGGACTTATCGCCACTATTGTGTCATGCCCTGCACGGGGCTGCGACAGTCGCTCTCTCCATGTCGCCATGAGATCGCGCCAGAGGTCTGTCCGCTGAGCGGCGATTTGCCGCGGCAGCGGAGTTTCCCCCCAGCGTATTGCCTCCGCGCGCCATTCGTGCAGGCGCGCGAGGACTATCGCCTCCAGATCCCATGGCGGCAATCTGGCAAGCAGGCCCACCGCCTCGCAGGAGATCGTGCGGTACCCACGGACCATCTTCACGGCTACCACCTTTTGGGGCGCGTTCAGATAATAGGCAGCTCACCGCATCAAGGAACGTGCCCACACTGAGGCCCCGTAAAGTGCCATGGACCGCACGACGCCCGCGTAGAGCCTGCGGCAGGAGGCGTTTGGCCCGCCAGGTGGGGCAGGAGCCGCCCGAAAACCTTACTGGGAACCTATTAGTTACAGAGATATTGGAGGTTAAAATTCCATCATTTTCAAAAGTTTTTTTTATCCTTGTTTTTTCGCTAAAACGATGCTTGAAATACTTCCATAGACCCTGTAGTGTGTATTTATTTCGATTGAATTACAGAATATCTAGGTTCCCAAATATATATTTTGATTGGACACTGATTTTAACAAGAGTTATAAGAAAAATAAGTTTTCTATAGACATTTTAAATTCCTCATAACTCGTCTTTGTACCATTGCCCTCTCAAAAACTATATTTGGGAACATAGACATTCTGTGATCCAATCGAAATAAATACACACTACCTTAAGAATATGTTTGATTTACAAATTATTTTGGTATTACGTTTGTATGAAATACGCATGCTCCGCCGGCCCCTTAAATATGGTTATATAATTTTCTCGCAATCGTAGTGAAAAGTACGGTGTATCACACGGTGCTAAAATCCCATTATAACTCGGTTCCTATTTACTACCTCCCTAAAGCTCGGTAGTAAAACTACCTCGTCTATAATGGGTCATTTTAGCCCCTTTTATTACAATGTACTATTATTGCGACTTTACATAATTATATAATAACAAGACCATCTTTAACAAGCCCTTTAAGTATTTGTACTATTAAAAAAATAGTGGTGCATATGTCACTGTAAAATTGTCAAACACGTTAGATTGTAATCTCTCTAGCGAAATTGTAAACTCTCGAAATATTGTCAACTAAACATACTGCTTACAATATTACGCTTAATTTTTGGTAGATTGTAATCTATCGAAGTAAAACCGTAATATTGTGAAATGCATGCGACGGAAGGATCTCTGCCGCCATAATCGGGACTTGAGGCACCCTGACGATAGGTTAGTTAGGTTCCTTTAAATCCTACAGGCGGCAATAGGGTCTTCGCGTAGCGGGGCTCCGTCGACTCCGCTTTTTAGGAGAATATAAAGTGTTTTGAGGTTAGGGTACATTAATCGATATTTCTCAGGAATCATTATCTTTTCATGAGAGTGGTAACATGGGGCAAGTGGGACCCCTCCTTCCCTCTCCCTCCTGCACACCGCGCGAGTTGACTTCCATCGCATACATTTTATAATATTATGGTTACACTTTGATAGATTACAATCCACCGAAAATAATGCGTTATATTGTAAGCAGTATGTTCGTTTGACAATCTTTCGAGAGTTTACAATCTCTCTAGTTATATTACAATCTAACGTGTTTGACAATTTTACGGTGACATACATATACTTACTTTGATCAATGCAAAGCATTAAGATTCTTTCTTTTAGTATCGGAAGCCAGAAGCTCGTAAAATATAAGGTCCTATTAAAGGCCAAACGCCTCATTGATCTTCTTACAGTCGTACGACTTCTCAGCACAGCTTCTGAGGTTAAGTCCTCAGGTCACGCTAGACGTAATTGGGTTTCTGTGTTGGAAAAAGTCTCGGTTATACCTCGAATTAAAACGGTGCTCGATACGATAAAATTGCAAAAAATGTTGATAGAAAACTGTAGTAGTTTTACTTGAAAACTGCCTCAAGATAAAGATCGCTTTAAGTGATGAAACTGGGCATTGTGTTACTTTGTATTTAATACCAGCGGCCGGTTCCAGTTTTGGTTACTTAGGAATTATGTTGATGACCCGAATGGCGCAGCGATAGTGAGGCTGCCTTACGTTCTTAGGGTCCTGGGTTCGAATCCCGGTAGGATCATATTATTATGTTTGTGTGATGAGCATGGACATTTGTTTCCGAGTCATGGATGTTTATATGTATAATAAGTAGGTATGTATTTACAAACAAAAAGTATATATGTAGTATATATGTAGTAGTATATCAACTGTCTGGTGATATTTATTGTTATTATTATTTAATGTAACATAATAATGGTGAAATAATTTTTGAAATTTATCCAGTAGTTTTTGAGTTTATTCGTAACCAAATAAAAACTTATAAAACAGAAGTCGGTGACAAAAAAACTAAATCAATTAAACAAAGTCCACTGACTTCACAAGCTAAAGTAAATAAGTAGTAAAATAGTAGTGTACTGTAAGTAATTTTTCACTTTTTTGTGTTTTTTGAAGTTTTTTGCAAAACCAGTTTTTATTTGTCACTTTTTAGTGGTTCATGCTTACCCCTTCACAGCGTGATGTTATGTTATGAACTGGTGTAAACAATAGACAGGCATGAGATTTCAGCAATCCTAGTTCATTTGCTATCATTTATTTAGAAGTTCCGTTGCCTATCTCCGAAGTTCTTCATCAGATCTTCACCAAATTGACATGAGACCACTCTGAGAAAGTACTCTTCCAAAAACTACCCAAATCGCTACAAGTGTGCCTGTAATATTTGAAGAGTTCTCTCTATTTCTCCAGGATCTCATCATCAGATCCTGATACCCTGGTAAACAAAGAAAAAACCAAGTTGGTCCAGCCATCTTCGAGTAATCGGGGAACATACATAAAAAAAAGTTCCCACGAATTGAGAATCTCTTCCTTTTTGAAGTCGGTTAAAAATACAAATCTGTCCTGTTTATAATATTAGTAAAGATAGAGATGACCACATAACACATATAATACATATATAGGGTTAGGCAGAGATGAACCTAACCGTACACTCACATATTGTCAGTTTTGTTGATGTAATTACGGGCAAGCCTATTGCCACCAACAACAATAGGGTACAAATACACAATATTTTATTCTTTGTCCGAACTAGGAATCAAACTCAGAACTTTTCGCTTAGCAGTAAATAAATGAAATAAAATAAATAAGTAAATAAATATATCGCTGGACATTAACACACAGCGCCATCTAGTGCCACACTAAGTAAGTGCAAGGCTCGTGTCGTGGACACCAGATAGTTGATATTCTACATATATACTTTTTTGTTTCTAAATACATACTTGATATACATATAAACATCCATGACTCGGAAACAAATGTCATGCTCATCACATAAACACTTGCTCCTACCGGGATTGGAACCAAACACTGAACTAAAAACGTAGACAGAATACTCTAGTATTTTTCACTTTAATTCTGCCTCTAACGTGTAGTACAATTGACAGTATCCGAACAATAAGAAAACCGCAAACATGGTCGAATGTATCGTACGTAGTTCAGTAGCTTCAAAACCACCGCAGTTGTAACTGGTCTTTGTGGAAAAGTTGGCTTTAGAAAGCACTACTGTCATACTTATTTCTGTCGACTACACCGCTGTGCTTTGGGTTTCATCGCGTAGCATTTTAGCTTTGAGATACTTAACTAACTGTGCAAGATATATTCGTGCATCGATGGATCGTAGAAGCGTAGCGGCGCGTAGACGCTCGTAGCGGCGCGTAGCTGTTCGTAGCTTTTCGTAGCTTCGAATTTGTGTAGGTATTGGAATAGTTGTTCCAACTGCATCGTTTATCTCTTATGAGCCTAATGTATCCCGCCGCAGGGCAAGGGCAGGTCTTTTCGTTTTTCGCAGTCTGTGGTTATTTGGGCTCAATCTTTTTGGTTAGAGTCCTGTTGTGTGATTGTTTCTGTAAGACCTCATTCTAAACCTCGAATCTGAATCTGCTGTGAGTTACTTGATTGGTATTCTTAAAAAAATTTGTTAATAATTCGAATTTACACTAGCGCCACCCTTGCGAGCGTGTCAGCGAGTTGAACTAAATTGACAGGGAGATTTTGACACATGAAGTTTGAGATGACGTAAGAAGTGGCATTTTGTAAGATAATTCCACCGTCACTTCCCGTGACTAGGTGATGCTTACTGAATGCAAAATCATGAACCTTATGCGAAGTTAAAGCAAATAGTGACGTGAGATGCGAGTTGTTGTTTGAATTTTACAGAATCGACCGGCTGCTCGTCACTCCATCTCCTTCTGGGCCTACCGCGTCCCTTGGTTCTGTTGTTCGGAACCCAATTTGTTCCCACTTTGGCCCAATTTTGTGGCCTGCTCAATTCCATTTTAAACTGCATCGTTTAAAACACAGTCATTTAAACGCTCTTATCGTCGCTCGCTGTCTATATTGTACAAAACTATGATATCTCTGTTATGCTCATATGCTAGTGTGAATATCATGATCTGATCTCAATTCTCAAAAACTTAATAAAAACACGTGTTATATCTGCATATCACGTAGTTAATATAAATTTATTTAAAAATCTGCGTAAACTTTACCTCGCGTTTAAATACAAATTAGTAATAAGCTAAGTAAACGTTTTCTGCTTAAAGCTGGTATATTTTATTAAAGACGTGGCAAAAGGAAAATTAACTCCTTTGAAGCTTTAAAACTGCTGTATCGTAGTTCTAGGAAGCCAGTTAAATGGTTTAAAAAAACTGCCTTTGACTAGTGTGGAGGAACATTTTCTCGCAATATTTAATATTCAAATAGATTTTATAACTACTTATTATTATACACTGTCGTATGAAGATGTACGAGTATGCAATTAAAATACAACACTCTAAGAACGATAAGAGTAAAAGTGTTTTGTAACTTTAAAGACAAGCAATCGGTCAATTGAGCCTAAGGAAATTCACTGCTGAATATTTATTTTACTTCATCATCATCATCATCATCGGCCTATTAACGTTCCCACTGCTGCGACAGGCCTCCTGTTATTTTACTTATTTTGTTTTATTGTGTTTGGGTGGCTTACAGTTAACAATACAAACATGTATAGTAAGGCAATCAAGCCTCCACATTTACAAGCCTCCACAGTGAGCAATAAACTATTGTTGTACATACTAATAACTAAATAATAAATAATAATAATAATATACCACAACTATCACACAACGCTATCTAGTCCCAAGCTAAGCAGAGCTTGTGTTATGGGTACTAGACAACTGATAAACATACTTACATACATAAATTACACCCAGACACAGAACAAATGATCGTGCTCATCACACAAACATTTGTCCTGGGTGGGAATCGAACCCACGACCTCCGGCATAGCAGTCAGGGTCACTAACCACTAGACCAACAGGCCTGTAAAGATATAACTAAGCTAACTTATAGGCTATTAGGGCCATAATTGTAAGCCTATCAAGCGTCCATGTTTGTCATGATTTGTTTTATATAAGGTGTTAAAAAATTAACTGCAAGAATTTCGTGTACGTACTTGGTTTGTTATCAAAAAACAAACATATTCCAAAAAATAAAAAAAACTTTTTTCAAGCATTTTTAGTTTTTACATAAAAAAAAATTGCCAGTCCAAAGTCTGCAAAATGTGACGGGAAAAGTTAGAATCAGCTGTCTACGTTTGCGCTGTAGCAGGGGTGAGCGAACACGCGCGCGGCGCCTGCACGGTGCAGTCACAGTACAGTCAAGTGCGCATATTCAATCATTTTGTGGGCAGTGAAAATATTACATATCTTTGAAACGGATCGTTACTTATATAAATTTTTTTCGTGATTATTTTTTATTTGTGGTTCCAAACAACTCCTCAAATTTCTTGCAGTTAATTTTTTAACACCTTATATATTGACTGCTCTTTCCAGCAGTTCCTATCATCTTGTTACTCAAATCATGAAAGAGAAATTTAATAAAAGTGTCTAAACAAACTGTTTAACAAACTTCAACGTATGTATGGACAAATTACAATTCCTCCTGCAAGAGTTAACTAAGAAATGCCATTATAATATTGTCATTGCAGGGGATTTCAATATCGACATTTTAAAAAAGAAAGCCCAAACAATTGAATTTGAATGCCTATTATTGAATTACAATGTAAAATTAGCCCTGAATCAACCTACACGCCTAAAAAGTAAAACCTGTATTGATAACATTGCTCATAACTTTCGCAAAGTATGTAAGGCCGAAGTCCTAGAACTTGCTCTATCGGATCATACGGCACAAATAATGACGTTTCCAGTACAAAGAAAATGTAAGATTAAATATTGGAAGGTTACAAGACGCGACTACTGCAATGAAAATATGACAAAATTTAAAAATTGCCTAGATAAGTTATCATTTTCTGACATTTACAAAACCAATGATCCGAATGTAGCTTACAAATCCTTTTTTGACATATTTTCGTTATTCTATAAATTGTGTTTTCCCGAAAATAGTGTTAGAATTAGCACGATGAGAAAACCAAAATGGGTTTCACGTGGTGTAAAACTATGTAGTAAAAAGAAAAGACAACTGTTATGGCAATATAGACTTAAACCAAATGAGATTAATAAAAGAAAACTAAATTGTTATTCAAAAGTATTTAGAAAAATTGTAAAACTCACTCAAAAGGCTCAGAATAACTATGCAATAAATTCGTCAGATAACAAATCAAAAGCTACCTGGAAAATTATAAACAACTCAAAATTTAACATTCCGAAAAATGGTATTGACAAAATTTGTGTAAAAAATGACATCATCACTGACCCAAAGGCTATGGCAGATGCTTTTAATAATTACTTCGTTGACAAAATTAACCCTATAGCAGGATCAGGCAATAATGCTGCCTCACTGATACCAAAAAGAAAAGATTCCTTTTTTCTCGCCCCATGTCTGCCAATCGAAGTGTTTAACATTATAAAACAGTTGAAAAATACAAATAGTGTAGGACATGATGGCCTATCAACAAAAGTTTTAAAATTTGTAGCGGGAGAAATATCGTCGCATCTAAGCCATATAATTAATTTGTGCATCGAGACAGGTGTTTTTCCAGATGCACTAAAAATATCTATCATTAAGCCACTATTTAAAAAGGAAAATAAAGAGCTAATGGAATTCTATAGGCCAGTTTCCCTTATTAGTATAATTTCGAAAGTATTTGAAAAGTATTTATATAAACAGCTGTATACCTACATCGAAAAAGAAAATATACTCACTAATGAACAGAAAGGGTTCAGAAATGGTAGAACAATAAACTTGGCCATCTATGATTTTTTACATAATGTTATGGAAAAAGTAGATTCGAATATACCTGTATGTACGATATTCTGTGACATGACACAGGCTTTCGACCATGTCCGGCACGACATACTTTTAGAGAAATTAGAAGCATATGGTGTTAGAGGTAATGTCTTAAACCTTATTAGATCTTATTTAAGCAACAGAACACAATTTACAGAAATTTCAGCAGTAAATAAAAGTAATAAACAGGAAATTATGTACAAATCAAGGGAACGTGTAGTAAAATTTGGCGTACCGCAAGGTACTGTCGTAGGCCCGCTATTTTTTATACTGTACATTAATGACCTACCCAAAAGTATCGACCACCCAATGACACTTTTTGCTGACGACAGTACTATAACAATTGCTTGTAAAAATAGAGACACATACGAAGCTGACATTAACAATTCTATAGAATCAATGGTAAAATGGTTGGAAAACAATAATCTTAAGATAAACTTTGACAAAACGAATGTACTGCACTATGCCCAAAGGTCATCAATACCAAATGTAAACATTCACTATTGTAACAACAACATAGACAAAGTGAATGTAACCAAATTTCTTGGAGTAACGATTGACAGCAAATTAGATTGGAAAGCGCATACGGAAGCATTAAGCAAAAAAATTAGTAACTCCACATATGCACTGTATAAATTAGCCCCCATCTTAAATGTTGACGCGCTTCTAACTGCTTATCACGGTTTAGTGTCCTCAAACTTAAGATATGGACTCATATTTTGGGGAAATTCAACAAATAAGAATGTGATTTTTAAAACACAAAAGAGGTGCCTGAGGGCTATGTTTGGACTTCAGGTTACAGAGAGCTGCAAACCATTTTTTAAAGCATATAAAATACTAACCCTTCCGTCGATGTACATTTTAGAGACCATCATGTTTGTGAAATCAAATCCACAGCTATTCCCTTTAGTGTCAGATAAAGTAGTTCGAAATAGACGCGACAATAGTAAGTTATGTATCCCAAGATCCAGGACAACTCTAATGCGCAAAAGTGTTTTCTGTATGGCGCCAATTCTTTATAATAAGTTGCCAAAACATTGGAGGGAATTAACCACTGACAAATTAAGAACTAGATTAAAAAACCTACTGTTACAGAAAATTTATTACAGCACTGACGAATTTCTAACTGACAAATTAATTTGACTTGTGTAATGACATCCTAATTTTCATTAATAGTAATTGCTTTGACATTTGATAATTTATTATGTATTATTTACTATGATCAGCGTATGACACTATTTGATTGTTTTTATTGTATCTTTTATTTTTTATGTTACGGTTAATTGCTATTTTGCTGTGTGTAATGAACCAATATAAAATCACTTGATGCTGTGTAGCGTCCAACACCTTATATTTGTACGCCGTTCAGGCAAAACATGACTGTAATAATTATAATCTAATGTAACATCTTGCATGCTATGTGTGTATACTCATGTTTTGAACAAATAAAATTATCTTATCTTATCTTATCTTATCTTATCTTAAAAATCTTTAAATCGTGACTCGGTATACATCATTACATAGTTTAAAACAAAGTCGCACCCGTTGCCTGGGGCTTAGGTCTTTTAAACTGCACAACGGTTTTTAATGCAGTTTTCAGCAATTATTATAAATTGATTTTTAGGTCTTGCAAAAGAAGGGTGTAGCCTCCCGTGCAAAGCCCAGGTGGTTCACTAGTAATTAATAATTTAGAATGTGTTATCCTTTTGCGCCTTTAAGCGTCAAACTCATTAAGTAGTCAGTGGCCCAAAAAGACTTACCAAAGGGTATCGTATTTATTACCCGGTACTAACTGGGCTGTTGAGGCCAGATAGGCTGTCCAGTCGCTCCATGTAAAATACTGTAATTCAGCTGCATCAGGTAATAGGTATACTTATCTAAAAATTAAGAGAATTCAAACATTATCGTCCAAAAGAAAGACACTGCCACTCAAATGCCATTCACTAGCATCACACAGCCATTTAAACTTGCTAACAGCAATATAACTACCTGATTCAGCTGCCCCAGGCAATGAAACCACATTGGCACCTCTTCAAGCCATAATTACTCATTCACACGTAATGCACACCTTATGTCACGTACAAAACTAATCACTTAGGTGCTGAATACGAGATTACTATTAATACATGACATACTATGTATGGATAAAGGGTGTAAATAGCCTTATCAAAGCCGAAAGGAACTTGTACTCCACGTCAGTGCGATCATTGTTTTGTTCTGGACCATATCTGGGAACCTACTAAGTTCCAACTTTTCACAATGTTTATTTTTCAAATACTAGTTTTTAAGGTCATATCTTTACTTGAAATACCTCCCAAACTCGTTTACTGTTAAATCCGTCCATCAGCACACTGTTTTAAGTGCGTTACATTGAGATAGAACTGTAGTATGTGTCGTAGGTACTCTTAATATGGGCAAAGGAATGCACACCCGAGGCAGACCGCTGGCAGGGTCGCCATGTATTGTGAGGCGAGTGGAATGAAAGACGAGTTGAGGTACACTGAATATATTTAAGATAAACATGATTATTATACGTAATAGTGGACACATACTACATAAGAAAATGTCTGTGTATGTCTGCTATATAACTGCTGAATCAATTTTGAGGAAAAGCATTTAGATGAAGATACGTCATGTCTTCCAACAGTTCCAGGACTTGAACTATGTTGGAACTGTTCGATGACAAGACGTACGCACGGTGATCAATCAAGCTATACAAAACCAGTGTGTGCAGGTCGCTCATTTCACGAAATATCTATACAAAGCGAGGCCATTATACTGGACAATATGGCTTGATGTGTCGCTGATTTTACTATTATTTATTATCATACCATAAATAGGACGCTGAAGTTTGCACGGGAATACACAAAACCCACGCAGACGAAGTTGCAGGCAAAACTTGTAAATACGATAGTGTATATTTGTCTGTCACAGTTTTACTGCAAAAATATCCGTAATTCCAGCGCATAAAGTCACAGGAAAAAGCCGGTCACCCATAATTTTTCTAACACCAATAATGATTACGGCTAATGCTGCATGGACATTTCTGGACCCTTTTAAGCCCCTTCATTATCCTGAAAGGAATCTCTATTTTGTTCCATTTCCATCGATTGGTGTGTTAAGATTAGAATTTGGGTCTTACACAGGACTATAAACCTTAGTAATGGTCGTTTAAAGCCCCCAGAAAGTGTAATTAAGAAGGCAATTGATGAAAAAGTAATGGCGTTTGAAAAGTTTGCCAACGGCTGTGCTTTTTTGCTGCTTTTTAGGAATTGAGTTGTAAAATTTGATGAAAATCTTTCTCTGATTTTAGAACAGTATACGTTTAAGTTAACCTAAATGGTCTACGTCCAGTCGGTCGATTCTGTAAACTTCAAACAACAACTCGCATCTCACGTTCGTCGCTATTCACTCTCATTTCGCATAAGATTCAAAATGACCTTGATTTTGCATTCTGTAAGAATCATATAGTCACGGGAAGTGATAGGGGAAGTACCTTACAGAATGTCACTTCCTACGTTACCTCATACTTTTTTGTCAAAATCTACCTGTCAATTTATTTCAACGCGCTGACACGCTCTCAAAGATGGCGATATTGTAAATTAGAATTACCAACCGAGTTTTTAGAATGCCAATCAAGAAACCCACAGCGGATTCAGATTCGTTTAGAATCAAAAAGAAGAAAGGTCTTACAAAATGACACCCCAGTTCCGTTTATATTTGCTCGTGGTGAATGGGCGCACGGGGAGGCATCTTTCGCGACTCACGCTTATATGCGTACCAACACTCGTACGTCCATGTGGTAAAAGACATGCGCATACGCGCTTACTAGTCCTTCTGAAAACGAGCTTACACGCGCCAAAAATACACTAATCTAAAACCATCCTTCAGCAAAGTTGTATCTCTTGAATTAAAACAGCTGAATGTTTTAAATATAAACCAATTGAGTGGTCATTAAGGATTTTGAAGGCCGGCTGAGAGTAAATGAATAATTGAATTAATTAAAGCTGACAAGAGAGACGGATGTCTGAAAGATATTGGATACTTTATTGTATTCAATATCTTTCCAACATCGTATTGTTTCTATTTCGTACTTATTAGTGTTGTGTATTTTAGTTTTTGGGTTTTTCCGTTAGGAGTTTTTCCGTAGGTAGCAAGCAGTTTAGAGTACATTTCAAATTTTAACACAGTGGTAATTACGTTTTACCAAAGATACGAGTTTCTAAGCAAATAAACCACTGATTAAAGTGATTTTATTTTCCCCTAAAATAATAAATGGCCAGCACTCTAGAACAAACACATCCATTATGGGCGCCCTCTCAATAAATAGGTACCCAGTCAGTTCTGTTGATCATTCTGTTTTTTTTGTTTGTATATATTTGGTAAGACGTAGGTACTGAACGGCGAACGCTATGTTAAAAGTCCATATATTTTAATAGGACCGTATATCTCGAAAAACAGTTTAAACCGTTTGTCCTGCTCCTGGATACTCTCCAGCAGTGATGGAGGTCCGTCTATCGAACTAATGAAAGTGAGAAAATTGAGAACGCTTGTTTTTGCACACACACTAATTGGGCACTATAATATCTCCTGCGTCCCAGGCTAGTCTACTCTGTAGGTAATAGGCTGTCATGTTTCAAAACGGTCAAAAGCACTCATATTTTTTGCCTAACAACAAATTTTTCAGCTCGAAAGGTCTTCTGAACCCAACCCAGGTTCGTAGTGAAACCTTCAATGTTATTGGAAACAAAACCGATTTACACTACATCATTTTTATACCGGCTTTTCAATATCGGTCCGTCCCTATCAAGATCAGGTGCCCTAATATTGTTTAGGGTTAGAAATAAATTTCGTATCAGGTCGTTTGGGGGACAGTATGTAAACTAAGATACCGCACGTCTTTTTTACTGCTTCGCTATAAAATATATAACTTTTTTTTTATCTTTTTCGAGCACACATGAAAGTAGAAGCTATTGTGCTAAGTTATGTGATACTGGCTTATGCCCGTGACTTCGCGTGCAGGTTAGAAATTTATCTCACGGTCATTTATAGGGTGTAAAACACCTCTTAACAAAGCCGAAAGGCACTTGTTCTCCCCGTCATTGCGATCATTTTGTTCTCCACCATACCTTTTTTTTTTTTTTTTTTTTTTTTTTTAGGATGGGAAATCATCAAATGACTTCTCCCACTCTGGGCGGAGCAGGAGGGCACTTGTTCTCCCCGTCATTGCGATCATTTTTTTTCCACACCATACCTGGGAACCTTTTAGTTGCGGCGATATTGGGGGTCAAAGTTACAACTTTTTGCCAAGTTTTTTTTTTTTTTAATACAGGTTTTTGTTGTTAGATTTTTACTATAAACACCTTCACGACCCCCGTACTATTCAATCCATCCACCAGCACTATGTGTTAAGTGCGTCACATTTAGGTTCTACAATAAAACATGATTTTTCACCTCCAAAAAAAAAATATTCCCACAATAATTTTTGCGTAAAGCTAATTAAAAAGCATTCTGTACATAAAAGTAGTTTGATGTACAGAATGCTTGGTTGACGGCTACGTGATGAGACCTCATCGCTGTGACCTATAGTACACGTTTGTGTGCTTTTTATCTAAATCCCCCTTCCTCCAGAAACCTGACATCATCATTCATCATTCGCGTGAAATGATTATAAAATAGGTACCATTTCTCTATTTGGATGGATTTTGTTATACTTTCAAAGGGTTTTAATTTTTTTACGGAACAAACCCCTTTTTAACCGACTTCCAAAAAGGAGGAGGTTCTCTATTCGACTGTATGTATTTTTTTTTTTTTTTTTTTTTTTTTTTATGTATGTTACCCGATTACTCGAAGACGCCTAAACCGATTTGAAAAATTCTTTTTTTGTTTGAAAGGGTATACTTCCAAGTTGGTCCCATAGTCGCCAAGTCGGGATCTGATGATGGAATCTTGGCGAAATCGAGGGAACTCTTCAAATTTTATAGGATAACGTACAGCAATTTTTTTATTTTCTACAACAAGTGAAGCATTTGCGTTTGATAAGAACCATTCTACCATCAGATCTGATGATGAAGCCAAGAGTCACGGAACTCCATAATGAGACAATGTATCCTAGTCGTGTTTGGGCTTGTTGTAATTGTAACGGTATGCACTTTCCATGTGAACCACTAAAAAGTGAAAAAAAAATTAAATCAATCATACAAACGTCACCGACTTCAGAAGCTAAAGTTATTTTTCACTTTTTCTTTTTGAAGTCGGTTTTATTTTTTGCAAAAAAGTTTTTTCCTTTTCTTAACATATAACATCAGCTATCTGCCAGTAAAACTCCCGTCAAAATCAGTCCGTACATTTCGGAGATTAGCTGGAACAAACAGACAGACAGACAGGTAAAGAAAATCTAAAAACCATTTTAATTTGAAATTACAAACAGTCACTTTAATTTTATTTATTTAAGTAATTGAGGAAGTTGGCCTTATCAATCTAAGTTCATAAAGTTATAACTCTTTGAACTTAACTATGAAGTTATAAAGGTAACTTCAATAAAGCGTTTTCCCTGGTAGTATCTATCTAGTGACCCAATTCAAAGGCTTTTCCTCTAGTAAATGGAACACATTTATGCTGGTTTTGTATCTTCAAGAGATATTACGTGTTCTATGTTGTACTTCATCATATTTTTGAGATATTACGTGTTCTATGTTGTACTTCATCATATTTTTTATTTTGATGTTCTTGATTTTTGTTGCATAGATTTATCAAAGAAGAACTAACACGTTATAAACCCAGTAAAAAAATATATATAAACATAGCTTGAGCTGACAGCTCTAGACTATGTGAAAAAAAAATTGTATTTAAATTTTCTCTGTTTACGAAATAAATCTGTAATATACGGGAGTTATCAAACTATCAACGGTGCGCGATGTCGCGAATACTCTAAATATAGGCATCAACAGATAGCAGTATCTGTTTATCACTGTTTATTTTGACGAAACATATTTGCCCTTCACACGGCCACAGTTTGTAAAACACGAATTGTACGTTCTAAAATCTTCCGACAAAATATGTCAAGACATTTATGTATTCCGGCTTCATCTTGTTATAAAATATATTTTTGACGTGGGTAAGTGATTGTTGAAAACCGATTTTCCCTACAGAAATGAATATCATCACAACATCACTGCAGGGATACAGGCCTCCTCTCTATGAGGGAAAAAAAACTATCTTATAATTTTTTATCGAATTTGACACCTAGAAAAAACAAGTAGGTTGAATATTTCATTTCGGGAATATAAGTAGGTAGGTACGAGTAGTAACTTACGGAAAGTAAAGACGCGTGTGCCAACCAGATATTTCACTACACACTCTTGTCAATTTGATTAACACTCAAAATTAGATTCCACTAAACATGCAGTTTCAAACTGACCATTAACCAGCACGTCTGAATGCATTTACACAGGAACATTAAACACTGTAGGACCGTAAACTGTATTCCCTCGATCCCGCGCCTAAAATTACATGGAAAAGTTCCTAATTCGACCACCGTAATGCAGTACGTCCCTAGTGTTAGCGAAATTCGTGTAATTGAATGGTAAATATGCCTTTTTTTTTTTTTTTTTTTTTTTTTTTTTTTTAGGATGGGAAATCATCAAATGACTTCTCCCACTCTGGGCGGAGCGGGAGGGAGTGTCAGACTCGTACTGACTAAAACCCATCCATGTTCCTTCCTCGCCCTTTACGTTCCGGGGCCGCGGTATCTCTTTCAAACAGTCCCGCAACCCCGGCAGGCTTCGGCCCTTGCGAGCCCCTCTCTACTGCTGACATCTCTTTGAGGCGCGCGTGGAACACGAACGTGCCGTCGACACGGCCTGTCGTCACTAGACGGACGGACGGCTAGCTAGCCCATAGCTAACCGTCCACAGGCCCGCATCTACGGTGGCCGGTAGCCACCACGTGGCCCCCGACGCCCGGTGCGTCTCCCGCGGCGGCCGGGAAGAGAGGCTCTCTCCCTCTCTTGTTCCGCCACCTCCTTCGCCAGCATGACTGCTTCGCAGAAAGAGGTGACGGCTTCCCATTCCGTCTCGCTCCGGACCATGGATTGAACCAGGGCCGGACGCGAGAGGTCGCCGCTGCCGATCGCCGCTACGAGGACACGGCGGTGCTCCGCCCACGCAGGGCAGACTTCCACCGTGTGCTCCACCGTGTCCTCCGGTCGATCCTCACAGTGGAAACACCCGGGCGTTTCCTCCCGCCCGATTCGGTGCAGGTACCTCCCGAAACATCCGTGTCCGGTGAGGACCTGCGTCAGGCGGAAGGTGAGGGCGCCGTGGCGCCTCTCAAGCCACTCCTCAAAGAGGGGACTTACCGCCACTATCGTGGCGTGCCCTGCACGGGGTTGCGACAGTCGCTCTCTCCATGTCGCCATGAGATCGCGCCGGAGGTCTGTCCGCTGAACGGCGATTTGCCGCGGCAGCGGAGTTTCCCCCCGGCGTAGTGCCTCCGCGCGCCATTCGTGTAGGCGCGCGAGGACTATCGCCTCCAGATCCCATGGCGGCAATCCGGCAAGCAGGCCCGCCGCCTCGCGGGCGATCGTGCGGTATCCACGGACCATTCTCACGGCCACCACTTTCTGGGGCGCGTTCAGATAGTGGGCGGCTCGCCGCCTCAAAGAACGCGCCCACACTGGGGCCCCGTAAAGGGCCATGGACCGCACGACCCCCGCGTAGAGCCTGCGGCAGGAGGCGTTTGGCCCCCCAAGGTTGGGCAAGAGCCGCCTGAAGGCAGCCCCGGTCCGTTCCAGCCTGGGGGCCAAACGTCGGAAATGCTCCACGAAGTTCCACCGGCTGTCGAGGACGAGTCCTAGGTACTTCAACGTCGACTCGACGCCGATGGAAACCCCTCCTACCGTCAGTGTGGATCCCGACGGTGGCGCATTCCGAGGCCCATGAATATGCCTGAATTATTCTTGTTTGTGGAACCCACGAATGATTGTTACTATTATGGTGTTTAATGTCGATATGTTACTACTTACATTGTCATTCATTTTAGAATTAAAATGCTCATTTTTATGTCTCAAGTAATAGGACGAGGAAAAAAAAAAAAAATCCGGAGTCTATGGCTGCTACTGTAAAAATCCTGATAAAACAGCCCAAAAACACTATGTCTCGATCTGAAAATCGAACTCAGGGTCTCATGTTAGGGCTGCGGGACTGTTCGGAAGAGATACAAGGAAGGAACATGGATGGGTTTTATAGAAAGTAAAAGTCTGATACTCCCTCCCGCTCCGCCCAGAGTGGGAGAAGTCATTTGATGAGTTCCCATTAGAAAAGAAGGTCTCATATTGAGCAGTCGCTGAAGCCACCACTTGACCACCAAGGCAGTATAGCTTTTATTACGTATCCTGATATGTAATAAAAGCTATAGCTAAAGCAGTATAGCTTTTATTACATAATATCCTGATATGTAATAAAAGTTATACGTTTGATTACTGAAACTACAGATAATATTTCGTGGTTTCATTTTCGATATAAATAAACAGGTAGTCCTTTGACCTACAAGGCAACACTCGCACGCTTTTAAAAGTTATTTATAATTAGAATAACGAATCGATTTCTTTTTAAATAATAATCGATTAAAGTATCGACTCGTCAACGCCACACGGTGACAACACTCATTCTTTTTCCGTGCGAGGCAACGAGTGCACGCGCTCCTACCTTCGACTGTTTTCTAATTAGTTCGAATTTTAAAAAAACGATAATTCTATTTAACGATGCCTAAAAGGTCTTACGAAGAACGAATTAATTATTATATGAAGAAGATGGAAAAATTACGGGATAAACACCGTCACAAACGACGACGACGAGAAGATTCTTTCTCATGTTCGGACGACGATAACCAACAAGGTTAGTTACTGTTAATCTCCGTTATTCCTACCGTACAAGTTCTGGTCTAAGCGACAGATTTGATACTGGTAATTTGCCATAGATTCAAATTTGAACACGGCAAATATTCTAACCGCCATAGATTCCATAAGCGAACGAGGCGTGACAAATAAAATAGTAATAGATTCAAATTTAGAACTGTTACTTTTTAACGTACCTCCTACCTACATAGTTGCGTTACGTTTATTATTATGTTTTTTAGGAGATGAATCGATGATGTGGGACGTGCCAGAACCACCGATTGAAACTGAGCCGCACCACGGTCTTGGGGCGGATGACACAGTCGTTATACCCGACCCTGATGGACCTCGGCCTGACATTTTGCTGGAGTCTGTTCCGACTCAACAGGATGATCCGAAGTCATTACCACCGGCACCGCCGCCGGCGCTTCCTGAACCTCCATTGGATCCAGATATCCTGTCCGCTCTTGGCGAGGCAACAGATGAAGGTCCTGTATGGGGCCAGGAAATACACAATAACTTAACCCAATTATGGTTACCATTGCTCAAAAAGGGAATGGCTAAAGAGGTGAGAGAGAAAATATTAAAACATTATCTCATACCCAGTAATTGTACATTACTTCAAGCGCCAAAATTAAACATCGAGATCTCAGCCGCCGTACCAGAAATGGTCAAGATACGCGACAAAAAAGTTGAGACATCTCAACAACAATTGGGTGCAGGCATTAGTGCTATTAGTAAGGCGATGACTTCACTAATAACCAGTGA